>OX439143.1:9240587-9865587 GCA_949318255.1 Pollenia labialis | reverse complement strand
TTTCTTTAGAAAATAACAAAAAAAACGAATAATTATTACGACTTCGGCCAATTGGGTCGACAGTGAGCCAAATTAGTATGAATTATTTCTCTTTTCGTGTCTCAAATACGAGACTCCTATTTTTTACAGTTTTAATTAGTTTTCCTGAAAGGTTCATTCTCCTTGAGATGCGACCAGTATCCGGTGCTGCCACAACCAATTCAATTTTTACAACCAAAATTTTTGAAAAAGTTACCAAATGGAAAAAAATACAACCAAATTTAAAATGCCTTTTATTAATTGCGAAAATCATAAAAATTTATTTTAAGTTGCATTGCAATTCAAAGGTTATTTGTAAAATTATATTATAAATCTAAAAACCAAACATGAAATGTAATTCATTTGCATATTAAAAAAATAACGAAAAAAAAATTCAGTATTTTGAAAGTTAATAATGGAATATGCCAGTTATAAATAACAAAAATGGAAAATTATTTTCCGCTTTTTAGCTGTTATTGGCAGGACTGTCAAATGTGGCGATTTCTAAATTTCGGTGGAAATTTTCGTTTGGCGATATTGAAAACGATTGGCGATATGCGAAATGCATTTTATGTAAATATTTTCTAATTACCATATACACATGTATGTATCTAAAATATTATAAAAACTTAATTCTCTTGCTTGTAAATTTTATTTAAAATTTATAATTCTTATTATAAATAACTGCTACAAAATGGTTGTTTTTGATATATTTTGTGTATCATTGAAAAATATTGTGTCGAATACAAACAAATTCGCCTTTCGTAACGTACATTCAATGGGGAAAAAGTATATGACTGGCAGTCCAAAGTTTTTTTACCAAACAATTATTTTAAAAAATATACATACTGACAAGTTATAAACAGTAAAATTTCTTAAAACATACAGCCATTTCTTAAAGAATATTCCATAAATTTTAAAATTATATTGATATGTATGTGTATTTTCAAATTTGTATAAAAATACACTTCTGAAAATAACCTAAATTCAGAACATTAAACTTATTTTTAAGTTTTTAGAAACACAAAAACGAATTTTCTGAAATCGATTCCTCATGATTTTATGCACTTCCTACCTTAAGTCTTTACTACTCTTAAAATCAAGAAAAACTACGCTCATTTAAAAAAAAATAATTAAAAATTTCCATTTAAGAAAACTTCATTTGTTTTGATATAAAAATCACAAATGGCAATATTTTCTTAGCAAAAATCTTAAAAAATATTTGGTTGCTGTTTTGATAGGGATTTTTTGTTTTCGATAAAATATAAAAAACTTCCGTTCCTTGGTAACAAATCATGAAAAAATCGTAGTACACAGTACAAATTATTCGAGCTCGAAAATAATTGTATCAAGAAAAACCTATTCGTACGCATTATTATTTTAGAAAAAAGTAACTTAAATGAAAAAAATATTCACATCTCCACATTGAAAAAAAATATAACCAATTTTGGTTAGAAATAACCAAAAACGGCAGCCCTGCCAGTATCTTCAAGGTATCTTCAAAAAACTTTCGCTATATACATACACATTTCAAAAGTTTTTAATTGTTCCTATATCTACCACGTACAAAAAAAAAAAAAAAAATTAAAATTTATTTCGATTAAAAATTTGTGTTATTACTAAAAAAAAAATTAGTAAAGAATGCACCACCTAACAAATTAATTGTATCAATTAAATATTTTTTGATATGAGCAACACTTTCTGCAGTAGTGTTGTTGATATAGTAAAACGTTAAATTCACTTGATATCATTTTTAATTAAAAGTGATTTTATCTTTAATTAAATGTTTAATTGATAAAAATTGGAGAGAATTTTTTCTGTGCACAATAAATAGCAAGGACAATGCGCAACACTTGAAGAACCGTAAATTTGTTGCAAGACTGATATCATGGCTGGCTCTTTAATATCTTGTTGTCTTTTAAAAAAGCATTTCTCACCATTTCTTAACGATATTTCCTTCGATGCGTTCCATTGATCATCTATTTGAACTCACAAATAATAACAGGGTGGTGCAGAATGAGCGATATGGTTTAAATGGTTTATAACTTTTTTATTTATGCGATTATTATAATTTATTTTTTTAAATACTTTATATTATTGGGGAATTATATCACCAGGAAGTGTTCATACGGACCAGTGATGCCAAGAGAAATTTCAAGAAATCGCTACTCGTTTAAATAAAAATCCCTTTTTTCCCCTACACTTTTTCCTACGTTAAAAATTTATTGTTTTTAGAAAGAGACAGAGAAATAAATTTTTCTCTTTTGGCAGAAGCGCCTCTATATATCCATTAATCTAGAGACAAAACATAGTGAAACTTCGTATTTGGTTTTACTTTTCCTAATCTTTTGTCCTGTTTAAAGAGCTAAATATTTTTCAAGAATACTTATTTAAAATACTTTTTTTTATTAAAAATTAGTATTGTGGTTTTTTATCCAAATATTAATATTTTAATCGGGCTAAGGTTCATTGAATTTAATTTTCATTAAATTATTTTTTTTTATGAAGAAAGGAGTTTTTACAACATGAAATGTATTTAAAATTTATTAAAATTTTCATTCTTGGCTGCCGCGGGAATCGAACCCAGGTTTTAACGGACATGTTACCCTTACATAATTAAATATTAGAGGGGGGGTACATGGTTTTGGTAATTGTTAAAGATTGTCATGCCAAAAAATACTGATTTGTACTTAAATGCTAGTTTATATGAAAAATTTAAATTTTTATATGAAAATAAAACGAATATTTACGTATTTCTTAGACAAAATATTGAAAATGAGATAATATGTTGAAAATTCCCTACATTTGCCTTAAGCCTGGTACTATGTTTAACATTTCATTTGCAAAAGCAAAAACGTATCAACTGATTATTAAATAAGAAATAAAAAATTAAAATAAAACAACCGGTAACAGTTTTTTATCCATATTTATATTCTTTTTTTATTAAATTTTTTAATAAAAAAATCATTTTTAGTTAAATACATGTGCGGTTTGTTTACATACGCAAAACAATGTCGCATACTTTGCAGGAATAAAAAGGTGGAATTGTACAAGCTTGCATGATCGGTAACATTGATGCATTTCAAAATTTTCGTGTGAAATAATTAATGTTGCTCAACATTTTCTCAAATTTGAACAGAGTACCAGGCTTTATTAAAATAAAAAATCTGTCCTTTTTTCCCTACGATTGAAATTTTCCTAAAAAATACCTACAAAAAGGGAAAATTCCCTACTATTGGCATCACTGTTACAGACCCATGTCTCGACGAAAATTTCCCATCAAATGGTTTATTGCTTACGCTGTGGGTGCAATGCGCACATGCGCACGCTGTGTCAACATAATAGACTGTTGGCTTGAAAAATAAAATTCAATTATTTTTGTACGTTGCTCGATCGTGTAGTGATTCACATTCAGCCATATTACGGTTCTCGAAAATGAGCTTCGACTGTTGTCGTATTGTTTCTCGAATTTTTTTTTTGTGTGGTACTACGTAAAATTTTCGACTGCAAGGAATTTGTAACAGAACAAAAAGAAGAGGGTGACACAAAATTTTAAATATTATGAATTAGCCTTTTGTGAAACGTCAAAAAAATAATAATAAAAATTTATTGGCGCAAAAAAAATAAAAAAGTTTAATTAATTTTTTGGGATATTTTCCATCGTTGTGATTTCAAAATGTTGAGTTGCGCCTTATTTTCATCATCTGATGATGATGATGAGTATACTGTGACAGAGCTGAATTCTTTGCGAATTAATTTCAATACAAGAAATATTTCCGGTATCTTTAGAAAAACTTATGCCGATTTTCTCGCCGTCGGGACTAATAATACTGTTCAATTACAACAAAGCTGAAGCAGCTTCTTCTATCGGTTCAATATATATTGGTTGTTTAAGCCTCCACCCGATGCGCGCCATTCCGTTTTGTTATGAAGAAGTTTTTTTTTTTAATTGGATTTGTAGTCGGCCCACACTTTCATCCATTCAGGCCCCGTACGAGAAGGTGGTCCTAAAGTGTTTAGTTTTTTTGATATTTCTACCCATTCTGCCTTTGTGTAAGCCATTGTGGTACGATTGCGCCAATTCAGGTTTTTTTTTCAAACTGCTTCCGTGTGGTTATTTTCAATCTAAAATTATTTCCATTACATAAAAACCGTTTTTATATTGATTATAAACAAAATTACTAACTCTTTTGATGCTTTCATAATTTATAAATTTTATTTTCTTTACTGTCGAATGAAATAAAATGAACGACTATTTTTCCAACTTTTGACATTTGATTTCGAGAATCGTAGTTCAAAGAATTGTTAACAGAGTTGTATTTGTATGGCTTTCGAGAAACGTAGTACCATATTGTTAAAACGAGCAAATTAGAGCTCGAATACGAGAATCGAAATACGTCTGCATTAATTCCCCAAGTCTCCTTCACAAAATGCTGAAAAAAACAAAGAATGAATAATAAATAAAAAAGTTATACAGAATTCCAACCATACAGCTCATTCTACGCCAACCTGTAAAATCAAAAAAATTAAATACAAAAATTTGGTTTGTTAGAAACGCCAGAAGCGTACATTTTTATTTTTTTTCCAATATAAGTTTGTTACACAGTCAATAATTTTTTGTATTTTTTTTTATATTATTGTAGTTATCATTTTAAAATTTATTGCTTAAACATTTTAAATTACAGCAGAAGCTGTTTTTATATTAATAAAACTTATACTAAATATTCGATAAATCAGAAAATTGTTTTATTTTATTATGGTATTTTAACATTTTTAAATTTTCTGACAGTTATAAAAATTAAAATTAGTAGTTTCTGTTCCATTCAATTATTATTTTCGAATCTAAAAACTTTTCTTTGAAATGTTAGTTATTTGGAAAATATAATAATGCAAAAATTGACATTTTGAGCAAAAGTTTAAAATGGAGCATTATGTCAGCATTTATATAGAAAACAAATGTTAATTTGTTAAAAACAAAAATAGCAGTATAACAATTATTTTATGTACATATACAATAGATTTTTTTTTTGTTTTTTTTTCAAAAAATAATCAATTTATAGCTTTAAGTGAGCATTTAACAGATACATACATACAAATTTTCTTTAAAAAATAAGTCAATTAATTCTTTACATAATTGAACAGGGCATAGCACAACAAAGTGGCAAGCAGACGGGTACCATGGCACCACTTGTCTTAGTTTTACTCTTCGATTTATAACCAGATTCATATTCATACATTCCTGAACCTTTAGCCCAGCGGCCCTAGAAAGAGAAAAATAATATAAGAGGAATTAGCTTACAAATTTTTTGAAATAATATAAAAAAAAATTAAACTTACACCTCCTTGCGAGCCAGCGTGCATTTCTTCGCGTTTGGTCAGCATTGTTTCGTGGCCAGGTGGATAGTAAACATCTCTGCCGGCTCTATTGATGGATGGCACAATTTGTTGTTGATTTGGTGAAGCTACAGCTGTCTCGATTTCTCGTTTACGTGGTGTGTTTAAATCTTTTCTATCAACCACATCAGACTACAAAGAAATATTAATGTTTTACGATTTATTTTTTTATAAATTTTAATTTTGTTAAATTAGTAGCAAAATATCATGTGCAAATTTTCAATATGCCCAGGTGCGGATCCAAGGGGGAGGAGATCATGAGCCCCACTGCGCAAGTCAAACACTGGTATTCTTAAGTAATATGTTGGGTTTTAATTTAAATTATAAGAACTTTATAAAGCAAACATTAGCATCACAGACACAAAAGAAAAATCGTATTATCCACCTTTTTTTCGAAAATCCCCATTGTGCGCAACTTATGAAATTCGTACACCCATAATTTTAGTTAAATTTAAAATAATTAAACATTAATGTGTACACAGTATTCATATGTACATATGTAAATTAAATCAATTTCCTAAATAAAACAGACTTGAGAGTCTGTTTTGGAATGTGATTACATTGAAAAACTGTCAAGTTTCCAATTAAATTCCGATATTGTTGCGTACAGTTTTGTGTGTTAAAGTTTAATGCGTTTTGGAATTTAATTAAATAAATTACTGTACAGTTGAAATCAATTTGTTAAATGATAGATGCAAAAGTAAAATTTTTAACTTTCCCACTGCATTTTAAATATTCTTTGTGTACTACATATTTGAATTGCAAATTTTTTAACAAGGGAATGTGTGAAATTACAAAAAAAATATACTCACATTGCTAAAAGATTGCATAAGTTCTTCCACACGCTGTGGTGGGTTACCATTGCCAGGTGGATATTCAACACCATCGACGGGGAATGGAGCTGGAGGCATTGAATGAGGCGATGGAGTGCCATAATCGGGACCACGACGGTTCGTATTGTTATTTGTTGTGGTCGAAGAATAATGATAAGAGACAGTACCTGGAGGTGGATGGCCATTTGGTGGATAACCTACATTACTATTTGGTGGATAACCTCCAACGGGCCTTGTTGTGTTTGGTGTGGTATTTTTAGGGCGCATCAATGGTTCATTGGGTGGCATATTAGGACTGCCAGGTCCCCCGGGACCGCCATGCACAGTATTAACCGTATTGGTGGACTCTTTGTAAAAGTAACGATGAGTAGTGGGTCCACTGTGGGGAGGCGAATTTGGACTGTGTGGTCCACTAGTGTATGGTATAGGCTTAGTACTTAAGTTTGGACTTTGAGGATAACCAGGACGCTCTGTGGTAGTAGTTGTTGTATTATTAATATTATAAACAATTGTGGTATCAGTATGTGGTGGTAGTGGTGGATTTCGCGGCTGCAAAGGCAACGTATTATTCCTCAACGTATTCGTTTCATAGTGCTCACGAACTTCGTACGCCTGGTTGTTGACAATGGGCTTGTCAATACCCCGATTTAAGGTGGAATAACTTTCCGTGTTATAGACAACAGTTTGTGGTATGGCGTGTACAGGATGCGGTTGCACCACATTATTAGTTTCATTCGTTTGCACCGTATTATAGACAACATTTTTACGGTTTAAAGTATTTGAGGTAGCTGGCGCAATAATGCCATTTGCGGGTATTTCGTAGGTATAAGTGCGTACGGTTGTAGTGACCTTAGTACCCGGTACTGGCAGAATATCTTCATTAATAGTTATATTCTTAAAATCTTCTTGTAGATCAGCAGAGGTGGCAGTTGTTGAACTCACAACTGGCACGAGTTCGGCGGTTTTGTTTAATGACCGATTACTTTCATAAATTTTAGTTTTTTTTGTTTCATAAAAACCTCCAGGTGAAAGATTTTCTATAATAAAAAATTTTTTAATTACAACTAATATATTCAAGAAGTAGAAGAAAAATCATAGTTACTTGATCCATAGGATTTATCCAACGTCTGATAGTCATTACGTACTAAACTGCTATTTGATCTTATAGTACTATAATCTGGCGATGGCAATATTTCAACATCATCTAAACCTCCGGCATGCTTTGATGTTTTTATGACTCTTGTAGTTTTCACAACAGAACCGCCCAAGGGATCTTCATTTGTAGATTTTTCGCTGGGTTTTTTCAGACGTAAATAAACATTTTAAAACTTTAAATGATATTTTAACAGCCTGTTCATCGATTTCGAACGTTAACGTTCGCATAGAAAATTATATGTTAAACAAAAACAATATTCGAAAATTTGTTTTTGTTCTAAATGTAGTCTTCTATGCGAACGTTGGCGTTCGAAATCGTTGAACAGGAAGTAAAATCAATGAAACTTTGATTGCATAAAAATTTCTATTTTATTAGCAATCCTTAATTCAATATTATGCAGTTACAAAAAAAAAAGTTTACTTACATAGTTCTATAATTTAAAGAATGATCTTTAAAATAAAATTAGAAAATAATATATTAGAAGGTTTCTTCATTGATATATGTGGTAGTTTCAGTTAAGAGGGACCTACGGCCGGGAAAGCAAAAAATGAGTTTTGGAGAAAAACGATTTTGAAGTTAACAAGTTCATTTTTTGTTTTGTTCAAAGGTGTATTTTAAAGCTTACTTATGGCAAAAGTAATGCAGGTAGAAAACTGCGGTTAGAAAAACATTAGAAAGAGCGTATTGTCTTTTTTAAGAATCACCAAAAAAGTAAAAATCAATTTTTTCATCTATAGGTCCGGTCCCTTTTAACTGAAACTGACACATATGTATATTAAATTTTGTTTCGATCTACCTCTATCTCTGGTAATTTCACGTTCATTTTTTAAATCTTCCAATAGAGCATCTAACTGATCAATATTTTTATCTGACGATTTATCGCTGTATGAGTTGTTATTAGTGCCCGATGTTGAATATTGATATGAAGCTTGTTTGTAGGCATAGCCCTTGTTTTCCTATAAATTTAAATATTTAAAAAAATAAGCAAACTTTATCTATAAATATGATGGATTGATACTTAAATAAAATCTAATTTATTTAAACAACTAGAATCTGGGAATTTATTTCTCATGGTGAGTAAACAACTTTAAAATAAAAATATTTTTCTTATATTAATATTTTGTACAAAGGCACACAGTAGTTGGAGCAAACGTTAAAGCGTACCTACTAGGGTGGGTCAAAAAAATATTTTTTCTCTTATCGACTTCTAATTGCGTAAATATGTTGTATTTTTGTCTGAATTAGATCCCTGTAAAATATTATTAATTTATTTTTAGTGTAAGAGCCCGCGCTTTGACCTTCAATTTTGTTAAATTTTTAATATAGCAACAAAAGCATTTTATTGCAAAAAAGCATATTACTGTATTTTAACGACATTTAGGTTCGTGGAAATAGTGTCAGAAGCATTCATGACTCTTTGCGCTAAAAAAGTCAAGCGATGGTTTAATATAGACAAAACTTGAATCAAGACGAGAGATGCCCGGATTTGACTGTAAACAAGATTTTGTGACCAAAAAGGATTTTATTGTTTTATGTTGTATAAGAACCAAATTTTTATTTTTTTTAAGTTTAATTCCAAATATTTTTAGTTTTAATTAATAATAATTGATAGAAAATAAAATATTAAAATTTAAAAAATGGACTTGTTTCCAATATTCTTAATTCTTAGGAGCTCATGCGCGGGCTCAAGATGAGACTTTTATGAACTTGTTTTTTGCAATTTTTATTTGTTTTAACGTAATACAAAAAAATATTGCTATTAGAATATGATTCGAGAACTTTTATTTTTTCTCATACATCAGTGACCCACCCTAGTACCTACGTCGTACGTTGACCAAAAATTTAAGGCCGAGTCACAAAGAATCCGTTGTACTTTATACGTCTTTTTTCAACTGACACTAACGTAATAACGGAGGAGGGGCTCACAATGAATACTTTGAAGGCGGATATTAAACCAAGACCAATACAATTTAATTTGTTTAAGTTTAGCTTATTTATTTTATTTTTGCAGCAACAACAATAACACAAAAAATTAAATTAAAAAAAATTAAAAAAATTATAACTTTCAATAACTCAACGTACGCTTAAATTTACCCATCTTAAATACTTTGCGTTAACGGAGACGTACGATACGGGATAGCGCTATAAAAACTGTGTATGTATCAATCATTAGATGTCAGCTGAAGGAATAGGACTATTACAAAAAAGCTTTATAAAATACATAACTGAAATTAAGCTCATAGAATAAATTCGAAAAATAAAAAATGTTGAATATAATATAAAGTTAGCTTCGGAAGGAAATAATTCCCAGTTTCTATTTATTAAAATTATGTTGGCCCCAAAACTTTAAATCAAGCGTTTAAACTTGCAATTTTTGGGGTTTTTATAGTAATTTTTTGGGGTTTTTTTTGCGTTGTTTTTGCAACTTAATGCTAGGAACACAACTGGGGCGAACGACGAATTTTTGGCCGCGAATATTCGTCGCCAAAAATAAAAATTATATGTGTATATGAAAATGCACACAATCAGGGCGCCGACGAAAACTCGCCGGACGCTGCAAACTTTAAATAGATTTAATTCTAATTCTAACGCCGGCGAACGACGAACAAATCAGTACCGGGTAGCCATATTGTTTGAAAATGGTAAGTGTTTTAGTAAATAAAATTACTTTTTACTTTAGAAATTGTAAAATTTTAACTGAATATCATTTTAAATACAAATTGTAAAAAAAAATTAACAGTAAAAAAGTATTTTAGTTAGTTGTTCTTAATGTTTTGTTTGTGAAGTATTTTTTGTTCATATGGTACCACTATTTCTTGTTTATACAACATGTTTTATTTCCATTTTGTTTTTTCGTCGTTATTGTGTTTCATACGCCGAATATATACAGCCAATTTCTTCCAAATAATTCGTCGTGCTGGACGAAATTCGTCGTTCGTCCCAGTTGTGTTCCTAGCATAAGTGTAATTATAAGTGACCCCAAATACCAAGGAATGAAAATCCCAAATAAAATCGCAATTTTTGCCTTGGAACTACTTTTCATTTACTTATATTGAAAGCTTTATTTAGCGAAGTAGTTGTTTGATATACCATAAAGGAGAAAATCCTTGCGCCTTGCCTAAGGCCTCACCATATTACTATTGCGCGATGTTTAAAACCAAAACTATACAATTATTATGGATATTGAAATGCAGGGTTTTGAAATTTAAATTAATTTTGACTTTTTTGGGGCAAGTATTCATAAAAAAATGTTAGATGATTTTTCATAAAGAAGAATTACCCTAAATTAAGGGTTATTTTTCATTATTTTGGGATGACATTTCATTAAAAAAAATTGGGTTACATTGCATAATGAGAAATAGTTTGGGGTCAATTTTCATTTGTTTTTGGAGCCATATTTCCTGGGGCTTCATTTCGCACCGCCTTTCCATTAATCAAATTATGGCATCGATCGAAATTAAAATAAAATTATCTCAAATGGAAATTTTGATCGATATCGAGTATCGTCGTTGTAATTTGGTTCTGGTTTTTGCAAAAATAATTTTTTTTAACAGATTTTTATTATAATAACAGTTATTTCTGATTCTTATTAAAAAAAACATAATTGTATATGTTAATTTTTTGACTTAAAATCGTTTAAAGTTGTAACAAACTCTTTATTTAATGTGCCTTAGAATGTCTGATGTTAATTCTAGTTCTAGAAACTTTATGAAAAAAATCAATAATAAACTTTTATTTTTGCCAAAAAAGTAAAAATGTAAAAATAATTAATTATTTCTGCAAAAAAAAAAAGAAACATTTTTTTTATTCAAAAAGTCAATAAATAACAATTATGTTCATTTGCTAAAAAAATTAAAATCAGAATATAACAATTATATGTGATTTGATTTATATTTATATATGTTCCCATCGATCCTATAAGGAGCATAGGGCCTCAATTAATATTTAACCTGTCATAATTTTTTAGGTCCCTGAATAAAGAACATTTAAAAGAATTTTTAAAACTTACTGCCTGTCTTCGCGTTCTACAAACAGGCAGTAAGTAACTTTAAATGATATTACCTATTTTATAATTATTATAAATTATTTGACCATCCGTTATTTTCATTTCTATTAATTTCGAGCTTATGGACAATTATTTTTAAAAAAAGGAAATATGAATTTTTATTTCTTTTAATTTCGAGCTTATGGTCAATTATATATAAAAAAATATGAATTTTTATATTTATTTAATAATTTGTAACTCACCTTGTTGCCACTTCCCCATTTTGAGGGCGAATCTCTTAAAGAAGAGGAATAATTTTCAGAACGGCTACTATACTGCATTATTTATAGCAAAAAATGCTGGGTTCCTAAAAACACATGAAAAAATTTAAATAATTAAAAACGCATACTCTTTTATTTTTATTTTCAATTAAGATGAAGTCATTTTTTATTAAGCATTATGATTTCTTAATATATTTGTACATTTCATGTAATTTATGATGATTGTTTATTTATTTTCCAAGGAATCCAGTTTTTTCTTTTTCAATACATACTATAAAAAAAATCAATGCCAAAATTAGTCATTGTTTTTATTTTGGAAACAATTTTTAAATAACAAAAAGCAATTATTTTGAGTAAATATTTGACCTCGGAAATGCAATTACACTTGTATGTAGTTGTTTTAAGGGAAAACAAGCAGTCAAAATAACGAGGAATTGGGTTATAACACAATAATAATACCAATAAAATAAATTCTTGACACAGTTCGCAACAAAATCTTAGTTTTTAAATTTGATTTAAAAATTTTGATAAGTATTATTCTTTTATAAATTTTTTAAGCTTAAGGTCACTTTTTATAAAATTAATTAAAATATTTTTATTTTCGATATTTCGATTTCCGCTGGAAATCTTCTTCAGGAAATTTATATAAATTTTCATAAGCTAATTTTATGGCTTTATAAATGAAAATATTTTAAAATTATTGTTTTTGATTTATAAAATACATAATTTGCTTTATTTTTTAATTCTTTAAATTCATAATTTTACAATATTTCGACATCCTTTGGATGTCATCTTCAAGAATAACAAGTCACAAAAATACACACGATTAGTTTGTAGGTCTATTATTGCAATTATTAATCTAATTATTTATTTTATAAATCAAAAACAATAATTTTTAAAGATTTTTTTTTATAAAGCCATAAAATTAACTTATCAAAATTTTTAAAACAAATTAAAAAAAGTAAGATTTTGTTGCGAACTGTTATTGCAATAATAGAATACTATTGTAATAAAAGACCTACGAACTAATTGTTGAGTATTTTTGTTATTCGTTATTCCTGAAGATGTCGAAATATTAAAAAAAATAAAGAATTTAAAGAATAAAATAAGACCTTGAGCATATAAAACCTATTCATTTTATAAATTATAATACAAGATCGAACAACTAAAAAACATAAAAAAATTATTGTTTTTGGTATATTTTGTCCAAATGTTTCATATAAATAGGTATGTATTTATGTAACGTTAAAATTTGAAATGACAGTTATTTTTTTAAGTGTATTTAATTTTGTTGTTCAAAAAGTTTTAAATGTTTCAAGGTCAACTTATAAATCTTCATGATGATTATTTATTCCTTTTTCGTAACAAAAAAAGTAAACAAAACAATCACATCACTCCCGATTTATCTCTTGCTCTCTCTCTATCTCCACCTGACAGATGTAGTTTGTTTGCTACTCATGAGTATTTGTATGTGATAAAAATCTTTAAAAAGTAAAAAGTAAGCCTGTTTGATTATTTAATAAATAAAAATAAAAAAAAATTAATTTAAAAAAGAAAACTATGTAGTGCAATATTAGCCACGTATCGGAGGCACCAGATTTTATATTGAGTGGTTCTTTGTGCTGGTGGGTTTTTTATTTTTGTTGTTTATTTCCATTTCAATTAATAAAAGTGTGCCTGGCTGTCATAAAATTAACTTATTTATTCATTCATATTTATTCAGTACAATTATAATTGATCATACAGTTCCGAAAATAAATATTCATAATGATAAATTTTCACTATAGGTACGCGTACAAATATGCTTAAAATATGCTGATGACCGTATTTGTCCCTGAATTTTAAAAAAATAGGTACGTATGTATGTATTTCAAAAAATACACCAACTGACAGACATGAAGACGGACAGACGGAAAAATTTTACTTTGTATAACATTTAAAACAATCAAACAAACAACAACTACAACAAATGGTGTATATAGATACATACATATGTAAATATTCATACTTTTGCGTTCATTAACGATCAGTTTTCATTAGATCAAACTTCAATGAACAAAATAGCGAGCGAACATATGGTGTAAGTGTGAACATGAAAGTAAGGTGGCTGTTGTTTTTATGCCCTACATTAGGTCTATACTTGTTAATAAAAATTTGGCTTAAATTGAAAAACAACAACAAACTGTTGCAAAAACTAATTGAATTGAAATTGAAAAAATATAGTTTTTATTAGAAAATATTGATTTTTTTTTCTGTGAAATTTTCTATTTTATAACATTTTAAAACGCCTAGGATTTATTATACCTATATTTTAATAAAAAATATTGTTAATACCTATGTACATTTTCTATATAGGTAAATTTTCGATCAAAATCCCTTTAAGTGATATCACCTTATCATATTTGCCAAATAAAATTAGTTGAAAATCGTAAAAGTCGTCACAAAAATCGTCGTTGTAGAAAAACAAGTTTTTGTAAATTTTTAAAAATTTAAAGCTAATTTAAGTTTGATTTAATTCAAATGAAAAACAATAAGGGTCCTCATGATATCGTTTATAAGTCTCGTAATCTGCAAACTGTGCATTTTAACGCCCTTGTAAATGAACTGTCAAAAATTATATGAGAATTCATTTACACAAACTTTGTAAATTTGCCCAACAATTTTGTCTCGTAAACTTGCGCTGTTCAATTGTGCATTTATACGAACAGATCTTTTAATGATTTTAACGTCGTTTTCAATAAAAAATCCAAGTGTCTATAAATCACAAACAATAAATTTTAGCAATAATTTCAGTAAATTGGTCTTTTGGCTTTCTTTGAGCATTTTTAAAAGCAAATTTAAACACAAATTTTTATATTTTTGAATTTTAATTTATTTTTGTATTGACGTTTCTTACAAACTGACATTAATTGTTTAAAATTACACAAAAGTAAAAAAAGGGGCTTCATGAAACAAGACTCGTAAGTTTGCGCATTTGCACAAATGGCAATTTTAAGCGACATCATGAGGACCCTTAATAAATAAAGTAAAATATATCGTCGCAAGAATTAAAGAACGCTGTAACTGACAAAACATAAAATGTTCACCAGATCCGAAACACCTGTATGAAAGTAGAAAAAAATTCATATCACAAAAACTATACGACTTAGGACCATGATTTTAAAAACATATATTAGTTTTTTCTCTCTTTATATATTGGCTGTAAACATTTCCTCTCAAGTCAGTTGTTCCCGGTGATTCTGCGGCTTACAGCAAACGATTTTTCTTTCCCAGACCTATTAAGTGCTGTAACTACAATTATTTCAATTCATTTGCAAGGGCGTAAATATGCACAGTTTGCACAGATTGCGAGAGTTTAAAGCGAAGGAAAATTGCCAAACAAATAGAATGGTGAAATCGAAGCAATCTCGTGGTCAATTTAAAAAGTGTTAGTAAAAAACTGAGAATGTATTGCAAATTAAATGGAATTGAATGGCAAAACTTGATCGTGTGGACACCAAATAAACAAAATCGGCAGTCGTTTTTTGTTATTGTAAATTGCCATGCCCATACAATTTGTATGAAGCATCCCTAAATAGCGGGGAAAATCATATTTTGACAGCGAGCTTAATAGTAAATTTTCCATTATTGTTAATAATATCTATCTCCATTTTTTATTTTTATTGTGTGGGTTTTATTAAATAAGAAAGTTACTTTTCGTGACACAAAGTTGACGCTCTTGTTTTGGTATGGCATATCGGCGTTAAAGCTAAGCGAAAGGAAACGTTCCGCCTTCCGCTCTTGTTTAGGTACGGCCTTAAGAAGTCAGGAAAAGGTCGATTAATATTCAAAAGATCACTCGAAAAACATAGGAAATAGTGATCAAAATTATGAACCAGTAGCTAGTTTGTTTTTATTTATTTTTATATGGATTTTGGTATTTCGATACATATGTATGTATATAAGTATGCTTTTAGTCAAATAATTTAAAATACGGTATTGAAACAGTCCATTATGTCGGCCTATTTTTCCTTTTTTAATTGTTGTTGTTTTTCGTTTAGCTTAATTTTTTTGTACTTGCAATAGACAACAGTTTAAAGAACATATTTTATTTAAAATTTGTTGTTGTACATGTAATTTTTTTTAACGTAAAAACTACGTCTAAAAATAATTGATAATTCAATGAAAACAATTTCAATTAGTTAAGAAAGCGAAGCAAAGCAAAACAAAAATTCGAGTGTATTTGAGGGCGAATTTCGAATATAAAATATACCTATAGATACTTACTTAGGTACATATGTATAAGAATTCGAAAATAAATCGTTCAAATAATACAGTATCTAAAGAAAAATCGATTTTTTAAGGAGTTAACAAAAATATCCTTAATACTTGTTATTTGTTAAACTTTTTACATATTGAAATTTACAGCTAAGGACATTGTAGTTTGCGTAGTTTTTTGATTAAAAATTATGTCACCCTTCCTTAAACTGCTCTGGGTTTGGAAGCAGTTCGTGTGTCATTTTCATAATTCTTTAAGAGCAATCAGACTGTTTTTATTTGCCGGATTTTTGTAAGTTTTGCGTTAAATTTCGTATTCGTTAATGGCTTTGCTTCATATAACCGTACCGAGTTACAGTTTTTGCGGTTTTCAACATTAACCAGGCATATGCAATAGTTTTTAACCTTGCATTTTAACGTGTTTGTCTGGTGGTAATGTGACTTGGTGGAGTACTATTTAAAACTCAGATTGATTCCATCAAACAATAATTTGATTTTAAAGTACTTTTAAAGTTTTCTATGACACAAACAACTTCCTGTCGATTTTATACAAATTCTAAGGATCGTATATAGTTTTCCAAACCGAAACGTTTTCTTTTGTACAGCCATGTCACCATTCAGGCTTTGTATGAAGCCAAGATGGAACAGTAACATAACAGATGTTCAGACGACATCACGAAATCTGTATATCCTGGTATTAAGACCGCAGTACCCAGCAAAAAGGTCAGTAAGTATTCCAAGTTCTCCCTTTTCAACCAGAAGTAACCTATTTGAGGTACCACTGCACAGGTTTAAAAATCTCCTCTTAGGACCATGATCGTATCTACTCCCTGATGCGTCGGACAGGGATACCGAAGATAGACTCAGGGCCAATAATAAGGCAACGTGCTCCTCTGTTTGCCAGGCGGTCTAGTCTGCCTTTCATTGCCTTCATTGCCTGGTATCCAACATAAATTTTAAAACTTAATAGACTTTGCCTTTTTTTCTTATAATTGTAACCTCACAATAATAGGCTGTGCCCAATGAGTGTCCTTCAAACTTATTTTTCTAAACTCAGTTGATGATTTAAATCTTAATTCCTACTTGCGTAATTTGGTCGGCTGGTATCGAATCTGTAATTGGTTTTTATCTATCACGTCCGGTTTTCGAGACACAAAAAAAAATGTTTTTATTCGTTTCTTACATAAAAAATCACTATTTTATTTAAAAATCAATGAATTTTCAAAAGCGAATGGCATTATTTGAACGTCGTTTTTATTTTGTTGGTTCGGTTTCACTTATTTCAGTCCATAATAGTCTCCCAGCATGCGTTTGTCTCAAAATCCTTGATAAATTCTTTAAATTTACATTAAATCTTGGTTAGAACGCTCGCTTGTTTGAGCTCACTGCACCTAGAATATGCAAAACATTGTCGTTGTCCACGGTTTGTCCAAATTTCTGACTGCAAAACCAAAATAATGTAAATATGCCTATTTTAATGATTCGGATATCGCATATCCTGTTTTTCCAATCAAATATTCACCACACCCAAAGTAAAAATAGCTTGAATCAGTAACACACGATCTCCCTGACATGCTTAAACGCTACTATTATGAAGATTAAGAATGAATGTGGTCTTCTGACAAATAAATAATTGTAAAATTGAAGTGTCAGTACCCTACAAGAAATGAAACATGCTTCGTAAATGTATTTTCCAAATTTGTAGAGCAGTGTTAACGCTTAAAATTTAAATTGATTTAGAAAATGGCGACCGTAAAATAAATGATGTATGTACCTGAACAATCAATAAATTTTAAACAATAAAAAATTCAAAATGTTTAGTTCTGTTCTGTTTTGGAAAGCATTCTGAAATTGGCAAAAGGTCTAAAATATTTCTGGTTCAGATACTTCAGCTTTAGCTGAACTAGAATTCTTTAATTCTCTTTTAAACCCACATGTACGTTTATATGCAATCAGTTTGTGGCGTCAATTTTCTTATACTCTACTTGAAATTAAAACTCATCTAGCATATTACGAATACATACATAAACTAAAGGAACACATAAAATCTACCCCCTTTCAAATCTCTTTTGCCATCTCCCGTAAAAACTTAAGACTTGACGAGTCAAACTTGACATGTGTGAACTGGCATTTACTTAATATAAATAGATTTTTTGTGCAATACTTAACGTTAAATATAAAAAATTCTAAATTTAAGCAAGGCAACATCTGGGTAAAACGTTTTTTTTTTCAAATAAATGAAATTAATGTCCGTTCATTAAAAGATTTTCAAAATACTAAATAATTAGTTATTACAAGCATGTACATATGTATTTGCAAAGTTTCAACATTTTTTTTTTAATAAAACAAATTTTTTTTTCACTATATGGAAAATTCACTGTTCACCAAAATTTTTTTGTTGATTTATTTAATTGATTTTATTTTAATTAATAATTTATTGAAGATTTCTAAATTAATTTAGTTAAACTTGTGAAATCATATTTTTATTTATTTTTGGTGAAGCACGTATAAAATAGTTTAAATGTTTTTATTTTGAAATCACAAATAGGTAGGTAGGTATTTTATATATATTTTTTTAGTATTCTTGTTCGTATTTTAGAATAATTGTATTGTATAGATGCACAATATCCCACTCACGTGCGAATTTGGAATGTGGGGTGTAAGAAGAAATAATAAAAAGCTTTAACATAAAACAGGATTGTATGGAGAATGTCGATGATGATGATGATGTTGCTACTACCTAGACAAGTATTTGTGGACGTACTTTAACAAAATACATTTTTTTTTGTATTTCTCTACCGAAAACACCTCGAAAATCTGAAAAAACACACAAATTTCAATACTGTTAAAATTGATTTTATTTTATTGAAATTTTGTTTTTTTAGCTTTTTGCGAGAGCGGGTGAAACTTTCAATGTACATATTTTATTGTTGTTGTATGTGTATATAATTTCGCTTTTTTATTTTATATTTTTTTTGCATACCCAAAGTCAACTAAAATGATCTCATCGTCATCATAATAAACGCCAGTAGCCAGCCGTCCGTCCACTTCTGATCACAAAAAGTGAGTTTTTTTTTTTTTACTTAAAAAGATGTTTCTGTTTTTGAAAACAACAAATGTTGATTCTTCCAAAAGAAAAAAAAATCGCATTTAGCAAAAATAAGATGAAAAAGTCCAAAAAAATAAACATTCTATACGATCAGCACTTTAAAGGAATTGATTATTTCAACGTCCGATTATCCATTTTTTTGTGGTAACAAATTTCAGCATAAAACAGAATATGAACGAACAGCTTTTCGTCGCCATTTAAGGTTATAATTTTAAAACCGGTAAATCGATCTCCCTGCATGTTTCCCGACTTACGGCCATGTTATAGAAATCAAGTGAAATTGAATTAGTTTTTCATTCCGTGTGAAGCTTTTGTAATATTTATCTAAGACCCCATAAAGAATATGAGGCATTTTTCGTGAAGCGGTCAACACAAAAATAATAGTTTGCGGAATTCCTTAATATTTGGCATAACTAAACCACTAGTAGATATGAATGTGTGTGCCAAATATTTTTTTGTATGATGTTTATTTGTCGAGTTATGGGGTGCTAAATTATTGCTTCGAAACAAATAATTTAAAAAAAACATTTTTTTTCATCTGCAAAATCGGAAAGGATCAATTCAAATTTAAATCTTCCGAACTCAGGTCAATTTTTTAATTTTTTTTTTTACAAAATTAGCCAAGGATGTCCTCATTATTAAGTTATGCATATTTCTTTACACGCGTAACGCACTTTAAAATCAGAAGTGATCATTTCGAATTCCAATTTTCCCAACTTAAAGCCAATACTTTTTAATCCGAAATCAACCTAGAGTTGGTATGTATATGAATGCATAATACTGTTGAAGTAGAAAATACGTAACTTTAAAATATACGTTAATTACTGACCATGGCAGTCGCTCTGCAAAACCGGAACTGATCATTTCAATAAAATTTTTCTTACTTAGAACCAATTTTTTTTTGTTTTTTTTAAGCCGAAATTTGCGTACATAAAATTTGTTTCTTCGTATTGAATGCGCGGCGAAACCCCTTACTCGATCGCAAAAAAATTTGGTCCACTTATTCTTTGCACCTTCAGGAAGGTTATAGGATATGTCTCGTTACAATTTTAAGGCGGCATGGCACCTCTCAGACAAAGGCAACACAGATTTTTTTATATATGGAGAAAATTAAATACAAGGATCTTCGTTATCAAAAGACTACATCCGACAACATATAGATTTATCTATATTTAAAGAACGGTAAGAGTAAAATTGTACAAATTTGTAAATATAACTGGGTTATCAGTACACAACCTCTAAAAAATGCGAGGGGTTTGAAGAAGTGGGGTGGCACCTACCATATAAAGACATTTTAACCTTCCGTATATTTGGAGAACGGCATGAGCCAGTTTCCGAATTAGAGATAAGCATCTTGGTTATCAAAACAGAACAAAATGTGGGCGGTATAAGAAGTGGGCGAAGCACAAAGAAGATTAATTTATACCTAAAGAACGGTATTTATGTAACTTTCTGTTCTTATCGCACCATGGTGAAGGTCATATAATTGCCGGAATAGCCGAATGCAACACTTTAACTTGTTTTTTTATTATTTTTATTTTTTTAGGAGAAACATTTTTTATGTTCGGATTTTTTTTTGCAGAAATAACTTTTACCTATTTATTAATTTTAATACCAACACCACAATAGTGGAGCATTTGTCTGGATGTTTGTAACACCTCAAATTATTGGTCCTAGACCCTCCTTTATATATACCGATCGACTCAGAATCACTTTTTGAGTCCAACGAAAGATGTCTGTTCATTTAAACCTTGTGCGCAACGTTAAGGCCTCAAATTTTTAAATTATTTGATGAAATTTGGTACAAAGATTCTAATTGTCACAAGGACCAAGCCTTAGCAAAATGTTGAAAATCGTTCAATTATTTCACAGCTTTTTCCGGAATAAACTCTTTGTGTCTAGTAACCATCTTATTACATATGTTGGTTTAAAGATTAAATTTTTTTTTGCAATCGGAATCATCTTGCCAAATTTTATTGTAATTGGTCTATATTTGACCATCGCTCCCATACAATTACTACACCCGAAAAACGTTTTTAATGCCATAACTGCCTTATAAATGTTGGTATTGCCATAGAAATTGGCGACAATAGCTTTTACGATAGCTACCATGTTATAACAAACATTAAATTAAATTAACCATATGTCCCGTATGAACCTCCTTCCTTTAATAACTTTAAATTCAAGCCAATCTCATATTAAAAAAAAAATTGTTTAAGGACCGATGTTGAATGTGAACCACACCTAAACGTCAAGTTTTTTTCTGCGTTTCATTTGACATTTCTTAATTTCAGACAAACTCAATTTGAACCATGAACGAGCAACGCGTTAAAGTTATTCAGGCTTATTATGAAAATTGGCGTTCAAATCAAAATGCATATTGTGCACTTCGTGAATCAGTGATGGGTCATATTTTCACCTCAGTGGATCCGTCAATAAGCAGAATTGCCGCATTTGGGCGAATAATAATCCAAGAGTGATTGTCGAAAAACCAATGCACCTACAAAGAGTCACTGTTTGGTGCGGTTTATGGGCTGGTGGCATCATCGGGCCTTATTTTTTCCGAAATGAGGCCGGTAAGGCAGTTACTGTGAATGGTGTTGGCTATCGTGAGATGATAACGAACTTTTCATGGCCCGAATTGAAAGATATGGATGTGGACGATATGTGGTTTCAACAGGACGGTGGCACTTGCCACACAGGTAACGAAACAATTGCTCTTTTGCACGATAAATTAAATGGCCGTGTTATCTCACGTGGTGGCGATGTCAATTGGCCAAGATTATGTGATTTGACAAGAAAAAGTGTACGTCGATAAGCCAGCAACAATGCATTAGCTAAAGGATGATATAATTCCGGACATTAACTGCATAGAACCTCAATTATGCCTCAGCGTAATCGAAAATTTGGAGCACTGGATGGACAAAGAACTTTAACAGCTTATAACATATTTTTGTTCTGGCGGATCCATTATTGCCCATGGGTCCCAAAAAGGGTAGACTTTCGAAAATTTGTTTTTTAATACTGTGGTGTTAGTCGGGATTGATTGACTATACTTCCTTACCTGTTTGACTTAAATTATAGTTGTAACAAATCCTTTATTTGATAGCCTAACAATGCCAAAAGAAACTTTATGGCGATAAAAAGAATAACGAACATTTATTTCTGCAAAAAATATACATACATATATAAAATTCAGATATGTCACAGAAACCAACTTCGCACGAAAGTGAAAAATGAAAACGTTTTTACCTTCTCTAGAAAATGTAAGACGCAAAAAAAATTTTTATTTTTATTCAAAAAAGCAAAACAAAAACGGTACGAATTAAAAAATGTTTAAATTTTCACTTTCGTACAAATTCTGTGACATACCCGATGATAACAATTATATTTTAATTATTACCAAGGCGAATTCAACTACAGGTGGTGTCGGAACTACAGCAATCCAAAAACAACAGAAACAACATAGGATTTTTTGCATTGCAAAGTTAGTGTTTACGGCTCGAAATGTCAACCACTCTTAGCAAAACACTAACAAATCAAAACAAAAAGGTTCCAACTGTCAAAAACAGTTGGCTTTTCGATACAACCTGCAGTTTATTCGCCTGGATTATTACTCCACGTCTACAACTGACATGATTTGCTGTTATCACATGATGTTAAAAAAGCGTTGTTAAAACATTTGCATTAACAACCGTGTTATAACATAAAAAAAACTCTAACATGATGAGTCTATAGTATAGACTCTATACTTAACACTAACATCATAGTTATTATAATTAATGTTAAGCATTACATGTTAGTTGTAGATTGCGTGTTATAAATGTCATAATTTCTACGGTCCCTGTTTATAGTGTCAAACTCATGTAAAGGTGTTTCAGCAAATATACATACATATTTGTATTTATATATGTATGTACTCTACTTTAATGTTTATTTACATACGAATAAATTTATAAAAAAATACCTTAAACGTTCTAACATCTTTTTGTGATTTAAATCGGATTTTGGTAAATGTTTGTAGGCGAAAATATCTCGTCATGATAAATATGTTTATTTTATTTAATGAATTTTTTTTTTGGTAGATTTTTGTTAAAGCGAAATGTGTATAAAAAAATGTGGGCTTTAGTGGGTGCCAAAATATACAAAAATGTATGAAAAATGTTAAACCAGTTTTTGTTGATTTTTTCCATTTGAATTTTTTAATTTTTTTAATTTTATTTTTAAATCGTTATTTAACTATTGTTTTTGCTATAATTTTTTATTTATGGTGCACTTGTTTTTGTTCGTTCATAAATAGAAATTTATTTAGATTTCTGTGAAATTATCAAGATTAAAGCAATGATCAATGATGTCTGTCGGCACAGTGGGTTTAAAATAGAGATTACACCAAACTATTAACATTGTTAACTTTTAGATGATACAGCTGGCTGTTCTATCATTCATTTGTAATTAAAACTGTATTCTCTAATCAAACAATGATTTCATTTATTGGATTTTATAGACATTTTAAATACGTAATTTTTTTAAATACAATTTAAAAGAAAAAATTTTCAAGGTCACAACTTAAAATTTTTAAAAAAAACAAAAGCAATAAATGATTTCAAGTTACATACTACATATTTATAATAAATTTAAGATGACAATTTTAAATTAAATACAACTCATTTAAGAGGGTTTGGTTGTGACAAATTTAACAACTTAAGGTTAAATTAAATAACTATTTAACTGTACTGTATATGACCGACCATATGGTTCTATAGATTCGGTGACCATCCGTCCTGCATGACACAGAACAGTACTGTATTTTAGAGCTTTGTTCTGTGCGATTTATTTTCTAGTGATAAACCTCAATTTGTTTTGTTTTTAATTAAATGATAAGTATTTGCACTGTTTTTAATGAAATAACTAAAAGCAATAGATTCCCTATTTATCTGACTTTTCTCATTACTGAAAACTGGCACAAGTTCCTTTTATTTTTTGGTTTTTAGAATTTTTTTTAGAACGATTGATTTAGATGACTGACACATCTGGTAACTCTTGTAACTTTTCTAACTTCAAATTCAAATGGTTGTTTTTTGTTTATAATTTTGAAAAATAAACTTGTAGTTAACTCATTTCTGCAAATCTAATATTAATTTTATCTATTTGCATTTCATCAAATGTTGTGTACTGTGTTTTGGTTTCGGTCTGGTCACCGTAACCATACATCAATTTGAGTTTGAAAGTCAAACTACCAACCAAGTGATCGCCAGTATGTTCCATATAGGTCGCTCTACTGGAGGAAAAATAGTGCCGTTCTATTTACCATTTGGCGTTCGATAGAGTCTTGCAAAGTGAACTCTTGTCAAAACTTGTTGCTTTTGATGTCGGCGATAACTTCTCTCGATTCATATCGAGCTTTTTCAAAGATCGCACTATACGAGTTGTTATAGATGGGTCTCGTCAAACGAGTTCGAGATTTCTTCAGTGGTGCCGTTCTTTCTTTTTAATCCTATCTACTCTTTTGCAGATGACAGCAAACTTTGTCATTCGTATTCATTTGATTGGCCGAGCGTATCCGATGCTGGTGTAATGGGGCAAAACATGAATAATACGCTTGGTGGAGACCTCGTTTAATCTTGGAACGGGGACATGCGACTAGGGTCAACTTTAATGCCCAAAAGGCTCAATGTTGCATGCTGACGCATAAACGACGCTATATATGGGTGGTATAATTTTTGAGAATTCAGAATCTCTCTTGTTCCGGGCATGAAAATACAATGTGTATCCGATAGACAAAACATATACTTCGAAAGAAGGGCCTCGGTTTTAGAGATACCTCGGAGTAAGAGATACTTCACTTCATCTGCCCACCTTAATATTTATACCACCTGTATCCGACTGCGAATGTGTGGGCCTGTGCTTTAAAGGCTATTTTAAAGCTTCTTACCCGCGTGCAGGAAAGGAAAAACATTCCATTGGAGACAGGTTCTCATTGATGACAGTGTATCCAATTCTATTAACCACACATATGACAGCTTGCAGAGAAAAATATATTACCCAGTATATGGGTAGGTAATGCTGATGTAACTGTATTAACGCATTGCAGCAATTTGAAGCCTATTGGAAACGTGCCATCCTTAATTGGAGTTGAGAAGACAATGTTTTTTGCTTCTTGTTTATCCATTTGAAACATTACCAACTAAAGCAGTTCCATCTTCTTCTTGTAAAAAGATGTAATAGACAGTATAACTTTAAATAATTTTTCTTTGTATTAAGACAAGAAAATAATGTATATTTTATATGAAGCTAAATATATTGTGAATTTGGAAGCTGAATGCCCACGGAAATCTTAAGTTGATTTTAAACTTCTAAAAAAGTAAAGATAAAAAACGGTTTGGCGGTTAAAAATATCTTAAAATTTTGCACACAACCGATGATGTCGGAGAAACGACGAAATTTAAACGTTTATAATTTGTTAGAATAGAGCCAACTTTTACCGTTTTAAAGGGGAGTTAGAGGGTTAATATGTTCCACAAAAATCCGTAGCATTTTCTACAAAGCTGCTGAACAAAACATCTTAAGTCAAGTTTAAAAAGTTTAAAAAATGATGTTAATTATACGAATTTTCATTCAAAAAACATTTTTGTTTACGATTTTAAAATGTTGTACTATAAACGAAATGTTTCTGTAATTTCGGTTTATTTTATTATTTGATAAAAATTATTTTTTTTAAACTTTTTTTGCTATCTTATCTCGACTTAGGATGTTTTGTCAAAATGCCACAGAATTTGTAAAATTATCAGTGGATTGTGCCAAGCGCAAGCAAAGACAACATCAATTTCTGTATATCTGGAAAACAATAACAGTAAAAAAATACGCATTTTGTACAATTAGTTGGGTCATCGATACAAAGCATCTGTCGAAAAGTGGGTTGGAATAGAGATGTGGGCGTGTCAATTTCAAATCATAGACAATATAGTATGTCCGGAGAACGGTAACAGTAAAAGTATTTAAACTTGGAACCAGCGATGTGGAGTCGGAGTTGAAATTTTTGAACCGGAGTCGGAGTCGGAGTCGAAATACCAAAAAAAACTTGCGACTCCGACTCTAAAATGTTTCTACTTTACATATGGAAAAAACTATATCAAAACTTAATTCGGCACGTGTTAGAATTAAAACATCGATTTGAATTTTACAGAATCATTTTCTTGCCATATTAAACCATTTTAAAGGTACTGCATTAAAAAAGTCAAATAAGGACCAATCTCGTATACATTAAGCATCAAGGTTAAAGTAGGAGTACGGGTTGGTAATTCAACGGATGGAGTCGGAGTTAGAACTATATTTTGACGACTCCACAGGCCTTCTTGAAACAAACATGTAGCTTCCTTATCCATACACGAGCTTTGTACTACAGTATTTTATTTCAATTAGGATTGCGATTCGCTCTGGGGAAAGCTTGTGTGGTACAAAAATCTATTTATCAAAATGATTTAAAAATTCAAAAAATTTTTTTTAATTTCAGTCGCGCTGAATGCACATCGCGCAAATTATTTTGTTTCTTATTTATATTCAGCATTAGATTGTTTGGTTTTGTGGCAGTTTTGGTTAGATAAAACTGATAAAAGAAAGACAGGTTTTACTTTCTTAGATTGTGTGTATTAAAAAAGACAGATTGTATATTTTTTTGTTTGTTTGTTTGTTTATTACTATTGCTGAAAAGAGGAAATGCGAAACGATATTTTAGCATTCTAACAAACTGTCCAAATAATGATGTCATACACTGTAAAAATTTTGCTGTTGTTTATTTTTAAATTTATTGAAAAATAAAAGGTTAATGAGCAAAAAATTATTATAATTGAAGAGCAAAATAGAAATTTAAAAAAAACAGGAATATTAAATTTTCATTTTTTCATTTTTATACTTAAATCTATGAATGTTTTAAGTTGTAAAAGTGTGTGTGATGGATGCTTTCATTAATTTCTATACAATTTTATTTTTGTTAATTTTTTGGCAAAGTTAAAAATTAGTTCACTGCCACTTGTAGCAAAGAGATTTGTTTCTTGTTGTTTGTTATATAAATTCATACATACAAACAATATACATATGTATGTATGAACATAGGTAGGTATATTTTTATATTTTCCTGTTAATTTTATGTTTTTTGTTTAAATTTAATTAGAATAGAATCATGATTCATGCGGACTACGCATATTTTTTTTTAATTTTTTACACCCAAAATAAAAAAAGCTTGTTGATAGATTTTTTTTAATTTTTTCGGGTTAAACCTACAGAGTTTTCTAATGATTTCATAGACACGATTGCCATTTGT
Organism: Pollenia labialis; assembly: GCA_949318255.1. Classification (NCBI taxonomy): domain Eukaryota; kingdom Metazoa; phylum Arthropoda; class Insecta; order Diptera; family Polleniidae; genus Pollenia; species Pollenia labialis. The sequence continues at coordinate 9,838,237 of OX439143.1, read as the reverse complement.
TTTTAATAGATTTTTTTAAGGCACTTTCAATTGCTTTTAGTGTTTTCGACGTATGATCATTTTGTTGTTCTTGTTTTTTTTTTTTAATTTTTATATAACTACGCACTATTTTTTGTATATTTTTTCTAATCTTTTTTTTTATTGCACTCTGATGATATTGATGATGACAATGATAATCATGCTCACTATTATAATAACGATGATGACGTTTACAATGATGATGTAGTTAGTAAGTTAGATAAATAGATAGTTTTGTATGGCAAACACGTTTTATTTTTTTTATAATTTTTGCCTTTATTGTTTCATTTTCTATTTTGAAATTTCAAACGGCAAAATCGATTGTAAAGTTAACAAACACCACTATGACGGACGACTCTTTCAAAGTACAAAATTGTCTATCTCTTTTCTTTTCCCATAAAGAAATGTGCCAAATTTTTGTTTAAACTTATTTTGAATTCATAATAAATTAATTTTTACACTTTATAATATTTTTGTTTAGGTATTTGATTTTAATTAAATTAAATTTTATAAATTTATTTTATATTTTTTTTGTGTTTTATTTTTACATACTTCTTAATTTTTTAACCAAATGTGTTTGTCGCTTGTTATAGTTTTTATTTTTGTATTTTGTTGTTATTTTTTTTTTTTTTTGTTTAATTCTTTTCTCAATAAACAAATTCGTTTGGCTGTTTCAATGTAGCTCAGTAGAAAAAAAATTTAAAAAATAATAAAAAAGCTTTTATTTCGTTTATATTCGTTAAAAAAAAAAACAAAATGGTTTTTTATGTGAGTTCGCGAGCACTAAAACGCTTCAAAAGTCAGATCTATACTAACAAATGCTGTCGACTTTTTAAGTTGTTAAAGCTTGGACGCCTGCCACCAGCAAGCAGCCATATAGATAGACAGACAAACAAGATACATATTCATTTCATACTTGTTTACAGCAGGGATGTGAAAATGAGAGTCTGTTTTGCGATAATTGAGAGTACAAAGAGTTAACGCAGGTTTTTTTTAACAACTTATTTTGAAAAGAACGGTACATTTTGAATATTTCAAACTTATACCCGACGTTTGCCTCGCAACATTAAAATACCGTGTTGGAAGCTTTCAACAAATCGGCCATGGGTGGCACTAAGGTGTATTTGTTTCAAATCAAGTGAATCCTCCGTAGATGACACTGTCTTAAATAAAACTTTACAGAGCTGTTGTTGAAACGTTTAAATGTGGATACATCATTTTCGCTATTAGGGCTCGATATGTTACATATAAATCATCATTCTCGGGATTAGATTCGCAAGTTAATATATAATTCAATATACTTACATATTAACTGAACTCGTTTTGGAAAAGTGGTATTAAAGGTCTAAATTGAAAACTCCTTTCGTTTGGCAACTTATAAGACTTCATAGTTTTTCTTCAAAAATAATCATTTTGATTGACGATGTTGAATAATTACGGATACAGGATAGGGGAATGGTAATGGCCCCCACTGGTTAAGTTAAGTACTGGTATTCTTAAATCATAAATTGGGTTTGGAGGCTATGCCGAACGAATTTCCACCATGTGACGCCCGTGAACTAAAAGCTTGGAACCGCTCTTAATGCTTAAGTTTTGTCACTTATCTACATAAAATTGCAGAGCCTAAACGCTTGAAGCTAAATACATGAAATTGGACCAGAGATTGGTCACTCCTCAAATCGATCCACTAAGACGAGATTTTTGGAAATTCGAATATTTAGGGGGTAAAAAAGAGTAAAAACGGGAAAATTCGGTAACCTTATGTCTCCAAAACTAAAAGAGATACAAAAAAAATGTAATACCTACTTATAGTTGTTCTTTAAAAAAATAAGCGGTAAAAAGCAAAAACACCGTCATTCACTACACAAATGCCAGACTTCAGCACTCAACTTGTGTGGCATAAGTCACGAAAGTACCAACTTACCGACTTTAATAAAGCCTAGTTTAAACTCCTGAATCAAATAAACAAGTTGGCGCACTCAGCCGTACAAAAAAAATTTCTACTGCGCATCTACGTTATAATAGACTAAATATGAGTGTTTGTTGTAAAAAATGTAAGATACACACAAATGCACATACACAAAGTCTATTGTTGCGTCACACACAAAAATAACAGACCTGCGCAATGCGCAATATTGTTTCTTTCATTCATGGTTTAAACTATCACACAAGTGTCACATGCAGTCTACAACTGACATAAAATGCTTAACTTTAACACTAATATGATGTTAGTGTTAAAGTATAGACTCATCATGTTAGAAGTTTTCCCATGTTATAACACGGTTGTTAATGCAAATGTTTTAGCAACGCTTTTATAACTTCAAGTTATAACAGCAAGTCATGTCAGTTGTAGACGGGAAGTAACTTGTCAAAAAATCGAATGTAAGTGCTGGTTCACACACGTCAAGTTTGACTCGTCAAGTCTTGAGCATTTAGGAGAGAAAGGAAAAGAGAAGGCCATTTATTTTCCCCTCTCTCCTAAAAACTCAAGACTTGACGAGTCAAACTTGACGTGTGTGAATCGGCACTTACATTACAGTTTGTAGTCACACTATCCCACATGAATATGCTTTTGTTAAAAAGCAACCCTGATCAAATAAAAAGTATTATTGTTTTGAAAAATTTCAAAAAACGTTGAAGTCGTATGGGATGTTATACACATATCGTCGTTGCTTCGACAAAATCAGCTATTTGTTTTTTCAGGAGAGCAAAAAAAAACCGTTTTATGTAGTGACCATAGAATATATTTTTAAAGTGAAACGTTTAATTGAACAAATGTTAACATTACTTTAAGTATTTCGTGAAATAAAACTCGACTTATTAGCCATTGGGCACTTATAACAAATTTTTTCGAAAACCAACCCATAGCTCATTTTGTTGGAGCATTTTTAATAATATTTTTAATGTTTTTTACGCATGGCTGTTTTGATTTGAAGAAAGAATGAATATTTTTATTAAAACTTAGGATATTTTAAGCCATATCTGTGTTTAAATTTTTATTTGGAAAAGTAAATAGGAATAATATAATAGTTTAAGGACTTTAAAGAATAGAAAATGGGAATTATTTCCTTCCGAAGGTTACTTTATATAATATTCAACATTTTTTTTTTTTTTTTTTTTTTTCGAATTTATGTTATGAGCTAAATTTCAGTTATGTATTTTATAAAGCTTTTTTGTAAAAAAAAAATGTTGACTTTAAAGAATTGTAACTTTAGAAAAATATTGAAATACCTGCAGATATAGATATCATTCTACCTAGATTAGACAAATATGTCGAATCCGATAAATCGGACATATAAATGAATGAATGGATGGGGACTAAGGGAGAATGCCTTGCGCAACTATGACGGATATTATGACCAGTCCAATTTCAGGGCTTGGCATCATTAAATCATTCTTTGACAATTTATTCACGAGCGTAAGCTTACTAGTAGTCGTAAGAGCTACTAAAGCTTTACACGAAAATCCTGTTTCCAAAGAATTGAAGTTAAGAAGTAAACCACAGTTGATTTGCAAATTTGATAGCTGAATGCCGACTGGTATCTTAAGTTGTCAGGTGTAAACACAAATTACCAAATTGTATCCGCGAAGTCGCTGAACAAAGTACGTATTTTGGACAAAAAGGACAATGTGTTTCATACCACAATTTCAAAAAAAGTTCTGGCCTATAATGGGTTAATGCTAATTAATTTAAGGAAAATAGCCAAAAGGAATGTATTTAGTATTTCAAAAACAGAACATTAACCCCCGTATTTATAAACGATTATTAAATTTAACAAACGTTTATTAAGGCAAATTTTCATACAAAATTTGTTTTGTAAGTCTTTATTAAATTTAATAAATTTTTATAAATACGGGCGTAAAAATTTTATAAAATGGTAAACTGAGAGCAGAAGATTTTAATTATCATAAAATGCGTGGTAATCTTTATGCATATATTTTTTCGAGTGATTGCAGACTTCTTTATTTGATCCTTCTATTAACAGTTCCTAAGTGCACCCAGAGCAAACACATTTCACAATCCAACAAAATTATTACTAACGAAATTTTAAACATATTGTGGATTATTAACCATAATATAGTCACCGGCAACCATACTATGTTAAAAGTAGAGTCCACAACCATTTGGTTCCCTCCGGAAAAAAACAACTGAATGAAGTTTGTTATGTAGTGTTGTATGAATATGGAAAAATAGTTTTTCATTATTTTTGGGATTTATCCACATGGGATGCTAAAACAAACGAGTTGGTCGATAGATTTTTGATATATGGGCATTTCCACTGAAATGTCAACCGCAGCCAAAAAAATTCAAAGTCTATAAAAGTATGTTGTTTTAACATTTTTTTTAGGGAATCTATCAACTTTCAATAATGTAAACAAATTTTACATTTATTTATAACACACTTTTAAATTTCTATTGCACGTTTTGTTTTGCTAAATGATCTTACAGTGCAGCCACACGATAAAGATTTTCTTGATAGTATTTTACATTAAAGTTGTGACGTAGACTGCATTCAATTTTTGAGCAATTTCCTTTCAAGATGTCATCAAGAAAACAATTTATAAAGGCAAACGAAAATTTTGCTCACTAACCTTGAAATCAGATCTTTTCTTGAACGTAAATTGAAACACTCACTGGAAAGAGAATTTTTAAGGCAAGTTCGTATCAATTTTTAAAAGTATGAGTGTATTGCTAAAAAAGTGTGAGTGAATTAAAACTTGAGCGTGTAACCCTCAAGTTAATAAATAACATTATGCATTGACAATTGCTTTTTAAATCTCGGTTTATATTCAAACAATATAAGAAAAATGCAAACGGAACGTATAAGCGAATTTGGACAAATTTGTGCGGGAATTCCCGGGATTTTTTTTCGTTTAAATCATTTTAGTCTAGCACAACTACTTACAACCGTTATCATCTGCTCTTAGGAAAAAAGTCTTTAAAATACACCAAATAAATATTTTTAAATTTAACATAACGAAAACATTTTTGCCTAACGCCAAAGAGATGTCAATTCATAACCGATAATTAAGGCAATGTTTAAAGTTTAATGTTTAATGCTTTGAAAGTTCGAAAGAAGAAGAGTAAAAATGTACAGAATATTTAATTAGTTTAATGACCCAGATATAAAATAATAAAAACGAAAAAAATGTTGTACCAACTTTTTTCAAAAAATGTAAGGATTTTATAGATTAGATTTTGTAAGAAATTATGACAAAAGTTATTAATAAAGAAAACGCTTATTCTATTCGAAGAAAATAATTTAAAAAAGGAAGGAAGTGCTAAGTACTGTATCACCTCCAATTCCAAATCTTTAACAGAAAATAAACTTCACAGCCCTGATATAGACAGGCCAGTTGGTTGACTTTTTTAACACACACTTCATACACACACGATTAGCAAAAAGTTGTACAAACAAAATAAAAAGTCATGTGTAGATACATATTACTCTTTTGTTTACAGAGAACGTATCCATGAGATACACAAGGTATAGTATAAAATAATATCTAATGCCCCTTCTGTTGTCTTAACACTTGTTGTAGTATACATATGTATGTATGTAGATGTATGCATGTCGGTCGTATGATGCCAGTCTGCCTGTTTTGAATTTTCATCTCATATAAAAACAAAAAAAGCTTTTGGCTAAAAAAAAGTTCTCTTTACTCTTTTCAACATTATTTTTTGTAGATCTTACGACTAAAATCTCTTATTAAATACAAATAAACTCTTCGAAAACTACTTTACTATCGAATTTTTGATTTAACAGCATAACTGTGTAATAAAATTTTTAAAAACTTGTATTAATTTCAATGCAAATGCAAAATATGTACGTGGGTGGTTATGAAGCAATTTCTGATTAACTGATTTTACCTAGAAAAATTCTAATAAATTTTTTTACTTGAATGCAAAAGTTTGCTAAATTCTTTTTTAGATACTTGCTTGTAGAAAATTTAATGCTGTATTTTGAACTAATGTTTTAGTTTTAAAGTGATTCATAAATTAATGTTACATTAGAACACAACAATAACGAATATTTTATCGGCCCCAATAATAAGATAAGGTAGTGTTTGTGCACTGCTTACTGCACTCGCAATAATTTGTGTGCTATGTTCACTTTAAGAACTCTTAAGCAATATTCCCAGTTGATCGTCAAGAATATAATAATTTAAGTCAAACTAGGGATTCCAATACCGATATTACCGATACCGAAATACCGGCTAAAATCGAATACCGAAATACCGCATGCAGAATACCGGTATTTTTTTTAGTTTTTAAAATTCTTCTTTGAAATTGCATCAGTGTCCCGATTTAGAAATTCTCGTTTGCACTTATTTGTGAAGGGCACTTTTGCTCATATTTCAAATCTGAAAATATTTGCAAAATGTGTATAATTTCCTTATGACCGTTCGTCCTACAAGTGTAGAATCTGAGCATGCGTTTTCCGCAGCAGGATTAATCTGCACGAAAATAAGATCACGCCTTTCGGATGAAAGCATCAACAATTTATGTTTTCTTCGAGCATATTTTAATTCACAAAAAGGAAATAAAAAAACTTTGGGTACTTTACCTCTGAATTAATTACTATGTTTATATTATATTTAATTTTTAATTGTTTTGCTTTATTTTTAATATCAACCTGTTTTGTCTTTTTTTAATAACTACAGATGTATGTATGTATGAATTAATTTATTTTCTTGATATTCTTTAATTAGGCGTGAGTTCATCAAATTTAATTTTCATTAAATTATTTTCACTGAAGAAGGAATTTTTTACAACTTGGAATTTTTTATTAAAATGTATTGATAATTGTTCATGGCTGAGCTGAGATTTTCAATAAATATTTTAAATTAATAAAAAATTGGATTGAATAATATAATATAGTTGGAAAATTGCTTTATTCTTGGTGCTTTGTATTTACATACATATAAATTTTTATTCCATAAATAATACCGAAAATACCGGTAATACCGGTATCGAGATTTCCTCAATACCGAAAGGCCTTCGGTATTGGAGTCCCTAAGTCATACCTACCTATTCTATGCATTTTTTAATATTTTATAGATGGCTAGCATTTAACCCGCTACTTCGTAAGCGTGTCCCTTTCTTTTGTGGTCATTTTTTATGCCAAAGTTTATGTTTCTAGGTTTTAACAAAAAAGTTCCAACTTTTAAAAAACTTCATCTAAGAGGATCTGCTTATAAAAAGTGGTGCCTCTGTATTGAATTTGAACTCCTTTATGCAAATAAATTTAAAGTTCACATTAGTTAACCAACACATTAAGCCCTGCAAAATTTTGGTTTACTCAAGTAAACTTTAACTTTTTTTTTTGCATAAGGGGGGAGTCGTTAGCTTTATGCTAAAAATTGAAAAACCCTCGTCTAGAGTTAGAAATAATTTTTTTTTATACATAAGCCACTAGTATCCCAAAAAGCGACCAAAACCACCTTAAAGGAAAAGACATAAGCTTTCTTTTGAGCAAAAAAAAAAAATATAAAAAAAAAGTTTTAAATTTAAACATTTTTTTTAAAAAAACAAAATTTTTTTTTCCAAAAGATGGATCAAATAGCTATCGAAGCTACTTGGTAATATGTTACATGGATGAGAAAGAACATCTGTATGGCCAAAATGCCAAACTTTGACCCCCTGTAACTCAAAAACTTTTTGACCGATCTTGTTGAAAATTTGTGTTTAAACTAATATCCAATAGGACTAACCTCGGTACAAAAAAAAAAATTGGGTCACTTGACATGAAATCCCCTATATGTATATAGATTTGATAAACTATTTAAACAAATTAAGAACATTTATCTAATGATCATATCATATCATATCTCACTAGGTCATAAACACATACTGCCAACAGAAAGGAAACATTTTCCAATTTTGAAGATTATAACTGAAGGGGAGGATTTAGTGCAGACACTTAAAGAAAAAGAGGAACAGGAAATAGCGAGGACAAAACTGACTACAAATATAGAAAACCATATTAATAAAATGAGACTAACTAATAGTGATAAGTTTATATTGGATAAGGTAAGGGAAACAAATAGATTTTTGAGGTCTAATAGAGACATTGTTATCTTAAATGCTGATAATGGAAATACAACTGTGGCGATGAATAAAGTTGATTATGAGTCAAGAATGAGGGATATTGTTAAGGATAATTCGAATTATAAGATATTAGATAAGGACCCTACTAATAAACTGGAAAAGACAAATAATAATTTAGTTCAGGAACTTTTTAATAGTGGTATAATTACAATTATGGAGAAGAATAAATTGAAAACTAATACAGCAATAGCACCTAGGTTATATGGTGTTCCAAAGATTCACAAAATAGATTTTCCTTTGAGACCCATTTGTTCAATGATAAATTCTCCATCATATGAACTTTGCAAATATATAACAAGAATTCTTAAGAAAATTACGGAAAATTCCAAATACAATATTAAGGATTCTCTTCAATTTAAAGATGGAATTAGGAATATTATATTGACTAATAATGAGAAGTTAATTTCTCTTGATGTAGTTTCATTGTTTCCAAGCATACCAATAGATTTAGCTATAAATATAATAGAAGAAAATTGGAATACAATAAAAGAACATACAAATATAGAAAAAGATTTATTCTTACGTATTCTAAGATTTTGTATAGTAGATAACAGATATTTTCAATTAGATAATCGTGTATATATTCAAATGAAAGGACTTCCAATGGGTTCGCCAGCTTCTCCAATTGTAGCAGATATAGTTATGGAAAAATTATTAGATGTATGTGTAGAAAAGTTAGGTATAAAACCGAAAATTTTGACCAAATATGTTGACGATTTATTTTGTATAATTCCGGAGTCGGGAATGGAACAAATGTTGGATGTTTTTAACTCTTTTCATTCGGACATTAAATTTCCAATGGAAAGGGAGCTTAATTCAAGACTACCATATTTAGACACCTCGATAATTAGAAATGGAAATGGAGTATCCATAGATTGGTATCAGAAACCAACATCTTCTGGAAGAATTATTAATTATTTCTCGAAACATCCAAGGAGAATAATAATTAATACGGCTAAAAATTTTATAAAAAGAGTTCTTAAAATTAGTGATTCAGAATTTCATAGAGAAAATAAACGGAAGATTTCTAACATTTTAACAGAGAATAGTTTTCCTAAAGAATTAATAACAGATTTATTAATACAACATAATAATTGTAGATTAAACAACCAGGATAGTGTTACGGAACAGAAAATTTATAAATCAGTAACATATATTCCAAAATTTTCAGAAAGATTGGCAAAATCAGATATATATGATAACAAAATATATAAAATAGCTTATAAATCTTTCAACACAGTAGGTAAACTATTTACTAAAACAAAAGACAAAATAAAGAGGATGGAAATGTCTAATATTGTTTATCAGATACCTTGTAAGGGTAATGATAGTGGACAGTGTAATAAGGTATATATAGGTACAACAAAGAATAAACTAAAAACTAGGATAGCAGGTCATAAGTCAGATCAGAAGTATAGAAATATTTCACAAAAAACAGCTTTATCAACTCATTGTGCTAATCTAAACCATTATCCAGATTTTGATAATACAAAAGTTTTAAACATGGAAAATAATTACAAGCGTAGATTTATGTTGGAAATGTTACAAATTATAAGAGTACCGACAGTTTCTAGAATTAATTTTAAGTCAGATACTGAAAATGTAGCACAAAATTATAGACATTTAATTTATAAAAATAGAAACGGAAGGTAAACAATTTTTGTATATTGTAATAGATCAAGTTTGTATTGAAAAATATTTTTTATTCAATTCCAAAAAATTTTTTTAATTTTGTCAATTTTTGTTAAATTTGTTTTAAATTAAAATATTGTTAATTTTTTTGTTAAAAAGAAAAAGAAAAAAACCCTGAAGAAGGCACTCAAAGAAGTGACGAAATATTGGTTTTAAATAAATTTGTGAAAAGTTTTTTATATAAAAAATAAGACCTTAAGCTCGAGAATTTAATTTATATATTAGAATTACATTTCTTGTTTTGTTTTCTTGATTTATAATTATTATTACAAAAAACCTTTGTATTACAATGCAAATTGAAATAAATACAATGCTGGGGTAGAGAACTTGATTATGTAATTTTAATTGACTTAAGCGTGCTGAATCTAAATACATAGTTTATTCAATCACGTCTAGTCAATATTTTCTTTACCCATCTTCATGATTTCATGTCTTATTGGATTTTTGAAAAATGATAAAAATTTGCATGCAAAAATGGTCGCCACTAATTAAGAAATAATTTTTAAAATAATCATTTGTAGCTATAAGTCAAAATAGCACAGTATTTCATATATTTTTATTTAAAACTTGGTTCTTAAACATTTCATTATTTTTTATTCAAATTTTATTTAGCACTTTTTGCTTAGAAATACATAGTACATAACCCTGGCGAATAGGCTTTTGTTAGTTTCAATAAGTATTTCGAGAAGAGGAATAGTGCTATTTCTTTTCGAATGTACCTATTTTGTTTTCAAGCTTTTTTGGTGATTTTTTTTTTAAACAACTTTTAACCTTAATGACATTTTTTAAAGTTTTAACTGCATATTAAATGCGCAGTGTTTTTAGTTTCTGTCATAATAAGTTTAAAAATTAAAAACACTTTTATTGAATCTTAAATGTTTTTATTTTTATTTTTTTAATTTACAAGTCAACGTTCCTAAATTTGTATTTAAGCTTTTTAGTCTTTACAAAATTTCTTCATGTTATGTGTAGGTATAGTTTATATACATAAATCAAAGGCAGTAAAATAAAATGTTCTTTTAACAAAAAAATTCTGTTCCGAGTTACAAAAACACAAAATGTTTTTTCGGTTAAAAATATCACAAGTTGAGAAAAAGGTTTAAACTTTTAGAAATTAACAAAAAATTGTGCATTACAAAAACATTAATTTGGGCAATTGTTAAAACTGTTTTTGTAAGAACAGAATTTTTTTTTGTTGCATTGTCACCTAAATCTTTTAACACTTAAAACGCCAAGTATATTGTTTTTACTGACACCACACATCCACCTGTGTTGTGCTGCATCAAGATTTTATTTATTTATAAAATATCTTTATTTTAGAATAAAATACATACGATACGTACGATTAAGAATACAAGTTAAATTTTTAATTACAATTTAAAAAGAGAACGTTTAAAATTTAAATGTAAATAGTGCAATTAAATTCTGATTCTTTCTTATTGTGCGTCTGTAGTAAAATATTGACAAAAAAAAAAAAAAAAAAAGTTAAAGGAAAAAATGGTAAAGTACACAATTTGGCCAATAAGTGTTTAAATATTACACTATTATAGTTACGGATATTATGTTACATCAAGGAGATTTAAAACAATTAAATATTGAATAAAAAAATTAAGACCTAATAAAATTTAACAGCTTCATACAATTTTCATTTACGAATTTTACATTAATTTTTCGAAAAATAATGTAATATAGTTAAATAAAATTAAAATAGATAAACGTATAGAAGCAAAACATAAATTGCAGAGAATGAGAACTCCCGAGCTTTTGTTTAACATTAAAATGTAACAAAAGTTGTTGAAAAATAAAATTTCTTAATTTTTGTCAAAAAAAAAAAAAAACGAAGTTTCTTGATAAAGTGAAATGATATTAAGGATTTACATAAAATTAAGAATCTGCACTTCCAAAAGCATCATGACTTAATCCTTGGCGGGAACTTCAATTACACGTGGTTTGTCAATAATACGGGCGGTTTTGTTACCTTTCTCAACAATGCCAATAATCCAGGCTTGGTAGCCCTCTTGCTTCTCGATATCTTTACAGTAGGCAGCAGCCTGTTCACGGGGCAAGCAGATTAGAAGACCTCCAGAGGTTTCGGCTGAATGACCTTGTAAAAGTTGGAACATATTACCACACGCCTTGGCTACAGCAGCCATTTTCGAAATAACAGGAAGATTGTGAATAACAAAGGACACGTCCTTCTTTTGGTGAGAGGCCAAAGTTTGGGCATGTCCCAAGAGACCAAAGCCAGTAATATCAGTAGCACCATGTGCGTTATACTTATGCATAAGACGGGCAGCAACGCGATTGAGGCGAGCCATAGAATTCATAGCACGGTGATAGGCTTTGCGAACATCTTCCTCGGAAACAACCAATTTAATGCGATTCCAACGTTCAGGCTGATCCAACCATTGATGGGCGTTGACAGCAACCTGGGTACCCAAAGGTTTTGTCAAAACCAAAACATCGCCTACCACAGCATTGTCGGGTACTATGTATTCGTTGGGTTGGCAAATAGTAGAGGCAACACCTCCAATGGTACACCAGGGATTTACCACACTTTGACCACCAGTAACAGTTGTGCCAGCTTCCAGAGCAGAATCCTTAAAACCACGCATTATTAAAGGTATAACAACATCACGTTCCTTTTCCGTCATTTTGGTGCTGACTGCTAATAACATTAACATATTATCACAATCCGTAACACCCATGGCATACAAATCACTCAAAACATTAGCGCAGGCAATCTTACCCATCATGTAGGGGTCATCGACGATGGGGTAGAAGAAGTCAGTGGTTTGTACTAAACACAGGCCACCATGGCGCAAGGGTATCACAGAACAATCTAAACCAATACCAATACGTGGTATTGCCATATTCATGAATTGAGCATCTTGGTCTTGCAATGAATAATCTTGCTGCAACGCAGACACCAATTTGCCTAATACCTCTTGGGGTACTTTGCAGCCGCGACCCTTGAGATCAGCAAACCTTGTCAAACGGAATGTGGACTCCAAGTCATGAGCTGTGGGGTCAAAAGGACGACGTAATTCAGCACCATTTCCACCTTGAAGTTCAAGATGCGAAGAATTCAATACATCAGCCGAGTAACTCATTGTTAGATTATATTTCTTTATACACGCACTATTTTAAATATATTTTTTACACTGTTCTTGAATTTATTACTTAATTAACCTTTTCTCCGTTTGATGAAATATATTTAAATTGAATTAAAAGTTGGTGTCTTTATTTTCAAATAGTTTGCAACTATTTTGTACAAAACTCAAATCAGTTATGGCGGCCGATTGAATAAATTTCTTGTAGTAAGGCAAATAAAATCGCGTTCTCCCTTTGCACTAACACCATGCCACAAATTCATACATGTATACGGATTTTTCTTCAACAATTGTCAGAGTGTGCAAAGCATGAGCTGTGATTGGTTGTTTAAGCAATGGCGGCACAAAACGGGAGCAGAGAATATTTCTCCCGCTTGTTTTTTGCACTTTTGTACACAACGGGTCGTGTTCATTAACTCAAGTACAGTGTTGTATTTAATCAATATTAAAACACATGCACAATAATTGTATGTATTCACAATAGTTTGGAACAATCACAATAGTAATAAATGCATGAACATTTTGTGTAACTTAAATAATTATTAAAAAAAAACTGCATTACATATAAAAATACTAAAGAGTTTTAAATTGGTAAAGTAAAGTCGTTTATAAATACATACTGCTGTTTACTCTAGTTAAAAATTTGAAATAAATCTGTTCGCATTATTATAATTATTATTATATTTTTATAAATATATTTTATAAATACTATTATTAAATTATTTATAATTTTTGTTGTGAAAGTGAAATTAATATAAGTTGCCGTGGTGGCAGTTTTCTTGCTTCCGTCTTATTTAATGAAAATTTTTGTTTTCATTTTAATTGTAGTGTGAAAAGAATAATTTCAATACGAAACAAAAGATTTAAGCAGCAAACCTGTTGCTTTAAAGAAGAAATGACTCAATTACCATCATCCGTTTAAGAGGTCTTTCTTATTGGTTTTTGCATTAGACAAGTTTTTTCAATAACAGACAGACACACGTACTAAAAACACATATTCATCAACAATGTATGCAGATAATATTCAGCCAATAACCTTGAGATTAATGTTGTTAATTTTGCTTTCGATTACAACGATAACGGAAGCAGTTTATGTTTATGGTGAACCAAAATATAAATGCCCTGAAAAGTAAGTTATATGTAACAATTTTATCAATGTACATTGTTTTCGGTTAATTGAGCCCCGCATAATTGAGTTTCCCGTTTTATTGCACTAAAAATCATGGAACAAAATAATTCAGTATAACTGCCTATGTAAAAATACCCTTTTAGTTGAGTTCCGTTTAAATGCGTCACCCGCTTAATTATTTCACAAAATAAGAACGAATTGCGAAAAACAAGAGCAAATGTTTCGGTTAGTTGTTTCCGTCTACTTAATGTGTTTTTGCTACACAAACGTAAAAAATTATTTTGCCGCAAGAAAGATTGTACGATGAACGCACACGATTGTTGTTTTGTTTTAAAAAACCTAAACCATTTTTTAACTTATGTGCTGTTTTCACAACACTCAAAAAACTGAGTGATTTTCATGTTAATTTTACCAGACGTTTAATAACTTGTGTTGTGAAAACAGCACATTAATAAATAAAGAAATGAGTTTTATTTTCTATCTAGACATGGGCGTTTCGCTTTATTGCACGTCTTGCTCAACTAAGCGATTTTCGTTTTAATTGCGTCGGCGATTCAATTAACCGAGTACTGCTTAATTGAGTTCCCGTTAAATTGCTTCAAAAGTCGTGAATTAGAAACTCAATTTGGCGGAAATAACTTTAATACATTTATCAAAATATGTAAATTTTTTTTTAAAAAATATTAAAATAGAATCTGGGAATTTATTTCTCATGGTAAGTAACATTTATTATATAAATTTTCATATTAATTCGAATGTGTATTTTAAGTCAAATTACAATTTTTTAAAAGCTTTAATACGTTAATAGTCTTAATCTGATAGTGCATAAACAATTTTGAAGAAATAAGACTATAAGACTTAATTCCCAGATTCTACTTGTTAAAATAATTAAGTTAAATAGATTAAATTTACAATAGGCACTATTCAGTTATAAGATACAAAAAATGCTGACGAAGGCAGTAGCGGGCCCGAAAGTGCATTATATTTTGCTGGTATCCGAATTAATATGAAAGTTTATATAATAAATATTAAAATATATTAACATACATTTGTTTTTAATTTTGATAATTTTGAATTGTTAGACCAAAACTTATTTATCCATGCCAATGCCTTAAAGGGTCCGATATTGGCATTTATGTCACATGTGATAACACTAATCTGGCCACTTTATCTGTGGCCATGCAAAATTTAGCTGCCCTACAACTGCCGGTAGAACATTTAACTATAAGCAAAGGAAATTTTGGTAAGATTTTCTAAAAATATATTTATCCCAAAATTATTTAAATCTAGAAATTTCTTATTTAGAACGCATATACGGTCCAATGTTTTCCAAAGTCCACATAAGGCATTTAGCAATCTTGGATACACCAATTGTTACTTTGGAAGACTATGTATTTTTTGGCGTTAATAAAACATTAGAAAAATTGGAATTGATACACACAAATCTGTCGCAAATAACACCGTTATCATTTGGAGTAGGTCATAAAAAAGAGTAAAAAAACCGTTGTAAAGTTGTATTTCATTCAAAATCAGGGGTGTGCTTGAAATCGAAAACGCAAAACGCAAGAATTTTAAACGTCGTTTTGAATAAGATTTCTGTAATAAAAGATTTCTATGACAAATATTAATTAAATAGAATTTTATAACAAGATTATAAAAATTCGATTAAAAGTGTATTTAAAATAACTTTCAAATTCTTGCATTTAACGTTTTCGATTTCCAGCACACCCCTGTATATGTACCTTGGTTTTTTAAATGATTGCTTTTGCAACTTTGTTGTCGAAAGAAATTTTACTTCTTTAATCCAAAATTTTGAAACATTTGAGTGTGTTTTTTTTTTGAAATTTAATTTGGCATAACTTATGATTTTTTCAGATACTTGGAAAACTCGTTAATTTACAAATCGATGGTCACAATTTTACGGCCTTAACACAAAATCTTTTTGTGGAACAAGAAATTTCTGGTCGTGTTGAGGTTCTACGTATAACAAATGGTCCTTTAATTGATGTACCCATTGAGGTATTTCAGGTAAGGAAGTGTTTTTCTTTAACACTTGAATGTTTAAAAAAAGTAAAAATTTATTTTAAATCTTTTCTCAAGCCATTGCGTAAACTGAAAACTTTGGATCTACATGGCAACGCTTTGGAAAATTTAAAACGGAATCAGTTTAAAAACTTAAGAGAACTGGAAGTTTTGGATATAAGTTTTAATAAAATCAAGAAACTGGAAGCTCAACATATTGCCGATTTGACAAAATTAGGCTGGTGTAATGTGTCGAATAATGCTTTGACTGAATTGTCTAGGGGTACTTTTGCCCGTAACGCCGTATTGAAAGTTTTAAATTTGTCGCATAATAAGATACAACGCCTCGATGCAAATAGTTTTAGGGGTATGAGATTTTTGAGGTAATTAAAATATGTAACTTTAGATTATAAATTATACTGAAATGTTGCGAACTTTGTTATACAGATTTTAAATCTGGTTTTAAGGAAGTTTTTATTACTGAATATTTACTTTTTATCCTTAGACGTCTCTATATGAGCGACAATCGTATATCAGATGTAGGTCGTGGCACCTTTGGCTCTGTGGCTCGTATTGGAACAATCGATTTGGCTCGAAATGCTTTAAAGAAAATTGAATTTCAAATGTTTTCCCAATTAAACTACATTGAAGTAAGCTGTAATCATGTGGCTTGGTGCTATAAGGGCCAAACTAAATATTTTGCTGTTTTGAGTTGATCGTTTCTTGGTCTCTTTTATTTTGCCGAAACAGCCAATGTTGTCTTAATTAACCCTGAACAGCTTTTTAAGTGTTTTTCTAGCTTATTTTACTTAAAACTCTTTTATAAAAAACACTTTGAAAGTTAAACTTTAACAATAGTGAATATTTCGACATTGGCCCTTTTAGCACTAATCCACAAAATTCAACAAATAATTTGTTCTTTTATAATTTAATTGAAAAATGTTCTAATAGATTTTAGATTTGGCTGAAAATAATATAACCTTAATAGAGAAAAACTCTTTTAAGGATATTTATCAGGCTCTTATAAATATATCTTACAATGGACTAGAGACTATACAACCCAAGGCATTCGAAAATTGTGTTAATATTACGACTCTCGATTTATCGTTTAATAAATTGAAAAATTTTTCTAAAAATGTTTTCGATGAGACCACCTTTGCTACTAATTTTCAACTAAGTCATAACTTTTTGACTAACTTGGGTCATGTAAGTTTTAAGATTTATTTTCAAATAAATATGATTAATTACATTTTGTTTAACTTCCAGATTCCTCTGCAAAATATGACTGGATTAAAAGTTTTAAATGCCTCCCATAATAATATAACGCAAATACCTAAAAACTCTTTTCCCAAACTTTATGAACTGCATACCATCGATTTGAGCCACAATAATATATCCTTTATATTCAATGCGGTTTTCCAGAGTTTATTTTCTTTACGCAAAATTGATCTCTCCCACAATAGTTTGCAGGAAATCAAATCTTCTATGTTTGGCACTTTGCCGACCCTGTTGGAATTAAATCTAAGCCATAATAACTTAAATAATATTATACGTGGTGCTTTGGCCAAATTGACAAGTTTAAGATTTTTGAATTTGAATCACAATCATGTAACGCAGATTTTCCAGATTCCCATATCGCTTAATGAATTGTATATGAGAGATAATCGAATTGAGTCAATTCTTCCCAATACCTGGCCTGTTATGAATTCATTAATTTATTTGGATTTGAGTAAAAATCTCTTGAAAGATTCTTTAGAGCAGAACAGTTTTACGGGTTTATTGGTGTTACAGAAGTTGTTTCTGGAAGAGAATGGCATTACCAGACCACCGTTGGAATGTTTGGTGGGTATGTCTACGTTGCAGTATTTATATATGCAGGTGGGTGCTTTTTTTATAAAAAGATTAACAGCCGTATTCATAATGAAAATCAAGGCGAATTAGCTGCAGGTGGTGTCGAAACGGCATCTGATTTTGACAGTTCGAGCTTATTTGTTTTGATTCGTTAGTGTTTTGCTAGGAATGGTTGACATTTCGAGCTATAAGCACTAACAATGCAATGCAATAAAACCCATGTTGCTTCTGTTGTTTTTGGATTGTTGTAGTTCCGACACAACCTGTTGTTGAATTCGCCTTGAATGAAAATTTTTCATAAAGTTGGCACAAAGTTTATTTATAATACACAACCAAACTCTGGCTAAACATTTGCTAAACTCTTGTTAACGAGCTGCCAAACGTTTGACAACTTGTGAAAAGCAGCCGTTTTCTTTAAACAATTTTGTTGGTTTTTTTTTAATTTAATGGCCTGAATGAGAATTTATTAACAATTGATAAACATTTTAAACTACATATTATGTTTTAAAATTTTTCAAAAATTTTACTGGCAATTTGGAAAGATTTTTATACGACGTTTTTTCAGACATATTTGTGTTATTCATTCCTTTTTGATGATGCTACCAAAAACCTTTTGCGATTTCATATTTTTCCAAACATATGTATGTACCTATCTGTTTTAATGTATACATTAGGGTGGTGACTTTTTAAAGTTTTTTGCAAAAATCAAATACACAGAAAAAATTATTGCCGAATTATTTTCAAACAAACGCTTGCTTGAAATTTTTTTAATTTCTACAAATTTTTTTACTGATCCAATTAATATTTTTGTTTGATTTTTATTTAACCAACAAAAATGTTGACAACTATTCAACAACATAATATACGCGCTATTGGTTTCAAGTTTTCGTAATTTTGTATGAAATATTTAACGCTCTTTAATGTTGTCTTTTTTTGCTTTTTTTTATTTGATCGTAAGCAACACTTCTTTATTTTTCTTTTATCTTTGGGGCCCTATATATATATGCTCCTTATAGGAAATATAAGAACAACAACACAAAACACATACAGTCTATTTTTGGACGCTTTAAAAAAGTACAACAAGAAAAAATATGATAAAATAGCGCGACGAGGTTATTAGTAAAAAAAAACAAAAACAATAGCAGGTTAAAAAAAAGGTTTCGCTCTTTTTGAACAATAGAACCAACAACAACATTATAAGAAACAAAATAAATTTTTGGTTGGTTTCAAAGTTGGTAAAAAAGAATGAAAAACAAATTCCCGTATTCAATTTTTTAAAACTGTTTAGTTAAATACATCAAATACAAAAATAGACTGATGGCGAAAAACATATCGGGTCGGTCTGCTGCCGTTTTTGGTTACTTTTCTTCTTCTTTAGCCAAGGAAACCTCAGCACGCTGAGGTGGCTGGGCAGTAGATTCCTGGGCGAATTAGGGGATGTCACGGGTTGCGGACTCGAGAATCTGATAGGATACGTAATGGGGATGGCCTGGCTGCGCGAGAGGAGACTTGGTGCTGACCGCACGTAGGACGAATTTGGTTGAGCAGGATTTCTCTCGGGGATGGTCCGAAACCTTCTTTTCTATCTATCTTTTAACTCTGACTTGTGCTTTCGCTGTTTATTTCACCTACTTTCTATCTCTATATAGCTATCTCTAAATGAGGCGTCACAATGGACCATACTGGTCTCTGGGTGAGGGTGTGAAGAAGACTTCACACCAGCCTTTCTACCTACCTACCTACCTAGCCAATTAAAGGATACAGCAACAGTGAGTGATAAAGAACAACATTGTGTGTATAAACAAGACTTCGTTCAAAAATTATTCCAACAAAAAATGTGTCTCAAAGCCTGCCGCCGCGCTCTGCTTCTGCCTTCATCTTCAGTAATAGCTTGGGTGCGCGTTATTGCTTGTGCAAAAATTTTTGTTTGAAATTTATATGAATTTCAGTAAACTTTTTGTTTGATTCTGTAAATTATTTGTTTGAAAAAATCAATGTTTTCTCAGTAAACAAAATGCAAATAAATTGTTTATATATGCGAATTTGTTTGTTTTGATTCTACAAATTTTTTGTTTGATTTCGAAAAATAATTTTTTCTGTGTAGGCTATGGCATCCAAAATGTCCATACAAATTATTAACAAAAGCCATCTTTCTTTTTGCTACTTTAAAAAGAAGTTCCCGCACCAAATGAGTTAAAAATTGTTCGATATTATAAAAAAAATAAACCATTAAACTAAAATTTTCCATCGCCACTATTTTAAACGGCTGAAGTATATCGTAGGTATTTAAAGAAATCTAATGAAAACTCTTATTTTGTTGTTAGTTTTGAAGAGAAGAGCCACGATTTTCTTCATTTGTCCTTTCGGAAATCCGCTAATTAAGTAAAAAAAAGTATTTGTGAATTTTTAGAAATTGCGTTTGGTGCGGAAACACGGTTTTTTATCACTAATTTAGTATTGGCTATCACGTGGCGATAGGTACTTATTTTTGTAAAAAATGAGTCATTACTAGGGATGCCAAATGGGACCAGGTTTTTTGAAACCCGGGATTCGGGATTTTTTATTCAAATAAACAGGATCCCGGGACGGATCGGGATTTTTCGGGATTTCATATATAAAGGCCAATTTTTAAAATTCATATATTTATTTATAATGAAATGTTCATGTATAAGTATTAAAACAAATAAATTCATGAAGAATATTAAACTCATTACAAAATAAAACAGTTTAATGTATTCTTTTAAAGAAATATGAAAAAATTATGTATTTAAACTTATATTTTAAAAAACTTCTAAAACAAATTAATGACGTCTGATAATCGATACCTTATTTTACTGAACACATATGCTGCCGACGAAAACAATGTTCGCATTAAACTCTTCTGGTTGGTATCGTAAATAAATAGATACATAAGTATATGCTATATAAAAATAATTAATTTATTTTATCTCAGATATATGTATATGCAAGTATAAATTTAATCAAATAAACTTAAACAGATATGTGTCGCAAGACCTTTGGTAAAATCTCCTAAAGTTTTTAACACCTTTTTGCACAACTTGCATTGTGCGTGCGCAGTTCTATTATCATTCACTTAAAAAAAAGACCACACCAAACTTTGTGTTCTGATATTGTTTTCTGTGGTACAAAGTGCATTACATGTAACATTTATTCACTTGCGACTTTTTTTGTAACCAGTTAAAAATTAGATTCATTGCCAGTATGATTTAATATTAAATTTTTGAAGTTATTTTTAACAGGGTGGCTTACGTTTATTTAAATATAGTTGTATTTAATAAAAAAATACCACATATTTACTTAATCCAAAATCTCGGGATTTTTACACAAAAAATCCCGGGATTCGAGACTTAAATTTTTAGAATAATCCCGGGATTTCGGGATTGGCATCCCTAATCATTACCAGGGAAACCAGAAATATGCTCCAAAAAACGCGTTTTATGCGCATTAAATATGCAGCAAAAACTGGCAAATATGCCCTGAAAATTGTAAAAAATATGCCTTAAAAAAATAAAAAAATTGCTCATTTGAAGACAAACGCCCGTATTTATAAAAAAATTTTAAATTTAATAAAGGTTTACAAAACAAATTTTGTATAAATGAAAACTCATGTTAACAAATATGAAAACTCATGTTAACAAATATAAAAACTCATTTCGTGTACACTCAAAAAATTATGTTGTTAAATTCAAACGAAAATTCATTTGAAACAACTTAAAATTCATTTAAAAAACGGATCATTTACATTTCATTTAAAACAAATGATTTTTACATTCATTTTTAATTTTTTTATTTATTAAACAGCATATTCCGTTAAATTGAATAGTTTTTACTTTTAAAAAATATATTTTAACCGAAAAAAATCAAACTACATAACAAAAAAAAAAAAATACAGAAAAACATTATTTTTGGCATAGGTGGGGAATTTCGATTACAATTAGAAATCATTACGATTAGAGAAATTAAATAATCTAATCATTAGAATTTAATTTTTATAAAAATTTCAGATTACTAATTGATTAGATTAGAAATACGGGTGTGTTCTAGAATCCGAATCCACTCGAAAGTGGATTACTTTAGCATTATTGGTGTTCTGCATTTCACATCCACATGTTTTTATTCGTTTTCAATTAGAGTAGATATGGGTTGGTGAAAGTAAACCGAATCAACTTTTATTGTTATATGTGATAACATTTTTAACAAAAAAATTAATATTGCTTTTAGCTTAAAATCTTCTTAATCCAATTTAATCAAAAATATATCGTTATCTAAAACGCAAAAGGCCCTTACTAACCCTAAATTTAAAGTCGACTTTTTCATTGATTTTGATGTAATTATACCAAATTTTTTTTAAACGATTTTTATGTTATTTTCAGATAATTTGATTCTTTAATCGATTTAGCGATCTCTTTGTTTTTGGGTTTGTTTAAAATTTTGCAATTTTTCACGAATTTAGCCATATTCGCGATATAAGCGATTTGGTCGTGTAAGTTTTCTGATTCTTTACAGCTTTAGCGATTAATAATAAACAGTAAACTTTGCTATCATGCCGCTGTTAGCAAATTTTTGCGAATTTCCTTGAATTTAGCAATTTTTACCGATTTTTTGCCATTCCTTATAGTTTTAGGGACTTTAAATCAATTTTAGGACTGGTTTGAAATATTAAAAATTTTCGCGAATTTTCGCTATTTTTGCATTTTTTTTGTTATTTTCCGACATTTTGTTCTTTTAACCCATTTAGAGATTTCAAATAAATTTTTGTGTTTGTTTAAAAGTTTGTAATTTTTCGAGAATTTTAGCCATGTTAGCGATTTTTTTTGTGATTCTTTACAGCTTTCACGATTTTTAAAAAATATTAGACATTGCTATCATGCTGCGGATAGCAAATTAGCTATCTTTTGTTTTACAAATTATTTTTCGAACAAAAACTTCGAATACACAAAAACATGCGGATTTGAGAACACCAATTTATGACTTATGCGGATTCAAAAAATTTTTCGTTTTCAATTCGAGTCTTAACCTAGAACATACCTGATAATTAAAAATATAATCACAATTAGTGACGATTAGCATTTCTAATCAAATCTAATCAAAACTAATCCAAAAAATAATTGATTAGATTTCTTGATTATTTTTGATTAAATTTGATTAGATCAACTATTTTTAACTGTTTTTGTGAAAAGAAAATATTTTTTTATCACATTTGTTGGTATTTTACATAATGTAACAGTTTTTGAATATTGCATAAAATTGCATACGGTGCACCCTGTTGTTGTGTTATTATTAATGTTAATTTATTTATTCAAATTAAAGTGTTCAAAATTATTGGTAAGTAAAAATGCACGGATTTTTTTCTTTTATTTATTGTTTTTTCGCCGTCGTGAAAATTTAAACAAAATGCAAACTTTATATGTAAAACAAAAATTTCCAATTAATTTTCGATATTGTAGTTGTCGTAATGGATCCAATTGTTTTCGAAGACCAAGACTTCTCCGCTGAACTTACTGAATATGAATTTTTTTTTTTTTTTTGTTTGACTTTCTATAAATTCGTTATTTATCTTTATTTATGTAAATATATATGAGCAACTTCAAAAATTTACGACACCTAGACATTTTTTTTCAATTTTTTTTTTGTCTGACATCAACGTTGATTTGCGTGTGTATAAACCGATATTTGAGCATGTGAAATCCGTTCGCGTTAATCATTTTTATTACAAATTTTACTGCGGTTTAAAGTTAAAAATTAAAAAAAAATATAAAAATTACAGTTTTTGTTAAAATTGAAAAAGGATAACGCGTGTGGATAATACCCCTTAAGGGCTTTCTTAGCACACTAAAATATTTGTAAAAGCTTGAATACTTTTTAAAATATACTGGAAAAAATAATATAAAAAAAAATTTTTTTGATCGTGTATGCATATAAAAATTTATTTAAAATTGTTAAACATTTTACAAAATTACGGCTAGTTTATTTTTACGAATTTCAGGACTTTTAAAATGTATAATCTGAAACCAAATCAAATATTTCATACAAGGATGCTTTTTGAGGTTAGAAACATTTTGTTTCCTCCATAAAATTTTAAATCCTGAAAATTTTTTGGTGCGTTTTCAATTAAGTATCAAGCTCAGTAAAGTCTTCTATTCGATGTACGTTTGAGCGGAATTGATACAGCGCTTCAGTTGTCACAAAGCGAAATGTGTTTGGAAAAAACTGCCGCTGCACGCGCCAGGGTTGAAAAAAATTATTTTTTTTGCACTTTATCAGTTTAGTCCGTCGCGAAGAATCTATTTAGATACCTTAACATGTTGCCATGACATGTTTTGATATAAAAAAAAGCTTAAAAATAAATTGTTTTTTTGCAAAAATTTTCAAAAGTTAATACAATTTTTGCGTTTAAAAATTTTAAAGTGCGTTTTCGCCTCGGAGGTGCCCTTTACGAAGTTACTCACATCACGCAATACACTAGCCAACTTAAAAGGCAATTCAGATTGTCAGACGCAAAAAAGATAAATTTTTAAAAAATTTACGCTAATTTCTTTTAAGTTTGTGATGTCCGTGATACGTTATTGGTGCGCTGACACCAACTTGATACACCTCAAACTTTATAAAATAACGCAGTTTTTTTAATTCTGCGCTTAAAACTCATTTTTATTAAACGGCGCAAAAACTCTATGTAAAATCTTCAAAAATTGCAAAATTCGGAAAATTTTGGTTTCACTTTAAAACACCATGCAACTTTTCACCCAGCATATAAAAAATTTTTTTTTAGTGGGTTTGAAGCTGAAAGCTTAAAACTATTACAAAGAAAACTGAATGAATGAAAAAACTCTTGCAAGTTTCAAGTCGTTTTTTTAATTTTTCGAATTTTAGATGACCGCCAATTCTTAAGGTGAGGACTTTTCAACGTAAAACTTTGCATGTCATATCCTTTAAGTATAGTCATCTAAACCCTGTACAACGTTTTTTTCAATTCATAAAACTTAACGAAATAAGAGCCATAGTATGTCGGTTTCAGCAGGTGCTCAAAAAATTTGAAGTAGTCCATATGTATGTTGCAATATATAATGCAATTTTATGCATTTTATGTAAAAATACCAACAAATGTGGTAAAAAAATATTTTCTTTTCACAAAAATAGTTAAAAATAGTTGATCTAATAAAATCTAATCAAAAATAATCAAGAAATCTAATCAATTATTTTTTGGATTAGTTTTGATTAGATTTGATTAGAAATGCTAATCGTCACTAATTGTGATTAGATTTCTGATTATTTCTAATCTAATCAATTAGTAATCGTCTAAAATGACTAACTAATCATTACTAATCAATTTTTCAGCACAATTAAAATTTCTAATCCAATTGGTAATCATTAGGATTTCTAATCATTATTCCCAAGCTATGTTTTTTGGTAGTTTGTTTTTTGAATAACAAACACAAATGTTGAAAAATAAAATTATTCGTAAAATAACTATATTTTTATTAAATTTTAACAGTACGGAAAACGAATTTAATAACCCACAATCAGGTACTGTAATAATTTTTTAAGTGTATGTTTGACAGCCTCTTTTTCTTCTCTAACCCGATGGCCAACAAGCAAAACAAACATGTTTGTTAGACATGTCTGAAAAGACATCGTATAAATGTCGCCTAAATCACTATCTTTTTTTATTTCTTTTAAAATTTTTTGCATTTTCAGAATAATAATATTACTGTGTTGGAGAAAAGTGCTTTTGGTAAATTGCCTGTTTTATTTGAGCTCAATTTGTATGGTAATGGTGTAAAGGAAATTAAGTAAGTTTTTTAAAGCAGTTAAAAAAAAATCAATTTAAAAATTTGCGCTTTTTTCAGCAAACGAGCATTTGAAGGTCTCTTGCAACTATTGAATTTAAATTTATCTGCTAATGCTTTGCATAACATCCCCACAGACGCTTTTATAGGATTGCCATCATTGCGTAAATTGGATTTATCCTATAATTTCATATCGAAATTAGACAATAAAACACATGGCGTACTTGATGACTTATTGTCATTGGAAGAGGTGGGTAACAAAAAACTTTCAATTTACAATTTGCCACAATTATTTACATCTGAAATATTAATTCATCAATTTTGCAGCTCAACTTAAGTTACAATAAAATAAGTTTTGTTACCAAAAAAACCTTCCCCGAAAATCAATATATACCTTATAATCTGAAATATTTGGATTTAAGTCACAATCAAATGCCCGTTCTAACTTATGACATCACTTTTGGCACCAAGAAACTGTTACAACTGAATTTATCCCACAACAGCATTAATGAATTGCGTCGAGGAGTTTTGGGTAATTTTACACGTCTACAATATTTGGATCTTTCTAATAATGAATTGAGCAATTTACAATCGGAGGAACATACTTTTGATTTGCCACAGAATTTAACAACCATTTTGTTAAATAACAATCAAATTTATAAATTGAATTTTACTAAGTATCTTAAGGAACCGAAATTTGAAATAATCGATTTAAGAAACAACAGCTTAACTGAATTTCCTCTATCGTTAGTATGGAATTTAAAAAATGGTACCGAGGTAAGATTTGCGGGAAATCCATTGCATTGTAATTGTGCGGCAAGGCCTTTAAAACACTACATCATGGAATTGTCCAACTTGAATAAGGATTTAAATAATATTGCCTGTAATACACCGGTATTCAATAGGGATCTTTATCTGATGTATCTGGAAGATCAATCTTTGCAATGTACAACAGAAGATGAAAGGCAAATGTATGGTGGGCTGGATTATGCCAAATTGTCGGATGTTCGTTTTAGAGATATTGTAGTGTAAGTTACATATTTTTCTAATCATAACATGAGTTCACAGATTCCTAAACATCCTTTATTTTCCAGAAAAAATAACAATGTCAACATACGTTGGTTCGTGGTGACCGCTCGAGATGTGGCCGATTTTATAGTTTACATACGTGACCCAGACAATAATATTTTGTATCAGCAAGAATACGACTACAATATACGTAAAGCCCAAATACCGACTTCACTGTTTAAAATCGAACAACAAGTAGCCAAAGAAATTTGTATAATTTCGAAAAATAGTAATGGCATAACTGGAAGTTGGTTTCATGCTCAGTGTGAAAATTTACCAGCAATTAAAGAAGAACGCAATTTTTTCTTCTTTTCTACATCCAGTTCTAAATCAGCCCAGATGTCTAGATTGTCGATGAATGTTAAAGAAATCGTTGTGTTTTTTAATTTGTTATTAATAGCACTCAACATGTATTTGTTGTAGGAACTAAAAAGCTCTGATAAAAGTCTAACTTCTTAAAAAATGAACTGCCATTAAGTACCTTAATTTTGTAAATATTTAAATGAAATTTAATATAACTTATAAAATTAATTAAAGCAATAAAGAATGATTTTTGAATTATTTATTTTTATACTCTCCACACAACCACTAGTGGTGAATGAGGTAATTTTGACGTCCTACACTTAACCACAAGTTTTTTTTAGAAAAGTGTTTACTTTTTGCAAAATGATTGCTAGATCAAACATTGTTTAACAGTTTTTAAATTACATTTTACAATTATCTTCTTAGTGCCGGTTCACACAAGTCATGTTTGACTCGTCAAGTCTTGAGTTTTTGGGAGAGAGGGGAAAAGAAATGACATTCTCTCTTCCCTTCTCTTCTAAAAGCTCAAGACTTGACAAGTCAAACATAACGTGTGTGAACCGGCACTTACAAGCAAAGTTTAGCAAGTCAATAAAAATTGCTTAAAATAAAGCCAAAATTTTGTTAAATTTACGCTTTTGTTGATTTTTTTTTATCAAATATTTATTAAAATTCATCTGAAACTCAATAAAGTATATCGTTACCTAAAACGCAAACGGCTCTAACTAACCAAAAATTCGAATTTTTCATTGATTCTAATATGTTGCATCAAGAAGAGTCCCAATCATCTCTGGGGTCTTCAGAAATCACATTTCAACATTCACACGAACTGGCGGACATCGTTAAATTAATTTCGCTACTCATAAGGACCCAGAATACATATATACAGCCCAATTATGAATACAAATTCCCCGGGAGTTTTTTCACTTTTCCCATTTTTGCAATAGAATCTACATAGGAAAAATGGGAGAAGGGAGAAAACTCCCGGGGAATTTTTATTCATAATTGGGCTGATAGTATACTTTTTAAGGTCTAATATTAATATTGTAGAAATAATAACGGAATCAAACTTATATCGTTACCAAAAACGTAAAAGGCCCTAACTAACAAAAAATTAAAAATCGATTTATTTCATTAAATCTGGTGTTTTGCAACAGTTTTGGAATTTTTCGACCAACATGACCTTGAAAACAAACGGCCCTATCTACAAAAGATTATATTATAAACGCTAAAGGACATTCAAATG
Organism: Pollenia labialis; assembly: GCA_949318255.1. Taxonomy (NCBI): domain Eukaryota; kingdom Metazoa; phylum Arthropoda; class Insecta; order Diptera; family Polleniidae; genus Pollenia; species Pollenia labialis. Next base: position 9,809,874 of record OX439143.1, on the reverse strand, counting down.
CGTTTGTCTGTCTATCTGTCTGCATGTCCGTCCGTCTGTTGAAAAGGGTTTTCCGAAGCTCCCAGATATGATGGGGCCTTGGTTGGTATATATTTGTATGAGGTATGGTCATTGTAGTTTTGCTATTGAAATTCAGCCAGATTGGTCCAAAAATTTGCTGAGATATGAGCAAAAAACCACGACTACCTCTAATACGAAAAAGTTATAACAAATTTTTTTTGCAGTACCCCTTATCTGGAACCAGAGATCATAGTAAATGGGAAATTCCTTCTTAAACACGTCGGTATATAAATCTGTCAAATCGGCTAAAAAATGGCTGAGTAATAACCAAAATACTCGAATCCCAAAAATGTCTAATCGGCTAAAAAAAGCTGAGCTATAACTAAAATACTGAAATCCCAAAAAGTACTTTTTTTTATAAATAACTTTGTCTTTAAATACATTTAATAGCACGCAAACATGTGCAAATAATTAAATGCAATTAAGCGATAAATACTATATAAGTCCCCTTTTAGACAGGCAAAATTTACTTTGACAAAGTTTTATGAATTCTCTTTTAAACTTTGTTCGGTGTTTAGACACACAAAGTTTAATTTGATAATGTTTTGTTTTCTTTTGTTTGAATATATTATGTAAACAGCGTTGCCAGATTGATAATTTTATCATATTTTTGATTTTTTTTTTTTTTTTACTAAAATACCAATAAAATATCGAGTGTCAAGAATACACAAAATTGCATCATCATTTCTGGGCATACAAAATATTAATCAAAATAAATAATATTGTTCAATATTTCTGTTGTCACAAGCGATAACCGCCTAAGTCGGCTTAAGGAACAATTATTAGTTTCTGTTAAATATTTCTGAAATAAATACAAATTTCGCTAAAATTTTTTTATCTTAGCATCGTGGGAGTAAAATTCTTTGATTTTCAATTACTTTTTTTCTAATGCAATTAATTTTTTCAGAAACGCAAGCATAAATATAAAGTGCCTTTTTTCAAAAACTATTTCGACTTAGGCGGTTATTGCTTGTGACCACAGATTTATTGTTCACCTGTGTCGATTATCTATGTTGTTGTTTTTTGTTTGGCTTAAGGTCATCACTGATGACTCATCAGTGAGGACGTATCAACTTTTTTGTAGTTTTAATTTGACAGTGTTTTAAATCCCCTGAAGATGACCATCGATGTATGGTCGAAATATCGGATGAAAAATAAAAAACAAAATTAAAAATATGTACAAAAATTTGTGAATTTTTTATTTATAATTTTAATATATGACCTTAAGCCAAACAAAAAACAACAACAATATACATATAATATTAAATTAAGAATCCCTTAAGATTTCATATGACGTAGCAGCTTCATAGCTTCATATTAGAATTTTATTACTTTCATTTTTTTATATAAAATTAATAATTTTTACTTTTTTGCCCTTGTTATAAACAATTGTTATCTCCGCTGTTCTCTTTTCCCCTCCATTCTATAAACTCAAGACTTTGCAAAGTAAACTTTGCCAGTCTAAAAGGGGACTAAATTTACATACACATACTATTTAGACATAAGTATGTATACATATATAAACTTCTGTTCTTTCCCAACCATGGTGAAGGGTGTATAAGATTCGGCATAGCCGAATATAGCACTCGTAATTGTTATTAATTGGAACCAGAGCTGCCGTTTTTGGTTATTTCTAACCAAAATTTTTTACTTGTTTTTTTCAATGTGGAGATTTGAATATGTATTTTTTTCATTTTTGTTACTTTTTTCTAAAATAAATCTTGAAAATAATTAAAATGTCCTGAATTTAGGTTATTTCCAGAAATATGTTGAAATAAATATTTGAAAATACACACAGGAATTTTAATGATTTTTCAAAATTATGGAATTTTCTTTAAGAAATGGCTGTAAGCTTGTACTGTTTATAACTTGTCGGTATGCAAATTTATTTAATGTTTTTTAAGATAATTATTTGATAAACAACTTTTGACTGTCAGTCATATACTTTTTCCCCATTGAATGTACGTTACGAAAGTCGAATTTGTTTATATTCGCCACATTTTACAAATTCACATAATATATCAAATAGAACAAGTTTGAAACAGTTATTTATAATAAGAATTATAAATTTAATAAAGAAAAAGCTTTTATAATATTTTAGATATGTATGTACATATACGTAAATTAGAAAATATTTACATGAAATGCATTTCACATATCGCCAATCGTTTTCGATTTCGCCAAAATAATCGCCATATCGCCAAACGTAAATTTCCATCGACAAAAGGATAAAGATATTTGGCAGTCCTGCCAATAACAGCTTAAAAGCGGAAAACGATTTTTCATTTTTGTTATTTATAACTGACATATATTTTAAAATATTCAATATATTAACTTTCAATATAATGAATTTTGTATGGAAATTTTACAGGTTTAACTTTTGTAGAAAATATTTTTTTTTACGAAAAAGTCTCAAATAAATAAAAACTTTTAATTAAGTTTCTAGTTATTTTTTTAATTTATTAAATCATTTCTTGTTTGGTTTTCTTGATTTATAATTATTATTTTACTTTTAAGTGCAAAAAACCTTTGTATTACAATGCAACTTAAAATAAATATTAATTGTTTTCTCAATTAATAAAAGGCATTTTAAATTTGGTTATTTTTTTATATTTGGTAACTCTTTCAAAAATTTTGGTTGTAAAAATTGTATTGGTTGTGGCAGCACTGATTGGAACTGTTATTAATTTCTTGAATATTTTGTTTTTAAATTAGCAATGTTTGAATTTTTGGTGCATATTTTAGGGCATATTTTCAAGTTTTTACTGCATATTTAACGCGCATAAAACGCGTTTTTTGGCATATTTCTGGTTTTCCCGCTGATGACAAAAAAAAATAATGGTTATATAAAAAAAAAAGTTTTTGATTAAAATACTTGTTATTTATAACCAAAAAAAAATATTTCTTACTTTAATTGGTCACGATAACTTAAAAAAAATATGTAATTATAATTTTTGATTTAAACTCAATATTAATAGTAAAACATGATTTTTTCGTGTTTTATTTTATAACTGTTAGGGTCCTTGAATTAAAGAAATTTTGTGTAATAAAAAAAATAAAGATTTGTTTCGGATTGTTATAATTTTTTCTATGTATTTTGCAAAGCTTTAAATTTTCTTGTTTTATTCAAGCGATTTTTTTTATAAAATAAAATAATTTTTCAAACAATTTTTTAATTGAGGTAATTTTTTGCTCCAATTTGGTTGATTTGAGTGAATTTTTTATTGTGAAATTATAAATTTAAAAGTTTGGGTGTTTTATTTATTATTTTTTTTTTTTTATAAAATTTATAAACCTTAAATTGTTTCACATTTGCTAATTTTGTAAGAGAAAAAAAAATTTTTAAATTTTGTTTTCGTTTATAAAATGAATAAACCTAAAATTTTTTTCACATTAAATTTTTTTAAATATGATTGCGTATTTTTTTTTAACGTTAAAAATTTTTTGAGAAAATATTTTTTAAATATTTGCCAATTTTTTCAGAGAAAAAACAATTATTTTGCCCTTCTATTTTCTTCTCATTTTTTTGCATCTCCAAAATACATACATATACATACATACTTTCCAGTGTACCAGTGCTAACAATTTATGCAAAAAATAAAAATATGTAATCATTGCAGAACCATGTGTTCAAACTGCAAATACAGCTTAAAGCTTATTTAAGACAGACAACAAAAAAGCTTTTTTGTTTCTGGTATTCGAATAACAGGACTCGCGCTCTTAATGGAACACAGTTACTTTTTTGTATGTCCTTACTATTGATTTTAAACCAAAAACAGGCGAAAACGACAAGTTGAATAACAGTTGAAACACAATGAGAATGAATTGTCAGCTTTATTACTCGTGGGCCATCCGTAACGTATAGTTTAAGCAAAGAGGAACTAAAGGAATAACGACGCTTTCGATTAAATAATACACAATAAATTAGAGGTCCTTAAATGAAAAAGTTACATAAAAATACATAAAACGAAAAAAAAAATTTAAAGAAAACTATCTTTTAATTAAAATATAAGAAATTTTAACGAAAAATAATAAATAATTAACAAAAGAAAAGTGTTTTGTAACGGAAAAACCCACAAGAAAAAGTAAAAAAGGAAAAAAAGCATAAAAGTATAAAAAGTTTCTTTAGAAAAAATAATAATTTAAGGATTCTTCTATAAACAATTTTCCTTTTCCGTTTTTTTTTTTTTTTTTTGGAAGAATTCCAGGAAGCTGATAATTTTTAGCCAAAAAAGTCATTATAAAGTGTAAAAGTGAGTGTAACGACGGGTGTATGTTTGTGTGTAAAAGTGAAATGAAAAGTTACATTTTTTGTTCGTATTTTTTTTTATTTTTTTCTTGAGGGTGAAAAATCGTTAAATGAAAAGTGAGTTTTTTTCGATGATGATGTTGGTGATGATGACGATGAAAAAAGGCACCTTGAAAGTGTTTTAACTAGTTTTGAAAAGAAAACACATTCAATGAAAATGAAATCAGTATCCAAGAAAAAAAAAAACCAACAATTTATTTAAGAAAATTCAAAAATTTTTAAATTCTTAAAAATTTCGTACTGCTTTAGTTTAAAACAAAACAACTATCCTTGATTTTGGTTGGTTTTCTCAAATGCTTCTTCTTGTCCTAGCCTTATTGTTTAAACAATAGAACAAAAATCTTTAACCTTTTACATACATAAGTGTGTGTCAAAATAACAAAAAAGAAACAATACAAAATTCATTTTTGTTTGTCCTTTTAGTAACAAAAGGTGTGTGTTTCGCAGTCGTCGTCATTGTGCTGGTATATAATTCACTTTATAGGTAATTCCGTTTTTTTTTATTTTTTAACACAGTTTTACTTTTTTCTTGTTTCTGTGATAAAAAAAAAAGAAAATGATGACGAACTCAATTACATTTTGTATCGGCTACATTCGATAGGAAAAAAGAACAACACTAAAAACTACAACAACAACATCAACTGCAAGAATAAAAATATTAAGAGAATAAATTACATAATCACACTAAATGTTTGAAGAACTCTTTGAAGAAATTTTTACAAAAACCACAGCAAAAAAACACACCATTGAAAAAATGTTTAAAGCAAAATGAAAGTAAGTAATCGATTCGCAAATGAAAGACAAAACCAACACCAACAACAATAACAAAAACAAAAAATGACATAAAAGTAAACCAACAAGAAGAAGAAGAAGAAGTGTTAATAGAACTAAGTTTTTCTAAAAAGAGAGAAACTTTTATTAATAATTAAAAAAAAATAAAAATTTTTTATATGTAGATCTGTGTGTGTATTTTTGTTGAAAAAACACGCAAAACAAAAAGTTAAATTTATTATATAAAAACATGCACACATGCAAACATATACATACATACTTACATACATATGTATAAGTAAATGCACATGAAATACATACCTATACTTAACAATTAAAATCAACCTACAACAAAAAATTTTTCTTTTTGTTTTTGTAAATACAAAAACTTAAAGAAATAAAATGTGAATTGAAACAAAACTAGTGAATGTTTAAAATGTCCCACACAATCCTCAGCACACTCCCAAAATTTTATCATATTATTTTTCTACTTCTTCCACATATAGGTATGTACATAGGTATTATCTCCTCCTTTGCACATACTTTTTCTCTCTCTTTCTCTCACCCCACTACAACCGCACACGTAGTGCCGTTTCATGCTACTGAGATGTCATGTCTGATAGATGAATTAAAATACATACATACATATGTACATTAAATTACTAGTTTTTGCAATCGTTTACTGGGGCGTTTAAGATAAAAGTATTGGCCAGTTGAAGGAAAGGACTTTTAAAGTGATTTGTACACTACTTCATGGAGTCTAACTTAACCCTAGAATGTGTAACCGCGAGTCCTCTAGCGATTCTAAACGGTTGTAGCTGCAAAAACAAATGCTTATAAGGTATTGCAACGTCGGATTAACGACATTTTGTGTCATTTTATTGACAGCTTGTAAAATTCGGTTCAGTGGTTCCATAGCTATAAGCTTCCAGAGATGAGACCTAGGCAAATACACAACCGGGTTACCTCTGCACCCAATAGTTTTTATTTAAAAAAATTGGCGAGTAAAAACCTGTTCAAAGATTTTTGTGCTTAAAGATATATGTATGTATGTACATATGTCCATATACATATATTTTTTATGTAAGCTGAATTTTAGTGGAGTACTCGTATCCCACTATAATTTCTTCATTCATGGTTATTGGCTTTATTTGATTGTGTAATTATGGAATAATAACCAATTAAAAATTTCATTAAATATTTAGATATGTACTTTAAATTAAATTCATTAAATTAATTTAATATGTCCTATGTATATAGACAGAAAAAATTATTACTAATTTTTTTATCAATTAAAAAAATTATTTAAAAAGAATTTAAACTTAATTATTGTAATAATTGAATCAATTATTTTTTTTGTTGAAAAAAAATTAAAAATATAATTTTGATTTAATTAACATTTTAGATGTTTTGAAATAAATTTTGAATTAAAATAATAATCAAATACCAAAAAATTATTTCTTTTGAAATAAAATACTTTTAACTTGTGAAACTGTTGTTGGAAATTGTAAAAATCAATCAACACATTGGTTGCAATGGCAAAGTTTTTTGATCATATTTTTTATTAAAATTAAAAATATTGCTTATTGAAAAAAAAATATTCAAAATCAACAAATGGGTTGCTTGATTATATGGATTTGGTATAAAATTAGTGATTAGAGAAAATTTTTAATTTTATCTGTGTACATACATTTATAAGACCGACTCAAAAAAATAGTTTTTGAAGATTTCCAAAGATTTGGCTCTAGCGATAATCTCCCGTGAGCTAAAACACGCCAAAAATGGGTCCTAAAATGTTATTTTTAATGAATAAAAAGTTTGTATAATAAATATGTATTTAGGAATTTTTTGATTCTGCACAAAAACATGTATAAATAGTAGTGTGTTTCAGTGTTGCCAGTGAAATTTCGAGAAAGATATATTTTAGTTTCCAAAAAGGTACACTTTTTCCCAAAAAGATACATTTGAAAAAAATTTTAAATGCATTTTTAACGTTTAACATAGCATTTTAATTTCATATTTAATGAATATTGTAAAGAAAATGTTCAGGTATATTCTAGGTTTCGACTCGAATTGAAAACGAAAAATTTTTTGAATCCGCATAATTCATAATTCGTTTTCTCAAATCCACATGTCTTTGTACATTTGAAGTTTTTGTTCGAAAAAAACTTTAGTTTAACTAAAGATCGCTAATTTCTAAACCGCAGTGTGCAAGCCTCTTTCGCGAACATGGCAAACCCCAAAATTAATTTGAAATCGCTAAATTGGTTAAAAAATCCAAAAATAGCCAAATTTTGCGAAAATCTTAATATTTCAAGCAAGCCATAAAATTGATTAGAAGTCCCTAAAACAGTAAGGAATTTCAAGAATTCTTTAAAAATTGCTAAACTAGCGGAAATTCGCAAAAATTTGCTAACAGCGGCATGATAACAAAGTCTAAGTCAGAAAACTTACAGGACCAAATTGCTGCATATTTGTAATTATTCAATATTTGCATATTTGTAATTATCCAAGTCATATAAGGTACGTAATTTTTTAAAATACAGCAAGCAAACTTTAAAATTAATTATATGTATGCAACTTTCTTTGGATGTTATCTAAACAAATTCATCTTTGTAAAAACTAATATATGAGTTAATTCATAAAAAATTGATATAAATTTCCTGAAAAAAAATTAAATTAAATGCAGTGTGACCAGCGTTGCAGTTTTGGTTACTTTTAACCAAAATTGGTTACTGGGAATTTATTTCTCATGTTGAGTAAAATTTTATTATACAAATTTTAATATTATTCGAATGTGTATTCTAAGTCAAATTACAATCCTCAAAAGCTTTTATACTTTAATAGTCTTATTCCTTCAAAATTTTCATGGAATATTTTGTATGCACTATCAGAATTTTTGTTTTGTATATTTCTGTTACGAGGCTTACTTTAGCTATCCTTTGGCGAATAATTCACAGCCATACAATAAGATCAGTATCAAATATGATTTAGCAATAATGAGTATTCTTATTTTAATTGTTCGACCACATGCAAAATTAACGTGGTTAGACTAAGCGAGGGTGTTGTTAAAGTATTTGGTAGTGTTTACAATTTGAATGGACTGGTTATTTAAAATTAGAGTAGGATTGTCTTCAGGAGTAATTACTCGGCCATTAGCGGTGGCCCACCGTAAACACAATCTAACTCCTGGTTTAAGGTCCTAACACATTCATCAATCACAGTGTTGCTGCAACTAATAAAAAAATTGAACCCTGCGGAACACCTCGACCTAATGGCAAAGAGCCTGAAACGGAGGTAGTTGTTTCAACATATTGATATCCATCCGTTAGATCGGAATATATAAGACTTGTGGCACTTGATGCAAATCTTGATGCATATGGTTAAGTTTAAGACATAATATGTTATGGCCAACCATATCAAACGCTCTGGAATGATCCAAGAGAACTAAAAATGTAACATTTTTGCTGTATACCTCTTGTCTAATATTCTCAGAAACATCAGGGCAGTGGTACAACTGTGATTTTTACGAAAACCAGATTGCTGATCGGTGAGCACATTGTTGGTTTCAAGATACTGTGAGACTTGGTTACGAATCAATCTTTCAAAAGCCTTGGATAAAAATGGTAAGATTGCTATTGGCCTGTAATCAGCATTAGTTTTCGGTATAGGAATAATCTTAGCAAGTTTCCACATTTTCGGATAGCAGCTAGTTGTAAAAATCTTATTAAAGAAAAAAAAATGTTATAAAAGGAAGAAGTCTTGGAATGATAATTTTAATAAACCCAGGATCAATCCCAGGATCAATCCCAGTAGTCGGAAATTGGTTGAACATTTGTTTCCCGATTTAACGAACTCTCGATTTAGCGAATTCGGGATTTAACGAACAGGCAACAATTTTACCTTAGGCACTGTGTATAACGAATTAAAATCCAATTTAGTACTCGATGTAACGAACAAATAAAAATAATATACAAAAAATTCGTAAAACTTATTTAAAAATATGGATGGAGTAGTCAGGCAAACAGTTGTAGTCTTGACGAAGATGAAGAAATTAATGCAACATTAGAAAACGATGTAGCTGCTAATGAAGGGGTAAAAGTTAAACACAGAGATGTAATCAAAAGCTTTGATGTATGATATATCCAAGCCATTAAGGGTTTTCATGATATCGCTTATAAGTCTCGCATTCTGTGCAAACTGTGCATATTTACGCCCTTGCAAATGAATTGTCAAAAATTTCATGAGAATTAATTTACACAAACTTCGTAAATTTGTCCATTAATTTTTACTCGTAAACACGTGCAGTTCAATTGTACAATAAAAACACATTTTTTTAATGCTTGCCGCCATTTCCGTTGAAATATTGTGTTTATCACAAACAATAAATTCTTGTTATAATGTAAGCACTTTAGTCTTTTGGCTTTCTTGATGCGTTTTTAAAAACAAATTGGCATAAAATGTTTAAAATTACACACACACTAAATAGGGTCTTCATGAAACGAGTCTCGCATGTTTGCCCATTTGCATAAATGGCAATCTTAAGCGATATCAGGAAAACCCTTATTAATTTTACGTGAGCTTCAAGAAAAAGCAATTGAAAAAAGATTAACGAAATCTCAAAAACAAACGTCAATAACAAGTTTCTTTAAATAATTTTATATGTAATTTTTTCTAATTTTTTTTTTAAATAATTAATTTTTTCATTAATTTTATTTTATAAAATCCATTTACTTGTAATACGATATGATATGAATGGTTCTTTTGATTTGTTGTTACATGAATAAATATTTTTTTGGCTGACAATCAATTGCTCGTTAAATCGGGAAACCACTGTAATTCGTTATTTTCAGAAGAACCCATTAAGAAATATTTCAACTTGTTCTAACATCCATATAAAAATACGTTAGTCATAAAAACGGCATATTAAATTTTAATCCTGTTAAAGAACGAAAAAACAAAACACTAAATTGGTTGTGGTTTTTTTGGAAATTTGAATATGTTTATCGCACTTGTTCCTCGCAAAAAGGTCAACTTAAAATTTTGCATTTTTCTTTTTGCAAGAAAACGTTATAGTACAAGTCATATCTAACGAGTACTAAAAATTTGTATGTTTGGAGTTGACTCCCTTCATGCGGTATGTATAAAGTTGTGTTTTTGATATAAAATTTAATTTTCCAAACTTCGTGATGGTTAAAAATGGGTTGCTGTGTGAAATTTTTAAATTGGTGTTGTGTAGTGTTGCGAGTAGCGATTACGTACGATATGAAAGATAATGCGTTCATTAGTGGCATTACAAGCAAGTCATTATTTAACACTAAACCTTACTAAGGTAGATAACTACTGCAAATTACTTTGCAACCAGTTTAACAATTACAACCTACTACCACAATAGTAAAATATTTTGCTGGATATGTTAAAATGTTGTTCTGCCTTAACCAGGGGTTCCCATCGATTTTAACTTTACAAACCCCTTAAGAAATGTTGGCTTTCTTTTGAGAACCCCCAAACAAGCGAACCTTGAAAAATAGTTGCAACAAAAAACGCAACCACTAGTTTCTTTCAATATTTACTGCCTGTTTAATAATAATTTTTAGCGTTCGCATAGAACTTTATAGGAAAACAATTTTTAAAATTGAGTGTTTTTATAGAAATTTTCTATGCAAACATTAACGTTCGAAACTGTTAAAGAGGCAGTTGTTGTTTATTTTCGAAAGACACAACAATCTTAATATGTGACCTTCTCCGAGAAAAGGGATGCCAAAAACGGGGTTGGACTTAAGAGTGGATTCTGGTACCTAAAAGGGTGTACAATAAGATGAAATGCGTTTTTCTCAAAACTTTATTTTCACCCACTAGGTCGGTCCATTTTCTCGGAGAAGGTCACATACATAAATATATTAAAAATGTGTGTTTTTAATGCAAATAAAACAAACTGAAAAAAATTTCAATGGAAAAAAATGTTTTGCTTTGTATTTTGCAGACTCCCTTATAAAACTGAAATCTCATTTGGGAACCATTGTTTTAAACTGTCGCCTAATTTAATTCAATGTAAAATATTAAGACTTGTGATTTCAACACATACTTAATTTGTCGTCTTTGACACATTCACTTTGCCTTCTTTATACTTTCATACACTTATGAACACACTCACGCATCATTAAATTTAATTATAAATATTATTGCTGTCTATTTTTCTTCTCTCTACTGCTCGGCTTTAACTACTACACACAAAAACATTTGTATTAGCACATGTAGTCCCACACCCTTACATCGTTATATACATAAAAGTATGGAATAAAAAACAAAAGGAAAAAGACACATTTATATACGAAATGTAATAAAACATACAAATGCTTTAAACTCGTACTTACAGAGAGGTACATATGAATATGAATTAAAAAATATCATACATATGTATCTACATACCCTGTAGGAAATGTTACTAGTAAATTTGTACTGATTCACACTTGACACAGTCACCAGTACTAGTGGCTTATTATACCCCAGATAATGTTGTTACTATAGAAAATCTCATTGGAAATCTAGTTCTAACGTTGTAGACATTGGAACCAGAGAAGCACTAGTACATTTTAGTAAATCTAGTCTAAACTTTTTAAAGTAGATGCCAAATTGAAAATTTCATTTGTTCGCCGAAAAAAATTAAAAATTGATTTTAATCATCGACGAATTCATAAAATCATGTATACAATTTGTTGAATTTGCTCCTATCACCAACATGATTTTATTGATTACTAAAAATTGTAGAAATTGAAAATTGTAAATGTTTTTTTTTTTCAATAAATCATATTTTAAATTTTAATTAAAAATATGACCATCAAACTATGAGATTTCAAGCAATGTGTTAATTAATTCAATTACAAAAATAATTAAGAAAAAGTCTATATATTATTCAATAACCTCAGTTGATTAAAAAGAAACAAATTACTAATGAATATAGTAATTGACTTGAGCAAACAAGTTAACAAATTATGTTAGATTCAATTAAAATTTGTATTGAATAAATTATTAAAAATAATTGAAATTAAAATTTAAAACTTATTAATAAAATTAACTTTTTAATTAACAACAAAATTTAAATACGCCCTAAATTTTATCCAGTAATATAAATTGATATTGTGGTGAAGTTAGGTCGAATTAAGTTTCGTTAGACTCGAAGTTACACATAAAATCTTTTGTGATAATTTGTTTAGAATTTACCACAGGTTCCATAAAAATCCGACTCCAGAAAATTACTTTATGACGCCTACAATTTTTTGGAAATTATATTTTTAAAGTGGAATTTAGCAACTTTTCACTCTGCCAAATTTTGTGACGCTTGTTACATAATTCACCAAAGGTAAAATATAAAACTTCCTCCAGAAAAGCCTAAAACTAAAAGGAATCATTAAATTTTTTTTTCAGAAATGTGTCCCAAAGTGACATATCTGTGGCATTTTGACAAAACATCTTGAGTCAAATTTATAAAGTTAAAATAAATGTTGTAAATCATACGAATTCTCATTCAAGAAACATTTTTTCATTATAAACGAAATTGTTCTTTTTTAAAAACTTTTTTGCTATCTTATCTCGACTTAAGATGTTTTGTCAAAATGCCACAGACATGCAAACCTGCTAAATCCAATTTTTAAGTAAATTGAGATGTAGTTTTTCATCAATTTGTGTCTTGGGTTTTCTGTTAAGCTGCTCATAGTGTGGGATCACACTTTGAAAGTTTTCTTTCAGAAAGTCTGAGTTTATGGGTGAGAGAGGAGAGAAAAAAGCATGTTCTCTGCCCCTCTCACCAATAAACTCAGACTTTCTGAAAGAAAACTTTCATAATGTGAGCCCAGACATATAAAATATAAAATGTTTTTTGTCTCTCCTGTTAAATTTACTGAAAGGGAGTTAGCAGATTTTCATATTAAGCCGACGATATACTATCTAAATATGTACATGACTACTTAGGTACATATGTATATATTTATATACACACTTATCTTGCTTTTGTTAAGAATCTATTGATTTGCCTGCTACTAATCTGGCTACTGAGAGTCGGGGTATTAGAGGCTGCTGTGATATCTTGTTTATATAACATCTTTTTAACCATTCTTCGTGTTCAAAAGGTTTCTTGTTTTCAAAAGCCGACCATTTGGACACACTATTAAATTTTGCAGTAGAAATTTTTTAATTACTGTAAGAGAATAAATCGTTTTTAATTTCTGTATGATACCCTATATACAATTTAATCAACTTACGCAAGAACTACCTCATTAACCTCAAAGAATTTTGCGTAGACGTAACAACAGCCTGAAGGAAATGCTCAAAAGAACTGGAGACGGTATCACCACCAAATATTATAACTGGCAAAAAGAGAACTCGAACCACAATTGACTTTAATGAGACTGTTTTGCCCAATTTTCAGGATAGTATTTAAATCTATATTAAGTTAATTTTCATATAAACTTAAATCGTATTTAAATACAGATTGATTTTTTGCGTTTTATTTGAAAAGTCTTATCAAGATACAAGTATGGTAGCACTACTTAATAAAAAAAAATATCATAAAAAGTTTATTTATTTGCAAGGTGCTCTTAAGAAACAGCTGAATGTTATTGCTTTGCCTGTTGTTGCTGTATTGTTGTGATATCAAAGCCTCCCTTCTAAAATATTACAATGAAAACATAAGTTGAAATTAAGTGTACCACATCGGTGAATTAAGTTTGATTTAAGTATTTCGTGTATTTAAAACGATTTTAAACATAAATGAAACTTGGGCATTAATGCCATAAATGTATTTAAGCACAAAACCTTTACAGAAAAAAATTATTAATAGTTTTTTATCAATTAAAAAAATTGTTCAAAAAGTATTAAAATTTAATAAATGTGATAATTGAATCATTTTTTTTTTGTTGATGGAAAATTAAAAATATAATTTTGATTTAATTAACATTTTAATTGTTTTGAAATAAATTTTTAAATAATATATTTTAATTTTAAATAACAAAAAACATTTTCGTTTAAAATCAAATAATTGAAACTTGTGGAATTGTTGTTGGAAATTGTCAAAATCAATCAACAAATTGTTAAAAACGGCAAAGTTTTTGATAATTTATTTAATTAAAATTAAAAATATCATTTATTGAAAAACAAATTTTCAAAATTTAAAATTTTTACAATTTTTAGTAATCAATAGTAATTGATTCTATGAATTTGGAATAAAATTGGTGATTAGAGATAATTTTTAATTTTTTTCTGTGTACGTATAGGTTTAATTAACAAGTTAAATTTTTAAGATTAATAAAAGGATATACGATAACTTAACATATTAACAATGTTAACGTTTATTCTTACGAGTATTCCAAAACAAATTATTAAATTCAAAATTATTTTGAAAAAATCAATTTTGACAATTCCCAATATAAATAATACACAATTTTTATAATGTTATTTTATTTTATTTTATTTTATTTCAAAAGAAAAATCAATTAAGGTTTTAATTTATTTAATTAATATTTAAATTAAATTTCATTTTGAAAACAATTTAAATATTAATTAAATCATTAAAATAATTTTCGTGGGAATACAAAATTTAATTTAAATGATTTTGTTATTCGTGCTTAATTCCCAATTTTTATTATTTGATAAAAACACTAAAATTTATTGTTGATGGGATAAACTATTCCTATGCGCATTTCACTGGTTGCTTAGGCCAGATCATCAGGAAACTTCATCCATAATAAATTTCAGTGTTTTTATCAAAAATAAAAATTGGGAATTAAGCACGAATAACAAAATCATTTAAAATATTAATTAAATTAAAAATTTGTTTGTAATTTTTGTTCAATGAAAAATATAATTGATTCAATCAACACGTTAATTAAATAAAATACTTTTCAAGCAATGTTTTCAATTGATAATAAACTAATGAAAATTTTTTCTGTGTTTTTAATTTTTAATTATTTTATATTAAAAAAAAAATACAAGTTCATAACAAAATTTTTTTTCGTATTTAAAGTGTAGACACTTCGTTTACAATGTAGCCATAAAGTGACCCAAACAAGCGACAAAACTAAATAGTGACTTGAAGACACTTGCACCCAGGTTTCCTTCAGGTTGTGAAGGTACACTGAAAGAATTTTCTTCACATTTCCAATGAATTTTTACATTTATCCCATGAAAAATTGCATTAAAAGGGAATATATGCAGCGCTTTGTTGGATCAATGAAACCTGTTTCATTAAAATGTATTTAATAAAACATTACATTAGATCTATGACTATTATTTATTTGATGAATAAATATATTTTTATTAGATTCAATGATTTTATTTCATAATATTCCTGGAAATATACATTAATTTGATGATAAATATACAAGATTTTAATGACACAATTTCATTGAAAATAATATTTTTTATCACTATTTCAATGAAGACTTTCAATTTGTTTTTAATTTTTTTTTATTAATTCCCTAAGCTTATCCCGCAAAGATTTGGGCTTGTCTGCAGGAATCAGAGTGAGTCTCTGGCGGGAATCGATCCCGCAAACCCGGCGCTGATAGACTAGCTCTATATCAGCCAGCCTACTGGGCCAGTGTTGTTGTTTTTGAATAAAAAAACTATGTTTTTTGCGATTACTCAATTAAGAGTTTAAATATGATATTAAATTCTCCATAACAACAATAACAACGTTAATTTTTTTTTTTGCTAGCGTATGTACTAAAAACATAAATTTTTATGGATTGAAGGTTTTTGTGTCATTGCTATAATGACATTTTTCATTGTCATAATGAAAATTTTAATTTTATGAAGGCATGTTTTTTCGAAATATTTTTACACTTACATATTTTTACAAGGAGATTATAGCATCACTGTATGACGGGACTAGTTATTTCTTTTTTTTTATTATTTACATTCAAATTTAATTTAGAACGTCTTAGTGGCTGGGGAGCCAAAATGTGTTTTTTTTTCTTTTTTATTGTTGATTTAGGTTTAAGTTTTGAACTAAGGTTGGATCTTAGGTTTTTCTGTTATTACTGTGTAATACATACATATTTATATTTTGGCCTGGGAGGCTTTGTATTACTTTATCAAATAAATAAATAAATAAATAAATAAATTGTTGAGACTATAGAGTTATTTGAATGGTAAAAATAATTATTTTCCAATTATTGAAATATGTTGCTTTTATAAAAAAAATTTTGATTTCATAAATTTAATGGCATATTACATTAGATGTATGAAATAATTAAATTTTACATTTTTTAATTGACAATTACACATTTTTTTAAGGAAACTATAATTTTGTATTAATTTATGAATATAGTTATGTTTGTATATTGTTTTTGTATACATATATATATTTGTTCCTTTTACTCCTGCAAGGAGCATAGGGCTCCCAATTAAAATTTTTTGTTTAACTTGGATAAACTTAAGTTTTCATATGTAGTATATCCAATGAAAATTTTTAACGTAATTACGAAATCCAATGACGCGATTTTAACGAAAATACTTCATTATAACTATGAAATTCCATTTAGATAATGAACATTTTCATTAAACGAATGAAATTTTTTTTTTTTGAAAATGATTCATTAAATATATGAAGCATTTTTCTTTCAGTGTTATTTCAGTGTACGTGTGTACAGGCGTGTATGTATTATTTTTATTGTTGTGCCTATTAAATTTATTCATGCATATGTGTGGAATATGAATAGATTGAAATGTATTTAAAGTTTTATAAAAAATGCAACAAAAAAAGAATTTTACAGAAAAAAAAATTAAATGAAAAAAAACCAAACATTTAGAAAAGCTTCAAAATGTTTAAACGTGTTTAAAGAAATGTAAAAAGAAATTGTTATCCATGCTTTTCTTCTAATAAAATGTTTTTTTAACTTTTATGGTACACTGTGTGTATGTAAAAATCTTTATAAGAATGTGTTTGATGTTTATATAGTATTTGACGAGAAAGTCATTCAGTATATTTTATAAATGTACATACATACATACATACATACCTATTTACGATTTTTATGTATGTAATTTGTAACTTTAAAAATACTATGGACGTGTGCCAACATTTGTATGTACATTAGAGGGCTTCAAAAAAAAAAGCTTTTCGGCAATCATTTCATTTCCCTAAGCGTAACGGGCTAAATGTTATTAGACTTTGAAAAATCCATGTTGAAGGTTTTTTTGTGCAAAATTTAATTTCCAACAAGAATATGCCCATCATTGTTAAGCGATTTTATTCGCAAAAAAAAATGCTTTTGACCTGTAATTTAAATGGGAAAACTGAAAGTCGTTAGGCGTCGAGTAGAATCAAAATATGGAGCTGATCTTGTGGGAGAGCTTTTTTTACTAACTAGAAACTTTTTAGATAAAAGCACTACAAATAAAAAACAAAACAAAAATTTCATATTATGTATTCAAATGTGTATTCTAAGTTAAATTACAATCCTCAAAATCTTTTGTTCTTTAATAGTCTTATTCCTTCAATATTTTCCAGGAATATTTTCTATGTACCATCAGAATTTTTCGTTTTTTTTTTTGAAGCCCTAATGTCACACTTTGTCCTTTTAGCACCTTTTTACTTTTTCTTTTATACAAAATGCTTTAAGCCCCTATGTTTATATGTATGTACTCATCTACACATGTATGGATTTATATAAGAGAAATGTGTGAGAGTTTTAGTTTGCTGGACCAGATTTTAAGTAAAGTCAATTTTATGGATATTAAAAAGTCGCTTAAATTAGATTTTTTTTTTTAATTTTAATTAAAGCAATAATTGAAAATTAAATTTAAACAAATTTAAAAATGTTCAATCATAAAAATAAATATGGCCTATAAAATACTAATTAGGAATTTTTTTCATTCACAGAAGTGCAGCCATATTTTTTAGAAAAAATAAAAATTTCCAAAAAATACTGTTTTTAAGAAAAAAAAACTGTTCCTTAAAAAATTTTAATTCATTAAATGTTGTAAATTCTTTCTGTAACTAAAAATAATTTAATGAAAACTAATGCCCAATTTTCAGGATAGCATTTAAATCTATAATAAGTTAATTTTCATATAAACTTAAGTCGTATTTAAATACAGATTGATTTTTTGAGTTAAATTTGAAAAATCTTATTTAATTAACCGTCAAATCAACACAAAAGGAATAATTTTTACCAGTGCTGTGGAGTCGGAGTCGTAGTACCCACAAAAACTCGCGACTCCGACTCCAAAGTTTTTCGGCATAAAAAATTAAAAAAAAAAATTCCAAAATAAAAATTATCTTCTTAAAACACATTTAAAATTTAAATAAATGGTTTATGAATACTGCTCTTATGTGCTGTTTCCAAATGACAGGCGGCGGACTGAGTGCTTTTCATATAAATTTTACTACATAATCAATCGCCTGTCATTTGGAAACAGCACATTAATGTTTGCGTACGGTAATTTCTTCTCAAAAACTCTAATTTTGAGAAGGCCGTACGGTAATGAAAAAATAAAAGTTAACATCACAGAGTCTCATATACATTCCGCATCAAGATTATAGTAGGAGTCGGAGTCGCACTTAAAAAATTTCAGCGTTTGGAGTCGGAGTCGGAGTTAGTACTTTTTTTCGGACGACGGCCCTGATTTTTACACGATAAACAGAAAAATTGTTGAGGCATACTCAAGAAACTTCTTGACTTTGCTAGCAATATCCATTAAGTATGTACTGAAAAGACCTTATTTTTTTAAAAACTACATTTTAGGAACGAAATATTTCAGAACTTACGTAAGTTTCTATGTAATTTGCACTAGAGTAAAAATTTTCTGTCGGCAAGTGTGAATATATTTAATATTGTTGCGAACTGCATGCAACGAATGTTTTATAAAGTGAGTGCTTATATGATACACACAAGCTTTTTATGGTTTGTTAAGATCACTAAAGCCGGCGATACACTACCCTATTCAGTCATACGATTTCTCAAAAAAAAATAGGATCCCTGCAGATAACGAGACTAGTCCATACATGCATGTAAAGTGTCGTCCATAAAGGAGTAGGAGTACTCCAAAAATACTCCAAATATATGGTTAAAGGTGGGCTATTTAACATTACGATGTCCTAGGAGTGGACCATATAACCCAGTTTTGCATAAAAACGGGGTAGTCTCAAAACTACTCCATGTTCATACATACTCTAGTGGACTAGTTATGGAACTACTCCATGGTATACTCCAGAGGATTAGTTTTAACATCGTTCAAAATCGAAGACATGTCGTCTCACTACACACACTTCTTAACAATGACATGGTTCATGCTTGCATTACATTAGACCAGTCCAGTCCATTTCATCAAAATGGATCACGTAGTCCAATATTATCTGCAGGGATAGTGTGACTTAAAAATGAATTAAGCAACAGATTTTTTTGAAAAGTCTGTCCAACTTGCAAATGTTTATGGAAATTTTTATAAAATGATAATTTCTATGCGATCAGAGTTGCATTTTCTTGTAAAGTAGCTGAGTCATTTAAGTTGGCAACATTTTTATGGGATAGTGTGGCATTGACAACAGATTTTAAAGACATTTTTTTTGTGTCGGATAGAATTCCATCAGATTTTCGTGTGAATAAATCTTACAATTGGAAAGGATAGTGAGTCCCGGCCATAAGGGTAAAAATACATCAGTAAGATTACGTAAATCATGACTTTGATTACAAACGAACTGTGGCGTCACAGCAAAGAAGACAGACATTTTATATGTTTGAAAAACCACACACGAGGGTAACTAACGTATGTTTTTTGAGGGTGATTTGAGGGTTAACTTTAAAGTATGGTAGCACTACTAAATACAAAAAAAATATCAAAAAAGTGTATTTGTATACAAGGTGGTCTCAAAAAAAAAACTGTGTTATTGCTTTGCCTGTAGTTTATGTATTGTTGTGAAATTGAGGTTAGCTTGCTAAGTTATTACAATGGAAACTTAAGTTGAATAAAAATGTAGCAGCTTGGTGATTAAAGTTACGATTAAATGCTTAGTGAAGAATGGAATTTTGTATTTAAAACGATTTTAAACATAAATGTGATATAATATCAAACTTAAAAATTGGCCGTAAATTTGATAAATTTAAGCTTAATTTTCAACAACTTCAATTAAAATCGAACAGTTCAATGAAAAATCACAACTGTTATTAAAAAATATGTATATAAAATCATTTTTATACCCTTCATTACAATTAGTTGTGAAGAGGGTATACTAAGGTTGTTATTCCGAGTGAAACATTTTTGGTTAATTGCAAGTCTATTTAGCCATGTCCGTCTGTTTAAAACACGCTTACTTTCCAAAAACTCAAAAGAAATTTACAAACTTGGTGTCAAATAGCTTCTAGATTTCATAAGCAGTTTGGGATTGAAATCCAGCAAAATCGTTTCAGTCACAGTTTTATAGGACTAGAAACGACACTGTGAAATTTCGTGATGAACGGTCCATAATTTACTATAGGCCCCATATAAAGCCCGCTCTGGTAAACTAATTAAATACGCCTAAGACCGTAGCAGATAAGATATTGCAGTAAAATTTAGCATCATATGGCCAAAAAAAAATGTAATGCAATTTTGTGATATACGGTCCATAATTTACATTAAATCCCATATTTAGCAGCCTTCTGAAATTCACTGTAAACGCTAAAACTAATTTCACCGCTGTATTGAAATTTATTGAAATTCATGTATTTTAATACCAGAAATCACTCTGCAGAATTTTAGGATGACGCCAATAAACTGTTACGAATCATGATATTTTACTCATTTGATGTTTTTATAAAGATAAATTAATAATAAATAGATATCACTCCTGGAATATTCGAACTGGATGGTACTCTATTAAATAATAAAAAAACCAAAATTAAAGAAAAATTTTGTTTATAACACAAAATGTTAAAAACATTAACAAAAATGTTTTTGAATGAAAATTCGTATGATTAATAGCATTTTTTTCAACTTTTTAAATTCGACTAAAGATGTTTTGTCAAAATGCCACAGATATGTAGTTTCGTTGTTTATGCAAAAGCTTTGAGCACTAATTAAGTTTGTCAATAACTTTTCCTTGCTGATGGACTTTATACTTGTACATCAAAAAAGTATGTTAAGAAAGGTATTTTCCTATTTTTTTCCTTCTTCCAATTCTTTACTGTGCTTCAGTAAATACATTCTGCTTTTTTAAAACATTGACTACTAGCCAAACAGAAATTTATTAATTTCATACGTTAAAACGTATTAGTAAAATCGTATTTCCATTAAAAGTGCTTACGCACTCAGGCGTATGACCATTAAAAACAAGTATACAGTTTGTTTGCAAACAGAGATTTATTCACTAAGGCGTATAAGTATTAATGTAATATGAGGCGTATGAGCATTTAAAAATATCACCATAACGTTATTCTTTCAAAATAATTTGCAAATTTCCATAAAAATCGCTAAGCAACAATACTTTCAATTTTTCACTTTGTGTGAATGTAAAAACAGGAACAACAATAAGAACAAAAAGGAAATAACAGTTAAATAACCACCTACACATAAGCATACACTCATACATACTCTTTTTAAAGCATTTGAATCCAAACAAACGTGTTCGTTGTTCATTCGATTTGTTAAAAAAAACTTTCATTTTCTTATTTTTTACATTTATGCTCTTAGTTTTGCTCTCAGCAAAGTATGAACAATTACAAACACTCACACACAAGCACTTACATACATATGTATTAAAAACTATGTTCTATCACTCGCAATTGCTCATGCTCTCTTTAATACTCAGCAACTCATTAAAAAAGCTTTCCCAATAAAAACAGAATTTCATTTCAATGTTTATACATTTAATCAGTGTTGCCACTAGCAAAATAAATAACTATTTAGCTGTTGGTCAAAAATAATTCAAAATGACATGAAATAACACAATAGATATAAAAAAAAGTAGTTGCAATTTTTCTATTGCTAAAGGCTAGTTTACACTATCACACATGTCTTACGTATCCCATACAACTTTGTGAGATAGAAATCTAATGAGTTTTGTTGCGACTGCAAAAAATCTAAAAAAAATTACACTTGCTGTTCACACTTTCACACATGAACATGCTTTTGTTAAAATGCAACCCTGATAAAATTAAAAGTATTATTGTTTTGAAAAATTTCAAGAAATGATAAAGTCATTTTTCGTAATACTTGCCATTTTCATGACACATTGCATTTAAACCACCATACCTTCTTGAGTGCCCCAGTAGGCTAGCTGGTAGTGAGCTGGTCTATTAGCACCGGGGTTGCGGGTTCGATTCCCGCCATAGACTACCGAATACTAGATTTTAAATAAAATTGATCAACTTTGGTTGTTTGTTCCGTGCTGAGTTTTGCAATCATAAATTTCCCAAGTTTTACAATATAAATTCTGCAAATAATTAAAAAAAAATAAACAAAAAAAGTATGAAAGATCGGAAGTAAGGGAAAAAACATGTGGATCAATTAAAAATGGATAATCATTCACAACATCAAATTTCGATTCACCAAGTAAAACTACCATTTGGCTTAAAGATTGATGTTTGACTGACTATTGACTGCCAGACCTCGTCAACGGCGGTGATGGTACAACGGCAAGAGTTTCTGGGGAGATAAGTAGTGTGGTTACCATCGAAACATGTCAAATCGACCTGTCCGTTAGTTCGATCCTTATGTCTATCAAGAATGAAAAATTATCAATCAATTTAAATTAATTTCATATTGTAAAAATCACTTCTTTATTAAAGATAACTTAATGAAAATAAAATTTGATGAACAGATTAAAAATATAAAAATTTGGATTACAAATCATAAACAGTTCAATAAAATAAACAAAAAAATTATTTACTTATTAAATCATTCCTTTATTATGGAATCACAAAAGAATTTCAACCATTTTCTAATCCGATAAAATGGCATTCATCTAAGTTTTTATCATGTTCAGGTAATTTGTTTAAATAAAAGTTATTATTTTAATCAAAAGATGTTGGTTATTTTAATCGGACATGTCTGTACATGATTGCATGCGGTTTTCATAACAAACGCTCACTCAAATGGTTTATTTTGGAATATATGGAGTCATTGCCGCGAAATAGCTTAAGGAACATAATTTTTAATTTTTCTTTTTTTAATAAATGAATTTATTGGCAACATTTGCATCTCCTCATAAAAAGTCGTGGTCACATAAGAAACCGTTACGATTTTATAGCAAAAACAATTTTAGCCTTAGCGGAAACTTTCATACAAAATTCTTATGAAATATAATAAAAAAAACCTTCTCCTATAAAATTGTGTGATCGATATTGTTATTAATTTTAATTGCTAACTTTGTTTAAGTATGGATATTAAATAAAAAGGATTTGAGAAACATCAAAAAAAATTGGTATTGTTTTTTTTTAGAAATAACACAAAAGTTACACAAAAATTATTATGTTCAAAAATATGTAGTATCTTTTTAAATAATCATTTAGAAAGTGGCAACACTGCATTAAATACACACATAAATACATACATATGTATGTACATACATACATAATACTCGTTTAAATTTTGTATGTTTTGTTATATGCTAAATCTTGTTATCCTTTACCTAAGGCAACTGTTAAAAAATTATACATTTACTTAATTACCTAAAAACATTCAAACACAGACAGCAAAATTAAATAATTAATAGTAAACAAAAAAATAAAGACATACATACTTTTTAAAGATACTCTCTATTCTGTCTCTCTTACACGCAAAACAAACAAATCAACCAAATCAAGCAAACAAAAACAAAATTATTAAAGTCAATATATAAAATTCATACATGCAGTCGAGTGGAGTACAGTTAGGATTTGATTTAAAAAGAGAAAAGAGAAAGATAAAAACTAATTTCATCCTACATACAAACATACATACATATTCCAAATTATACATAAAATACAACAACAAACACAACAGTAATAATGATTTAGTTAAAATCCCATCTTGTGCCCACCTAAGAATAATGAATTATAATAAAATATAAAATAAACAAACAAAATGGAAAAACAAATTTAATTTAAAATTTAAAGAAGAAAATCAAGGAAACCATAAATACTTAATAATTCATTATAAAAACAAATATAAACTAACAAACACTCATAAATAATCGAAAGCAATATAATTTAAAACAATATCAATAAAATATTTTCGAAAAAATTAAAAAAAAAACAACAACAAATAAATAATTTAATTATTTAAAAATTTAACAAAAAATTACCAATAAAATGTTGAGTTAAATTTTAATTACACATTAAAATGTTCATAAATAGGCAAACAAATAAATAAAAATGTTTTAAAAATATGCCAATTGATTTATTTTTCCACAAAACAAAGTTGAGTTGAGTTATTTGCCTTTTCTTCTGTTGGCCTAAAACGATATTTGCACTTATTCAGTGTTTAATGATTTCATTAAAAGAAATAAAATTAAAATAAAAAAAAAAATATAAATATGCTAATTAAAAGTAAAAACAACAATTATAACAATTACAATAAAAACATTGGGCTGTCATAGCGGAAGGAGCGTAAATGTTTTTCAAATTTAACGTCATAGTAAAATGCACGTTAAACCAACCACCCAACGAAGAGTAAGTGGACCTGGAGCATTTGGAACATACACCGACCAATGGTATGTACACTTAACGGAATAATCTTATCATTGTTCTTTTTAAATGTTACATTAAAATAATTATTTTATTTGTTTCTTTTTACATTAAATTATTGTAATTAAAAAAAATTATATTTTTTTATGTTAAACAATGTTACCAATTTATTGCATATATTTTAAATTACATGGGAAAAAATGATTAACTTAAGTATTTTATTAAGGTACTTTTTCCAAAATATATATATTTTTTTCGAAACGGTACTTTTTGAAAAAAAACCTTTTTCACAAAAGATATTTTTTTCAAAAGTTTAAAAGCTCTTTTTTTCTAAAGGTTGTCCCAGCCAAAACGCACGATGTTAATTGTAAATAAAGAAAAAAGTTTTCAGAGAATTATCTTTATATTTTTTATTATGATAGAAGGATCTATGAGAATTATGTGTGAAACAAAATATCGGCCAAATGCTGGCCATGGTTTCGGTGGCATACCTCTATCCGATTGTCCATATTTTTATTGACTATTTGACATAATTAAGGTTCAACGTCGTTAATGTGCCGAATTGTTCTTGGCTTATTGACGTCCCCAAAGAAAGTCCAACGGTGTCATATCACATAATCGTGGCGGCCAATCAACATCGCCACGACGTGAGATTAAATTTCTCGCGCAAAACTCAATATCTTTCCACAAGAAGCCTGTTATCATCTCGCAATAGCGAACACCATTCACGGTTACTACTTGGCCGACCTCATTTTCGTACGGCCAGATGACGACGCCGCCAGCCAATAAGCTGAACTGGGCGTGCATGCACAGGTGTTTTCACATTTCCTTGAGACCCGGTTTGCTGAAATTTGCGCACAATTCTCCCGATTGTTGACACATTTGGTCGATTATGGTGGCCAATAAAATAACTAATAAGTGCACGAAATGCAGTTTGATTTGAACGCCTATCGTAACACGCTGCTCAATTGTGTACCTCTTGAATGGTTGAATTCGTCAAAGACTAAAACAAAGAAATGTCAAATTAAGTTGGCCAAAAAACTTGATGTTAAGGTGTGACTCACAATTAACATCGACAATTATGGTTGGGGCAACCTTTAGTAAAAGTATTTTTTCAAACCTTTTTAATTGTTCAATTTTAAAAAGGTACTTTTTTCAAAAAATTTAATTTCTTCAAAAAGGTTCTTCTTCCAAAATATACATACGTTTTTAAGAAGATACGTTTTAAAAAAAGAACTTTTCTATAACGTAAATGTTTTAAAAATTTGCTTTTTTGAAAAAGTCCCTTTAATTAAAGAAATTGGCCCATATTCATAGTCAAAAATAAAGTCGACTTTTTTTAAAGTATATTTTAAAACAATGGTGTTCACATGCATTTTAAACCGGTTTTTATTTAAAGTCGACTTTATTTTTGACTATGAATATGGGCCAATGTTTTTAAATTATATTAAAATTTAATTATATTTAATATAATATAATGTTTAAAAAAGTGGTCTTTTTCAAAAAAGGAACTTTTTCAAATATGTATTTACATACGTTTTAAGAAGATACTTTTTAATGACGTACCATTTGGAAACGGGTTCCTATTCAAAATGGTTAATTTGTTTTAAACTTTTCAAAAAAGATTGGTGGCATTGAAATTTCATTACAGAATTGCACAGGATGAATTTCAGAAAAATAAAGAAATAAATTTGAAGTTCTTATTAAATCGGACTAGTTGTAAACAAAAATTGGCAATTTATTTCTCCATTTTTCGCCAATTCCCCAAGGTGCATTGATGTTTTTTTTTTGCTCATTCAGCATTTTTTTTTTACTTCTGAACTTTTTCCTTTATTTATTTGCAAATAAAATCCCCTCTAATTTTTATGTTGCTACATACTTTTATAAATTCATGTTTTTGTTCTTTTGTTTTGTTAAAAGTCTTTGATGGATTTATGTTGTTGTAAGGTTGTTTAATTGTTATAAAGCAAAATAATACAAATATTAATTAAAAAAAGAAAATATACCAAAAAATAAATGTTATATTGTTGTTGTTAACCTCAAAAAAAAAAAAAAACAAAAAAAAACTCAATAGATATTTGGTTTTTTATTTAATTTCGTTTAATTTGTTTAAGAAAACTTTCTTGTTCTAGATTTATTAGTATGTTTTAGGTGGTTGTTTAAAAAAAAAAGTTAATTAAATAATACAATAAAAATTCTATATTGTAACAGATGTTGTAAAAGATAAAAACCGAAATTAACCTAAAAATGTCATAACATTTATTAAGGAAAAACAAAAGATAAATATTTTAACATAAAATGAGTTGATTTAGCCAATTCCATAAAACATTTAAAAATTGGGCCGACTGTTCTTCCAACATTGTCCACGTGGGACCTTTTCATAAATAGTTTATGTAACACATTTAATTTTTTTTAACCTTGTGAAACTATTTTTATACAAATATTTGTCAGTCGGTTGTAGTTGTGTTAATATTTTTTTAATAACTTTTTTTTTTATTTTTTACACAACACCTGACATTATTTAAATGTAATAAAGTTACAACAACAACAACAAAATGGTTGTTAAATACAATATGTTGGAAATTTAATTGTAGTCGATACTCATTAGAAAATGCCTTTTAAAATTTCAGACATTTTTTAAACAAAAAATATGCAATAAAAACAAGGAGTAAAAATTGTTTGGCAGACCTGTCCAAAATAAGAAAAATAAAACTTAGTCCAGGCCCTGAACATTTTTCAAAGCCGCCTTCAAAATTTTCACTTTATGCAGCTTTTGTTACATTTGTTGTAAGAATATTTTTTTTTTTTAATTTTCTTTTGAAACTAAATTAGTGTTTATACAACAAAACTTTTGTTTGGTAGCATTTTTAGTATTATGAATTCCTTTTGTCTTCTCCCTTCCACAAAAAACTCAAATGTTTTTCACAAATGTTTTCTAATATGGACAAGGACATAATATTTTTAACTTAGATTTCAGGCTGTTGTTAATAAAAATATTCCAGTCAGAACTGCCGTTTAGCTCAATGGGAGCTAATGGGAAAAAGATTATCTAATGGATGATCTTAAACACTGCGGTGGTACAAACTATAAGTTTAATAAAAGCTCCTGTTAGTAATCCGGCATAATTATACGGTTCAGACTATCAGGCTTTTTAGACCTATAAGGAGCGGCATTATGGGGTTGAGGCTCATTAAAATGGTTAAAGTTACAAGCGGACGCAAATTTGCGTAGTTTTAAAGACAACATAAAAACCAAATTTTAATGGAAAACTCAATTTCTAAATAACGAAATTAAATTTATTCTGATGTTATCCAGGATATCCAGAATGAAATAGTGTACATAATCCAAACAAATTTCAAAATTCCAAAAATCAATCTAACTTAACCTTCGGTGTTGAGAACACAACATTGACAGCAGCAGTATAAACGAGACAAATTCACGTGCGCATTGGAAAATGATGAAAAAGTTTTCATAATTGTACATAAACAATTATTATTACACATATGTATTTATTTAGTTTTAATAATATTTTTATATTTTTTTTTTAAATGAAAAATTTAAAACTTTTAAGTAATTAACTAAACATGAGTAGCTTTCAATCATTGGAAAGGCATTTCTACTTGCCCTTTTTTAATTATTCATAATAATATTTTTCTGCGGTGCTTTATTCAAGAATGTTGTTGAAAAAGTACCTAGACCGATAAGTACTTTTATTACTCACACAAATTTTGCCGTACTAACATAAGATTTTGTTGCTCTCTTTTAAGGGCACTTTACACTATGAGACAAGTCTTAAGTATTTTGACGAAAATGCAACCCTGATCTAATTATTGTAAAAAAAAACAACAACTTATCATGGCAGGGTTGCATTTTCCTCAAAATACGTAAGACTTGTGTGATAGTGTAAAGTACCCCCCAGCAGGAAATTTGTGTTAATACAGTGAACACAATATTACGTATAATTAAAAGGAATGAATTGAGATAGGTGAAAACAAGACATATCCTAATCTCGTGATAATGTGTTGTTACTCCAGAGGAAAGGAAAGGTAATTTGCACAATACTGAATCTTGTGCGGATAGTAGCTGATTTCATCTTTTTCTATTGCTTTATATCAAGGGGATCTATCATTTTAACATGGTTCACTAGGGACAATATCTGCTACAGGCATTATTTAACCTAAATTTCATGTGTCCATTTAGGGTTATTTCAGTGACCGTCTACAAAGTGCCAAAAAGGTGCTAATTAACCCCCTCCTAGGACATTGCTATGTTTAAGTGACGAACCCCTTCATATAAAGTGTTAGAACTAAGTAGAACCGGTCCCTACGACTATGGAACTATCACGTTCATACACTCATGTTTACGTTTAAGCCTTCACCCCAAAATTTAAAGGGTATACTTTTGTAAATTCATCAGTTGGTCATTCCGTTGGTAGATCTCTAAAATATTTATCTAGATAAAATAATTTCCGTCTGTCGGTTTGTATGTATGCTCACATAATTTTTCTGAAGGTCTCTTGTTTATTATTTATTTATTTCATATTTAGTCTGGATTGGTTTACTTTTTGAATTCAGGCAGATCGGTCCAAAAATGGCTAAGCTATTGGCAGAAAATCATGATTACCTCCAATGCTTACACAAAACTAAATATTTTGAAGTCCTGCTTAAGTAGCATTGGCCTTCAAGCAGATTTCGGTAATCATTTGTTTTTGAGATGGCCAACTGATAGAGCCTACGCATTCAATCCTGGCGCTTGGGCTGCCAGCAGGTCACCACGCTGACCACAGAAGATTATACGGCCTTGGTTCGGTCGACAAAGTCCCGTTGACTTCAACACGGGACTCCTTAGGCTGCATGTGTATTTTTTGTGTAAATATACACAACGAAAAAAAAAATAAGTAAAATACTCAAGTACAATTTTTTTTTTATTTAAGTACTTATTGTCATTTTCTAGTGCGTACGTGGAATGTTTTGTTGTTCGAACATCAGGCGCGGATCCAGCTTGAGTTTTAGGGGGGGGAAATTTTTTTTGATACAAAAAAGTAAGAGTTTATTAAAATTAATATGTGTATATTATATTAAAAAACTCAACAATAAGCTTAAATGAAATATAAGATCAGTTCAATATAAATTAATTTTTTTAAATAAGCAATTTATGATTTCCTCGTGAGGCAAATTTAGATAGTACAGTCTTTCTTCTGTCGTTGTTGATATGAACCATGTTTTTATTAGACGACGGGTAGGAAATGACCTTTCTTTCGTAGCATTACTGACGAGTAGGGCAAGTTTTTTATGGCATATGCCATTTTTGCCATTTTTTCAATTATTTTTTTAAAAAGCAATTTTTGGTCCAGCTTGCCAAAGAATACCTTTTTGCAACCTAAAAAAAAATTTTATGTAAGCTTAGCGAATATGAGACAGAATCTATTCGAAATGCTAACTGAATAATGCGAAAATCGGACGTAAAAAGTACTTTCAATGCATCTGCTCAAGCCTCTTGAAGTTACAAATGAAACAGATTTCTATGAATGAAAGCTTGGGCTTAATTGACAGTGCTAAGGAAAATAATACCAGATGTCAGTAAAAAGATTTTGTTGAAAAGTTTGAAAAACGTTTTAGATCGTAAAACGTGTGGTAAATTATTCAATACTCCTAAAAAATCTATATGGCTTGGCATTTCAATTTTAAAAAAAGTGGTTGAATCAATTTTCTCACAATTTTGTTTTAATTATCTGACCTTAAGTGTTCCAATATGCTCCAGTTACATCTTGCGATGTTGAAAGAGTGTTTTTCATTTATAGAACTGTCTTATGTGATAACAGGAGTTTATCAGGAATGTTCCAGAAATCGAAGACGCAAAACGCAAGAATTTTAAACGTCGTTTTTTAATAAGATTTCCCTGATAAAACAATTTTATGACAAATATTATAAAAATATTTCTTTATTAAACAGAATTTTATAACAAAAATTAGATTAAAAGTGTACTAAAAACAACTTCCAAATTCTTGGGTTTTGTCCCCCAGTATTTTTTTTTTTTTTTACAATTTTAAGACTTGATTACACTTTTAGGCAGAAGTTTAGGTATGTTCAAAACATTTTGGATACCTATTGGAAACCGTGTTTTGAGATCTTCTACAATAAATTCAATAAGAGGAATGTAACCTACAACTCGATAGTAATCTTCAACATTTTGAATGTGATTGGAAACTCGATTTGAACGCAGATAACTTTAACTTTTTCAAAAATCGCTTTAAATAGTTCTTCGGCTTTATTTCTTTTCTCTTCAAGGCACATGATTTAAGTTTTGATAAGGGTTGATCCTTTTTGAAGATCTATATCGTGCTTTTGTAAAATGGTACTAAGCGGCTGTGATACAATAAGTATCACACTTAATATGTTTATTCCGTTAATGAATTCAAAAGTACTAAGCGAGTTCCTTAATATAAGGCTTTTTGATGAAGTATCTCTACCTTTCCACTCAGATATTTTTTCCAAAGCTTCTACTATATGATGTACACTTGTTTCAAAGTGTAAAATTGAGTCGTTACGGTCCAACCATCTTGTCTCGCATAATGTAGAGATTTTGGCTCCCAAATACTTTGCTAAAACTGCGCTTCGCTTAAGATGATTATATTTAAAAAAATTTTTCGTTTTTTTAACAAATGATACAACTTATTGTATTAATGGCACTTTTTGCTTTTTAAAATTGAGTTGTTTGATTTATGGGAATAGCAAGGCGTTTGTTTTGCATTTGGCCCGAATCAGAGGAAACCCATCTGTTCCATTTCCTACACAATTTTTTAGGTCAAGACTAAAATTTTTCAAAGCTTTTAGAACTATTGATGATAGTGCCTTCGCATCAATTGGCACATCAACGTCATTATCAATATCCTTTGAAGCCTCTTCAAATGCGTTTACAACAAAGCCAATAACAACTTATTGTATGTTGAAATATCTTTTTTATCTTTCCCCCGACAAATCTGTGTTTTTGTCAAAAATTATCGAATAGAATTTTGATTCATATAACACATATATACATATGTAAATATTACATATACTAAGGCTTATTAATAATTCAACCGCACGCATTTTCAAGTCAAACGTTTATTCTTTGGATATAGATGACATCTGCTGGGATTGAATGTAGAATAATAAGTATTTGAATACAGTAAACAAGATGTTTCATTGGAAATATCTAATAAATAACTATTAGAATTTAGATTTGGATACTTATTGAACATTTCGTTAGATTCAATAAAAAAAATCAAAAAAAAACCTTGCTGGGATTTCCTAAAATTTTGTGCATATAAAATAATATTATTATTGGGAATTCTTGTATTATCGAGATAAACCAAAAATATTTTTAAAATTTAGGGGGGGGAAATTTCCTTATTTCCCTCCCCCTGAATCCGCGCCTGTCGAACATAAAGATGAAGCGGGAAGATGAATTGGAAAGATTTCAAGAAATAATTCATTCAAGTAAGCCTTATCCCACAATAACCAAAAAATGGCGAATTTCTACATCACTTCTTTTTCTCCAATCAATTAGCAGGAATTAAGCTACAAACTATTAATACCTGTAGTTTAGTATAAACGCCTTTCAAAATTGAAATCTTCAAAAAACATATACAACTCCAATTATTTATAACATAAAAAGCTTAAGAGCAAATAAGTTTTTTTGTTCACCTAATCTAAAAATAACTAAGAAATATTCTCAAAGCAACTAAATTAATTGGCTAAAACAGCTCAAAGACATAAATTTCTCCTACACCCAGAGAAAAAAACAATTTTCAATATTGTTTAACAAATCCATTTTTTACGAAATTTTTTTAAGCATACTATGGTTAATTTAACCATATTACAGACAGCGGCAAATATATTATGGTCGAATTAGTCCTCCATCAAGAAACCACAACCATATTATGGTTGCCTTCCAAAATGTGTTGGTTAGTCAGGGAAATCAGGGAAACCAAAAATATGCAATTGCATGTTTCTACTTGTGCGATCAATGAAGGCAGAAACAATCAGCGGTATGTATAATGAAAAGTTAGCCACAGTTTATACACTACGTACAACGAGCTGCCAACTAGAATACCGATTAAGCTTAGCAGCTTGTTAGCAAAATGTTCATGTATAATATACTTTTTCACTGGTGCAAATTTTTAATAAATCAACTCTGATATATAACGATGCCATACTGTATTAAAAAAAAAAACATTATTTTTGCTGAAATCATCCCTGATTTTGACATTTCATACTGTTTTCATACAGCTGTTTTTTCCAAATTAGCAGATATTTGTCAACTCACTAGTCAGAGTTTAGCAGTTTGCTATCCACAGTCTGTAAGTGTATTATAATTCAACTCTGTGCTAACTTCTTGCCAATTTTTCATTATACATAACGCTGAATATGTTTATCCAATTTAGAGCTTTATATGAATTTTGGCATCGATTTGTTAGTGCATATTTTGGCATATTTTACCGTTTGCAGCATTTTTTGCATAATTTAGTTAAAAGAGCCATTTTGCATCATTTTTGTTTTTTTTTTTTTAATTTTTAGTGCATATTTTGCTATTTTGAGGCTTATTTTGATACATGTTAAATTTTTTAGATGCCCACAAGAGCTTTAGCAGCATATGTATAAAAATGTTTAACTACGTTTCGTTTAAATGTGCTAAATTCCCATTTCATACTATTGATAAACTGAAATTTATTGTTGATGGGATAAGCTATTCCTATGCGCATTTCATCGGTTGCTTAGGCCATATCGTCAGGAAACTTCATCCATTTTTTTTGTTGCAATATTTTGGCTTTTCTGTTTCAAATATCTGTCCATCTAGTTAAATATCTCTCAATGTGTTGCTTCAGTTTTACCATCAACATTTCATTTTTAATCGAAAAATTGTAAGACAATTCAAGTTGTCGTTAAACATTAATGTTTTTTTTTAACTTTACAATTTTATCAAAAAGTAATTTCAATTTTTGGGAATACAAAATTTTAATTTCAAAAGTTTTTGTTATAAGAAACATTTAAGGCTAAAACAAATGTGCACGTTTTTGTATATGTGTGTAATACATAGAAATCTGGACCAATAGTTTAGTATATCGACTCAGAATCACTTTTAAAAGTGATATAACCATCCGTCCGTCTGGCCAGTTGCCTGCCCATGTTAACCTTGTGCGCAAAGTACAAGTTGCAATCTTGTAGATAATTTGATCAAATTCGGTAAATACACTTTTAAATTGTTCTAAGGACAAAGCCTATGTAAATGGTGAGAATCGATCTACAATTTTACATATTCCCCATAAAAACATCTTTCCAAATTAGACTCTTTGTGTCCATAAACCATTTAATTATGTCGGTATGGTATTAAGATTAAATTCGCCCCAAAAATATTCTACTGCAAATTAAATTCTTTAGAATCGGTTCACATTTGCACAAAGCTCCCATATATAAAAAGCTTTAACTTTAATATAAACAATTTAGCGATCGTTCCTAAAATCCATTATAGACAAAAACATCTGGATGTTAATATTAAGATAATATTCGTCACAAAAAACTCTTATGCGAATTTTCAACTCTTAACAAAACTCAGTTTTTGTGAGCCGAGGACGGCCCATAATTTCAATATCTCGTAATCTGTAAATACTTTGGAGTTTTGGCTTTACCGATTATAATTTTAGGATTGTTTTTATTAAATGGCACTGATATTAAATTGTTAAATATTTTGCTTTCAAATTAGAAATTTTTGATTTTTTTGGGGCATATTTTTAACAATTTTTAAGTTTTTACTGCATATTTAATGCGCATAAAACGTGTTTTTTAGAGCATATTTCTGGTTTCCCTGGTAATAATAAAAATATTTTTAAAACTAACAATAGCGTGGTTGTTTTTCAGCGATAGCATTTTGCTCTTGAAAAAGATGAAAATGCTATTGTATTCAGTGGTAAAGAAATTGTCATATTTAAGCACAGCATGTTTAGAGGCAACCATAACATTGCTGTGGCTTCTTGATAGCGGACTATTTTAACCATAATATGTTTGTCGGTGCCAATAATATGGTTAAGTTAACATTTTCGTCGAAAAATAGTTTTGTTGGAGGTGACCTTCATGTTGAAAAAGGTTTTTTTCTCTGAGTGCATGTGTCGTAATACGTTTGTTAAAGGTGCTTTGTTAGACTATACAACACCTTTAATCCCGAATTAAATTTTATTTTTTTTATTTTCTTAAGTTGATTTTGTTTTGCTTTCAGAAAAAAAAAAAAAAAAAAAATATACAACCAAAAGGAATATATCAATAACTATAATTTTCGTTATTATTTTTGCTGCTATATAAAGGGTGTTTTTTTAAGTCCGATATAACTTGAAATTGTTATAAATAACAAAACAAAAAATGTTTTTAAAGTTTTTTTTTTTATTCGGCATTGACAATTTAAAATAAGCCACCGTTGCTATTCTTGACAAAGCTCATTCTAAACGTCCAAATTTTTGACGAATTTTTCTGGATGTAATGGAGTCTGTTGGGCGCCATTAAATAAGTCTTCATGAAATAAGTCAAAAAAAAAAAAAATAAAAAAAAAACAATTAGTGCCCCCCAAAAAAATGTACAAAAAGCAACAATAACTTTTTTTTTACTTATTTAATTATGGTATTGTTGGCGACTTTTTCCTATGAATTAACTTCTCAAGAGTCTGCAATGAAATAAATTTATTTAAAAATTTTTCGATTTAAGCCTGGTACTCTGTTCAACATTTCACGTGAAATGCTGTCAAAACTCATATGAAAAAAAACTTGAGCGGAATATCTATGAAATAATGTTGATGGAGTTCCACTCTGTTCATTTTGTGAAAAAGTTCCGAAATGTTTCTGGCAACATTTTTTTACAACTGCGAAATAATGTAAGCTGCACTTATTTCACGTGGAATTTTAAGCAAAAGTATGAACTGATTATTAAATAAGAAATAAAAAATTTAAATAACACAACCGGTAACAGTTTTCTATCCATATTTTCTTTCTTTTTTATTAAAAAAATACTTTTTAGTAAAATACATGTGGGGTTTGTTTACATACGCAAAAACATTTTGTCGCATACTTTGCAGGAATAAAAACGTTAAATTGTACAAACTCGCCTGATAGGTAAGATTGATACATGCCAAAAATGTTCGTGTGAAATAATAAATGTTGCTCAACATTTTTCACAAATTTGAACGGAGTCCTAGGCTGCTGACAAGCCAATGGCTTAGCGGGGTTAGAATTAAAAACGTTGTAAAATTATATAATATTATCAATAAATGAATTTTGAATTTTTGAAATAAAAAAATTGAAATCAATGCAAAAGATATTCTTTTATATTTTCTGCACACGTTTGCTATTCATAAAAAATCCCTGCAAGCAAATGGAAGATATCCCCTAAGGCAATAGTTTAGCAATATCCCCATTTTGTCATCTAAAGAAAATAATCAAAGTAATTTTTTATTTGCTAGACGGGAAAAATACGTCATAAATAAAAAAAAGAAAAATTATTAAATCTAAAATAGTCTGCAAAAGTTGATTGTATAAATAAAATAAATCTGTTAAATATTATTCTGTTTCTTTTTCAACTTAATCAAGAGATTACTCAAACCTCATAATGGATTTAAATTAAAAGGATTTGATTGAAACATATGTATGGTGAAAACTACATAATTATTTTATTTGAATTACACTGTGCAACGAAAAAAAAAACAGCCTCAATACTTGCAAAGCGAAATGAAACTAGACTATTGGTAGAGCAAATCTTAAAAGTTAGCTTGGTTTCCTGAAATATCGGCCCCTAAAGTTTTTGAATTTTTTGAAAAGGCGTTTGGTACAAGTCAAAAAAAATATACTAAATATACTTCTGATCTAAAATAAGATTTCATAAGTCTTCAGTAGAATTGTATGGCGATTCTTTGCTTAGAATATATTAACCCTCTAACACTAATTTTAAAGGGTAATTTTTGACCTTTTTTTATCATCCACACGAAAGTATACTAAAACGGCACTTTAGAGGGTTAAACTGTTCCATGAATATTTTCTGCATCAAATTTTACTAGGGTTCTTTTAAGACCAAAAGTTCGTGCAATGTATGTAAAACAGATGTTCCGAAATTTCGGGCATTGAAATTTTTGGATTTCTTAAAAGGCGTTTGGTACAAGTCAAAAAAATGTAATAAATATTCTTTTGAGCTAAAAGCCTATTTCAGATGTCTTCAGTAGAATTGTATGGCGATTCTTTTCTTAGAATATATTAACCCTCTAACACTCATTTTAAGGGGTAATTTTTGTTTTTGTTTATGACTTCCCCACAAAATTATACTAAAACGGCACTTAAGAGGTTTGAAAAGCTCGACGAATATTTTATGCATCGAATTTCACTAGGGGTCTTCTAAGACCAAAAGTTCGTGCAATGTAGTTATGTAAAGTGGGGTTTCGAAAAATTCAAAAATTTCAAGGCCCGTAATTTCGAAAA
This sequence comes from Pollenia labialis, assembly GCA_949318255.1. NCBI lineage: Eukaryota > Metazoa > Arthropoda > Insecta > Diptera > Polleniidae > Pollenia > Pollenia labialis. The sequence continues at coordinate 9,772,604 of OX439143.1, read as the reverse complement.
TCCGTTTTACATACATTAAACGATTTTTCAAAAAATTCAAAAACTTTAGGGCCGTTATTTCGGGAACCCGAGCTAACTTTGTAAAACCCTTGGCAGATTTGCTCTACAAATAGTCTAGTTTTATTTCGCGTTGCAAGTATTGAGACTGGCGGCGATGATCCAATTTTGTTGAACTGTGTTATAAATTATATTACAAATTTTGTAAGTACATATCATTCACATAAACATATGTATATACAGAACAAGCATGGCACGACATTTTCCATACGATTTGACAAATAAATACTCGTGACCTCCGTGAAATAAAATGTATTTTTATTTTTAGAAAAAAAAACAAAAATGTACGATGCTTGTAAAAATAAAGGTGACAAATATGACAGATTATGAAAAAAGATGACAAAAAGAGGATACAAGTTTTATAGGTGACAGCCAGTTAAAATATATGAAAAAAAGAGAACGTATGGTCATTTTGACATACTGTTAAGCGAACAACGAGCCTCATCGATTGCGAGTGCCATAAAAATCACGAATTTGAGTCAATAAGTTGCCCAACTTGATGACTGAGTTTTTAAGTAAATTTGTTTCAAGCGTAAATCAATTCATGATGATTTTCCAGAGTTTACTGGTAATAAATGTCATAAAGTAAGCTCAGTATGACTGTTCGTGTGACAGTTAGTTAGTTCTGTCGGGCTTAAAATAACACCCTTTATTTGTTGATTTCTATAATCCTGCCCATCACTCAATCTTCAAAAATATTCCTAATCCTAATAAGCTTTCTAACACTTTAAAGGCATTTAATTGTTTTTGATTATTTCGAATAAAATGTCAATAGAAAATTCTCTCTCAAATACCCTCTCTCCCTAACCACGTCACGCTTTCCCATTCTCTCTTGCTTCATTACCCACATTTGTATGTATTTTTGCAAGATAATTTCCCTGCTGCTGCTGTCAAATTTTTAGGCCATTTTATTATTTTTTTTATTTTTGTGATTTGATTTTCCACATTTCTAATTTGTAAGTTTTTTAATAATTTTGTTTTTCACAAAATATTTCATAAAAATAATTTAATTTGTTTTACAGAATAAATAAAAGAGACAAGTATATAAAAAAATTACAAGACAAACCAATGAATTAAAGTAAAGAAAGAAAAAAATAATAATTTAAATAACAAAAAATAAAAATTGATAAATAAATGTGTTGATTGATTGATTGTGCAACTCAAAAGCGTGTAATTTGTAAATGCAAATGCGAATGATGGAACTGAAGTTATTGACCTCAACAGCGAAGGTACTACCGCCAAAATAGTCGTACTTAGCTTTGATTTTTTTCAACTTATTTTCTTTAATATTTTAAATAAGAATAAACTTTTTTCAACCCCTCAATTTATAATAAAAAAATAAACCCAATTTCCTTTTTCTTAAATAAAATATTAAAATTTTTTCTTAAAATTTACAAATTTGATTAGCAACTTTAACTGCAACACCTGTGTATGCTTCTATCCTCTAATACTTTTTTTTATTTTTGGTTTTAAATTTATTAAATTTTGTTTCTTATTTATAAAACGATCAATGAACAAAAAGTATATGTATTTTCTAACTACATATTTAAAAAAAAAACTACTTCTCTTTAATTTAAAAATATCCAAACTAAAATATTTTACCTAAATAAATAAAAGAATTAAACTTTTAAATCTATTACAACAATTTTAACAACAATTATTTTGATGAAACTAAAACAAATGCTTTTGTTTTGCTACACCACCTAAAAGAAAATCTAAATATTTATTGTACATTTTATTGATACTTATAATTAATTTTTTTTAAATATTTATTTTAATTAATTTCCTTTAAAAATCCTTCAACTATGAGTGTTTGCACTAAATCTGTAGTTTGCATGAAATTAATCAATAAAAGTAGATCTAAAAATATGGAGATTTTCCTCCCATAGTGAGGAACCTTAAATTTATTTAAAGTTTTGCAGAGAACAGCATTTAACAGGTAAAATAATTTCAAACCTATTTGCGTATTTAGGTACAAAACAATTTTTATAAAAATTTTAACTCAAATCTTTATTTTTTCGAGTGACCATATGAAAAGCAAGGGGTGTCATAGTATGTTTATTCCGGCTATTTGATATGCACTCTCTATGCCAAATTTATCAAAACAAGAAAATGTACCCATTTTTTTTCGTTTTTTCACCATAAAAAGTACCCTATATATATATATATATCTGAACCATATGCTAACTCTATACCAAATTTTTCAAAAAAAAAGAAAAAGTTGAATGGTAAAATAGTACCAAGAGTATCACCTCTGCCACATTCAGAAATTAGAAATCTTCTTCTACATCTGCCTGTGAATACATGTCAGTTGGCCATTGCAGAATGTCTTCATAAAAACTTTTGAAATCGGCAATCTGCAGCCGTATTCTGTAATTCGCTAAGCTAAATCTCTATAGCTAAAATGCCTTAGAGAATACAAAATTGAAAAATTTTAGCGATGAAATTAAAAGCTAAAATTGCTGCGAATTAAATTTTTATGGCACTGCCAAATTAAGCAATGCACGTTACAGTATTGAATTCGTAGCAAAAATCGCTAAATCAACTTTTTAGATTTTTAGCGATAGATATTTAGCTTTAGCAAATTACAGAATAAGGCCACTGGATATCATTATTTTCCGAGAAGTTAAAAAAAAATTGTGTATTTATTTCAATTTTTCCCGTGAACCGTTGTTCACTATTCAGTTTTTTTTTAATAATGGTAAAATCAAAAATAATTTTAAATGGACCACATATTCAAAACAAACATACCTCTCACTGCAAAAATTTTGAATGCAAGGTTTTTTCGATTGCTTACAAAAACACAGATATTAAATATTCAAAATAAATATGGGGAGGAGCCCTTTTCGAAATCTATATATAAAAAATATACACAATTTCAAAAGTATTTACTTACAGAAGTGCACAAGAAATATTTTTTTAAAATCTGTTCAATATTTTCAGAGTTATAAGCGTTTAAAATTGCTACTAACACATATGAGGAGATCCATAACATAACGCAACAGTTCCACTAGTTAAGGCTCATGCCTTTTTTACTCAATAATATTTTACATACCAAAATGCTTTTAGTCATTGTTTTAACGAATTTATTTACTTTGAATCGGATAAAAACGCAACAATTTCACATACATACATCTAACTGGCTTAAATTAATTTTTTTGTTCATTTATGGAGCTCCTCATATCTAATAATAAAAAAATAGGGTAGTCGATAATTATAAATCTTACATATAAAAATCGGCACAGGCAAACCAGTTCAGAACACTTGCTTCCTTTGTTTGTCAGCCGAATCTCAATGGGAAGAAATAAGGGGAAATACGGGATATTAAATTTTTTCTTTTACTTCTCCGTCCTGCATGTAATAATTTTTGAATATTTGATAATTTTGAACTTAGAACATAATATTATAGGCGCAGGGTCCTGAATGAATGAGAACATATGTATAAGATGAAAAATGTTGGTACTTTTTTTGTTTTCATGAGGTACTTTTAGAATTTTTGTTTATATTCTACCTACATATAAATATTAAATTATACATGCTTGGTCGTGAGTGAATAAGAATATGTGAGGGGAAGCTTTTTGTTACTTTTTTGTTTTATATCTGGTACTTTAATTTGTTTTCGTTAATATGTATTAGACAAAGAAACATAAAATTAAACCTGCAATGTCCTGAGTTCTCACAACGAGAGTATCATTTATGAACTAAAAATGAGCTCATATGCCGTTATATTTACTCTCATATATACTTTTTAGCAGGGACCGTAACAGTTATTCCCTTTTTTCATAAAAGTCAAATGATAACAGTTATTTTTTGATTTTAATTTTTTCAAACAAACATAAAAGTTTTGTTGTAACGAATTGAACGTGTTATAATTTTTAAGTTTTCTTGAAATTTTTATTTTAATGCATAAGAAATCTCAAAGATGATCACATTTTTAAATAAATATCACTGTTTGTAAGTTTAAGTCATGGAAAAATAACCATACGTGATAAAAGAATACAAAAAAACCCGTGTCTCCCAGTTTTTCCCAAAGTCATGCAGCCCTATTATGAATAAAAATTCCCCGGGAGTTTTCTCCCTTCTCCCATTTTTCCTATGTAAATTCAATTGTAAAAATGGGGAAAGGGAAAAAACTCCCGGGGAATTTGCATTCATAATTAGGCTGATGTACCTTTTTTATGGGCCCCCAAAGATTTGGAGCCACGGTGTCATTTTTCGAAAAAGAGATCATTTTCTCAGGCTCATATCTTGCAATCCGTTCGGAATTTTGATTTACCCTCTGAGACAAATTTGTAGCTCTTGCCATAAAGAGCAAAAATTGTAAGCATATAAAATCAAAAAAGACACGGGTCTTTTTTTTCGTCTTTTATCACGTAGTGTTGTACGTATATGGTTAATTTTGTTTACGTGTTGCACTGCGTATTTTAAGTCAACTAAATTATTATAACACGTTAATTACTTTAGACAATAACTTTTATTTTTGCTCGAAAAAATAAAAACCAAAAAAAACTGTTATTTTTGATCGAAAAACTGAAAATCAATATATTTTACCATAGAAAAAAAAGTTCACAAGGATCAATATGGTATACTTGAATCAGTTTTCCGAAATTTGAAATGTTTTAAAATTTCAAAATAACTGTTATTTTCGGACCCTGCTCTTTAGCTCTTTGTTGATAAACATTAATTAGTAAACAAATTCGTATATTTCTAAAAATTGCTACATATGTTTGTGCATAAGTATATTAACCAAAAAAAAATTTATAAACACATGTAGTTATATGGCATTTGGCACTTTAATTGCAATATTTTCCAAGCTTTTTTTAATTTTTTTTTATTTCACAACACGCACCTCTGGCACTTTCTTTTATAAAAATGTTACCATGCTGAACCGATTAAAAGCAGCGAAACTAACAAATTGGAAACATATTATTTTTGTGAACTGTATAATTAAAATGAAATCTAAAATTATATTAAATCTAAATAACAAAGTGGTTGAAATTGTTAAATAAATAATGTCCAATTCAATTGTTCCACAGAAACTCTTTACCTTTTTTTTTTTTTTTTTTTTAATTTTTGTGAATATTTTGTACGGGTTTTATATTGAAGTCGTATTTAATTATCTTATTTTAAAATTAAAAATTTAAAATGCTATTGACGGCTGGTTTCTGGGGTTTTTTACGGTAGTGAATTTGAGTTTTTTGCAAAACCACATAATTAACAAATGAAATAAATATTGAGGTTTTCATTAAAATGTAAAGAATATACAAAACGATTTAATAACAACAAAATGTAAAAAAGTGCATAGTAACTGGTTTTTTATTTAAGTTAATTATTATTTTTCATTAAATTGTTTGTGTTTTTATGGGTTTTTGGGTACACGGCACCTACACCAAAGAGTGATAGGAAAACAAGGTTGAAATGTTAAAAAAAAGTAGGTTGTCGGTGCTCGAATCCTCAATTTAGGTAAAACCTTGTAAAGAAAAAACAGAACATTCCTAAAGGGTACTTTACCCTATGTAGGCCATGTCACAGAGTACAATTCCGTTCAGAATGATTCCGTTCGGAATTGAAGAAAACATCTTTGTTTATTAATAGAAAGTGGATTTTGATTGTTTTTTTGGCCTTTCAGATCGAGAAAAACTCCCATTCCGTTCATGAAAATAAAAAAGTTTCATTTCGAAACATTTTTTCGTCATTTTGTGCCGGTTCACACAAGTCAAGACTTGACGAGTTAAACTTGACTTGTGTGAACCGGCACTTTCTGAAGCACCTTTTTCCATTCCAAGCTTATGTATAAGTAGGTAATCTTACAAAAACTGACGTTGCGGTCCGGGAGAAACTAAAATAATAGCACAATGACGAAAGCTAAAATTTAAAAATTATATAAGAGTTGACGAATTTTTTTTCTTTAAAACACATTTCAACACGTTGGCCAGTGAAGTCGACTGCAGCATTTACGTGTCCGAAACATTTACGTATGATTAACAAGGCCTTCATAAAATAAATAGTTAGTAAGAAGCTCGAATGGATAGTATTCGACCGGTTTTAATAGGTTATTTTAGTTTTGCCCAAGTCGAATATTTTAAAATGTCCATTTTTTGAATATCGAATAAACCGGTTTATACGCTTTCCTTACTTTTGTTATAAATGTACCAGTAATTAAAGTATAATTGAATCTTCGGCAAACTTAAACTTTTTATGAAGAATGTCGAAAAAAATTTAACAAAATTCAAAAAACCTTGTGAGCAATCGCTTTTATAAGCCTGTGTTCTTGTAACAAAAATTAAAAACAATTCAAAATGCTACAAAAAAATATTAAATGCTAAAAAAGTAATTAGCAATTTGACAGTATTGTGAATATTATACATATTTTTATAAAAATGTATTCTCTGGTGATATTTCGAACTGATTTCAAAGACAATGGTGAAGGTTCATTAGCTTGTTATTACTATTCGTTTCTATATTGATGAAACAAAATAATTTGAAATAAATAATCCTGGTAAATAATGCTAAGAGGTTTTGTTTGCAACTTTTCAAAAATATGCTAAGCCAAACTCATTTTTAATAAATTTTTGAGAATTACCGCACTTAGACTACTCCGAGTTTTTTTTCTATTTTCTTTTAAAGTAGTTGCTACGAAACTCTTTTCACATTTACATTTTTTTCAAGCATTTTTTCAACTTTTTCAACCCCGGTTTCTTCCCTACACCTCTTGCTACGGAATAAAAAGTTGCATGCGAAAGTTGCGGCGTTAATTGCATAATGTAAATATGATCAATATCTCAAATAATAAATTTATTAAATTCCTATAATTTTTTAAAACCAAAGTTTTCCAAAAAAGCTAAAGCTACCCTGTAAAAACTTCGCTTACCTTTTCAAAATGAATAGCTTCTTTTACTTATTATTTAGTAGCTTTCTTTAACAATTTCCGTAGCTACTTTTTTCTGGATGTGTGAAGGTTGTAGGTAAACAAAATAATGACTTACCTTTTAATGCGTTCATTTTGGGACATCCCTCGTAAAATTCAGTAGAATTGTAAGTAGTATGATGTTTTTCTGATTACTCAACACATTATTTTGTGGACGAAGTTTTAACTGGGTATGTTCACACCTATTGAGTATTTGACTTCCTACACGTAACCATTAGTTTTCTTAAAGAATTGTTTGCTTTTGCAAAACGGTTGTCAAGAGCAAACATTATTTACGGGTTTCTAAATTACATTATACTACAACTATTACATATCTTAGGATAAAGTTAAGTAAATAAATAGAAATTATAAAAAATAAAGCTTCAGTTTGATCAACTTACTGGTCGTACTTTTTTGGATTTTATCGTCAAATATTTGTTAGGTCTGAACATACCTTAAGTCATATTTATGTATTATGTTGGTTTATTCAAATTAACTTTTTATTGCAAAAACTAATTTGATTTGTGGATTTTTATGTATTCGAATTATAACCGGTTTTTTTTAAATCTTAACCGAAAACCGTTTTTTTAAATAGCAGCTATTCGAAAACCTTGTTTTGAAAAAAGTAGAAATATCGATCTCCCTAATAAATAGACGTCATTCAAAGTAGCCAGTTTTCGAATTTAAGCTCAGCCAAATGGTGTTTTCTTCAAATAAGTGTTTCTAATTACAAAATAGGTTATCCCTTAAATAATTGCAGTTGAAAATTGTATACATAAGTTTTAAGGGCCGTTGTTGGTTTTGAATAAAACACAAATTATTTAGGCACGCGTCACACCTCAATCCGATGGTCCAAATATTCGATGACGCTAAGGCATAATTGAGGTTCTATGGCGTTAATGTGCCGAATCATCTCATCCTTTAGCTCTTGCATTATTGCTGGCTTATCGCCGTACACTTTTTCTTTCAAATAACCCCAAAGAAAGAAGTCAAATCACATGATCTTGGCGGCCAATTGACATCGCCACCACTTGAGATAACAGGGTCATTATATTTTTCGTCGAATTTTTCGTTAGCTGCGTGACATCGATATCTTCCAATGCGGGCCAAACATCTCACGATAGCGTACACCATTCACAGTAACTGCCTGACCGGCCTCATTTTGGAAAAAATACGGTCCGATGATGCCGCCAGCCTATACACCGCAAGAAACAGTCACCCTTTGTGCGTGCATTGGTTTTTCGACAACCACTCTTGGATTGTCATACGCCCAAATGCGGCAATTCTGCTTATGGACGAATCCACTGAGGTAAAAATGTGCCTCATTACTAAAGATGAAGTAACTTTCCATGGTTCAAATTGAGTTAGTCTGAGTTAGTTGAGAAATGTCAAATAGAATGCAGAAAAAAACTTTAGGTTTAGGTGTCTATCACATTCAATTTAACCACCCTTTATTAGCTGTATTTTATCCATAATATGCCATCGTTTCTCGAAAAGTGAGAAAAAAGTGTGTCTGTAACTCATGTCGAAAACTATCAAACGAGATTACGTCGTTACGTTATACATGTCATAATATTTCAATCGAAGCCGTGGTGAAATTGCAGACGTTGAGAACTCCTGCCAGAGATATCGTTGACGGCGACCAAAATTTAATAAAATTGAAACATTTGCAATGACGGCGGCAAAAATACAACCGTCGGCTATACCAAATATGTAATGTGAAGTGCAACTTTAATGTTTGTTGTTTACAAAATGGCTTTGAAACATTCGTATATTTTTTAAAAATGTTGAAAGCAAAATAACTAAACAATGAAAAATCAACCAAGGTCAAAATAATTATATCTTCATTGCATTTTGTATTTTTAATATATTTTTTTGTGTGGAAATTTTTTCTCGCCTCATTTTTATCCGTGAGCTTATTTGACAGTTCAAAGTAAAAACTTTCTCACAAAAATTTTGCAGACACACTTTTTCTGTAAATTGGCAAGTAGTTTCCTTACGTGACAGCTCTCACTCTTCAAAAATGTAACAGACCCAGTAAAGGGAGAAAAACAGTTGTTCGTTTCAGTTTATGGCATATTTGTTTAATTTCTCACGTTTCAATCGAAAAGTTTCTCGACACGGGAATTACAGAACTTGGGCACTGATTAGAGAAGTTTTTGTTCTGTTACATTCTTTTCCCCCGAAATTTTTAAAAATAAAACTTTAAAAACTAAATTTTTAGGAATTTTAAAATGATCTTTAGTTATCTTGCAATTAAATAAATTTAATAAGAATTTCTTTTAATTTTTTTTAACAATTCTTATAAATTAAAAAAAAAAATAGCAAGAAAGAAGTTTTATTTGAAGCCTTAACAACATTTTTTGTATCTACGCTGAATTTCGTAGAGGGCATTTTCAAGTCGGTTTCGATCGACAACTGCAAAATTTTACGATCAAATACATTTTCTAATTTGTTTTAATTAATTTGGCCACAACGATAATGAACCTGTAATTGTAATTGATCATAACTTACATTTCGAAAAAAAGTACTCAGCATCCGTATTGTACGACAAGCAAAAAAAAAAAAAAATTATAAAAAAAAAACTTGTATGTTTCACATTATATTTTTAATTCAAAGTAATCGGTCATTGTCATTGATTAAGAGATATTGACCTTGACTTGTTAATACCGATTTATTAAATGAATACGAAGAGTATTTGTTCAACGAAAAATACTTCTACAATAATATAAATGAATAAAAATGCTCGTATTTTAATTGAACCAAATCTATACTTAGTTGTACATATGCATGTACATATGTATGTATATATTACAAGATCAACAAGTATGTACATATTTATATTTTCAAGATCACTGTTTGATGAAAGATGAGGGAGGAGGAGGAGGATGGATGGATGGCATGCTTTATCGTCCAATCATATCAAAAACCAATTTTGTTGGGAAAGATCGATGTTAGATGAAGATTTAAGTATGACTGAAAAACAAAAAAAAAAATAAATAAACAATAAAAAAAAACGGATCATTTCCCGTCTGCACTCGATGTCTCTATTAAGATTTTTTTATTATTGATTCAAAGAAATGAATGTATCAATTAATTTGTCGTCGACAAAAGGAACAACTAACTGACAAATGTTTTCACTTACACTCACAATATTCTGTACGTAAAATTAACTGAAATTGTAATATAAAATAAATGAAAATTCAGTTAAAACCAGGGCTGTGGAGTCGGAGTTGAAGAGTCGGAGTTGATGTTTTTGTGCCGGAGTCGGAGTCGTAGTACCCACAAAAACTCGTGACTCCGACTCCAAAGTTTTTCGGCATAAAAAATTTAAAAAAAATTTCCAAAATAAAAATTATCTTCTTAAAACACATTTAAAATTTAAATAAATGGTTTATGAATACTGCTCTTATGTGCTGTTTCCAAATGACAGGCGATGGACTGAGTGCTTTTCATATACAGGGGTGTGCTGGAAATCGCAAACGTAAAACGCAAGAATTTTAAAAGTCGTTTTTAAATAAGATTTTTGTAATAAAAGAATTTTATGACAAATATTTAACAAATATTTTCCTATTAAACAGGATTTTAAACCAAAAATTATAAGAATTAGGTCTAAAGTTTATTAAAAACAACTTCCAAATTCTTGCGTTTTGCGTTTGCGATTTCCAGCACACCCCTGATAAATTTTGCTACATAATCAATCGCCTGTCATTTGGAAACAGCACATTAATGTTTGCGTACGGTAATTGCTTCTCAAAAACTCTAATTTTTAGAAGGCCGTACGGTAATGAAAAAATAAAAGTTAACATCACTGAGTCTCATATACATTTAGCATCAAGATTATAGTAGGAGTCGTAGTAGGCGTCGGAGTAGGAGTCGGAGTCGCACTTAAAAAAATTTCAGCATTTGGAGTCGGAGTCGGAGTTAGTACTTTTTTCGGACGATTCCACAATCCTGGTTAAAACCGGTCTACTTACATATTTTTCATTTAATTTTTACGAAAAGTTCATTTAATTTTTAGTTCCGTAAAAACAAATGAATGTTTAGTTATTTTATATAAATTAACTATCAAAAACTTAACTGAATATTCCGTAAAAACAAAGAAATATTCAGTTACATATTTTAATAAATTCAGTAAGAGCCGAGTTTCTATAAAATTTCAGACAGACTGTCTGTCCGCTTGTTTTTCTAGTGAGAGAGAGAGAAAGAATATTATTATTAACTTACCCCGTTACTCACGTTTGTTTTACTTTTGTTGTACTGACCAAGTTGTTTACAGAAGAACTCTCAATTATAGGACACCAGCAGCATGACCGATATGGCTTCGCAATTATTCTACTTTAAAAATTTGATGTATTTAACTAAATTATTTTAACAAAAAGAAACTGGGAATTGTGTTACACAAAAACAAGCAAATCGTTTTTTTTATAGATAAGTAAAAATTTATTTTTGGTAGTTAAATACATAATATCAAGCCCTAACCCAGGGCTGCCAGAAATTTTCAGCAAAAAATCTTAATTTGACCAAAAAAAAAAATCTTATTTTTGGAAGAAAGTAGTTTTTTTTATTATAAATTATAAAAACAATTCATATTTTATTTAATATATAAAATAAACAAAAAAAACATAACAAAAAATTTATTTTATTATACTAAATTGTATTATTTAGTTTAAAAATTTTTAAATGGGAACAAAGAAGGTTTTTTTAATTGAGCCTAACTTTTGTCTAGACAAAACAAAAAATCTTGTTTTTGGGGAAAAAATCTTAAAATCTTTTTTCGGTTAAAAAATCTTAAAAAATAAGGTAAAATCTTACTTCTGGCAGCGCTGCCCTAACCGCGAAAATAACGTAAGCGACATTATTTTCCAATTTCGTTTTTTTTAATAAATAACTTTATTGGCAACATTTGCATCATCTCCTAAAATATCCTTGGGCACATAAGGTACCATTACGATTTTATAGCAAAAACAATTTTATCGTTAGCGACAAATTTTATACAAAATGTTTATAAAATAAAATAAAAAAACTCTCTCTTGTAAAATTTCATTTTGGTGCTTACGTTATTTTGTCGGTTAAGGCTCGATATAAAATAACTGCATGTTCATTTGTTTTTACGGAATTCGCGGTTGAATTTTTGACAGTAAAAATTAAATGAACTTTTCGTTACGTTAAATTAAATTTTCATTTAATTTTACATAAAGAAGAAATTAAGTTAATCAACGGACAATATAAACGGCCACCGAAAATCCGTATTATTATGCACTTATGGTATTTTCTTTTCAACAAAAAAAAATACCACATTTTAAAAGGTGCATGTATAAAATGTAAACATGTATACATAACTGCAATTTTTTATTTGACGAGAACAAAACACAAAAATGGATCGCCCTGTTTTTAACAGCTGACAAAATGTTTGTTCTTCAATTTATAAAAAATATGTACACAAATCAAAAAGTGTGTACTTCAAAATATAAAAAAAAAAATATAGTACATAAACCTAAATTTCTTAATAGATCGACATTAAATAAATAAATAAATAAACAAAATGAAAAATACCTTTGCCAGATTCCCGATTTATTAACATCAAGTTTTTACGATTTCTTGATTTGACGTTTTTTTTTCAAAAACAATTTTATAACACCGAATCAATTTAATTTTGTATCACTGACAGCCTACCATTAACAATGTAATACTTTATTTTGTTTTTACTATAAAATAATAGAAAAAATAACCATTAAAACTTAAAATTGTTACTGTCCTGATTAGAGGCGATTTATTCCCAACTTCGTCTGGTAACTTTATATATAAACAGAAGCCATCTTTTTACAGGGCATTATCAACACCCTCGACTTATACGGGGCGTAAAGTGCAATGCCTTATTACATTTAAGGGTGATTTTTTTTAGAATAAAACCCGCTGCCCTTTTAGAGAGCAAAGCATTTTTAAGAAACGAACACCAAATTGCATTTTTTTAAATAAAATGTGACATTTTTTGTAGAAAAGAAAACACCATTAGTTTTTTAAATAACTGTTAGAATCAGTTAAAAATAAATTTGCTTGGAATTTTAAATGTTTATTTATTTAAAAATTACTGAACGGAATACTCTTAAATAAACTACAGTCCGTTACTGCAATAATATTGTGAGTGTACATTTAAATATTACCATAGCGAATTGTGTTTTATATGGACACAGTGTAATGCCCCATAACGGGCTTCTTGCTTAAGCGGATACTGTTGCCTGTGCCGTCAGCACCTTCTAAAGGAAAGTACAATTTGAGTTCTTTTGAGACTACATCCTCCTTTTACGGACACATTCTGATGGTCATGAGAGATTCCACTGTATACATATTTTCAAACATAAACTTTATTTAGCTTCTCACAAATCGTTCAGGCCAATCCAGTTTCGTTCGGTCGAGCTTAGTGCTCACTGGATGTATGTAAATTCAGGCAAACAATATTACGTCACGTTTTCTTAAATCACTTTGTGTACAACTCGGCTTTTACTCTGTGGACGTGTGTATCTGTTTAAGATATTTTGCATACATTCCATAAACAAATATGTACGGTAAATGCTCTTAGAAAAAGTCCAATACTTCGTTTATGTCTAATGAAAAAATTACGTATTTGACTCGATTCCACTGTAAACTTAATTGTACACACAGTCACCAATCTATAACGCCATGTATAACATCGTGTACAGTCAATGTTTATTTATTAATGTCTTTTAGTAGATTTTGTTTATAACAAAAAATTGACCTATAAACATTTTTCTCTTTCGACATACAAACAAACAAACAATTTCATTAAATTTTTGTGATACTGAGAAATGGAATAATGCAATTGTAATGGACATTCGTACAAATGTTTTAATTTTTTTTAATTATCGATATCTAAAGTATGTCTTGGTACTTGGGAAGTAAAATTGCACTTGATGTTTCCTACCCGTTCAGTTGACCTTTTTGTTAAACGAAAAGAGAATTGTCTCTTAAAGAAGAATAATTAAGGAAAAATTAAATATATTCATCTTAAGCTCACATTTGAATCCTCTACAGCTTGCCGTAAAGGGGGTATACTAAGTTTATTGTTTCGTGTGAAAATTTTTCAATATTAATCTTAGAACCCATATAAAGTCCTTTGGTTGAAATCACTTTCACGTTCGAACGACTCAAACGAGAATAACAATAGTCAAATTGTAACTGGTTCTCCTCTGCAGTTTGTAAGGTTCAAAGTTTATCAATCCATTCTCTTCCTGGAAAATGTCCTCGAAGTTGGTGGCGGAATGCAAGGGAAGGCTACAGGAGCTGGGGACAAGAAACAAAGTGACGCTCTTCTGGGTGCCGGTACACTCAGAGGTCCCGGGTAATATTAGGGCTGATGAGCTGGCCAGGGCTGGTTCTAACGCCAGGATGATGGGTCCCAAACCCTTCTGTGGGTTGTGTTGGGCCAGGGTCCAGTTCCTAATGGGAGACTGGGCTCTAGGGGAACATAGGAGAAACTGTGTATCGCTGTATCCGGGAATGCGTCAAGTAAAACCTTTATCGGATGGGCCTGGCATAGGATTAGGAATGTAGACTGTGTCTAGACGAGGACGAGTCGACGAAGCATATACTGTCTGACTGTCCGGCGCTGGCATGGGCCAGAAGGGAGCACTTGGGGCATGGCACAATAGGTGGGTCCCGAATTGGTGCTACATCGGCAAAAGACCTGGTTTGGTTCCTTTGGGAAGCAGAGGGTCTTTTGGCCAACTAAAGGGAAGTCGGAAAAAAATAATAAATCCATAAGTGGAACAACCCCCAAACAAATAATAGTTCAATTAGAAAACTAATATTAATTGGCGGTGGAATGTACCGATTACACTGTTCGGCAAAAAACAAAAAAAGTCGGTAGCAAATAGTTTATTATGTGATTTAAATTTACTTCGGGTTTTTTTTATGGATGAGACTAATGGTGTTTTCTTTTCTACAAAAAATTGTGCATTTTTTTTTAAATGCAATTTGGTGTCTGTTTCTTTAAAATTTTGCTCCCGAAAAGCATGAGTTTTTTAGAATAAAACAAGCCACCCTTTTCGGGAGCAAAATTTTTAAGAAAAAGACACCAAAAGGTTTTTTTTTTTAAAAAGCACATTTTTTGTAGAAAAGAAAACACCATAATATTTCGCCCGAAATAAGGCGGGTTTTCTAATACATTTTATAATAACTTGAGAACGATTATGTAAATTTGAGTCATCCAAATAACTTTTTATTATATTAACAACTGTTTCGGAGGTATTCCGAATTGAGTGGCGATGCATTTTTTCCATAAAAAATTAGTACTTTTTTTTGCTTTCAAAAAGTCATAATAAAATTTTAAGGGCAAAAATATCTTAAGCTTTTCTAAAGTCTTTGGAAAAAGGTTTCCTAATGATCTCACCTAAGCAACCAGTAAAACTCGCAGAGCAACTTGCTTATTCCACCAACAATAATTTTCAGTGTGTTTATCAAACGTACATTTAACTTTGATTACAAAAATTTCATTTTCACATTTTGATAGTTGGCTTCTGTTTAATTTGCTTTGAAATTTCATTGTGAATCGACTTATACCAGAGCAACGCGTGCAAATTGTTGAAATTTTTAATCACAATAATTGTTCTATCGTCAAACTCATCGTGCACTTCTTCCATTCAATGGTGGACATAATCGTCCTTCAGAGCGGCTAATTCGAACAACATTATATCGTTTTCGGACAACATTTACTGTTGCTGATAATGCGCATCCCATGAGACGCCGAACAGTGCGCACTTAAGAAGCCGTAGCCGCTGCACAGGAAAGCATTGAAGATGATCCTAATCAATCAATTCGTCGCCGTTCTCAGCAACTGGGGTTGTGTCCTTCCACTTTATGGAAGATTTTTTCGTACCTCAATTACGTGGCATTTATCTTGCTTACAGCGGGCGCTACAATTGATTTACTCAAAGAAACTTTTGATGATCAATTGGATTATTATTATTTTCTTTGGGGTTATATTAAGTTACTTGTCTACGTCGATAAACTACAAACAATTGAACACTTGGAAATCAACATTCGAAGAGTTATCGGCGAAATACGGCCGCAAATGCTGCGAAACGTTGTTGAAAATTGGTGTTCCAGATTGCTGCTTCTACGCGCCAGCCGTGGCGGCCACTTGGTAGAAATCATTTTTAAACATTGATTTCATAAAATTTTCTTTCCAATAAAGCCCGTTTCATTGATATTAAAAATATATTTCCTTGTTTTTTCTTACAATGAAAATTTGGTGGACAAATGTTAATTGTATTTGTAATTTTTGATACAAATCGGACAAATCGTTCTCAAGTAATCATATTTCGGGCGAAATATTAATTAATCTAGCCCCTTAAAACTAGACTCGTAAAAACTGGAAACTGATTTGAATTTATGGCTTCCGGCATAAGTTTTAAAATAATTACACTGTGCTAACTACTATTCGCAAATTTTAACAAGATGGGCATGCTACTGATAAAGTTAATTCGATTAGGCTTAATTCAATGGTGATAGCCGTTTTTCAAAGTTAGCTACTAATGCACCATACGCCGATATTTTCTATACATCTGCGATCATTGTTCAATTTAAATACTTCAACTCTTTAAGCTAAAATTGTTCGTTATATTTTTCTGGAGGAAAACAATTTTTCTTCGCGATCTTTAAAAAATTAATTTTTTTTTTTCTTAACTCTATTGAATATTTTTCTAAGCCCTATCGAATACACATAAAATTATATAACATTGTAGTTTATATTTGTAGAGAAAACGTTTTTTAAAATTTTGTTTTTATTGATATTGAATGAAATTCCAAGTCAAAACAAAAAGTTCTGCGAAAAAAATTAGCATCAAAAAAAAGGGTAAAACTCGTGTACAGTGCTAAAAATTTATAACTATTACAGTCATAGACTTCTATTTAAAGTAATAAAGCAAAAACTTATTGAATTTTAAATGGAAATCTAAATGTTGTTTAGTCTATAAATATATGTTGTGAAACCTGTTAAGTTTAAATAACTTTTGTTAGACGCTTAGAATACATTTAAATTTCAATTAAGATATTTTAGTTGTATAAATTTAAAGTCCGAGAGGTTTTTTATATTCTAAAAGATTAGGGTTTTTTTATCATTGATTTCTTGGAAAGTGATTTCAGCATTGTGTAAATCCCCCCTATAATATTTTCTTAATAAAATTCAATATTTACACCTACACCACAATAGTGGAGAGGGCAATATGCACTTGTGCTGACGTTTGTACGCTTAAAAAATATATATTTAAGTATACCGATTGACTCAGAGTTAATTTCTTAGTCGATATAACGATGTCCATCCGCCCGGCTGGCTGCCTGTCCGCATAAGCCGAGTGTGCACAATGTGGCTGGCTGTCCACATAAGCCGAGTGTGCACAATACAGGGTTTTTTTTGGAGATAATTAGATGAAATTTTATGCATACATAGCTGTTACAAGGAGTTGACCTATTAAAAATGGCGAGAATCGGTGCATAGTTGCACGTAGCCACCATGCAAGAAGCTTCATTCCGGAACAGAGAATTTATGCCCATAAAGCTTTTTTTATATTTTATTAAATTTTTCCCAAACTTATTCTACTGCTATGTATCTTAATGAGCTTACCAAATTTTATTGGAATTGGTCCATATTTGACCATAGCTTCCATTTACCATAATACCATAACTTCCTTAAAAATATTGGCATTGAAATACGAAATTTTACTATGTCATGACAAAATTTTGTGCAGGTAGGTCCAAAATTAGCCATATGTATGTCATATAAACCCCTTCCTAAGACAACTTAAAAACAAGCAATTCTCATAAAAGTGAAGGTATCAAAATAATATTCGGCACAAAGAACTTTAACTTGACTCTTATGGCCGTTTTCTCATTACACGATTAACTTTTTCCCCAAAGAAAAACTGCACATTAAAGAAATTTGGTTTTCTCAATGTCTCATTTGCTTCTATTCTGTCGCAAAGCTAACCAGCACTCATCTGCCGATTATTTATTTTCCTTTTATTTGCCGTACAGATAAATTCAATCAGCTGACTCCCAACTTTTACATGTATTTTGAGAGGTGTTGCCAGCTTAAAACCATGTTTTTTGTCGGTATATTGAGAAACCCAAAATTGTTAACAGACAGTTTATCGGTCTAATAAATTTATGTTGACATTAAGTAACAGGCAGTTTGACGGTACATTGAGAAAATGGCCATTAAACTCATAACATAATATTGTTCTGGCAGGTCCATGATTACCTATGAGTCTCAAATAGGGTGCACTCTTAAAAATTTATTTATCGTATCAAAAGGGTGGGATTGGCCGAATATACTTTCTTACATGTTTTATTAAAGTAAATAAAATAAAAATTTTAAACAAATATGGGTTTTGCTTTAGAATTCTTAATAAAGAGTGTTAATTTTTCATTGCTTAAAAAGTTGCAAAAGGTACTCAATTTTCATCAGTTACGAACACTTGCTATTTTTGCAAATACATAAATAAATTAATTAATTATTGCATTTTAAGGTTATGTAAAAGCAAATTTTCTAGGCGTCAGCTGTTTCGACACGTGTATAGAGTATACAAAAATTAAACCCCAAACCTCTTTCCTTTTTTATTTACAGGTCATCATTCAGATAGTTGTTTTCTCTTAATTGCTTAAAAATAGAATAATTAATCTTATGGAGGCAATTTATGTATATCCAGATGTTTGGTTAAATTACAAGTTTATTTTTTTTTGTTTATGTTCCATTTACAATTTTTTTGTCCAAGGCAATTTTAATTTTCTCTTTTTCAACTTTTTTTGTGTGAACTTTTGGAGAAGATCCAATAAGTAGTCAGAATATTAAACATTTCGTTGGTTATTTTGCCATTAATTCGATGATCACGTCATTTAATAATAAAATTAAATAAAATGATAAACAAAACAAAAATAAAAAAGGTGGTATTAAAAAAAAAGAACACTCGGATTAATGTTTCAATTACATATACATACACATTTTAAAAAGTATTGATTATTTGAGCTTGCTTTAAAAAATCCAAGGATGCTAACGGCATCTTAAAAAATAATTTAATAAAAGTTTTTTTTCGAAATTTGAACTTCCGGCAAAATTGCTTAAACAAAATATAAATAATACACTTCAAATCAGCAAGGCATTCCCCAACACACATAATTTATTTATTGCCTCCAAATATAATCAAACATATGTATTTATAGTAGAACATTATTTTACGTCTATAATTATTACACTTTAAATATTTACTCAAATCATTTTTAAATACTGAAAGATGCCAGATTAATTAAAATGTTTTAAGATTCCGCTTCCCCCCAAAAAAAACAAATACAATAAACATCATAAGAGAATCAATAAGAAATTATTTATTTAGTTTTCAAAATTTCATATGTCTTTTAACGGGATATTAGTTGGATAATTGGGGGCGTATTTAGTAGTAATATCGAGAAATGGGGCGAAGGGGGTTAATCGCGATACGTGCCTATTCTTTAACGACTTTTATATACTTTGCAAATAAACTAACAAATTTCAAAATCTTAAAAAAATTTCGTTAAAGAAAAAAGTATGAAAAAAAATTCAAAGATTAAATTATGTATATATAAAAAAAAAAATTTTTGGGAAATGTTTCACTATCTGGCAACATTTCTTAATTAAAATTCAATCCATTTTCTTTATAATTAAAATAGTGAGAACTCTATTATGGAATTGGCGTTCTCTAAATAATAAATGAAAGCAGGCCTTGAAAGAACAAATTCTATTCGTTAAAAAATGTTGAGTCCATTTGAAAAGATCATAATTTCGTTTAAAATTTAAATCAAAAATGTTTCGCAACACTTCGTAAAAAACAATTTTTTTGCTGAGTTTCTTTTAAAAAAGTAAATTATTGCAAAATTTCTTAAAAAAAAGTAAATTATTGCAAAATTTCCTATAAAAAAAAGTAAATTATTGCAAAATTTCCTATAAAAAAAAGTAAATTATTGCAAAATTTCCTATAAAAAAAGTAAATTTTTGCAAAATTTGCTATTAAAAGTAAATTTTGGCAATATTTACTATAAAAAGTAAATTTTGGCAATATTTACTATAAAAAGTAAATTTTTGCAAAATTTCCTATAAGAAGAAATTTTTTTAAAATTTCCTAATAAAAGTAAATTTTTGAAAAATTTCCTATAAAAAGTAAATTTTTGAAAAATTTTCTATAAAAAGTAAATTTTTGAAAAATTTCCAATAAAAGGTAATTTTTGAAAAATTTCCTATAAAAAGTAAATTTTGGAAAAAATAAATTTTTAAATTTTATTAAAAGAGACGTTTGATAAAATTTATTATAGAAAGTAAATTTTTACAAAATTTCCTAAAAATGTGTATTTTAAAAAAATTTCCTAAAAAAAAGTGATTTTTTCCAAAATTTCCTGTAAACGTGAATTTTTGAAAAATTTCCTATTAAAAGTAACTTTTTGCAAAAATGTACCCCATAAAAAGTAAGTTTTACAAAATTTCCTATAAAAATCAAATTTTTGAAATTATTAATTAAATTATTCCAAAATTTTCCATTTAAAAATTTCTTTACTCCAAAATTTCCTAAGAGAAGCAAATTTTTCCAAAATATAAATTTTTCCAAATTGGCTTTAAAAGAAATTTTTTTCAAAATTTCCTATAAAAACAAATTTTTGCATCATTTTCAATAAAAAGAATTGTTCCTTGTATTGGAAACATTTCCAAAAAAAAAACTGAATATTTGGTAAGTTTCCTATAAAAATAAGGTTTTTGCAAAACAATATTTCCTAAAAATATACTCCGATTCACATGCTGTTTTCGTTAATAATTTAATCAGTTACTTTTATACTCATTAACATATTAACATTGTAAATTAACTCTTTAACCACTCTGTCAAACATTTTTTTTTAATTTTTTTTTAATTTGTTCACTTTTTTTCACGGTTTTTATGGTATAAAAAATAAAGTAAATAAATAAAAAAGAAAAAAATACAATAATTTACTCTATGCACTACCACTATTACTATTTGCAAAAAAAGCACACGCACAAACACACACACACACACACACACATGCAATTAATATGATGAATGCGATATGATACTCAATTAAATTATTCTTTATTTATTTTACTTTTAATTTTACTCCAAATTGATTGGTTGGGGTATTGTTGATAGTTGGTAGGTATTTGATTTTATTTATTGTCTATTGTACGTATACATATCAGCATGATCTTATTTGAATGTATTTCATTTGTTGTTACTTATTACTCTTATATTATTATTTTCTCTATCTCTTCTTTTGTATGAATGCAAAAAAAAAATTAAATTCAAACTCAAACTCAACCAGTCTCACAGACATATTACATTCTACATCTTCACTCATATATTGTACAGAGAACCGACTAACTCTATTTTAGTTATTTTGAATTTGAATTAAAAATATCTCCTAAATAGTCCTAAATAACTGTGTGTAAGCCGTTTTATTTTTTCGTATTTGATTTTGTTTGAGTAAAAATTGTATGTGGTATTAGAGATATGGAAGTACAGAGAGTATTACTTAGAATCTCTAATACTTTGTAGAGAGTAGAGTTTTGTGCGAGCCAAATAGTTTCTGTAGCGGTGTATTAATGTTTGTTTTTCTTTTCGTTTGTTGTTTAAATATCTTTACAGTGCTAGCAGAGAAAACTTGTATAGTAGCGATCAACAACAACAACAACAACAACAAAATCATCAATTTAAACAACAACAATTAAAGCAACAACAGCGCCAACAACCCCAACACCATTCGCATCAATATTTGCTGCGCCAGTCTCTGATCAACCTTACAAGCGCTCAGAACACACAGACTCAGACTGCTCCTCTTTACAGTAGTCATTCGGATAATAACAGTTATTGTAGTGCTGTAACCTCACACGAAGGAGCTACTGCTTCCGATCAGGTGCAACAACAACAATATCTTCAGCAACAACAGATTGCTGACACTCACAGTAGTAGCAGTAGTTATCGTTCGCGTAATACGTCGCGGAAAAACAGTGATAACGTTTCGTTTTCGACGCGTAATCAGTTGCACAAATCGATATCGTGCAGTTGTGAGTCTCTTAAATGTGCATTAGTTGCTAGCGATTCCACAACAAACACCACTAACACCACAACTCATACCACTAGTGCTAAAGGTGCAACAGGCAACTTTTACGGTCTAAGTACCGACAACGACAACGAATTCTTACTTGACAGCGAAGTTAAGCCGCACAAAGAGGAGGAAGGAAGTGATTTTTCCAAGCTTAGAAGGGTAGGCGGAAACGCCAACACCACCCGCCCCCCAAGTTCAATAGGTGATGATTATCACTCACTGCAGTCACACGAGACATCATCAGCAGGCTTACGCTTCAGCAGCGTTTCGAAACAAAACTCTTACGATAGCGGCGGTTCACCTCAGCTGTTGACCCTTGCGGCGGACGCCAATCAGCGTTATCAACAGCAACACAGTCCAACCAGTCGCCTTTCGTACAGCCCGAACAGCAAAAGTAGTAGCTTGGCCATAGCCGATGATTATCAGGATTCTCAACAAACACAGGGCGATTTAAAGCATTTAGTCGTTCATAATCTAAGTAGTTCGGATCCGTTAGCGCAAACCACCAGTTACAGCAATCATCACCTGGAGGAGGCCAACAATTGTCCCCTGCTAAAGACCCATTACAGTGATTGTAATATTTATGCAAAGAACGAACTAGATTCGCAGTCACAGCAGCCGGACAAACAGCAACTAGTAAATAACGCCTATATATTTAAGTGCATTGGAAACAGTAGTCCATCGTTTTTGAAGACCAATAAAGTCAAAGACCAGTCGCGTAAATTAAGAAACCTATCGCTGAAAACTCATCCAAAGGGTAAAAAGAAAAATCAAATACTAGCCAAGTCAAACGCAGTGTCCGATAATTCTCTGCATCCGGGAGATAAGTATCTAAATCTCTACCTGGTGGAGAAAAAACAGCAGCAACAATCGTCATCAACTTCTCCATCCGTGGCTTCCGGGCACCAAGTGTCGCGACACAGTACTCCTTACATAGTGAACGGTACTGTGAAGTCATCATACCCCACATATCGTTCCTCAATTAAAAGTGAAACAGCCGTAAGTGCCGTCTTAGCAGCAGCCGCCGCCGCAGCAGCAGCAAACAGTAGTAATTCCCATTTACAACAACAACAGCAACAAGTATTTGGCGGCAATAGCAGCAGTGTCAATTATCTATCCTCAAATCCAAACTCCTCCAGCAATCAGCCGCAACAAAATCCGCAGCAGCACCAGCCGCACTACAAAACAGCCAAAATTAATAACAA
The DNA here is from genome assembly GCA_949318255.1 of Pollenia labialis. Lineage (NCBI taxonomy): Eukaryota > Metazoa > Arthropoda > Insecta > Diptera > Polleniidae > Pollenia > Pollenia labialis. The sequence goes on along the minus strand of OX439143.1, from coordinate 9,749,279 downwards.
AGGCTGCAATCTGGTCAACAACGGCAACAAACTTAGTGTTAGCACTAATTCGTGCAATCGCCTACATGCCGGCTCACCCCATGCAATATCACCGAAAAGTTCTCTGTCGAGTAACGGACACCTCAATAAGTATTGTCTGACCGATATAAGTCGTCGCAAAACCGAATTCAATCGCCAGCTTAGTGCACCGACTGATTACACCCATCATTCATCGAGTAACGGTTCACATCAGTCAACCAACGAAGTTGTTGGCGGCGAATCAACATCGACAGTTGCCAGTGCTGGTGTCAAGCCTCCAGCCTACTTGCAACAACATTCATTACCAAATCAACAGCAGCAGCAACAGCAAAATCAACAGCAGCAACAACAACAAACAGCACATACAACACACTATCAGCCTCATTATCATCAGCATCACCATCACCATCAACTACAACAACATCCCCATCATCAACAACAATTACTACAGCAGCAGCAACATCACTATCAACACAGTCAACAGCACCTACCACAACATTACTCAACAACAATATTAACGAAACCAACATCGAACTCGTGTACGAACAGTTTCAACAGACGCCACATCAAACGTCAGAAAAATACGAAATTAAATGAAAGGTATGTTCTATTGTATGATCAATTTGTTGCAAACATAATTTATTTTTTGTTTAAATATTTGTTTCTTGTTTAATTCAAATGGTGTGTGCGTTAGTTTTATTACACATTTGATTACAAATAATATTTAGCAGAGATAAAACTGATTTTTCTAAAGGGGGTTGGATTCAAGAAACCCAAAAATTTCTTTAAAAAAATTTCAGCTATGACAACTTAGCACTTTCAGGTTAGATTTAGCCCTTTCTTAAGAACATACTTTAAATGCGAAAATACATTTTTAGCCCTAAACTAAAAAGAAGCGCAAATTCGGTACTTTTTTACTATTAATCCCTTTTAGCCTGTTTTTACCCTTGGATCGGTGTAAAAACTATTTTAAAACATTTCAAAACGTGCGAATGAAAAAACCTTGAAATAACGGATGAGTTTTGGATCGAAGTTCATACTTAAATTTAAAAATGCAATTGATAACAATCCATATGTTAAGTCGCCTACCGAGTTTTCCTATAAATATGTATGAGAGGAATTTTAGTATCAAGAATTTATCTATATGTTATAGTAACGTTACTGACTGACTAACTCATTATCGTACAGCGAAAACTCCTGAATCTAGAAATTTGGACCGCAGATTGGTCTCTCGCCAAATCGATCTACTAAGACTGGATAGGAAAAAACGGTTGAATTTGCTAACCTAAAAGAGATACACAATGGCGCATATTCATAAATGATCACTAAGTGTTAACTATTTTAAGTACCTATTTAAGTTATTCTCAGTTGGTTACTTTCAGCAGAAAAAGTTAACACTTAATTATGGGTAGAGCTGTAACTAAATGTTAACTAACTAATACATACAAAGAACAGCTGATTGATATTATCTTATAATTGAATAGGATAGCAAAACAATTTTGGCGGCCAATTTTTGTCACTCTAAAATACAGAAAACTCTAAATACTCTTACAATTTTGTAAATAATAAACTTGCTTTATTACATTTGCCACTTGCATCCATTTATACTGCGTCCAAAAACATCCATGATTTAAATATTATCCTGAAAATTGTGCATGAGAGTTTTTTTTTATTGGAATGCAGACTAGAATGGCCAAGAACGGCAAATGTTCGTGAACAAACACCAATTTTCAAAAGATATAAATGGCATTTAAGCCGGTGATTTACTTTCTATTCAGTTGTACAATAGCTGCGTTCGAGAACACAAAAGTTTTTACTATTTTTTACTGACTTTACTGCATTTTACTAAATTTTGTTCGCGTACACAAAATACAGTAAATGAGAACACAAATTGAGAGCGTAAAGTGACAGTTCTTGTCTGAATATTTACAAATTTTTACTGCAGAGATTTTTGCAGTAAAATTTAGTAAAACAAGAAAACATATGTTTCAAAAGGTAAACAAACAAAAGTAACAAACAAAAAGCTTACAAATCGTGAAAAAATTGTTAAATAAAAGAAAAGTTAAAATAAAAATTAACAAAAAACAAAAAGTGAATAAATATTACTCAATTAAACTTGTTTGTGAAGCATTTATTTGGCTAAATACCAACTTTTGAAACTTTTTTTTGTTATGTTTATTTTTTAGAGTTGTAAAAGTGTGAAGTATTTGGGTACTTAAGTAATCAATAGCAAAAAAAATTTTCATGTTCTTTTGAATAAATTTACCCGCCACAAATTAGTAAAATCAAATAAAATAAAAAACAAAAAAAAATGAAAGATCACATAAAATAATTTGTTTGTATTTTCTAAAAATGTTCGTGTTATACAAAGTATTTAATCGAGTACTGATAAGAAAACGAGTTAAGTAGTCAAAAGTGTAAACATTTTTCAACACTTCAATTATTTGTCATCAGCTGTTGCCTTTATTTTACGAGTTTTTACAAATTTTGCGTTCGCGTACTTTTTTGTACGACAGCTTTTTGTGAGAGCAAATGTTTCATTTTACTCATTTACTGCATTTTACTGTAAAAGTTTTCAAACGCACCTAATTTGTCAAATTTGTTTATTAAGTATGGAAGTGTGACCTAAAAATTTAATTGAGTGACAGATGTTTCAGGCATTTTTTTATGTGGAATAGAATTTTGTCAGATTTTCGTGTAAATAAATCGTACGATTCATTCTCAATTTATAATTATGGTATGTACTATGATTTGAAATATTACAAAAAAAAAAAATTTTAATATGTAAATATATGTATTTCTGTGGCATTTTGACAAAATATCTTAAGTCAAATTTGAAAGTTGAAAAAAATTTTGTTAATCGTACGAATTTTCTTCCAAAAAACATTTTTCTTTAAGTTATTAAAAATTTGTTCATACATATTATAAACGAAATTTTTCTGTAATATCGTCCCTTCTACTATAAACATATCGAGCATTTGGTGCAATACCGTAGTAATTCAAAAAATCGTGAACTGTGAAAAATGCATTTGAAGTTTTCAGCCATATTTTTCATAGCATTTTTGTTTACTAAAGTTATGTTTTTACAAGTTTTTAAATAAAGAGGAATGTTTTGTAATTAAAAAAAGGTGAACAATTATTAATAATATTAAATATTTTTTTTATATTAATATCAATATGGTTGGAAAAAGCTAGAGGCAATAAAGACATTTTTAGCTGTAAAATCTGAACAGTAAGAGATGGAATCATAATCTTTTTTTCTTTAGATAGATATTTCCCCAAAGATCATTTCTGCATACCCAGCTCAAAAAATTCAAATTTTGAGTTACTACGATATTGCACCAAAGGCTCGATATGTATGTGAATATATTTCAGATATCTCAGAGATGAAACAAAAGTTAAATATTTGTTTTCAAGGTGCTTGTTAGAAATTTCAGATGTCATATCAGATTTTGTAAATAAAGATTAATTTGCGCAGTTATATCGTCTCGAACATGGCTTTTTTAAGCTTTTAGCGAAGATATTGAATGATATCAAAAATCAGATGTGATGTAGGAATTCTGAGTACAGATTCAGCGCATACTAAGCCTTCAATAAAGTATACTCTGGTCCATGGGTTAAAAATTTGTTGGCCTGTGTTATTGAAGACCAACATTTTTATTTTCCGATGTTTAGTTCAACGTATGTGAAAATTCTTTTGCTATTTATCAAATTAAATTAATATTTCTTAAACTTATCTGTTTATCTTCAAAATAATATTTTAAATAAATCAAAAGTCAATTAGATTTTTTTAACCCACCTTCTTGATACGCTACTGACCTAAAATATAAACTCGTTCGCACTTTTGTTTAAACTAATTCGAGGCACGCTTTCATGTAATTGCGATATTTATCTTTAAAACGCAAACATTTGCAAAGTTTTATTCGTTTTTTTTTTTTTGCTTTTTTGTCTCATAATTTGGAACTTCAGGGTTTTTATACAGTTTTGAAGTTGTGTTTTTTGTTTTTATTTTTTTTTTTTTTTTTTTGTTAAATCTTAATTAGATTCATATTCAGACTTTTTTTGTTCGTTGTAGGTGATAAAACTTAAACTTATATGCATATTTAGATACATACATATAAATGTGACTACGATATCGAAGTTGATATTCAAAATAAATGGGATTATTTTGTAACAGAAACAAGTTACACTTCTACAGTAGGCTGGGTATAATGCTTTTGTGCTGAAGTGTGTAAAACACTAAATATTGATGTTAGAGCGATCTTTTTGTATCGAATGAGAATCACTTTAAGATTCAATCGAACGATGTCCGTCTAACATGTGGTACATACGTTACAAATGTCAGACTCTGTCCACAATTTCACATATTGGTATTTTGTTGAAATTTGGTCCAAACATATCTAGCTGCAACATAAACCGTCTTGCCAATTTTTCTTAAATATATAATATTTCTATTGATATAAAATTCAGCGACGATAGCTTTTTTAATACATACATAGCTACTGTCCAAATTAACCATATGTCCCGTATAAACCCTTTTTATAAAATCGGTTTAAGGCGAACAAATCACAGATATCTAGATAATATTCTGATAATCTTAAACATAATTTTGTTTAGCTGGGTCCATGATTGTCAATGGATCCCACTCAAATATTGTTAGATGTTGTATATTGATTGATAACATGGAAGCTTTTCACTTTCCTTTCTCTAGACATACAGAATAAGAGACGGACATAGTTAAATCAACTTTGATGTACATGTATGTTTTTGATATGCAGAAAAAACACAACAAAAATTCTAAAATAAATTGAAAAAAAAACAACTTATAAAATGTATATGCCTCTTTACTTTCGGGGAATGGTATGCAAAATCATAGGATTTTACGACAAAATTCAGTGGCAGTCGTGCTTTTTGGCTCCTATTTCAACCATTTACGGACAATAGCAAACCATTCAGGACCCATTTCAACGGACATCGTTAAAACAACTTCGCTCCTCATAAGGACTCAGAATATACATACATACATACATATCTGTGGCATTTTGACGAAACATCTTACGTCGAGAAAAGATAGCAAAAAAGTTTTTAAAAAACTTGGTGAAATAATTTCTTTTATAATACAAAATTTTAAAAAGCGAAAAAATGAATTTTTAATGAAAATTCGAATGGTTAAAATTTTTTCAACTTTTTAAATTTGACTTAAGATGTTTTGTCAAAAAGCCACAGATATATACTTTTTATATAGTCTACGATCAATATTGTAGAAATTACAAACGGAATGGCAAACTTATGTATACCCTTTTACCTTTGGTGAAGGGTAAACAAAGAAGAAGAAAAAACAATATAGAATCAATCAATATTAAGTACAATTTTATGTTTTATTTAAATATATTTCTGTTTAAAAAAAAAATAGATACGACTATCTAAATTAGAAAAAAAACAGCAAAAATTACGAAAGACATGCAAAAATAATATTCATCTTTGTTTTATTTTAACATTCCAATTGTTATTATTATTATTTCGAATCCCCAACAAAAAAGAAAATCAAAGCAGCCAAAAAAATGAAAAAGAGATTCTTGACATTGATCTACATTGTTTGAACATTCCTTGTGCACGAGTACGAGTATCTTCGAGTATGATTTGTGTACTTCATTTATTACGTTTTTGTGTGGAACTGCTTTAAATAATAAATTCTGTATTTATATAGAGAAGAAATTCAAATTCATTTTAATTAATGAAACATTTATATTATTTTTTTTATACTTAAAGCAAATATATTAACAACAATTTCAACCGAAACAAGAAAAAAAATTAAAAAAGAAAACGCCATGTGTTCAGTACATTCAAGCACTTTTATGATTTGTAAAAGAATTTCTAACCCCCAACAAGGAAATGGGAAATACTAAAATAAATTCTTCCCTTTTATTTGAAATTATTGTAGTTTGTATAAAACAGATTTTGAAATAAATCAAATAAATTATATTTTCATTCTTCAATTGAGGTATAAATAACAAAAACCTATATTTGCATAGATATTTGCATTTTTATGTATAGTGACCTTCTCCCAGAAAAGGGACCTTATGTGTTGTGTGAAAATGAAGTTTTGAGAAAAACGCATCTTAACTTATTCTACACTCTTTTAGGTACCAGAATCCACTCTTAAGTCCAAACCCGTTTTTTGACACACTAGGTCCCTTTTCTCGGAGTTTAGTACAAGTCAATTAGAAGAAGATAAGCATGTTTGAACCCAAAACCACTCCGAGGTTTAGGAATATGTATATCCAATACGAAAATTGGAAATTGTTGTGTTTGTTTCAATCAAATGGACATTACAATATTTGACATAAGCGCATGCACTCAAAATATTATTACAGTAACGGACTGTGGTTTTTTTTAAGACGTATTCCGTTCAGTCATTTTCAAATAAAAAAACATTCAATATTCCAAGCAAATTTATTTTTAATTTATTCTAACATTTTTTCAAAAAGCTCAGTTCACATTAATACGGATTTTCATTTGCATTTAATATTGTCCATTAATTTAGGTTAATTCTTCAAAAAAGTTCATTTAATTTTTACTATCAAAAAATTAACTACATATTCCGTAAAAACAAATGAATTTTCAGTTATTTTATAAAATTTAACTACTTGTGGTAGTAAATTTTTATTTATTAATAAAAAAAATGGGTTGCTTGTATTGTGTAAAAAAATTCCCATATTCTATTTGTTAAAATTATTTAGTTAAATACGTCAAATTTTCAAAGTAAAATAATTGCCAAAAACATATCGGTCTTGCTGCTGGTGTCTTATAATTATAAGTTATTCTGTGAACAAAGGGATCAGTACAACAAAAGTAAAACAAACATTTTAGAAATTCGACTCTTTTGAGGAGTCAAACCTGTATTATAAAAAATGCATACTCCTTTGTTTTAACGAAATATTTTGTTGATTTTTTGAGAGTTAAATTCAGCGTTTAAAAAACTGCATTCAAAATATAAACAAAACTGTCATATCTTCCACTTCTTCATTTGTCATTGGTGAAAAATACTTTTGCTTTTACCTCTAGTTCATTAAATGTAAACAGCCGCTGTAATTCCAACTCAAACAGCGGAAATTGGAACACAATTTTTCGTTTTTTGTTCGACAGTTTTTGGTTTCGACTGCAGTTTTTAAACCCTGGTTAAATTATTTAAAATAACTGAAAATTCATTTGTTTTTACGGAATATGGGACTGAATTTTTTGCAGTAAAAATTAAATGAACTTTTTGTTAAAAATACATTAAAATTTAAGTAGACCGGTTTTAAACTGAATTTTAATTTATTTTATATTACAATTTCATTAATTTTACGTACAGAATATTGCGAGTGTACGAATAAATATTGAGTTTTTTTTTAATACACATTGCCTAACAATTAATAAAAAGTAAAAACTGGAATAAAGTTCTTATAAAAAATATATGCTTAAAAGAAAAAAAACGCTTATAGGAAAAATTTTCGTGGTTTGTTTATTTTCTTATTTCCGTTACCTACTGTAAAAAAGTTTGTCATTCCGTTTGTAATTTCTACAATCTTGATCTTAGACTATTTTAAGTATATATATTTCGGGTCCTTATGATAAGCGAAGTTGATTTAATAATGTCTGTCTATCCGTCTTTCCATGTATTCGTCGAAACTAAAAAAGTTGGCTTAGCACCTCCCGTACAAAGACATTATTTTCTGTATATCTGAAGAACTGCATCTTGGTTATCAATTAACAACATCCGATAAAATGTGGGTGGGATTGAATAAGTCGGCGGGTCACAAAATAATTTTTTAATAATGACCATGGTTTTTCTTGATTAAAAGAGAAGTTCTGATGAAGCTTAGCAGTTCTCATAGTATGAAATATATAAAACGGAATATTTTAATGAACTAAGAACGCTGAATCGTTTTTAAAGTTTGTTCGATTTCAATTTCACTCAAATTCGATTTCCATAACATGGCTGTATATGAACATTTTTTGAAAGCAATTTATTTAAAATTCTTTTTTATAATATGGGGCATAAATACGGCATATCCAAATAACCGAAATGCTTATGCATCAAACAATTTCGGTTATTTATTTTTTTTTTTATTCCAAATTATCATCGCTTATAACCGGTGTGCAAACAAGCATAAAATACTGTATTTAATTTTTAATGTGCCTAATTTTTCTAAAGACTCAATCGTTTTTAGAAAAACATTTTATAAAATATTTAAAATGATTGTGGTGCTAATTATTCTATTAACTGGCTGTTTTTCACAATTAAGGTAATATGTTTAGACATTAATTATACAGTCATAGACTTTTTTAAGAACACATGAAAGAAAATTTTAAAACATGAAATGTTGCTGTTGGTGTGTTGCCAGAAATATTTAGTGTTGCCTAAAGTCTACCTTAGCCAAACAAAAACTAAAAATGTTCTGAATTTACCTATTTTTTTTAAATAAAGAACATCTGTGTAAATACTTTTAAAATACGAGTATGAAGAATATAAACTTTTTACAATTTTTTTTTTAACAGCAAAAGTGTTGAGATTCTTCGTAAAATTTCGAATTGTTCCTCCATGTATACATACATATTTATATGTCTGCCACTGTATAAATTCTAAACAATTGTAATTCTTTTTTTTATTGTTATCATTTGTTTGATTTTTTTCTGTCTATAATTTTTATTAATCTCCGTCTTCCAAAGAACCGTACAAAATTTATTAAAAATTCTTTATAATTTATAAAAGTTATGCAAACGTAAAGTACAAAAAGCAATTAAATATACTGGGTTTAATTAAAATAAAATATACACAAGAGGCAAACAGGTTATCAGCATAATCATCTTATTGGGACTACTGAAAATGACGGACAGAGAACTAAGGGAAAAAACCAGCCCCTATAAAAAGAAAAAAAAACAAATATTTAAAAAACAAGTAAGAGTGCTCTATCTGGCTGTGCCGAAACTTTAATACCCTTTTATATATTTTAGAAGCGTGCTTTATGTGGCACTTCACAGTATTATAATTCATTGGCTATTTTAAACAAAAAACATTACGATTTGTTTCAGAAATATTATAAGGTGTTTTAACTCTTAAATCGCCCTCAAAAAACATACGTTAGTTACCCTCGTGTGTGGTTTTTCAAACATACTTTGCTGCTGCGCCACAGTTCGTTTGTAATCAAAGTCATGATTTACGTAATATTAATGATGATGTATTTATCCCCTTAGTGATCAACCACAAATCATAAAAAGCTTGTGTGCATTTTATATAAGCACTCACTTTATAAAACATACATTGCATGTAGTTGGCAACAATATCAAAAATATTCACACTTGCCGACAGAAATTTATGTCTCTAGTGCAAATTACATATGTGTGGAAAACCACACACAAGGGTTACTTACGTAAGTTTTCAGTGCTTAATTAATATTGCCAACAAAGACAAGAAGTTTATTTAGTGTACCTAAACAATTTTTCTGTTTATCATGTAAAATTAGTCCTTTTGTGTGGTTTTTCACACAATGGTGATTTAACGGTTGAAGTGATTTTTAGCAGGGGTATTTTATATTGGACCTGTCGTAAATTATGGATTTGTTTTATCACAAAATTAGGAAGAGTTGGCCCCAAAATTGTGCATGTGACACAACAGTAAGCAATTTTGGGGATTTTTTTTTTGATTTTTTTTTCATTTTTCCGTTATGGTGTTTTTGCATGAAATATGGCCCCAAATAAAATCACAGTTTTTATTTTGGGGCTATTATTCGTTTACTAATAAAAAAAAATGCAAATTTAAAGAAATGAAAAATCTCCCTAAACATTCCCTAGAGGGAAGCGAACTGACACTGAAGTAGTCCCGTGATAAGTCTTTGGTGGTAGGGACCGGTTCCAGTTCTAACACTTTATATGAATAAGACCTATCACTTTTACATGGGGTTGTCATTGGAGGGGGTCAATTGACACTATTTGACCAATCACAGACCTATTTTCAATGAACCTGCTAAGTGTCAGTTAGTAAAAAGTAGTATTATTTAAGTACAATGTAGTTTTATTTTAATAAAACTAGTCTAAGAATTAAATTTAAGAGCCAAATTTTAAAAATTACCAAAAAATGTGTCACATCACCGCTAAAGACTGTTCTGTAATTCATTACTTTTTCTACCTTTTTGTTCTTTATAAACCAGTTAAGGGATTGGTTCTTCTTTCACTGGTCATGAGTCCTTTCTTTTTGTACTTGTTCTATTTTCACAAATCCCAGGACCAGTCGCTTGGACCAATTGACACAAATTTCCCGCAGGGTTTTTACACAAGTTATATAAAATTTTATGTAAAAGCTTCTAGGGATAGTATAAAAACCCCGAATTCTTATGCCAAAGTGGAGATAATCCGTGCCGGTTATGCAGATATGCTTTAGTTAGTGAAGCCAGTGTTCGTTATACCATAGAGGAAAAAATACTTGGCCGAAAGCCCAACCATGCTATCTATCAATGGTTTAAAACCAAAACTGTATAATTATATACTCCACCTTTGTTAGCGTTAAAATTCATTACAAATTTTGAGGTGATTTTTTATAATGAAGAACTACCCCAAATTCAGGGCCATATTTCATTTTATTTTTAGGGTTATTTGTTTGTTTTTTTCGGATAATTTTTAATTAAAAAAATTGGGTCATATTGCATTATGAAAAAATGTAGCTCCAAATTTGGGGTAAATTTTTATTAATTGTTGGGGCCATATTTCGGAGCGCCTTTCCTGCTATTTCTGTGAATGCTTTTCAAAATGCAGCTATGTAAGGGACATATGGTAAATTATGGAACGATTATCACAAAATTGGACCAAATTTTACCACAATATCTATATTTGGGAAGATTTAAGAATTATTGACTTATTTATCTTCACGAAATTTTGGCAGAGTTTTTCTAATCTTTTAAAACTATAACAGACAAAATTTTATTAAAACAGCTTTATTTGTCACTGGTTTAGGTGTACTAAAGTGTTTTCCGATAGTGTGCTTTATATGGGACCTGAGGTAAATAATGAACCGGTCTTCACGAAATTTAGCAGAGTGCTTTCAAATCCTTTGAAACAATGACAAGTCGAATTTTTCTGCAATAACATAATTTGTTATGGTTTTAGGCGTATTAAAGTATTTGCCGAGAGTGATCTTTATATGGGGCCTATAGTAAATTATGGGCCGATCTTCAAAAATTTCAAAGTATGATTTTCAATCGAATAAAACGTATTTGTAAGAATTGTATGAGAATCGATGCATTTTGCCACCAACTTTAGTTTTTATTTTAACAAAATAACAATTTTTTAAGGATTTTGTTCCACACTTTGATTCATAACTTTTTTCCAACTTATTCCACAATTTGTTCGTGCTTGATTTCCATCTCAAACTGCTTAGGAAGGCTTTGACATCATTTAAACAGACGTGCAAACACATGACTGACACTTGTTCAAAATATAAATTCGAAAATTTTTTTTTTAAGTAAAAAGATAACAAATTGTATAAAAAAAAGCCCAGACTGTAGTGTATTGAAATTAATAATTTTCGAAACTTTTTTTTTTTTGTTTATTTCTTATTGAATTGACAATGAAAAAACGAAGAAAAATAAACAAAACCCAGCCAAATCTAAATAAAAAAAAATTTGTAACAATTGTTGTGAAATATTGGATCGTTGTTGTTTTAATATTCAAATAGTACTTTGAATATACAAAAATAAATATTGAAACACTTTTTACAGCCGATTTTAGAATACCTTGCTGGCATTAATGCACGGCATGATATTTTTTCTTTTTAAGGTAGTTAATTTTTATTGAGAACTCGTGTCAAAAATTAGTAAAATAAGTTCCTATAATTGAAAAATTATGAAAATCGTGATTTTTTGCGTTTATAAATAACAAAGTAAGAGCTTTGGCGCTTAATAACAGGGATATTTAAAGGATATTTCGCCTTTTAGTGTTGCATCCTCCGGTGCAAATTAGTTGCAGGCGTACCTGTAATCCGACAAAGGTTCAAAATTTATAGACCTCCTGAATACTTCGTGATTTTTTGAGACAAAGGGGTGACCAGAGATCCCATATGGTACCACGGGAGTTCAGTAGCTTGTGGTGAGACGGCACTGGACTGATGTGTTGGACGTTTTATGAGATGGTAAAATGGTTAAGGTGGTAATGTTGGTTGTGGTGAAGATCTGGTAGTTTTATAGGGTTACACGGATGAGAAAGAACGCCTGTTTGCCAAAATGTCAAATTTTGACCCCTTCTTATGCCCATAATTTCAACAAATAGATATCTGGTCGTGTTCGTACCTGACAGTTATCTATCTTTACCTATCTGGTAAAACTAGTTTGGCAATTTCAACGCTTAATTTGCCGACTTGTTTTTTCCTTTAAATTTTCTTTAAAAACATGGCATTATTTGTATTTATTGGTGTAAAATACAGAAATACCAGTAGATATGACATGCGTGTTCAAATTATAAAAAATTCGTTACACCCTAGATATCTACATATACACAGGTAGATGTCTATTTGTAGAAATTACGGGCATAACTCAGACAATTTTTGACCGATCTTATTGAAAGTTTGTGTTTAAACTACTATAGGACCAACCTTGGTGCAAATTTCATACCAATCGAAAGACATCGATTTCATAAGTTTGGTCACTTGACATGAAATCCCCCATATCTTTGTAACAGTTTACAAATTGCTTAGTTCAAGAAATGAGTTCTCAAGGTTTTTGGAAAAAATGTCTTAAGAAAAATAAATAAATGCCATATTCGTGTGTAGCAGCCCAATTTAGCTTAGCCAACATTTTATTTTTGAGGTTATGGCAAAAAATTTAAAAATAAAACCCCCTCTTAATAATATGCTAAAAACCGAAATGAGTCATAATATTTTATTAAATCATTACCAATTAAAATTTTTTTATAACTAGAAATAAAATCAAAAAAAAAATTTGATGATTAACTCATAATTTGTATAAATTCCCAGGTAAAGTTTATTCTCGAAATTTACTTTAGTATGCCAAAAACCGCAACGAATTGACCTTGAAAATTTTAATGCCAAAATATGACTCTAAATTAAAATTTATATAAAAATAGTTTTTTCCAGATTTGTTAGCATTCAATTCAAAAATATTCATAATGTTTTCAATAAAACAAAAAAAAAAAGAAGCTAGTTGGTAGTGAGCTAGTCTATCAATGGGGGGGTTGTGGGTTCTATTCCTGCCAGATACTGGTTTTTTTCACTACAGCGGGCCGAAGGTTTAAGTTACTCTTGTTTGGTTAATCAAGTTTGAATTTAATTTGTAGTTTTTATGTAATTTATTTCTATGAAAAGCAATAACACGAAGAATCAAGTTTTTTCTGGTTTTTTCCCCGACTCATAGTGCAAAGTATAATTTTGAACGGAATCTACATATTTTTTGATAAAAGTTTACATATTCATTAATATTCTACGCAAATTTTTGATAAGAAGAAATAAACAAACAAATAAGAAATATTCTTAAAAAAAAATTAAAACAAATATTTTAATTCAAAATCAAAAATGTTGGCATTAAAAACGTATCATTATATGCATATGTATGTAGGTATTGTATTGTATATTGTATTTATATATTTGAAATTCTAACGAAAATAAACACCAACTGACTAAATATTTACAAAACTATATCAATATCGTGATTATTTCCACATTCCAGTCTGTATTTTAGTCGAAAAATTAAAAAAAAAAAAACACCCATTGTAGTAAATTATTCATAAACAGCTTGTGTGACGTGCATTTTTAAATTAAATTATGTAGGTATAATAAAACAATTTTGTAAATTCTTTCTTCTCATCCAACATCTTTAATTGACTTACTATAAAAACACTTTTAAACCAGTAATTCGGCCAATTGATCGAATAAAAATGAGAAGAAGAAAAAGAAAATAAACATATCACCGGAATGACAGTGTCAAGTACACTCGAATCTCGTCCTCGCTTTAAAAAAAATCGCTTACACATAATTATAAAGTTTTTAATTTTACAGTTATTTTTTCTAAATTTTGTATAGTTGTTGTTTGTTTGTAGAGCTTGCGCATAAACAAACACAACACTTTCGTTATAAAATACTTGAAAAAAATAGTAACAAAAATAGAAAAAAAATATGTATTAAAAAAAACAGTAACAAACAATTTAAAATCTAAAGCTCACATAAACAGAAATTGCTTTTTTTTAATTAAGAGTTGAGAGCGATTTTTATTTAAATTAAAGCACATTTTTACGTGCACAATATGCAACAAAAAAAAAATACAAAATAAAAAAGTTGTGATTTTAGAGTATTACAAACGGTTTAGTTGGTTCACAGGTACACATGCTTTATAATTAGATATTGATAACAATTCTATGCATGCCTTAAATTGTTTTATGTTGGAGCCCTACCCTGCAAATATTATTGGACCACCTGATCCAATTTCATGAAATGGACTACTCCATGGACTGGTCCGATGTAATGCAAGCATGGACCATGTCATTGTTAAAAAGTGTTTGTAGTGAGACGACATGACTTCGTTTTTTAGCGACATGTTTTCGTTTTTAAACGAAGTTAAAACTAATCCTCTTGTGTACACAATGGAGTAGTTTTAAAACAACTCCTTTGTAGTCCAAAGATGGGTTATATAGTCCTGCCTAAGGACATTGTAATGTTTAATAGACCATGTTTTTCCATACGTTTGGGTTACTTTTGGACTAGACCTAGTCCCTTGTGGGCTACTCTTTACACGCGTGTTTGGACTGGTCCTATTTTTTGCAGGGTATATGCATACCTATACCAAGAAAAAACTTTACTTACCTGGTAAATTAGCTAGTAATGTAAGGGATGTAACGAATACCGATATTTCGGCGATATTTCCGATTTTCCGATATATTTAGAAATGGTAACGCTGCTTTCAAGCCAAATGCCATTTTGTCAGTGATGCCACAATAATAATAGAATTTACTGCCAATTTTCTAGTGATTACACTAAAATATTTGGAAGATGTAGAATGGAATACAATGAAATAGGAACAATTTGATTAAGATGTTGAAAAATTTGATTTTTATACCCTTTGTACTCTTGCATACATTTCGGAGAAACGCATGGGAAATGTTGAAAATGTGAAATACGCGTTCCCACTTGAAACATCTACTATCAATAAAAAATGTCATCATTTCTGAAAAAAAACTTTTATATTTTTTAAATACCTTTTTTTCTACAAAAGATGCAAAATTTTAAGAGATAACATTAAAATGTATTTAGAATTCATTTGTTTTAATAATATAAAAAAAAAATAAAGGAACATAAGGCTTGCAAAAAATAAAAAACTTAAAAAATGGTAACGCTGCTTTCAAAGCAAATGCCATTCTGTCAGCGATGTCATAATAATAATAGAATTCATTGCCACTTTTCTAGTGATTACACTAAAATAATCGGAAGATGTAGAATAAAATAGGTACAATGAGCTAGGAACATTTTGTAAAGCTGTTGAAAAATTTTGATTTTTAGCCCAATGTATTTCTTATGGGAAAATCCCAACATCTTCGAAAATTAATGTTAGATGTTAAATGTTGGCAGGTGTGAAAAGGCTATTACATTGCTCACATCTAACAACTTCCATCAAACAAAAATGTCACCATTTTTAAAAAAAAATGTCTTTAAAATAAAAAATGTTTTTTTCTACAAAAGGGCCAAAATTTAAAAAGAAAGCACAAGAATGTGTTTGAAGTTCAATTTGTTTAAAAATGTTAAAAATAGTTAACAAAAAAACATTGCAACAAAAGAGAAAACTTGACAAATGGTAACGCTGCTTCCAAAACAAAATTATTTTTGTCAGTAATGCCACAATAATAATAGAACTTATTGCCACTTTTTTAGTGATGACACTAAAATAATCGAAAGATGTAGAAAAAAATACAATGAGTTAGGAACATTTTGTAAAGATGTTGAAAAATTTTGATTTTTAGCCCAATGTATTTCTTATGGGAAAATTCCAACATCTTTGCAAATTGATGTTAAATGTTGACAAGTGTGAAAAGGCTATAAGTCACATTGCGACAAAACCATTTCGGAATCCCTGCTCTTATTGTAAAAAGTGTGTGTGTTCGCTTGGTTAATTTGTGGATAACATGTGTTTATTGCAATCATATTACATATTTAAAATCTCTAGAATGTATTTTTAAATCCATATTTAAAAATAATTTTTGCTATATGGGCCAAAAATATTCAGCTTTTATAGATCATAGGTACAACTACAACTAAAAAAACTAAAATTTTCACTATCAAATGCACAATTATGATAAACATTAATTGTATTATACTCATAGATACTTTTATATCGTATCGCACAAATATTCATTTGCCTTGAAACTTTCGGATAATTCGTACTACACAAATGGTTTTTTTTTTGTTGTTGTTTTTCTTTATTTTCGAACATGAGCATCTATTGTTTGTTATTGTTGCTCTACATATCTATATGTTGATACATGCATACATACATACATAAATAAATAAGTTTATCACACACTTAACTGTATACAAGTAAATAGGTAGGTATGTGGTATTCTTTATATGCACATGTACGAGTACATGAGTAAACCCAACTATTGTCATCCTTCAAAAACTATAAAATGTTTAACAATCACTATTGGGGATAAACAAAACTTAGTTATTTTTCTGTGTTTGTTGTTTTTTTTTTTGTTTATTATTGTTATTGTTGTTGTTATGTAATTGTTTATAGTTCCGAAGTTTTCCATGTCGAGTGACTGAATAACGGAATCAGTGAGCGAGCATTAACTAGAGTACGATGGGAATAACTGTTGTTGTCACATGGCAACGTTCTATATATTAAGTGCTGTGTGTATTTTTTTTCTAATGTTCTACATAGTAAATTTTGAAACTTTTTATATGTACATATGTATGTACATAAATATGTATGTATCACAAAAAAAAACAACTTTTATTGTGGAAATTTTAAATTAATTTTGTTCTTATTAAAATATATATTTAGATTTTGGTAATAAGAAAGGAAAAAAAAGACTGCCAGAATTAAATAAAAAAAAATACATTGACGACCAAGGGATTTTAAGGTTCTGAATAATCGATTGGCATATCGTTGCCTAAAACTCAAACGGTCCTACCTAAAGTTTTAAAAATGTTACAGGAGAATCAAAAAACTAATAAAAATGAAAAATTACATTTAACTGTTTATAAAGTATGTACATACATAAAAAATATTTACTTAAAAAAGTTTTATGTCAGTTAAGTGATATTAATCTGATTTATTCCAAATTTTAATTTTCAAAGTTCGATACTTTCCAAACTTAAAGAGATAAACTATGCATGTAGCTAACTTATTTGTAGAACTCAACATTAGTACGTTTTATTGGCGAAACATTTTTTTAAATCGGGCTAAAATTAAGAACTCTGGATCATTTACAATTTTTGCAATGCCCGAGGCGCTCTGCTTTTGGGAGCCTATGGCCCACCCAATATGCCTAACCCCTACTCCAAAACCTAAACTCGAATAAAAGGTCGTTAATTGGCGTTGAAATTTTATACCAATCGAACAAACCGATTACAGTTCAAACTGCAAAATAAAAAAAAAACACACACATCATTTCTACTGCTTAAACTTTTTATTTTATTAAAAGTTTCAGTCAGTCAAACCAAATAATTATTAACATGTCGACTGCCAAAGTACTTTGTTTTTAGAGCTTTTCCCGGACTTTTTATTCCCCGGGAAAGCAGGATTTATTTTTCAATTTGCCAGGATTCCGGGAATTCTCGCTCAATACAAATCAATGCAAAATATTATTTAATTTCATTTATTTGACCAAAGAACATTTCCTGAGATCAATTAAATAATTTTATAAATGCATTTAACCTTTTTATTTCTGTGGCAAAAAGGGATTAAGTTCTTAATGGCACCTTAAGATCTTCATGTTCAAAAGTACAACACATGGGCAAAATTTCAATTATGTTGTAGAATTTTTGAGAAAGTTATAGCAAAATGACTTTTTGATTATCTTTTTTCAATGTGCAATAACATTTAGAGTAATTAAAACTTCCGATCTTTGACATTAGGAATGATTAGGAATAAAAACTTAAAAAACTATAAACGCAGAGAACTGACGATTAAATTAAATTCGGAGTTAATTGCCAAAAGCCACTCTTAATCAATTGTTCTCTAACTAAACTAAGCAACTAGACTTGAGAACTTATTGCCCCAGAATTAATTCAAAGCCAACAGTATTAAATAAAACCAAACAAGTTAAATTATTTAAAGAAATTATTACAAAACCTCCTTCAAAACTTGTTATTAGCGTTTTCTCTCTTAATAGCCTTGTCATCATCTCTTACTGAATGTAATCCAAATAATCATTTATGCAGCTGCTCTGCATATAAAATCATTAAATTTTTTAAAGCAATTTTATTTTTCGTTTTTATAAACTAAATATGGATTTTTAAACAATTTTTTTTTACTCTTCTCCTTTCGAAATTTCAGAGCATTTAACATTGCCTTACTTATCGGATATGAATTGACATCTCTTTGGTGTTTGACAAAACTGTTTTAAGTTAGAAACTGTAGTTTTTCTCAATGTTTAATTGAAAAATATTTACTTGGTGTATTTCTTTTTTTTACCAAAATATGATTTTTTACTTAAAGTATGTTTGTACAATTCAATTAAATGCTTTATCAACTATTCAATATAACGTACATCTATCATCTTAAACATAATTTATCTAAAGAGTTTAGGAACTAAAATTCAATGGAATGTGATTTTTAAATTTTAGTTTCTGGTCGTGAATGACTCCTAAATATTTTACACAGCTTTCGTAAATAATTGTGTCGTTGTTGTTGTTGAAATTTATTGAATTCTGTGGTAGAAATCATGCTTTTCGCCTTCTTGTAAAGTAAATTGCTGGTGTCTTTTGAGTATTGACCGTTAATTTAAATTTCGTGAAAAAATCGTGAATTTCTTTTAATGCAGCGTCCAATTATGAGATTACGTCAGTGGCAAGTACATCAGAGCACAGTAAAGCTGTATCATCAGCGAAGATTGAAGATTTGCAATGATTTAGTGCTGTAAAAATATTGTATAAAATTGGCGACAAACAAGAGCCTTGTGGACATCCGGCTGTTATGCTTCTTCGCTGAGAGTGGGTGGGACCTATGAAAACTTTTCTGTCTTTAAGAAAGCTTTGGATAATTTAAATTATATCTATTGGAAAGTTGAAGTTTGACTTCTTAAAGATTAGTCCGTTATGCCACACTGAATCAAAAGCAGCCTTAATAACGAGTAGTAACATTCCTGTTGATTTTCCTTGTTCAAAATTTGAAAGCACCATGTTTCTGATTGTTAATAGAGGTTAAACCGTAATTTGTTCTTTTCTGAATCCGAATTAGTATGATGGTAATATACTTATATGTTTAATGTAAATAAATTCGGTTAGTTTTTCTTTTATAAGGTTTTCTAAGATTTTACTTACAGATGGCAGTAGGCTTATTGGTCTGTAAGACATAAGACTGTTGGCTGGCTTACTAGGCTTTAATATTGGAATAATCTTAGACTCTTCCCACACACCATAAAGCTGCAGTTATAAAAAAACAGTCTATTTTAAAAAACAATAAAATTTTGTATCAACTTGTTGTTTATTCAAGGCATTCAAGGTTTGCTATTGTAGAGATCTTGTTCATCTTGAAGGTCTTGTAAGTTCGCCTGTCATGCTAAAACCGCATACAAGTTTGTCCTTGAGCAATTCCAATTTAGGTGTCGAATTGTTTCTAGTCCCCAGTTTTTGGTGTCTTATTTCATATGAAATAAGTCCCCAATTTTAAAAATCAACTAAGCTCTAAACGGAATAAAATAGATAGTCATCATGATTGGGACAGGCACAAGGATTTTCTCCTCTGTTGTATAACAAACCGCGGCATCGCTAACTAAAGATTTTCTGCAAAGGCGACCTTCGGCCGGGTGCAAAGATTTCGTTAAATTCGGGATTATAAAGTTCAGGACTTAGAGATTCCGATTTCTAAAATTTAGGATTTGAAAATAATCCTGATTTTGACATTTCAGGATTCTGAAATTAGAGATTTTGATACTTCTCTCATTTTTATGCATGGTAAACGTACGTAGGAAAAATAACTGGATACAATTTTCATTGTTTAGAATTTTCGTATTAATTAAAAAATTAAATAAAACCCAAAAAAAAAAAAACATAAACATAAGTCGTAAGTTGTTGCTCTTTGTACATTTTTTGGGGGCTTTTTCAATTATTTTTTGGAGTATTATTTCATGGCGTCCAAAGTTATATTTTTATGATTTTTTTTTTGTAATCTTTTACCAGAGAAAAAGAAATTGAGATAAGTTTAAAGAAATTCTCGTACCAAAACAAAATTTTTGGAAAATTCCCAAAAAAATGGTTGTCTTTTTTGCATCTTAATTAATTTTTAAAAAAGTTCGAAGAAGTTTTTAGTAAATTTTTAATATCTATTTTTTTTTATTTCATTTCAGACTCCTACGTCGTGATAGTGAAGACTCCTCTGTTCGGTGCTCGTACTGTTCAGTACTAAATGTCAACGAGAACGATTTAAGGAGATCATTTGAGAATACCTGCACCGATTCATTGGTAACAGCTTTTGATGATGAGGCTTTACTAATATGCGACCAAGGAAACGAAATGGCAAGCACAAAGGTTTATTTTTATGACACATAAAAGAATTTGGTGACACCCCAAATCATTCATACTAAAACATTTCACAAACGCCCCATCATCACTCATCCATATTGCTAACTATTATTATTGGCATATTTAGTCTTATCTCGCATTCATTGTAATATTCACTTTCAATAATTGCTTAAATTTTCTAAATAATTTAAATTAAATAAAACTTTGTATATACAATTATTATTTCATTTTTTAAATCATTTGTACCCAGAACATGAACAGACTGCAAATGCATGTCGGTGTAATTTGTACAGAAATATATTTTTTTTTTATTTTGAAACTATTTGTTAATGAAAACGTTGAAATATTTTAAATTGTGTTAACTTTTAGGAAGAAAAAGTAAAAACAAATGCATTGAAAATAATAAAAATAAAATGTTTGTATATTTTTAAAGTATGTAATTCATTTAGATATTTTTTTTCTAAGTTTGTTCGTACTTTTTCGTTAAGTTTAATAGACTTTTTATTTTTGTGGCAATTTAAACATTTTTAGTTACCATTCAAACATTCCATCACCAAGTCAGCCAGTTTGTCATTCATTCAGTCAATCATTCGTTCACTCATTCTTTTGTCTCGTATCTATTGATTGTCATTTCAAAACACCTCATCTCACGAACACTGAGTTTTTGTTGTTGTGATAAGAAACGTCTATTGTAAAATTAATGTTCAATAATTTCTAGAGGAAATCTTTTGTTTTTGTGTACAGTGCAACCTCCCATAATAGACACCTCCCATATTTTGTGGATCCAAGCTGCTCATAAATTGTTCCATACAAAATGTATTCCCATAACCGGACGGGACACTAAATTGAAAATGTTTTGCTAAAAATTTACTCATAATCGGACAGATGCGTTGATATACACCAACAAATGTTTTAATTTGATAGGTTAGGTTAGCTTAGGTTCCATTAGCAGCTCACGTGGGCCAATTAATTAGTTCCCGTTGTGTTTACCATGTTACACCGTCTTCCAAAGGTCCTATGCTCCCTGGTTCCTATTGTTCTCACTCACTCAAATCAATACCAGAGAGACTGGTTTTGTCCCCAAGGGTTCTTCGACCAAACAGTTCAAATCTTAAATCTCCGAATGCCGGAAAATGGCAAAGAAGAAGCTCTAGCTTTTGGGCGTGCTTCCCAGTGGGCCAGTGGCCGGTATTTATAACCGAAATTGGGTTTCTGATGTGATATCTGGACAGCTGTAATGCCCGTTGAGTTATTTTTTCATCTATAATTGGCCAGATTTCCCCACAAATAGATTCAACAAACAATTTCTGGTTGGCAATAAGATGAAACTTGTGCGCAATCGGTTGCTTACTCCTTGGGAGTGAAATATCTATACAACGTGTTGACCCGTCTCGATTTAAGGTGGTACATGCATGTGCCAACGAGTCCGCCATGCAGTTTCCATAAATGTCCCTGTGTCCAGGGCTCCCACTGAATGTCTCGCTATCTCCTCCAGAGACATCCGGCATTCTTGAACAATTCTCGATATGATGAACACATTCTCAGGGATCTTATGGCCGCCTTGCTATCGGAAATAATGTAAATATTTCTGCCAAATATCTTACGATACCGAATGTGTTTCGCGGCTGTGTAGGCGGTCATTATCTCGGTCTGAATTACACTGCAGTGGTCCAACAAACTTATAGGAATGCTCCAGTTTAGCTTCTCGGAGTATATGCCAGAGGCGACCCCATGCAGTGTTTATGGCCCGTCAGTGAATATCCGAATCGCATCCGCTATCATTTGTAGGTCATCATAGTGAAGCACGTTATCCGGCCGCCATACAGCCGCACCGTAGAATAGAATGGGTTTGATGACACATTCGTACAGCCTCTGGGTGATTTCCCAGTTCCGGCCTTGTAATTTTATAAGTTTTTCTTCTGTTTGCTTTCTGGATTCATATTTGTGTTAATGTCAAAAAAATGGTAAAGAAATTGCTGTTTATTTGAAGAATTTGTTTGTTTATTTTAAGTACACTTTAAATAAATTTCTTAAATCACAATAGACAAGAGTACGTGCCATTGCTTTAATGAAGCGTATCATTATAAAATAAAATATTTAAAATAATAAATGTGTAATTTTTTTATAAACGAACATCTCTCTAAGCCGGACAAAAACAGCGCGACGGGGAGTGTCCGGTTATGGGAGGTTTCACTGCACATAGAAGAGAAAGAAATTTGTTCACTTGCAACTTAAGTTTGGCACTTGTCAGCCTCTCTTTTTTTTTTTTTGTTTTGTTTTTGTGTTCATTTCGATATTCCAAATATTCTTTTTATAGGTTCACTTTGATGACGTATCGTTGTACGGGACTCCGAAAGAGGAGCCAATGCCTTCCATCCCCATTGTTTCGGAAAAAGTTTCAGCGAATTTCTTAAAGAGTCAATTGCAATCATGGTTTCAACCGACCGACAATCGGTTGGCTATGAAATTATTTGGCAGCCGAAAGGCGTTAGTCAAAGAAAGAATACGCCAGAAGACTTCCGGACATTGGGTTATTCACCCATGCAGTTCATTCAGGTGAATTGTTAATAATATAATTTGCTTGCAATCTATTTTGGGTTATTTAACGTTTTCTCCAATCCAATTTCAGGTTTTATTGGGACCTTTGTATGCTTTTATTATTAGTAGCAAATCTTATTATCCTGCCAGTCGCAATATCATTCTTCAACGATGATCTAAGCACACGATGGATTGCCTTTAACTGCCTAAGTGATACTATTTTTTTAATAGATATTGTAGTCAATTTTAGAACAGGTAAACGAAATCTCTTACAAAAAAAAATGAATTGAAACAAAAAAAATCCTTCCCTTTTTACAGGAATTATGCAACAAGACAACGCTGAACAAGTTATTTTGGATCCCAAGCTTATAGCCAAACACTATTTAAGAACATGGTTTTTTCTTGATTTGATTTCATCGATTCCATTGGATTATATATTTTTGATTTTCAATCAAGTAAGTAGGTTGATAAAACAGATCGCATCGTCGTTAATTCAGATTATGAAATTGCAGGACTTCTCCGATTCCTTTCAAATTTTACATGCCGGTCGTGCCCTACGAATATTACGCTTAGCAAAACTCTTATCATTGGTCCGATTATTGCGCTTGTCCAGACTGGTGCGCTACGTATCACAATGGGAGGAAGTATATGTAAGTATTAAAATGTCATTTTTCTAGTTGTTGCCTGATGATGATGATGATGATAATGATTATGTGCCTTTGGCTTGGGCTATATGCGTTAAAACTTTTTCTTTGTTTTTTTTTTTTTTTTTTATTTTTATTTAATTAATTAACCTCTCATATTTTCCGTTTCTGTTGTAGTTTTCAACAACAATTTTTTCTCTCTTTCTTAAACCAAAAAAAAATTTTAAAAAATCCAAAACCAAATGGTGTTTAGCCATTCATTCTTATTTAAATGTTTACTTTTGAAATTTAATTTCATTGAATTTATGGTTTTTTAACATTAATGTTTTAGAAGATGATTTTATATTAATCTCAGCTTTCTTATTTCCCCTTCCCCTCCTGTCTCGCTCTTTGTCACTATCCCCCTCTGCTCATTTTGTTGTTTTAACGATTTCGATAAGACTCTGTTTTATCGTGAAATTAGAGATGCTAATTTCAATACTTGTCCTCCATTTTGTATTTTTAGTTTTATTTGTTGTCTAGCGATGGAATAAATAAA
This sequence comes from Pollenia labialis, assembly GCA_949318255.1. Classification (NCBI taxonomy): domain Eukaryota; kingdom Metazoa; phylum Arthropoda; class Insecta; order Diptera; family Polleniidae; genus Pollenia; species Pollenia labialis. Next base: position 9,724,822 of record OX439143.1, on the reverse strand, counting down.
TGTTGTTCTTCATAAATGTTCATGTTTAGTTTAATTTTAATGATTTCATATTATTGTTGTTAATTTTCTTTCATTTGTTAAAAATACCTTTAAATACACGTTGAAGATCTATTGAAAAATTAACATAAAATTTTACATTTTAAAAAAAAATTTATTATAAAAACTCTCAACAATTAAATACATACCTACATAATAATACTTATTAAAAAAAAAAAACAACTTGATTAAATAAATATTAATTTTAAATTTTTTTTTAATTTTAATTTTCCAAGTGTCGCACAGTGTTTTAGTTTCAAAAAATTTTGGATAGGAATTCTTAAACGAAAAGACTTTTTCGATAAAATTTAACAGGCGTTTATAAAAAATCTCGAGTCATCGCAAATTTTCTCTATAAAATCTCGAGCGATCTAAAATATTCTAGAGAAAGTCGCGAGCGTTTTGAAAAAATCTCTATCGATCAACAATTTTCTGTAGAAAATCTCGAGGAATTATAAAATTTTTAGAGAAAATCTCAAGCGTTTAAATAACTTTTAGAGAAAAATTTTCAAGAAATCAAAAGATTTCTATAGATAATCTCGAGCAATAGAAAAAGTTCTGTATAAATTTTCAAGTGATCTAAAATTGTCTGGAAAAGATCTCAAGAAAGCAAAAGTTTTCTATAGAAAATCTCAAGAAATCAAAAATTTTCTGTGAAAAATTAGGAGCAATCGAGAAGGAGGAGAACATTTTAAGAGATAAGAAAAAGTTCATAGAAAGTTCACTACGATCAAGAACTATCTAAATAATTCTCAAACTTTTTAAATTTTAGCAATTCGAATAGACTTGTCAAAAAAAATCTGTCACTTAATTTAATGTTTAAGTCACACTTTATGAGCACACACGATATTTTTGATTAATCGTACGACTGAATACGTTGAACGTTGCCGCTCTTGTTTACGTATGTATGCTTATTTGGCGTAAACGCTCTTATTTCGAGGTTGGTCTGTATGAAACCTACTCTTAATTTGAATTTGTTTTTAAATCTCAATTGTGATTTAAAAAAACATCAACCGCAGAGGAAAGAGTAACATTTTCTCAATTTCATAAAAGCATTAAGATAAGGACTTGATTCATACATATACTTTGAGATGAGATTATAAAATTATTTATAAACAAAAAACCTTATCTAACCAGACTAATGCTTTTTGTTTAACAACACCCCACTGTGCGCCGCAAAACCTTTTTATTTTTTATATTTATAAGTTTTACAATAAAATGCCCTCTAACTGCCTCAGTCGCATTCGTTTCTAAATAATTCCTTCTATTGTTTTCTTACAATGATTGTGCAATATTTATCTCTCTATTTAGTTATTTATTTATTAATTTATTTAATTATTTCTTCTTCTTTCACATTAAAAAAAAAAAGTTTCTTTGTATTTTACTGTTAATTTTCCCCCCATTTCGATATGAATAAGAATTTGTTTTAATTAAGGCATTAATTAAGAACGATTTATCAAGTAATTTAAATGAAATCACGTCATTATAAATTCATTCTGGTTTTTCTTTCTGTTTGTTTCAATTCATCATTTTCTTGGGTATTTTTCTAAAGCAATTTCATCGTTTTGAAATAGAGACATGATTATAATTGCAAATAAAATTTTCAGATTCAGTATCTGACTGGTAGTTGCTGTTGAAGAAATTAAATATTTGACAGCAATTAACTTTAATATTAATAAATTTTTAATTTTTCTCACACGTTTGAGAAAGATATGAAGACGCCTACAATAAAATGATTTTTTTTTCGAAATGGTTTTTTCCTGTCACGTCTTCTTCTAAGAAGCGGTAACTTTTAACTTTTTATCCAGGAGGGGGAAGGGGGGATATAAACTTTAGACTTGATGACCCAAGACGCTATAAAATAATTAGTCACTGCCTCATATATTAAGTTATTATTCAAAATAATCTGCAATCTCCATTTTTGTTGTTGTTGTTGTTTTTGTTGTAATAAATAACAAAAACATATGTTTTCATAGATATTTGCGCTAGTCTTAAGATGTTTTGCTAGTTTGTGTATAAACCAATTAAAAGAAAATAAAAAGCAAGTTTGAACCAAATCCACTTCGAGGCTTAGAAATAAAACTGACAAGAAAACTGGAGATTGCTATGTTTGCTTTAACCAAATGGGCATTACTGCAGTTTCACTGCAAACTCTTATTTCAATATTATTTTTCAAATTAATTTTAATTAATTAAAATTAATTTAATTTTAAAACTTAAACTAAAAAGTAAACATAATTAAAACTTTTTCAAAAAGTGCATTTTAGTATGAGAGCCTAACAATTGCAGCAGGAGATTGCTGCCTTTCTTTTACCAGGTCGATAAAAATTCTTTTGTAGTGCTTATGTCCGCAATTTCTACAAATAGGTGTCCAGCTGTGTAAAGGTATGGCTTTCATAATTTTAAAACGTATTTCTATCCTACGGGTTAAAGTGTAATGTATTTTACCCCATCGATTTTCGATAGTTAATTCACGTAGGCAAAATTAACGTTGAAATTACCACAATAGTGTTACCGGAAAGGTTAAGAAAACTGTTAGGCTACGAACACGACTAGATATCTATTTGTAGAAATTACGGGCATTAATTGACTAATCTCAAGAATAGAACAAATGCAATCTTGGAAGGTACCCTATCTTATACACATACCTACATTTGTGTGTACGATGTGCAATTGTTAAACGATGCTAAATTTGACTTCTTATCTTCTGTCCATACAGACGTTTTAAATTTAACTGAACTGAACAGAACAGAACATTTCAATTGGTATCAATCATTTCTTAATTTTTTCACGAGAGAACCAGCGCACAAGATTGGCAAAATTGGTACAGTTGTGCTTTTCGATCTTTTAAAGTACAATATTTAGTACACCAGTAATTAATTTAATACAGTTAATTAAATATGTTTTCTAAGAAGGCGAACTTGCCATAAATCCTAATAACTCTAACCTGACATTTATTGGTAAAATTTTTAAAAAAAACTGGCTTAGCTTCGGATTAAATGGCCAGATAAACTGTCTTAGCAGAATTTTGTTGGTGATTACTAGGGATGCGATTTTTATGCAAATGCATGTTTTTTTGTCGATAGTCTTAAATCGATGTCGACCAATTATTTTTCCGAATCATTTGCGTTAAAATGGCATCGATTTGTTTTGCATATTGCTGCATTTTATGGCGAAAATGCATATTTTGGTTTAAAACGCATATTTTTCCATATTTTAAAATTTTTGAGTGATATATTTTTTTAAATTTCCATATTATAAAAGAAAAGTTCTTCAAAAAATTTCCAAATTGCATACAGAAAAAAGTATTGAAAAAAAAATTTTTTTAAATAAATTCGGTGACAATAACATGGTTAAATTAAACATAATATGTTTAAAATTTTCTTTAAAAATAGTTTTGATGGAGGTGACCATATTAAAACATGTTTTTTCTCTGCGTGCAGGCATAAAGAAGGACTGATTTCTTGTCGGAGTTGAATAAATGTATTTATTTTATGCCTCTCTGATATTTGCGAAGAGTTTCCCACTTTGCCTAAAGTTACAAATGCATTTGGTGCACGTTTTATTCTGTCCGCGACATCAATATCGCCACCACCGACCTTGTTTTTTTGATTCATGATTGTTAACTAAATAGTAATGTTTTTGTCAATCAGACCACAAAAGCAGTGTTGTTGTAGAGTTGACCTCATCCTCTAGTGACCTTGGACCACCGGATACATAAATTCGTCTTGGTAAGAGGTTACAATATAGACAATTAATTTTTCTTTGCACGTGGGAATATAGTGAGAAGCGCTTTTCTTTTTATTACACTGGATTCAGACGGTGATTTTTTACATGTTTTTGGTTGCTTGTTGGCGAACGGTGTAGAGAAGCAACCGGGGTAGAGAGAAAAATCAAATTTTCTGTTCTCTGTGTCTTTTTTATATTTTCCGTATCAACATTCGTATTTTCTTTATGTTGTTTCATTTAATTTTTTTTTTTTTAATGTTACAATATCTATTTACAATTCAAAACAAGGAGCGCATTTGAATTGTTTATTTTTACAAAAAAGAAAGTAAAGAAGAATTACTGGTAACAGGAAAAAAATCAACCCTTAAATCATGTGGAAAAAATCATCGTTTAAATCTGTTGTGTTTTTAGAAACAACTTTTAAAAGGAATTAAAAAAAAAGACATGATTTTTAAATCACGATCTAAATCTGGTGTTAGAACAACCAGAATAGGCCAATGAGCCTCTAAGCGAACTCGCTTGATGATGGGAGAATGTATGGAATTGAAATTGAATATTATACCCTTTGTACACTTGCATACATTTCGGAGGAACGCATTGAAGATGTTGAAAATGTGAAATACGCGTTCACACTTGAAAAATCTAACATCTACTATTAATAAAACATGTAACCATTTTTCGTATTGTTAAGCTTGTTAGGCCCGGAGCTTCAATGCAAATAAAACATAAATTTTATTACAGTTTTTCCCAACGTTTCGTAGAGTATTTTTCTACTTCTTCAGGGGGCGTAACATTTTTTGATTATACTACATGATTTAAAATCTTTGATTTTCTCCGAAAATCTTTTTGAAAAACAAAAATAATAAATAATTAACAAAAATACTTTTCAACCACATCCTATTCTAATATGTAACCATTTCTGAAAACAAACTTTTATTTTTTTAAATACTTTTTTTCTACAAAAGAGCCAAAATTTTAAATGATAACACCAAAATGTATTTAGAATTCATTTTGTCTCATAATATATAAAAACTCAAGTAACATATGGCTTGCAAAAAAGGAAAAACTTGCCACAATAATAATAATAGAATTTTGCCAATTTTCTAGTGATTACACTTGTTGTTTAATTAGTAGCTTTAATTAACCATAAAAGGCCCTAAGGGCTCGGTTATGTAATTGAAGAAAATAAAATAAATAAATACAATGAAATAGGAACATTTTGTAAAGATGTTTTCTTATGGGAAAATATCAACATCTTCGAAAATTAATGTAAGATGTTAAATGTTGACAAGTGTGAAAAGGCTATTAGTTATTAATTGGGGGACAGAAGAGTCGCTGTAGAACAACTTTACGAATAGTGATGCAAGCTGTCATAAGTTAAAAACGGCAGTTTTAAAGTAGTGTCAACAGAATACGTAGTTGTAGTAGTCGTTGCAGTTGCAGTTGAAGCCCAAAATTCGAAAGTTTGAACTGTGTTGCGCTGAGCATTCGTCAGCTTCAGCTACATACATACATGCATAATTTCAAATATGCATTAAATTCGAAAACAGAACATTTATCCCATTATTTTCTTAAACACTTCACCTCAGCTGAAAAATATTTTCATATAAATTTTTGAAAATTCCAAAAATTGTATCTAAAAAATTTACAAATTAACCCCTTAATAATATGGATTTTGATATTTTTGTTTTTTAACTTTTGGTATGAAATTGAGATTCAATTGTTTTAGGCAGTAGGTGGCTTATATATGGCATTATTAATATGTTTATATAAATATTTTTTTTTATATACAATTAAATATTTAAAAGATAATTTAAAAATAAATATGATTCATTCAATCATCATTTATTATACTCATCAAATTTATAAGGAAAACATAATTTCAAAATAATTTTGATTTTGTTTACTTAAAAAATTGATTAAACTAATTTGTTATATTATGGTTTTATGATTTTAATTGATTTGTTTAGAAACAAATTCCAAAACAACAGCAACATTACATACAAACAAAAAAACAATAACAACATACTCAAACACTTAATTGCAAAAAAAAAAATAATTGAAAAATAAATTTTTAAAAACTAAAAAAAAACATTTTCATTCAACACAAGTATTTATTGAATTACATATTAAAAAAGTATTTAATATTAAATATTGTTTTTTGGTTTTTATTCAAACTTATTAATAACGTTAAAGCATAGATTTTTTTTTTATATACATATATATAAATTTGTTTGTTCTTAAACGTAAAACTGTATTTAAAACTGTGTTTGTAAGAGTTCATTAAGTTTTTTTTTAATACTACTAATTCATATATTTTTTGAATGTCTCAAACATTGTTTAAACAAATATTTTAAATCAAAAAAAAAAAAAAAAATAAATATTTTATACAATAAAATACAAAAAAAACAACAAATTTAAATCAATAATTTAGTTGATGAGGGCTTTTTATATAAACAAAATCAAATCATTATGGTTCTAGATTCTGCAGAATCTACAGAAAAAAAGTGCTGATCGAAGAGGGAGAATGCACAGAAAAGACAAAGAAGGCTTAACAAAAAGCAACCTAATTTTAAAGGTAACCACAAAAATAAAAACTAAAAAAAAAAACTAAATCAAATTCAATTCAAAACTTTTCATTAAGATTTAAAAAAAAAATAATAATAAAACAAAAAACAACAATTTCTTGTATTTTTTTAACAACTTTTTTATGTTTTGTTTTATGTAAAATAATAAAAAAAAAAAGGAATGTGACAAATTCTAAAAAAAAAAAATTCGTTAACTTTTTTTAATTTATTTTTTAAAATTTTTTTGTTTTTAATGTGTAATTTGTATGTTTTAAACTGTTATTATTAATTTGTTTTGCTTTGTGTTTTTTTTTCTACTCTTATTAATTATTCTAACTAAATATTTTTTTTCCTTTTTTACCATTTTAAACGTTAACAAGTTTGCCTTAATTTTTCTTTAGCAGTTCTTGGTTTTGAAATGCATTTATTTTTTAATGCCTTTTAATGATTAATTAAAAAAAACATTTTTTTTAACTGTCACTTCAATTAAATTTTTAATTTAAACTAAATTTTTGTTTTTAATTAGCAAAAAATACTTGAAATTTGTTTTTGTTTAATTAACGAAAACCCAGAAAACAAAAGAAAAATACAGGGTCAATTTCGAATCGATGTTTTGTAGTTGCTTTCGCTTTTTTTATGCCGTGATCATTAAAAAAAAAATAAAATTTAAAAACTAACTAATTCACTTTTGTTTTTTACTTACAAATATACTTTTTGTTTTTGTTAAATTTGAAATTGACTCTTCTCCTTCGAACAAAAAAATGAAATTAATTTAATTTAGTTTTTTTTCAAAAAAAAAAGAAAGTTTAAAAAAACAACAACAACAAAAAATATTTGGTTTTAATGCTTTTGTTACACGAATTGTTTGTTTCTTTTGTGAATTGCTTTTTGATTTGTAAAATCACCAAAATGCATTTGATTTTAATATACTGGTGAAGGATTGTAAATATATGATTTGTATCTACTTTTTTTTTTTTTTTGTTGTATAATTTTACAATAATTTACTAACACATTTGAAAGTATTAGAGTAAAATACTGTTATGTAATTGAGTATCAAACAAAAGTAGGGTTATTTTATTTATAAACTAAAACAAAATTTATTATCCTGTTAATTCCTTTAATTAAAAAACAAAACATACTGTTTTCTATAGTTTCTCAACAATTTTTTGTCGTATAAAGAATTTACCGTAAGAGCGAGTTGTCATAAAAATGTTATAGAAGAGAAAATATTATTTTAAAATTTATGTCAGGTTTTTTGTGTTGTTCCTACACTCATGATCATAATTTATTTAAAATGGTGCCGAACTTAATTAATTGTACTTTGTGCTTCTAATCTTCAATCTAGATCAGTGGTGGGCAAGCTGTGTGTTGCTATGATATTTATTTTATTTTATATGCTTTGTAGAAACAGACAGACATCAGCAGAGCGAAAATCAGTTAATGTTTTTGTAATTTTACCTAAATACAAAGTGAGGCACAAAAAGATTTCAATAGACTTTGTGTGGTGAGCAGTGTGACCAGATCCTAAAAAATTTTGCAGCTTAGTTGTCTTCAAAAAAAAGCTAAGAAATGCTAACATTTAATTTCACTACATTTTTTTTTATTAATTTTTCCTAATAAATCGCGTAATTTTGCCTTTTCTGCTTATATTTTTGAATTAAACAAATTTTCTTAAAATATAACGAATTATTTATTAAACATAAAAAGTATTAACAACAAGTAATAGTGTTATATTCGGCTGTGCCGCATCTTATATACCCTTTACCTTTTACATACATATACTATAATAACCTATGATAACCGTTGCCGCTCTCCAGATATACAGAAAAAAAGTAATAAAAATACAACAACAAGGGATTTTTGGAAAAAATTAGAGGTAACCATTGTTTTTTGCTCATATCTCAGCCATTTTTGGACCAATTTGGCAGAATTTCAATAGCAAAATTAAAATAAGAATACCTGACAGAAAGATATACCAACCAAGTCCCCATCATATCTGGGGGCTTCGGAAAATCCATTTCAACTTCCCTTTTCATAAGGATCCAGAATATATTTATATACTTTCACCTTCGGTTAAGGGTATACCAACAAAAATATTATTTAGTCTTCGCTAATGTTTTTATATAAACAAATTTTTCGCATAGTACAACGATGTGGGGAATTTTTTGCAAGAAAAATAAAAACACTTCACGTACCAAATTTTATAAATTTAAGATATTTTAGTGTTATTTAATTATTATTGAAGGATAAAAATGTTCTTGTTATTTTTACAATTCGCAATTTGCTTAACCCTTGGTCGTTCTCATGAATCTGGCAAGACCTTTTTCAATGCGTTTTGAATTAAAAATCAAAGCATGTGTAAGACGGAAGGGTAAAACGGAGGAGAAATAAAAACTTAAGAAAACTAATTTTAAGTAAAGAGTGGTTTGGGGCAAACGATGCGGTTTTAACAAATTTGAATTTACGATTGAAAATAATTTGAAGATTTCGTTGAAATTAACACATTCAGCACTAGACAACACAAAAAGTTTGACAAATTACCAACAAATATCAAAAAAATTTTAATATTTCTGCAAACATGATTCAAATGTTTGTCTAAATAGCACAAAGTATTTGTGCAAACATATAGTTTTAACATTTTTGCCAAGCAATTTGTGTGGTTTATTTTGCCCTCAACATAATTGCAACGTTCTGCCATATATATGCTCACATTATTGCAATGGTTACACGTATAAATTCTAAAAAACCTAAAATTGAATAAATTATATTTTTATAAATTGTGTAAATTCTATTATAAAAAATGCTAAATAAATAATTGGAAAATGTCAAAGAATATGTTTGCAGCTAAATTAACAAACAGCATGGTAAATTTAGCTCAAAAAATGGTAAAATGGTCACGCTGGTGGTGACGCACGAGGGTTTTTGGTGGCAAAAACCCAATTTTTTGACTATTACTTTTCAAAAATCTAATGATGCACTATTCCACTAAGAAAAATCCATTATTGATTTTCGTAAAATGCCGTATTTTGTTGTAAAGTTACTTAAATATTTTACTACGAAAACTGATGAAAATTTCGAATGCAACACAGTAGCTTATGCGTGTAAGATATTTTCACTGCTAACATGCTAATGCCATTGTTGTTTAAATTAAAAGCCGCCTTCCTTTTAATTAACAAGGCTGTGCCGAGTCCCTCCACCGGCAGCTACAATATTTCAGGAGTGGGCTTTATATCGGACATATGGTAAATTATTAACGAAATTTTACGCGTACAAAAAAAGTGCTTTTCGAAAGTGGGGCCTATCTTAAATGATGGACCGATCTTTACGAAATTTACCACTGTGATTTCTAGTCTAATAAAACTGTAATAGGCCGAAACAAAAGCGTAATTCGTTACGATTTTAAAGCGTACCAAAGTGTTTTTCGAGAGCGGGCTTTATATGGGGTCTATGGTGAATTGTGAACAGATCTTGACGAAAGTTAACAGTGCGATTTCTATTCATACAAAACTTTTTTAGACTAAAATTTCGTAGAAAACCATTGTTTCTTTTGGATTACGGCGTACTTAAGAGCTTTTTGATAGGGGGCTGTATATGGGGCCTATGGAAAATATGGACTGATCTTCACGAAATTTTGTGGTATGTTTTCTAGTCATATATAACGAATTTGTGCAAAATCTTATATCAATATGTGCATTCCACCACTACTGATGCTAGTTTTTGTAACAAAACTTAGGGTGTTTGTTCCTCACAGAGCCGATTTTGCTGGGTTTCAACCGATACTGACATGGATAAACGCGACTTAGAATTACTCAAGGCCCCAGAATATATATACTTTATGGGGTCTTAGATAAATTTAAAAAGTTTCACACGAAATAACCAAGGGTATACTAACTTCTTCGAAAGTAGTTGAGGTGTAGGCTATTAAAAAAATATTTATATTAGTAGAAATAATCTAATAATTAAATCTATCGTTTGCAGTTTTCATTAGAAAAAAGGAAATTGGCTCCGGCTACCACCGACTTCTTAGTGGGACCTACTAAAGGATCAGTGTGAATTCTTTGAATTCGTTTATTGAATTAACTAGAAAAACGGAGTCTTTTTAGAAATATTAATTTTTTTTTTTAATATTTTATATTTTTTTAGTTTTGCGCGTGTAGAAAACAAAGTTCCAGGGTGATAAAACTTGGCATGGAATTATCAATTAAATTAAAAGACTTTTGCTTATAAGGAAAACATTTTATACGAAAAAATCGATGGGCGGTGGGCGTAGGCGATTTTTAATTAAAAATACCGCTCGATTTGATCTAATAAAATCAGGCAAGAGATATAAAATATTAATTTTGGTATCAAAAAAGTTTTCATCCCCATCGTATAGTCATGGCCGACTAGCGAGGACTGTTGCTTTACATATCGCTCATTTGCTGCAGCGTCGTCGTAACTTCGCTACGTTTTTCTTTATATTTTGAAAAGAAAGTATCGTTTGTTTCGAAATGTATTTTTTTAAGTTATGACGATGTTGCAGCAAATGAGCGATATGTATAGCAGATTATATCTCTATCAAAATTCAAAAGCGATTTCTGAAAGTCGATTATGGGCTGTTTGTTTTTAATTTTGTTTTTATACTTTAAGGTAAACTTGTCCATTTGTTTCGAAGTCTGCACAAAACTTTTTTATTTGTAGTTTGACGTGTATTTCTCTCTGTGAGAGAAATGTCCTCCATGCGCTTTCGATTCACCAATAAATAATGTGAAGATGATTTTAAAAAACATTCTTTGTCAATTGTGGGCCCAACTAAAGGAAATTTGGTGGTGCATATACATACGTGTAGTATGGCATCCCCATTTATCATATGATGAATTGTCAATTACTTGTAAATTTAAATAAAGAATCGGGCAGTCATTAACTGAGTGACAAATGAATAACACACGTACTGGCCAGCATTCTTTGTGCTACTTTGTAAATTTCTTGTTTTTATGTATTTCAACAATTAAGCAAATAAAAATTCGAGAATGTTAAGCAAAAAAAGTAAAATTACAAAAACAAAACAAAATTGCTGCAAATGCAGTGAGCCTGGATGAATTTTTTGTATGCAGGTTGAACATAATTTTTCAAACCCAAAAAAAAAATAATGTAAATTTTCCGTCCTCTGCCAAAGACAAGCACTTAAACTACTGAACCTCACCGCCACCACAAGCTCCAATACATACAGAAAAATGCTCCGTTTGATGCAGCTTACAAAAACGAAGCCGGAGCTCGCGATATCGCACCATGATCAATGATTATGTGTTTGAAAATTAGGATGACAACGATTTGGGCCATAACTTAAGTCACAATTAAACCCCTTTTTTGCCTACCTGCGACTCTTTGTGAGACTCTTTAAACTCATCTTATTTCGCTATTATATTTTATTTTGGTGCGACTTTTTCCCTTTTTTATAACAAAAAACTTCAAAACATCGAACATGATCTTAAGGCCCAAATACACTAATCAAAGTACTCATCAAGCATTGTGACACCGACAACGCTTGATGAAAAATCAAAAAAATTAGATATGACGGCGAATATTGCGTCCAGCACACGTACATGTTGAATTCGCCGGCTGGACAAGCATTTGACAAGTGTATTTGGCCCTTAATATTCGTTTGGCAACATTGGGCACTTTCATAAAACGTAACTGATAGAAAAACACCTAAAGGCTCAGTAAGCCGGGAGTAACAGTAACGTTGCAAATCAGCTGATTCATTTTGTTGTATGTAAAGCAATTAGAACGATTATAGTTAGCAGCAGGGCTGCCAGAAATTTTCAGCAAAAAATCTTCATTTCACCAAAAAAAAATCTTATTTTTGAAGAAAAAATCTTATTTTTGGAAAAAAGTAGTTTTTTTTTATTATAAATAATAAAAACAATTCATATTTTATTTAATACATTAAGGGCCATTATTACAACTTGCCAATAGTTAAAAGTCGAATTTTGGTGGACCGAATAATAGCTTTGCATTATTTAAACTTCTATTTTTTATTGCTGTTATTTTTAATAATAATAATATTTAATAGATGAAAACATAATAAATGAAGGTTTTATAATGCAAAGCTATTTATCGGTCCGACAAAATCCGACTTTTAACTATTGGCAAGTTGTAATAACGGCCCTAAATAAACAAAAAAAACATAACAAACAATTTAATTTCTTATACTAAATTGTATTATTTAGTTTAAAAAATTTTAAATAGGAAAAAAGAAGGTTTTTTTTAATTGAACCTAACTTCGTCTAGACAAAACAAAAAATCTTGTTTTTTGGAAAAAAATCTTAAAACCTTTTTTCGGTTAAAAAATCTTAAAAACTAAGGTAAAATCTTACTTCTGGCAGCGCTGGTTAGCAGTAAGATGTTACGTCTCAATCTGTAAGAAATAGATTGGTCATACTTTTTTACGCTAAGGGTACTGTTACTGTTACTCCCGGCTAACTGAGCCTTAACGGTTGCGCAATAGTGAAGTCTAATGAATGTGCCTATTGTAACACATACATATGTATTTACTTTTTGTGACACATTGACAAGGATTAATTATTAGACAGCTTTTAAGAGAATTTATATACATAAATATGTATACATGTTCATATGTATATAAAAATACATATGTATGTACAAATGTATATACATTTATGTATCGAATATGTAATAAAATGTGTGAAAACAGCTTTGCAAAGAATGTTTTTTTTTTTTGTTTTGTTTGAATCGTTCTATATTTGTTATGTTTTATTTAAGTTATGTTTTTTTACTATGTAAATAAAAATCATTTATATGTAAATAAAATTCATTTCTGAACGACTTTTTTATGTGACTTTATTTTTATAAATTGACCTTTTGTACCACTTTTTAAAACTTTCTAACGGTAACCCTGATCCGGGCAAGATGTGGTTGCAAAAGAATGGTGCTTTGTGCCATATGTACGGCAACCGCAATCATCGACATTTTAAAATCTAAATTTGGCGATAAGCTATTTTCGAGAAATGGGACTGTCAATTGGCCTCAAGGTCCTGCGATTTGACTGCTCTCAATTATTTCCTGTGTGACTAAGTGAAGTCACTAGTTTATGCTGACAAATCACTAACAATTGCCGCCTTGAAGGTCAACATTTTTCCTGTTATTCATGAAATACCGTCAGAAATGGTCAAAAAGTGGTACAAAATTGGACTTACAGAATGCGCTGTGTTAAGAACAGCCTCGGTGCCCATATGCCCATAATCATTTTCAAATGATCTATCGAATAAAAAAATTGTTTTGATTAAAGTTTTATTTCTTGTGTTAATTTTTACAACTTCAAGTTCTATCGCGCTTAAAAAATGACAAACTTAACAAATAAAATTTTATTTAAATAGTGGCAATATTAATATTAACAAGTTAGAGTGATATATTCGGCTGTTCCGTATCTTTGATACCCTTTACCGACAGTAAGGATATTCAGGAATGGTTGCGAAATAGACTCACGCTATGGGTACAGAAATATCACATCAACCATGAATAATACAAAAAACTACAAAATGTCATATACAGTACTTTTTGCTTATAGTCACATTCTTTAGTTGCAGACAAAACGTGGACTAAATCGCTAATGTGACTATAAGGCTAATTCACATACATACAAATATGTCACTATGAGGCATATAACCGAATTCGAATATAATCAAGTTATGTGAATATAGAGCATAAAAAATTCATATAAATTACACCGACAGCAGGCTTATAGTTTTGCAACAGAGTTGTTTAAATAGTTAAAATAATAACAAGATATTTCATAACTGATACCAAAAGCAAAAAAAATATTTTTTTACGAGTAGAGAGTTGATGACATAAATTAAACGATTTAATTCTTTCTTTCTTTGGATGGATTGATAAACAGATGGACTATATCCCTAATGTGACTATAAGCGGTAGTGACTATAAACGAAAAGTACTGTATAAATAATATTTTTTTATAGTTTGTGTGCTGGCGAATTTGTATATGGGTTTACTTTATTAAAAAAAAAACTTTTCGGAGAATAACACTCCTTCCGAAATCATAATTTACAGCGATGTGTGATGTGCAATGATTTGCTTAATTTATAAGTGCGACATAGAGAAACTATTGAGCAAAAGATTCTTGAAATTGTGCATACGTCAATTGAAGGACCTTAAGGTATACACAAATTAATATTCACGCTGACTACACTGTCACATGTGAAGTTTAGAAATCATTCTCTAATCGTTTCCAAATAAAGGCCTATTGGACACCTGACTGTCTCCACACAATCGGTATTACCCATTTCCGAGAACAGACTCGCCAACTCATCGGTTATTTTATAATCGGTAATGTTGGAGTGGTCTGGTACCCAGCCTAGCCTCACTACATACTTCCCTAAGATTTCCCTTGGAACTCATCTTTAATCATCCACTAGCTTGGAATTCACAAAACAGGCCATTAAAGCCCTTAGATCCTTAGCTGTCCACATAACTATATAGTGAACTTCGAGCCCCCAGCAATGTTACTCCTTATCAATTCTACGGCTTTAAAAATGCCTAGAACCTCCGCCAAAAATGCACTGCAGTCTTCAGGAAGCTTATCTGACCTTCTTATATATATATATCCTCAAGGTAGATCCCTCATACAATCGGCGAATGCCCATAGTCGATCCTAGTGCTCACGTAGTTCAGTTTGATATTAACGTGGTTTCGTCCTAAGACCTTACCCACTGTAGTCAATCCAAACCTACTTGGTGAGTTCATATTAAGCACTTACCAAATGCCCCTGTGTGAGTAAGAATTCATTTGCACACACAGGTAGCAACTTTGAATGTAGCAGACCCGTCGAGGCCTACACATTCTCCCTTGTTTGAGGACTGGAGCTATCTAACCTCCGCTGCAGTTCGAATCCAAGCAGCATCTGTCGAATAGCAACAGCACCCAGGTACTCCACTCACAGCCCGAACTCTCCCCGAAGGTGAAAAATCAGACTTCCATGTGAGTGCTCACGTAGTCCGTGGACACAAAAACCACCTATCGCGAAATTTCCCAGTCTGGTTACCATTTCCATGACATACAGAAAATATATAATAACTTTCAGAGCCGCTGTAGAAGCACTTTACATGGCCCCTGTCATGCCTCTCACTTCCGATGTGTATAGCCATCTTACTAATGACGGCCTGAATCCCCAGTTCCTACCAATCGATGATCTTCAAGCAAAATACTTTATTCTTCGTTAAATACGTATAAGTTAGAGTCAATAGAAACCCAATTTCTAGCCATATTCGGCGTGTGCTTTGGGTCATTATTATGCATGAAGATCCAGCTCAGTGGCATGAACTCAGAGCAAGATATGTTAAGATAGCAAAACTTATCCATATTGCCATTAATGCGTTCTAATGGCTCGACTCCATGCCATCTAGATTCTTTATACGATGAACATAAATGCTTCCGTCAGGACCAATTAGATTTAGTTTTGTTTCATCAGTAAAAATTACTCTTTTCCAAAATGTAAAGTCTTAATGCACACAAAAGTGCGCTATTTCTATTCCCATAGCTGTATGTTAAATTGTTTGCCGACCATCAGAAAGTTCTATGCTTTTATTTCACTCATATAAAACTTGTTTTGAATAAAGTATCATGATTCGTTATAGTTAAAACCGTTCTTTTTAGCCGATTTTAACTTCTTACATTTCTTATACGAGTACAAGAAATTTTAGGTGTACCTAATATTATGATCATGAATGTTATAACAGAATAATACTTTGTAACTAAATTAGTATTTTAGATTTTTTGCATTTTAAAAAAAATTTCAAATAAATATCGAACAGAATTCGAATTGAGAAGAGAGAGAGAAATAACATTTTAGGTATTAATGCTCATTAGCTGCGTTGTTGTTGTCTTTGTCAAGTGTTTAAAATAAAAGGAGTTGTGTTATTTTGATAGTATAATACCTATAATATTATAATTTTACTCTCTTATTCATAAAAAATATTTCAGTTTTATTAAAGGTTAATTAAGTAAATAAATTTTCATATAAAATTCGTCTTATAAACCTGTTATAAGCATGGAATATTGTTTACGAATAAGGCCTTAAATGTTTTAATATACCAAAAATAAATTTAAAAAAAAAAAAACAAAAAACTAACAATCTTTCAAAGGTTAAGTAGCTAGAAATGAAATTTTATATAAATGTTTGTGTATTTTATTTTGCGTGTTTGATCTGTTTTCTTTTATATCCAACATTTAATAAGATCAATATTTGACTAAAAACAAAACAAAACAAAAAATTAAGTTATTTTTCTTAAACAAAAAAATAATGGTTAATTTTTCATTGAATCATTTGATTTTCCATTCTATTGTTTTTCCTAGTTCCACTCGGTAAGTTCAAAGCAATTCTCGAGCGCGTCACAATAATTCGCAAATTTTGCAACAATGAAATCAAAACTTTACTCTGGTAAGAATAAAACAAATGGTTGACCATTTCAGTTTAACAAACAAACAAAGAAACAAGATAAAAACAAAAACGAAAATATTTTCCATTTAAACGGATGGAAAATTATTTTCCATCAAAAAAAAAAAAAAATGTATAATTTTAATGATTAAAAAAAAGTGTAACACAAATTATTTTTTTTTTTTTTTTTTTTTTTTTTGTATATAGCATGAGTTCATTATTTTATTTAAGAAGTTTTTTTACAAAATTTAGTTCGAAGCTGAATAAATAATTTTTGAAATTTAGAATAAACATTTAATTCATTTTATTTAGGACATTTTCGTCACTAGTGGTTTTTCATTGAAGACTTTAAAAGCTTATTAGGCGATTTTACATAATTTTCTTATATTTAACGAATATAAACATTTTATAAATTGTTTAAATAGTTTTAGGTAAATATTGAGTTTTTTTTTTGTGTTTTACATTAAAATTTTGAGAACTTTCATGGTGCGCTTTTGTCGTTTTTTTTGTTCTACTTAAGTGAAATCGTGTGATCTTTTTTAATAGAATTTCACAAATTTGAAAAAAAAATTTATATGAAAAGCACTCAAAAACAAAACTGAATGTGGAAACCGTGCATAATCACCCTATCGTGGTTGGCGGTTTTGTGGCGAAAGTAAGGCGTTTTTAAAAAATGGTATCGTCATAAGCAAAAACGTCAACAAATACGGCAGACACTTTGTTTACAAATCTATTACAAAAAAGGTTATAGTGGCTGGGGTTTTTGTTGCAAAAATTGTCGTTAATCACGACAGCGTATATGTACAAATTATCCTCTAAATATGCCTTCGACAACCACGATAAGGGTGAATATATACATACATATGTAGGTATTTTAGAAAGAACAAATTTTCTAAAATATATATTAGGAGGATTCACAAAGTATACTTTCAAGTCATATTGTCATAAAATCATAATAGGTCTGTCTGCGTAGACATATTTAGCATCATTTTGTGCAAAATCTTGTCTGCGTACCCCAAATCTCTTGCAGTGAGAGAGCCAAAAAGAGAATTTTTTGACAGTTTGAAGTAAGAGAACTTGCAAAATGTTTGAACAGCTGTTTTCATTTACTGTTTGAATGAAATAATTTACGTGAGCCAAGATAGCGTCGAATTTGGGAATTTAAGAACCGGGAATACGAAATACCCAAATTATGGTTTTTTACAGAATAAGAACAAAAAGTTAGCGTCGAATTTAGGAATTTAAAAAGGGGAAGTAAAAATAACTAATATTTTTAATAAAAATACAAAAAAAATACACTTTTAGGAACACAAAAAGCGATGCGTGCAAAAAATCGTTCGGTCTGTTTCCGAGATATTTGGGTGCATCCAAAATGGTCAGTAAAAAGCGTTGATGATTTATCCCATTAAACACAGGCTTTTGCATGGTATAAACTGTATATATTCTGAAAATTAATCGTTTTCTGGACAAAATGAGCGATGCGTGCAAAAAATCGTTCGGTTAGTTTGTTGTAGAGATCCCTTTCAGCTTTGTTATGTTCGATCCAATTTTCACTAAAAGGCGTCAACAAAAATTACTCAAGGCGATAAGCTTTATCTCAACCGGTCCATTGAGGTGGCGTTCATTGTGTTTTGCTAGGGGCAAGGCGAATTAACTACAGGTGGTGTCGAAACGGCATCTGATTTTGACAGTTCGAGCTTATTTGTTTTGATTTGTTAGTGTTAGTTAGCTAAGAATGGTTGACATTTCGAGCTATAAGCACTAACAATGCATTGCAAAAAACCCTATATTGTTTCTGTTGTTTTTGGATGTTTGTAGTTCCGACACCACCTTTAGTTGAATTCGCCTTGGCTAGGGGAAAGATAAAAAATATGTTTGTGTTATGTACGCTGCCTGTACCGCCTATTGCAAGTTGTATTATTCATAGCTTGTAGTCACAAGATGCTTGTACCTTAACTGCATATTGACATTTCCACGAAAAACAACTGATTATTAAGGTGGTTCAAAAAAAAAAGTTGAGCCAGTCACCACCTTGGATTAAAGATCACTTGAAAAGAATTCCAGAAATTTTTTTTTAATTTATTTCCACGCCTCTGGATACCGCCCTTTTAGTTTTTTGTATACTTTTTATACATTTAAAGTCCGATCATAGCATATTGCATACCGTTATTCATTCTTGGCATTCTTGCCACGTGCAAAAAAATTGGACATTATGGAGGAAAGGATCAGAGTTGTTGTAAGTGGCACCCAGAATTTGATGTCATTAAAAAGTCACCAAACACAAAAAGGCCATTAATAATGATATGCGATACAATAAAATGGGACTTTAAACGTCGGCGCTATATGTAAAAAACCAAAAGTTCACTGGAATATATATAAGTAAAGAAAAGTAGACCCAATATTGGGGCGTGGCATAAAAGTGAGTACATTAAAAGCTAGAAGTACAAAGGCTTAGAAGGGCTTTTTTGGCACGTGCAAAAATATGGACATTAGGGGCGCACGTTCCGAGATGGCATAAGTGGCGCCCAGAATTTGATGTCGGATTAAAATGTTACCACAGGCAATAATGAAGCCATAGAGGAGCCATGAATAACGATATGCAATATGTTATGATCAGACTTCAAATGGCGACCCAGTATACAAAAAACTAAAAGGGCGGATTCAGAGGCGTGGCAACAAATTAAAAAAAAAAGTTCTGGAATTCTTTTCAACTTACCTTTAATCCTTGGGGGTGACTGGCTTAATTTTTTTTATGGGGACCGAACCACTCTACTGCTCATGGCATTTGGCAGGTAATTCAGATAATTTTATTTCCGAAACGTCTATATACCCTACGCAGCCAGACATTTCGTCCTTAGTTGCGGACAAAATTTCTTAACGTTTTCTTGTGTAAGGCCAGTATAAGAATCTGTCTTTCAAATCAATATTGCTTTGAAAACCCGTTTCGTGGCATTTCGAATTGTGACATTTGTAATTGCCTCAATTACTAACACCAAAGAGGGTGGCTACTTTGAGGAGCCTAACCGATATAATACGATTTTTAACTGTATATTAATCGGAAAATTTGCTGTTGTTTCACTTCAGTTAAAAAAAAAAACAGCATCGTCTTCTGTTAAGTTAAGTCATATTTTTTCCTTTTATTCTTTTAAGACATATGACTTTATGACAGTCTTGTGAATCTCCCAATTGTATTGAAAAAACTTTTTTTGAAAAAGTATTTATTTTTTTCTTTAAAGAAAAAAATTACAAAAACATTATGTTATAATTAAGATTCCTGTACAAATTTCTTTATGCCGAAAAATCAGGTGTGTCACAAAAAAACCAAATCCTCTGGTATAACTCGAACTATCTGAATAAGTCAAATTCAAAGATGAACGTTTCTGAGGTTACTAAATAAATAGTATACCGAATTGACATATTTTTGTAACTGTGCACTTTTTGTATTAAGTAAGTATTTGTGCTAAATTTTGTTGCTGTAGACGTTATCATCCTAGCAAACCAAAACGTTTTAGAAAGAACTT
This sequence comes from Pollenia labialis, assembly GCA_949318255.1. Classification (NCBI taxonomy): domain Eukaryota; kingdom Metazoa; phylum Arthropoda; class Insecta; order Diptera; family Polleniidae; genus Pollenia; species Pollenia labialis. The sequence goes on along the minus strand of OX439143.1, from coordinate 9,704,520 downwards.
GTAGCAATAGCCTTAAGCTTAGAAAAGAGTTGTGATTACTATTATAAAAGGCCTTTGACTTGTACTTACAGAAAAATACTTTTCTAAACTTTAATAAGATTGATTACATTTTTTACGAGCATTCTGTTTAAATTTATATGGCATATTTACAAAAAGTTTTTTACTTATATAATATTTAATAGCTATTTTTTAAATTGTGCACTGTTTAAAACAATTTAAAACACTTCACTCTTCGAACCAAACACAAAGACTGAAAACTTTAACCAATAATACAAAATTAAGGCATGCGTCAGATAACGGGTAAGCATTCTCAAAAACACTTACAAAACTATAGCGAGAATACTTCATTTTCAATCATATTTGTTGTCATGTTGTTGTTATGATAAGCTTGTTCTACAACTCATTTACATTTTTCTCTGTTTTGGTCTGTTGGAATGCTAAAAGCCTTAATTGGTACATTTGTAGGGGGGCTAGGCAAAAGAATGTACCAATTAGCACTATTTTTCAACACCAAATGAAACTGACGTCTTTAAATCATTGTAATCCCCGTCTTTTTCGGAGAAGTTAGCTTTTCAAATTACTAAAAAAGTACATTTTCAAAAAGTTAATTTTTTTTAAAAGTTCTGAAGTTTTGAAGAAATAAAAAACAAGAAACAAATCTTAAAAAATGTAAAAGTCTGTAGCAGCTTAAAATATTTGTCCTAGACCTTAAAGATGTCCTTCCGGCTGGCTTGTTGGCTGTCCATGTAACTTTGAGCGCAAAGTACAGGTCGTAATTTTGAAGATAATAGGTTATAATTGGCACAAGGACCTAGCCTATTGAAAATGGTGCGAATCGGTCCATAACCCTCTTATGCTTTAAAGTCCCATGCTTTCTAAAATAACACCGATTTTAATGAAACTTAAAACATAGATAGATCCTTCCCTATTCATATAGCCTTATTCTCTCGAAAATTTGTTTTTAAATACTTTGGACTATACTTTAGCTTAAATTAAAATTTTAAACGACTTTTTAAAAATAGTACCTTTAAAAAATAAAAATAAAACACTTTTTCAAAAAAGTAAATAGTTTTAGAAATTCTTCCTTTTAAAAAGGATTTAATAAAAAATATTATAATTTGAACATTTTTTTTTTTTTTATTTATTTAAAAATGTTTATCTAATATGCTGTTTCCAGATGGCAGGCAAGTGATTGTGAAGTAAAATTTGTATGAAAAGCACTCAGTTTTTTTTTAATGATTTTCATATAAATTTTTCTACACAATCACTTGCCTGTTATGAAAAAACAGCACATAAGTCAAATTTTAGTTTAGCTTTTTATATTGTAAAAAAAGAGAAAACAAACCCTTATTATAAAAATAAAATGTAAACAGTTTTCAAAAAAAAAAATCGCATTATTTAAATTAATTTTTTACTAAATCATCCTATTAGCAGCTTTTTTTTAAAAATAGCAGTTTTTGACCAAGGCGTTTTTTCTATTTACACATAATTTAAAATATAAAATGTTGAATATCCAAAGAAAGAACAGTTGGCAAAAACAAGACAATTGTGCAGTGGGTTAAGCCCGACCTACACCACAGTATTAACAAACAAATTTATTTATTAGTTTAATATTAATAAAGGAGTTCTTTGTGTCGAATATTTAATATCCACATAGTTACGTATGTATGTATGTAAGTATATATGTATATGATATCTTTTGTCTTAAAGTGATTCTAAGGAGTGGATTTATGTGCGCCTATGATCAGTTTAGACCTACCGGTACAAAACATAGGCATTACATAGTAGCTGTTACAGAGAGTTATCGTTGCTCAATTATATATTAATAACAACATTTGTAAGGAAGTTGTGCCCTAAAAAGATTTTGCAAAAATTATTCTATACCGGAGAGAAATTTGTATAGGAGCTATGGAAAAATGTGGACCTATTAATTGTCCTTATGGCAATTCACACATATATAACAAATTTCAGCAAACTATCTTTAAAATTGAAAAAGGAGCTACCGTTACGGTGAATGGCAATGCTGACTCAAGTTTTGTTTCCAAAAATTAATCAGCCAAGCATCAACGACATTTGGTTCCAACGAGGCGCCGCAACTTTTCATACAGCGCGCTTAACAATCGATTTATTACAAAATCAATTTGGTGACAACTTTATTTCTAGAAGTGGTCCTGTTCACTGACTCTCGTTAGTGCAATTTAACGCCTCTGAGTTACTTTTTTATTGGGCTATATTAATGTGCTCTTTTTCAGGTGACAGTATAGAACAATTTTTAAGAAAAACACTCAGTTTTTTGAGCGCTTTTCATATAAATTTCACTACACAATCAATTGCCTGTCACCTAGAAACAGCACATAAGTCATTTTCTTATGCCGACAAACCAGCAACTCTTGAAGCATTGAAGGCCAATATTTAAGCCACCAGTCCGGCATTCGGGCAGATTTATTGAAAAAAGTACATAGTTAAATATTGGACTGATCGAACTGACCATGTAACTCGTAGCCGCGCCGGACATATGCCAGAAATCATATTTAAAAAATAAATGCCATAAAATTATCTAACAGATTAACACAAAAATATTGTTACCTTTCAGAATACCGATCGACTCAGAATTATTTATATTTTATTATTTATATTTTATTATTATATTTGCACATATTTCTTTTAATATTATCGTTTTCTTAACTGTTTATGTATAAATAAGAAGTCGTACTTACCCTTGAGAAACATGAAAACAGACTCCATTTGGAACTCTTGTAGGAGGTTTTTTAATAATGTGTCGTCAGACAACTCCGATGCAATTTCCTCTGGCGTGCTGATCATTTCATACTGTCCACTTGCCAGCGGTAATTAATCCTCACTTACTGGAATGGTTATAAACGCCATTTCATCTGTGTTCTGATTTTCCATTTTTAATATTTCTTTTTACTTTTTTCTATACGTCTTCTTCGTTCAATGTCTTGCAATTTATTAAACAACACGCTTTCATTGCTGATAAATTTCGCAAAAAATCAAGAATTAAATCTTAACTTTAAAAATATATTCTTAAATTCAAGAATACGATCTTAAAATTAAGATTACGTTCTTGATTTTAAAATTGCGTTCTTGATATTAATAACACAGTACAATATTTTTCAGTTAATTGATTGCCAACTCAATTCTGTGAACTGTATGTGAAATTAGACCCAAAAAGAAGAATTTCTGCATCATTCGTTTTGTCTTCTTACCTGCGATTTGAAGTTAGTATCGATTTGAAGTTAGTACTATCGTATTGGGGAATTTATCACGTTTTAGGCCCTGTTGTTTGACATAGCTCGACAACCACTAGCCCAATTTAGTTGCTCATAGGTTATGTGACTTTGCGAAAAAATAACTAGACTTGAAACTTTTTTCCATTTTGGATTTTTTATGTATTTTTAAAAAAAAAAATTTAAATTTTTAGGCAAAAAATAATTTTTTCCCTTCATACATTCATTTTTAACTTCGAAAGTGTTACTTGTATAGGAAAACAATATATGAACAGATTAAGGGAATTGTAATTCTTAATTTTTTAAAATTTATTTAAACTAAATTGGGCTAGTGGTTGTCGAACTATGTCAAACAACAGGGCCTAAAACGTGATAAATTCCCCTATACGATAGTACTAACTTCAAATCGATACTAACTTCAAATCGCAGGTAAGAAGACAAAACGAATGATGCAGAAATTCTTCTTTTTGGGTCTAATTTCACATACAGTTCACAGAATTGAGTTGGCAAATCATGTGTTGTACTGTGTAATGCAATCTTGATTTTAAGAATGTGTTCTTACAGCATAAGACCACGTTCTTAAACTGAAGAATACGATCATAAAATTAAGATTGCGATCTTAATTTTTAGAATTCATTCTAATAATTTGAGAATGTAAATCTTACTGACCAAATTTCAAGATTGAAATCTGACGATTTCTGCAATCTAAATTCAAGAATTTTGTTCTTAAATTTAGATCGTCGTTTTTCTCTTAGTGTATTAACTATCTTATTATGTTAATATTTAGATAAAATTTTGATCATATCTCCCATACAAATTCCACACCCGAAAATAGCTTTAAATGCCATAACTTCCTTATAAATCTTGGTATTGATACGATTGGTAATGGTTAGCGACGATAACTTTTAAAATACTATGCTACTATGTCATACCCTTCTTTAAAATCGCTTTATGACGGGCAAATATTAATGCATGTTGATTTACAGATATTGTTCGGCATAAAGAACTCTTATTTTTGTTTTGCCGGATACATGATTGGTCATGATTTTTTTTTTTATATTCAAAAGTTTAATATTTTAAATTTTTTGTTTTGTAAAATAGAAAACAGTATGTTGTCTTCATAAGTAGCAACAAACAAAATTATGACGAAATTTTATTAATATATTTAGATAATAATAATTATAAAAAACCAACTTAATAAAAATTCAGTCAAATCTCAGTTTTCTGAATTAATTTGAAAAGAATTTAATTTCAGTATTCTTTTAAGCCGTAATAATTTATTTAGTCAATTCCTTGTTGTATCTTCTTGATGATTTTTTTTCTAATTTTTTAAAACATTTAAGAATTTGCTTTTTTATATTTTTGGTTTTTGCACCTGGTACAAATTTAAATTAATACAAAATAATAGAAAAAAAGCCAAGTAGTAGAAAAAAATTAAATAAAATCAATATGTAGTCAATGGAAGCTCCGGAAATTTAATTTAACTTACGACGATTTCTTTTCTGAGAAATATGTACGTTTAATAAATATATACATTTTTGCAATATCGATGTTCATGCAATTTTTCTAAATGTTGAGGAATCACGTTCAAGGTTTTCCTGCTTATTTAAAATACAATTACGCCCTTAAATAGTCCTTAAGAATTGACTTCAAGAGTCCTGCTGTTAGTTAGTTAATATTATTATTCTTTATATTTTGCACTTTGAACAACATTAAGGAAAATTTCACTAACGTCAAAATTGCACAGGAGTTGCGATATGTTACATGTTCTACATGTTCGTGTTCGCTTGTATAAAAAAACAACTGTGGAAAATGTTTTCCATTTCTTTTGTGAATATTTTGCATGAAAAACATGTAAATATGTTGCATATTTTACCCTCACTTTTACTTAAAGTGTACATATTGCCATTTTTTACAACTGTACTTATTCCTTTTTTTGTACAACCAATGTTTTTTTTTGTTTGTCATGATACACACCGCTCATTATTTCGAGAAAAGATCGCTTTAGCACAAAATATAAAATATACTACATATTCAAATGGTAATACGAATAAATATTGTATATTATGTATTATCGTTTTAATTTTAAGCACGTAAATAGTGTTGTCAATGCTTATTTTCAAACCATAATAGTGTGCAGAATTTGCTCATATTTAGAAATCGCTAATGAAGCACATTAACGATAAAAGTGTTGTAAATAAAAGCAGCTAATATTGTTCTATTGAAGTTGCGCAACATGAAGCACTTCGAGTGATTAAAGGTAACATTTAAAAAGGGTAACAAGTTACATATTTCTCAGAAAAGAAATCATCATTAATTTGAGACTGTCTGTGAATGATGTTTTTGAATATTTCTCAGCTTTGTTAAATAAAATTACGCTAAAAGTAACACTCAAATTAGGACTTTGAAAAAAAAAAATTAAGCAACAATAAAAAAAGGCATAGCACTGTTATTTTTTGTAATAGAAATTGTTGTATTTCAATTTTTTTTTTAAATAAAATCCTCCTTAATTTTAAAACAATTTGAAAAATTAAGAAAAAAAAGTACGTAAAACACAACTCTCCTACAGAAGTATCACTTGATTTTTTTAAACAACTAAATAAAAATAACAACTAGATTGTGCAGAATCGATGAATTAATTTAATAGTAAAAATATATATGTATATGTATATTTATTAGTCATAGTGTAAAATTTAGAAGAGGTCACCTAGCCGCCCAAAAGTATATTTTTTTTATAAATTAAGGGGCCACCCGATTAATAAAACTTTTAATTAAAAAACAATTTGTTAACAAATAAAACTGATTTTATTAGAAGTAGTGATCGAGGCGATTTCTATTTAGAGGTGGCGCTGAAAACACAGCTGAGCTAATTTTTATTATTTTTTTTTTTTTTTTTTTGCTTATACCCCTTTTACATATTGGGAATTGAAAGGCAGACAGACGAAGTTTATTGGTAACGGCCGACGCTGTATGCGGAACAAACATCTTTTCTCTCTCGCCTGCAAACTTCGTCTGTCTGCCTTTCAATTTCCAATATATACAAAGAGGTCTTACTTGGGGAGATAAATGTCAGAAGCTGCCTGTGTTTTTGACGTAACGACCAACTAAATCAACAATAAAGATACAAAGTTTGTTTTTTATTGCTGTTATTGTTGTAGTATTGCCACCCCACCGGATATATACATATGTATATAGATTCGCCTTGAGTAGTGATAATACGAGTAGTTGAAAATAAAAGTAGTTATTTATTGTAGTCGCTCGCATTCTCTTGAATTTTTCTTCTTTCTTTTGTTTCTTTATTTCTTTCTTTTTTAATTATAAACTCTAATTATTTCTTTCCTTATAAACTCCAATTATTTTAGTTAAATTTATTTATGGCCTGTTCGTCGATATCGAATGAAGACTTCGTTCGAAATCGACGAACAGGCTCTTAATGTAATTAGTTTGATTTTGTTGTTGTAATTGAAATGAATGTCTGTATTGATTATGTATGAAATGTATGTTGTCGTCTTTTTTTATGTATAACTTTTGTAACGCAGTGTATTTTTAACAAACAAAAAAGCACATTTTTTTAAAAAGGACATTTTTTCTTTAAATTGCTTCTTTAACTAACAAAATATGACAAGTATATAAAACCAAAATTATTTTGTATTAAATTTTAATTGTTCTTTAAAATGTTAATTGTTTTAATTAAAACTGCTTCGGTTTTAAATTTAACCGTATTTTAGTAAGACAAAAAGTAAAAATATTTTGAAAAAATCGTTGCGTTTTTTTTGTCTACTAAAAAAATAATACAAAAATAAATTTAAAAAGAATTGATATTAAAATATTAACTAAGAGTTTAATGTATAGCAGCAGCTGTAATAGTTTAAAATCAGTTTTACTTTATTTTTTTAAACGTTTTTGTTTGATTTTTGTTATGGATTGGTCAACTTGCAATTAATTGTTTGCTTTGTTTTATAAAAAAAAAATTAAATGCAGTACATTAGGAAGGTTATAACGAAAATTTATCCACACCCTGACTTTTTAGCCAATGAATGTAGTCTTAATAAATAATTTTAAAATTGATACGACCCACTGAAGCAATTTTTTTTAAAAATATCTTATTTTTTCAAAGTACTTTTTCATTTTTAAAATATTGTTTAAGTACTTTTTAAAAAAAGGTATTTTTTAGAAAGTTACTTTAAAATCAGTTTTTAAGGTTATGTTTTATAAAATAAAGTACTTTTTTCATCTTTCTCGATCTTCGATTTCAATCCCAAACTGTTGAGGATAACTACAAACAATTTTACACCAATATTGTTTTTTCTTTTGAGTTTTTCGAAAGTGAGTGTGTTTTAACAGACGAACAGACTGACGGTAATTATTTAGTCGACTTGGAATTACTCAAGGACCCAGAATATATATGAAAATACTTTATGGGGTATTAAATGTGAGTGAGTGAGACGTTGTTTGTAAAAGAAACGGCTTACTCGACAACGCCTTACACAATAAGGCCACTACAATTGTACTGATTTATAATGAAAAACATAACACTACATAATGTTTGTTACTTTCGGGAATATAATAAACACTAAAAAATATGTATCGTTTCTGTGTGTGTGTATGTGTGTGTGTGTGTGTGTGTGTGTGTGTACCGTACAAAGTTATCTTTTTTTTAATAGACGTCCTTTTTGACAGATCTTACGTATAACCTTCAGAAACATCGATAGTGTTTTCGCAAATTTTCCATTGAAGGTTTTATTATACAAATTCTCTTCTAAAAGCGAATTAAATGAGAAGCTGAAATGTAACAGTCATCGCGTTAAATGCCCTTCTAAATTGTGCTGCATTTAAGAGTTTGTTTGTGTCCTTTTTCATTTTTGTTTGTAAACGTTTATTTATGTTTTTTGTTCGTTTATGAATTTGTTTTGTTCTTTACAAAAAAAAAAAAAATTAAGAGTGGTATGTTCGGCTTTGCCGAATGTTATTAACCCTTCACCATGGCATGATTAAAGTAATTTGTTAAAAGTATATTATTTTTTTTTTTTTTTTGATTATTTATAAATATACTATGTAAAGTATTCCATAGAATATGAAGAGCCCACAAGGATAGCGTTATTTTGGCTTAAATTGTATAAAATTCAGAAACTTTTTTAATCAGTATACATACATACATAAATAACCAGTCCATAAAAAGAGTTTGGTACGATATGGCAAGGGTTGCCACTGTATATTGTACACACTTACATAGAGACTGTTCTGAAATGCATTACTGCGCTGCATCTGTAATTAGTTTGCGAAGCTATTGCCAGTCAGCTGATACCGGTGCTTGTTCGCTGGGCAGTTTTGATATATTTTTGAACACAATATGCATCAGCAATTTTTGTGTATTTTCGAACAGCATACATTTGAAGTAATGCCAGATGAGCTTTGATGTTTAACTTTTATATAAAATAGGTTTTTTCGGTTGAAGGGTATTTCTATGCAGATTCTTGCGGTTTTTTAAATCGAAAGTTTGTTTAATCTAAGTGTTAAAAATTTTGGATTCTGATTTTTAACAAATTTATATTTTATAGTTTTTTTTTTAATTTTTAAAACACTTTGATTTTAAAATGAAATTATCAATAGGTTTTTAGTCTCTTTTTAATAACCTAAAAATGTTTTAGCCAATTTTGTTTATTTTTATAGGAAAAAATTTACTTTCCATCTAATCGTATAAAAAATATAGAAGGTGATTTACTCCTGTAGTCGATTTGCGTATTTGAAAAATAATTTAGGGCACATTTGTATAGATACAAGATAAAATAATGAACTTAAATGACCCAAATAAGCCGAATATAGGAATAATATAGATCCTTAAATAAAGCATTGCAGCTCTTCTTCTGCTACAGTATTCGTCTAAAAAATTCTCGTTCAAATGGAAATTTGTACGAATATATGTTTAGACGAATCCTTAATTTGAACCACCTTATTCTTTTCTTGTGTTAGTAGCTATTGTGCCAAAAGCCTGTTTTCGGCAGCACATTCGATTAAATTTTTTTCAATATTTAAGATTAATTTCAACCACCTTGCTATCTTTGTATGTATGTACCATATCGTACCAAAAGCCTAAATTTAGGAGGACAGTTGTACAGGGTCAATTAAAATAATGGACCGGTTTAGTTCATTTTTAATATAATATTCGCTTTACAAATTTGGTCCTACCAAGCTTGAATATTATGGTTGCTATTATTAAGGGAAAAACAGGAAGTTATTTGCCCTTTAAGGTAAAAGTGAAAAAATAAAATCTATAAATTATAAGGAGACTTCAAGAAGTTAAGTTGTATGGCATAAAATTATAGGCAGTCGTAATTTTTTGCCCATATCTTGTCATTTATGGTCCGGTCTGTCTGAACTTTTCCTAACTAAATGGGATGTAAATGTCTAATAATCTAATCCCCATTATGTCTACGGCTAACTCTGGCAGTCGTGTTCGAATACTTTTTCGGTTCAAACGCAATTTTATTTCTAATTCTTTAAGTCGATACTAAAAGAATCGAAATTATTTTTTTAGAGTTGTAAAGCATTTGTTTAAGTTTTCACAACACTGAAAAAATAGTGTCGATTCGTTTCGTGAAAAAATTAGAAATAAAATTGTTGTCGATTCGAAAAAATATTCGATCACGACTACCAGAATTAGGCGCCTCCGCTACTCCGAAGTAATTAGAATATATGTTTTTCATATTTGATAATATTTTGTTTCCATGCACATTTCACTGGTTGTTAGGCCAGATCATCAGGAAACCTTTTCCAAAGATTTTAGAAAAGCTAAAAATATTATATGTACAAATAAAACCATAAAGCGAATAAGAATTTTAAACACTCAAAGTCCTACTTGTAACAATATCAAATCTTAAACAAAACACCAACAACAAACAGGTTTGTATTGGTAGTTTTAACGACCAATTTTATGGGTATAGAGATGGTTTAAATGTTTACTGAATTATAGATTTGCTGGTTTAAACACATTTTAAACCAAAAAGAGAGTTTAACTTGCACTGATTTATTAGCCCTAATAAGAAAACCAAGTTGCTGTAATCTGTAGGTTTTCATTGGGAAAAGATACTCGCCTAATGAGAAAAACGGCCATTAATGTTTATTGTTTTATGCAGTTTTGAATTATGTTGGCATACCTTGATTCATAAAAATTATATAAAAAAAGGCATATTTAATGAAAATCCTTAAATTTAACTAAGGCCTTATTTTGAGTTCCAAACATAGAAACATACGACTTTTTTCTTTGTGGCCTACCTATGTATACTGTGAGTAGTTGTATAATATTCAGTGTATATATATCATTATTTAAGAAATGACAAACGGAAAGGCAAACATAAATATATACCTATGGTGAAGGGTATTAAAAAAAATGTTCTTTCTTTGTGTAGCGTTTTTTAAACATTTTATGTTAAAAATATTTTTGTGATTTTCTGACACACTCACACAAAAAGCGAATAATTTGATGTTGTGGCCATGGAAAAGTACTTTTGTTTTATTCACTTTAAACTGAACATAATCTACATAAGTTTGTATAAATATTATAGATATTTATCTAAAATAATTCAGAATTGTAAAAAGACATACCGACTGTTCTTTACCATTTCCCCGAATAGAACTATATTTGTATTTTACTGGTTAGATTAAATTACTGTTTAGATTATCATCTCACTAGTTTAAATTTCGATTTTGTAACTAGATAATCAATAAAAAAAAAACACTAGAAAAGCACTTACGTGGTTGATTTTCGATAATAATCGAAATAAAACTGGAGTTTTTTATTGTAATTGGACATGCCTACCGTAGATATATAGACGGATAAATATTTAAACTAAATCTCTTGGTAAACAAAGTTTTAAGTTCGCCAGATTTCCATTCAGTAATAAAAAAAAAAGTTCCCTGGCCAGCAACTCAATCAAATTAGTCGTGTATATTAATTTTTTGTATGTAATTTTCCACAAAATTTCTCAAAATGGTGATTGGTGTATTCAATGCAAAAAAAAAATATTAAAATGATAAAAAACCAAAAAAAATATGTTTTCAGTTTCTAAATATGGCATCGGTGTTTATGAGAATTTTCAATCTGATATGTATGATGTTGCTAATTGGGCATTGGAGTGGTTGTTTGCAATTTTTAGTGCCAATGTTACAAGGTTTTCCTTCAAACTCATGGGTATCAATTAATGAATTGCAGGTAAGTTTACTTTCAAACACGAAACAAACAAAAAATGTACACATTTTATAATTCATATATGTATGTCCATATAAACTTGCATACAAAAAATTTAGGAGTCATATTGGCTGGAACAATATTCATGGGCTTTATTTAAAGCAATGTCTCATATGCTATGCATAGGTTATGGCAGGTAAAGTACACAGAATATAACAAAAACCAAGATTTCAATTAAGTATGTATAACATAATTCTTGTTAGATTTCCGCCCCAATCCTTAACCGATATGTGGTTGACAATGTTATCCATGATATCGGGTGCCACATGTTATGCTTTGTTCCTGGGTCATGCGACAAATCTTATCCAAAGTTTGGATTCAAGCAGGCGTCAATATCGTGAAAAAGTCAAACAGGTCGAAGAGTATATGGCGTATCGTAAATTACCACGCGATATGCGTCAACGTATAACCGAATATTTCGAGCATCGTTATCAAGGTAAATTCTTCGATGAAGAATGTATATTAGGAGAATTGAGCGAAAAATTAAGAGAGGACGTTATCAACTATAACTGTAGGTAAGTATTTACTATTACTTAGTACCCGGGTTTACACTATAAACGTTTTCTTTCAGAAAGTCTGAGTTTATTGGTGAGAGGGAGAAAAAAATATCATGTTCTCTTCTCCTCCTACCATTAAACTCCGACTTTCTGAAAGAAAACTTTCATAGTGTAAGCCCAGACTAAAAATTTATTTTATGTACTTCAGTTAATAAAAGAAAACAACATTTTCAGATCTCTCGTTGCGTCAGTGCCTTTTTTTGCAAATGCTGACTCCAATTTCGTTTCTGATGTTGTTACTAAACTTAAATACGAAGTATTTCAACCAGGTTTGTTTTCTAAGACAGATACAAAATCAGACGTTTGAAATAAGATTTTAGCAATTATCTGTTCAATATTTTCGAGAAAACTTTTAATCTTTGATAAAACGCAAATCTATTTCAAATTTTGGATATCAAAAACAAGAGTTTGTCTTTTCTTATTCTCAATTTAAAATCTTTTGCAATTACAATTTCAGGTGATATTATTATAAAAGAAGGTACAATTGGTACCAAAATGTATTTTATACAAGAAGGTGTGGTCGATATTGTGATGGCAAATGGAGAGGTAAGTTTTATTTTCTTTAAAAAGATTTGGTATTAAGTTTAATTTCTGTATGAGTTTAACAGTTGTTCAAAGAAAACGGATATCACACCAGTTCCGAATATGATTTCTAACAAGAAATGTTGTGTTTTCCGCAGGCATCAGAAATTAAGAACCGAAAACTTAAAATTAAAGTTTTTCATTTTTAAAATTCAAAACTCATACGTACAAAAACAAATTTTTTTTCTATCAGTTAAAATAAAATATAGGAAACACAAAAAAAGATATATTTTTTTAAAGTACAACATGTATTTTGTACATGAAAAGAAACAAAAAAATAAAAATTCAAAATCGTTTTTTTTTTATTTTTTATTTTTTTGAAAAATATTTATCTTAATGTTCAAAAAATGTTTTCAACTGTACAAAGAAAAAATAAAAATTATTTTGTTTGATTTGTTCTTCAAAGTTGAAAATAATAAAGTTCTTAAAAAAAACGTTTTTGGGGAAAATATTTTTTTTTTCTTTTTAGAAACTAACAATCAAGGCCCATTGAAAAGGTCTGCGCAAGAAGCCTGATGATCATTGTTTATGTTCTTTTTAGTTGTCAAAAGTTGTTTACATTTTGCTTACATGTGCATGTATACGTTTATGGTATGCCACACATACACGTTTTTTCCTTTTGCTTTGTATATGTGGTAGTAAATTTTTGACAACTAAAAAGAATCGTTTTTTGTTTTTGTACAAGTAAGCAGACCTGATAGATGGGCCTTGCTAACAATAAAAACTCAATTTTGAAGTTAAAATTGTGAATTATTACTAATTAGCTTTATAAATTTTTACTTTAATTTTGTACGTATGAGTTTTAAAATTGTCAAATAAAAAAATTAAATTTTAGGTTTTCGGTACTATTTTTTTCATTTCATGTACAAAATTGTACTGAAAAAATAAATATCTTATTTTTTGTGTTTGCTTTTATTTTTTTAAAGTGATGAAAACAATTTTATTTTGTACGGATGAAAAAAATTAAATTTTCGGTTCGTAATTTTTTGTACAAAAAAAAAAATAATTTTCTTGAAAACTTTTTTATGAGAACTTTTTTTTTTGAACTTTAAGAAACAATATCAAACAAAATATTTTTATAATTTGTTGTTGTTTGTACAGTTTAAAATATTTTTCGAACACCAATGATAAATATTTTTTGAAAAACATAAAAAAAAAACGTTTTCCGGTCCTTGGTTTTCCGGATTTTTTTTTTTTTTTTTTTTGTTTTGCAAAATATTCATGGGCCGAACTACCACATACGTGATTGAGTTACTGCATTCAATATCGAACAATTATAATCGAAATTTGAGATAGCATGCGCAAATACGAATGTGTAATCGAGTACCGCCTGTTACCATTTGACTCGTTAGCTCTAAAACAATCGAAAACAATATTTTTTAATTGCGTGTGCTAAAAACATGCCAATATTAAAGTTAATAAAAATATTTAAGCTGAGTTTTTTAGATGTAAATTACGTTTGAACTTAGTTTAGTCTGAAACTTGGATTTTTCTGTTTTAAAATTAACTAAACCTAGTTTAACTAAGATTTAAAAAACCTATCCTTAAAGTTTAAAGCAATAAAATAAAACTATAATAATTTTGTACGACCAATATTAATAAAGTAAACGGAAAGCAAAAAGTTGTTATGGCCAAGTATGTACATCATTGAGCATTTTTTATCAAAATTTAAAGAAAATCTTATTTTTTCATAAAAATTTCGATTTTTTTCTAAAATTAATTTAAATAATTTTTAAAATAATCGGTTTTTTCCTTAATTATTTACTTATTTAATCTCTATAAAATAATGTTTTTTACCAAAATCTTGATTTTGGTTAAAAAATTGTGAATTTTTTTACAATATTTAGTTTTAATATTTTACAAAAAAAAAAAAAAAAGTTTCATAAAATAATAATTTTATTGAAAAAATTTTAATATAATAATTTCAGGTGGCAACATCTCTATCGGACGGTTCATATTTTGGTGAAATTTGTTTGCTAACAAATGCCAGACGTGTGGCCAGTGTGAGAGCTGAAACGTATTGCAATTTATTTTCATTAAGTGTAGATCATTTCAATTGTGTCCTGGACCAATATCCTCTAATGAGAAAAACAATGGAAACTGTTGCAGCTGAACGTCTTAATAAAATTGGCAAAAATCCCAATATAATGCAACAAAAGGATGAACAAATAAGCAATCCAGAATCAAATACAATAACAGCGGTAGTCAATGCTTTAGCAGCGGAAGCGGAGGAATGCAAAGATGAGTAAGTTATTTAAAAAAAAACTTAATGAAAAAAGTTGTTGCAAAATGTGTTAAAGAAATTTATGAACATATCGCTCATTTGCTGCAAGACCGGCAAATGTCAAAAAAAAAATCCATTTCGAGATAAACGCGTTTAAAGTTTTTGATTTGCTCTATCACGATTAGGGTGATCGATCGAATAGTATTCGACCGGTTAAAAACGGTTATTTAAGTTTTGCCCAAGTCGTATATTTTAAAATGTCCATTTTTCGAATATCGAATAAACCGGTTATTTCAGTGAAATAAACCGGTTACTTTAGTAATGTGTAATTTATATACGTTTTCCTTACTTTTGTTATAAATGTACGCGTAATTTAAGTATTTATCTAATTGAATACTTGACAAACTTGAACTTTTTATAAAAAATGTCAAAACAAAATGTAACAAAACTCAAAAAACATTATGAGAAATGTAAATACAAATCGCTTATATTAGCGTGTGTTCAAACCAAAACAAAACAAACAAAAACCAAAAACATTTCAAAATACTACAAAATAAGTTCAGCTTAAAAAGTAATTAGCAATTTGACAGCATTCATAATACTATATATAAACATATATATTTATAAAAATTACATCTCTGGAGATAATATCGAACTGACTTAAAAGACAGTAGTAGTTCTAGCATATTTTCATGCTTAAAACTGCACCATATATTCAAAATCAACGTTATAGAAAAATTATTCACTTTTATTTAATAAACTACCAAGAACTTAAAACAAAATTGAAGCAATCAAAAAATTTCATGGCAGGGTTTAAATTGTGATCGACGAATTGACAGATATTTCATACAAAAAGCATTTTCATATTACTATTGTTTCTATAATGCTGAAACAAAACAATTTAAATATATAATCCTGGATAAGAGGTTTTGTTTGCAACTTTTCAAAAATATAGCTGAAGTTTACTGATTCATATAGACATGCTTAGCCACCAACAAACTAAAATGATTTAAAAAAAATTTAGGAGAATATCTCAAATTATAAATTTATTAAATTCCTATAATTTTTTAAAACCAAAGTTTTTCAAAATTTCTACAGCTAATAAATATTTGACGTCCTACACGTAACCACTAGTTTTCTTAAAGAATTGTTTGGCTAGAGCAAACATAATTTAACGGTTTCTTAACTACATTATAAATAAATGCAATTATCATCTTAGACATTAAGTTTAGCAAATAACTAGAAAATGTTTAAAATAATGCTTAACTTTTATATGGTCACGTGTTTTTTCTGATTTTATCGTCAAATATTTCTGGTCTGGACATACCTTAAGTCATATCTATGTATTGAGGCCCTATGCTCCTTATAGGATCGAAGGGAACATATGTATGTATATGTATTTTGTTGGTTCCTTACCTTCGTGAATTGTTTTGCTTTTATTTTTATTAACTTTTTATAACAAAAACTAAATTGATTTTTGTATTTTTATGCATTCGAATTAAAACCGGTTAACCGGTTATTTTTAAAATGTTTAACCGAAAACCGGTTTTTTTAAAATAGCAACTATTCGAAATATTCGAAAACCGGTTATTGAAAAAAGTCGAATAATCGATCACCCTAATCCCGATACATTCTCTTCAAATGGGGCAAGTATAAAAGATATAAAGATGAATTTTATACACAATATAAAGAAAAACATAGCGAACAATTCTGCATCACTAACTCCAAAATTGTGTTTTTTGCAGCAAATGAGCGATATGTAAATCATAAAAAGTCTTAAAAGTATTTTATTAGAGTAATAGAACTTGTAATTTTGAGTTTAGAAGTAATTTTTAAAACTCTTTAATCCAAAATTTATATCTAATTTCTTTTTTTTTTAATATTATTAGCAGTGAGATTGATCCAAAGGAAAATTTATTACATGGTTCCATGTCAAGTATAGCTGAGCCCATACAAACAATACGTGAAGGTTTACCCCGTCCTAGAAGTGGTGAATTTCGTGCATTATTTGAGGGCAATACTCCATGACACTGAGAAAAATTACTAACAACGGCATCGACACCCACACTACAATTGCACTATTATCATAAGCATTTGTTGGCATTTAGTGTTTGTGGTGTTAGAAGAGCAACACTGTGAATTATTAACAAAACCAACAGCATCAATCTTCATCATCAACAAGCAAATTAACAACAAAATAAACAAAAACTACAAACAAAGTTATCATCAGCCGCAGCAGCAGAAGCATTAGAAAAACGCAGTAAATTGTTATTTATATTCAAGCCTCATATATTGCTATTCCAAGCAGCCTTTTATAAAAAAAATAACAAACAAAAAATACTAAAACTAAAAGAAAAATATAATAAAATTAGAGAAAAGGCAATTAATGTAACTTATAAGTTAATTAAATAAATGTTCTATTATATAGATACAACCATACATATGTTTATTAAAATGGTCAAAATTATTTGTTTTCTTTCTATAAATTTACAACTGTCACTAATTACTTTTCTCTAAAATTTTATTATATTTTTGTAAAAGTTTTTTACAAAAAAAAAAAATAAATATTTATACATATTTATCATGCTTTAACACCAAATTAACTAGCGATTGCTTTACAAGTCCATTTTTTATTTAATTCCATACAAGACAAAAGTATATTCAAAACACAATCCAAACAGATAGACAGACCGACAAACTATTAACGAATTATTTATCAATAAAACTAAAATTTAATTTAATTTAAATGATAAAATCAAAAACGAATTTCAAATATTTAAGTTTTTACACTATATACTCATATTAACTCAAATACCAAACACAATAGAAACAACAACAATAACAACAACTACAACAAACAATTACCTACATACCTACTACGTCAACAACAACAACAACAAAACATTACTTACATACAAAATAAAAGGAGATAAACTGCAATTAATAACATTAAACAACATAAAAAAGTCCTCAATAATTTAAACAAGCAAAAAAGAAATAACAAATTTTTTCAGCTCCGCAAACTGTGATGACTTAAGTATAAGAAACGACATTAATTAAAAAAAAAAAATAAGAAAATAACCAAACAAATAATTAAAAGAACAACAAAAAAAATTATTCAAAAATTAAAAAATGATTTAAACTTAAAACTGAAAAAAAAACCTAAACAAATTGAGAGTTTAACAAAAGATGAAATTAAGAGAAGAATAAAAGAAAACCAATTAGTTCAATCTACATTATTTTCAATTTTGCCAGGAAATTTAATTTCTTAACATATATTTTATTATTTAGCTTCTTAAACCATAAAAAAAACTTTAGTGCCTACTTGTTTTGCAATGATATGCATTCTCTTTTTCGTAAAAAATTCTGGGAACATTTGACGAATAGACTTTTCTTGACGACATTCGAAATACCATTTAAATTCGGTCAATTTTTTCAATATATATTTAATAACAATGTTTAAGCCTTTTCTGGGTGACCCAGTAGGTTAGTTAAAAGCTAGTCTAGTACTGCGCGAGGACTGCGGGTTCATTTCACGCCAGACACTCTGGTATGTTTCGCTAAAACTGGCTGAAAGTCTGAATTATTTAATTTTTATTTGTAACATTAATGTGTTAATTATGTTTGACAACCGGGTTTTAGTTCAGTTCCCATTTGCCGATAATAAAAATGGTAACTGGTGTCGATTTCTGTTTCGAAATATTAAATACTAAAGCAACCGTTAAATTTTGATTGCTGTGTAGACTTTCAAGTAAAATGGCATCAAAGGCTAAAAATAAGGAAATTTTTTTGTTTAATTTTGGATATTTTATTTCATTTCTTTACAAGAAGTCCCAACTTCTATGAGAAGACGAAAATATGCCCAAAGGCAAGAAAATTTATATTTATAAGTGATTCTAGCGGATTAAAACTGCCTCTCAAGTTTCTCCCAACAGAAAACACGTTTACGCCTTGTTTTTGGTCATCCAAAAAATAAATGCACTAAACTCCTCATTAAATTTTTTTTATTAAATTTACTTATTCTGATTAATTTGCGTTAATTGTTAACATTTATTTGGCTGCCGATGAGTCAAAATCGCACCTGACAAAAGTTGCCTTAACTAATATAAATTTTTATTTCACGTTCGATTGCCATACATAAAAGACGCACTATGCGTTATAGTCCTCCTTCGGATTTGTTTTTAATAACTTCTCTTTTAAAATTGATTATGTATGTGAAACAAAATTTTGATCTGACAGCCGTTTTAAAGTTTTGACAAGATCATAAACATAACAAACTTACAAACAAACTTATTAATTTGCATAAAAAAATTCTTTAAACTGATTCGGGAGTTTAAAGTCTATAATGAATATGAAGACAATAGAATATTTTAATCAAAAGATAAATAAATATTCATAAACTTCTAAAGTTCAACAAAGAGCCTAATATTGCTAAAGTTTAAAAAACAAGATTTAACATTAGCAATTTATGACGATAGAGTTCCAGTACCGACCGACAGTGAACTACATGCTTATTTTGTAAGTCATATTTAACAGCCATTTTACATTCTTGGCCTACACCACTGCAAGCACGTAAATTATTCTCAGAGCTTTTTAGTTGGTCTGGTCCAAAACATTATTAGTTACTAAGTGATAAACTTACAAAAAAAAATTGGTTATTTAGAAATTTGTTTAAATCAACAAATAACACTTTTTTTACTTAATACAGACAACAACAACCACAAAAAAACCTTACTAAACTTTACGAATTTATACATTTTTATATTTCATAAAATATTAAGCTCCACTTTTAAAACTTATTTCAATATTTTTTTATATTGTTATTTTGTTTTTTAATGTAATTTCATACTCAAAGAAAAAAAATTGAAATTAATGTAGATATAATTTACATAACTAAAAACAAAAAAGGAAGGATGAAACTAAAATTACCTAAATTATTAAAGAAAAAAGAATCATATTGTTTGTAGATTGTTTTCCTTAATTTTCATTTAACATTTAACTGAAACCACCTGATGTTTTAAGTTGATTATTAGTAGTAAACCAAACATAATTTTTGCAATAGGAATAAAGTAGAATATTAGAGATTTAATAGTCAATGATTAAATATTAAAAAAAAACAAAAAAAAAAACAAAAAAAAAATAATAATAAAAGAAAATAGTTAAGCCTATCCTTTCATCCCAAACTGTAACTATCCCTCTAACTCTTTCTTTTACTTAATCTCTGCCACTAACTAACAATTCAAACAAAAAATCAAAATCTCTCATACTTTCAGTTCCTGGTCCCAATACTCCTTCCTCTCCTTTTACCACAAACAACAACATAAAAAAAATCCATTTAATATTAAATTTAAACTTTAAAAAAAACTAGCCCTCCTATTAAAACATTTTACAAAAAAAAATAAAATTTCCTACAAAAAAAAACAATGTATTTTCATTAAATGAACATATATACACAACATACTAAAATAAAAATTACAAAAATATAAAATAACACTACATGAATACCTAAAATAAAATAAAAAGAACATCTAGTAAAGTAAATAAAATAATATTAAAAACATTAACCAAAATAACAAAATAAAAACATTGTTAAATCAATATTATGAGTTTAGAGAAAATAATTATTATATAAAACAAAAAACTAATCATTGTTATAAACTGCAAAAAATAAAAATATATACATTAAACAAGCATGACACATTTGTTTTTAGTACACATTGTAGAAAAAAGCGGCAACTTAAAAAATGTTATAAAATAAATTAAACCTACCCCCCCCCCCCCTCCCCCCAAAAAAAAACTTAGGAAAAATCACTAAACTATAAAAAAATTGTATTAAATTAAAAAAATAAAAAATTAACTTACAAATGAAAAACCAACTTACAAATAATAAATTATATTATACATAGTTAAAACAAAAGAAGAATTTCATCTAATGTACAATTTTTATATAATTTTAATATAAAATATTTCCAAAATTGTGCTGTAAGACATGATCGAAATGAGAAATGAGAAAACCGAACTTTAAAATCGATTAAACAAAAAAAATCAAACTATTTTACTCGGGACAAATTCATACAGGTGACTCTATCCCTTTTTTTTTTTGGAAAATACTAAGTATGTATTTAGTTTTTGTAAAAAGTTACGAGTGAATTTCAAAATTATTTGTTGGAAAAATATAAAAAAGGGAAATATACAATGGTTTTAGAAGGTAAATCTTTTTTATGTATTGCAAATTTATTGTTGCTCCACTTATTTCTTACGCATTTTTCATTCCTTGTGTTTATGTTTAATATTAACTTTTTTTTGTTTTATTAAAATCAAATAGAAGTTTTTTCACAAAATGTAAACAAAGCTTTCCATTCAGTATACACACAAAAAAATAAACAATAAACAGATTACTCGAAAATATCACCTGTATGAATTCGCCTTGGTTTTACTAAATTAGAGAAATTGTAAATGTTAAAAAAAATAAACTTCGAAAAAAAAATACTTTGTTTATCATTTTTGAAAACAATTCAATAACAAAGTTCTACCCCCGTATTTATAAACGTTTATCAAATTTAACAAACGTTTATTAAGGCAAATTTCCATCAAAAATTTGTTTTTTTATAAATATGGGCGCTAATATTTATATACAGTAGAATCGCGAATTTTAGCATTCATGTATCGCTTTAGTTAACTCTTAGGATTAAATTTAAACTTAGTTTCACGTAGTCTTAAACTCGTCTTTTTCCGGCAAAATGTGATTTTTTTTTAATTATTTCATTAAAGACCAACATTTTTAGCAAAACTAACTTGGTGGCCACAGCACCCGGGGAATTTGAATTAATAATTGGGCTGATTGTTTTTGTTTAAAATGTAAATTAAACGAACTCTTCGTTCGAATTCGATGAACAGACAGTAACTTAAGTAATGGATGTATTGTAAATGTTAGGAGTATACACAGAATTCGCTATTCGAAGATTTGTTAAGATCTCCTTTCGAGACAAACGTCGGATGTATGTAGCTTTTTTATTTATAAGTAATTGTAATCCTTGGGACATTTCGGTTAAATTGTTTGCGATTCTACTGTATTTCGATTTTAAAGTTGTAACATTTATCCAATTTTTCGGGATATGATAATAGTTTTTTTTTGTATTTTAAAATATTCCAACATAAAAAGAAGAATTTAAACGACACACTTTCATTTCTAATATGAATTACGGCACATTTAATTTGTTTAAACTTTTTATATTTTTAAAAATGTTTAATAAAACTTTTTATACATACATACATTAACATTAATTTTTATTCTTAATTTTTTTCTTTTTATTTATTATTACTTTTATTATTTGTTTCTTAATGAAATACCTGTAGTCTATTTTAAAATTATTTAAGTTATTTTTAATAAATATTTTCATAATAATTTTATACTTTTAAGTCCCTCTCTCTCTCTCTTTCTCTCACACACACACAATCTCTTATGCTATAACGACCATTGTAAACAAATTTGTATCTTATTAGTGATTTATCTTTTTAGTCTCATTTTAAATTATTAATATATTATATGTATTGTTTATTTTCTATTATAATTATGTATAATCATTAATTAAATTAGTTTATCTAGCTAAGCAAACAACTCTTTTTATTACAAACAAAAACACAAAACAAAAAACCAGTAATAAAAATAGAAAAAATAAAAATAATCTGCAAGTTGTATTTGTTCGAATTGTAAGCAAAAACAACAAATAACAACCAAAAACCAAACAAATGTAAAGAATATCTTGTATTTTATTACACGTAAACTAATAAAAAAAAAACCAGAAGGACAGCGTTTGCCTTATAAAATGAAAAATAAAATCTTTAAGCATTTTTATTTTAATGAAAAGAAGCCGTAAAACTGCTCTGATTGGAGAGCAGATCCCATGTCGCTGTCATTATCGCTTAAGGGAAATTAGGCCTTTCCTGCCCTTCCCCTTGCCCAAGACCGTTGTACGTTTCAATATCGCATTAGTAAATGATTTTGAGTCGCCCAACTGTACTGTGTTATGATTTTTTGAGTTTTATTATTAACCGTATGCTGTCGTTTTGTAAACCTACGTTAGGTTTAATGTTCAACTGTCAGATATAAGGACGACTCACTCGAAACCTTTAAAGTTCCAGTTTTAATACCCTGAGCGTGTGACCCATGCTGCGGATTCCAAACATTTTGATTCTGTGCGGGAAATAAAGAGCGATCTTAAGCTTAGCTCAGATCAACCATCTATCCAGGGCAGTTCTGATATGCCTATCTATACCTTATATGCCTTTAACCAGAGCATTGACAAAGAAAGCGGAATATTGTTTCTTCCTCCCCTTCAATTTACAGTAATCATTTTGTTCCAGTCCCGGTCACCCATTCAAGGTCCCTGTCAACCAGTGACCCGGAATAACTGATGTCACTGTTCTAAATTGGTCGCAACCAAGCATTAGTTGGTCTTCCTACTCTTCTGGCCAAAGAATAAATATTTTTACCGAGCCATCACATTTGAGCTTTTGTATGCAACTGACGTTAAATTTGTACTTATCAAACAGCGAGAGCCTTTGAAATGCCAACTAGATTGTTTAGGTATTTGTCGTCCAACAGACATCCTGCAGTTAACCTTGATGTCTTTTAGACACCCGCTACGGCTGCAATGACAGCTTTCATATCCGTAAATATTCATATGTACGTATATCTACGGTAGCCAAACGTTTATTTTTAAATTCAAACAAAACTATTATACAACGTATAATTCATAACTTTTACCACTTTTTTATATAAAATCCGATATAAATTCAAACACTTTTTTTCGTTTTTTTCTCTTTTGGCCATTTATAACATAAGAAACGTCAAAACAATTTTAATTTTTCATACATTAAAAAGTAAAAACAAAATCTTAATATATTCCTAGCAAACAAAAAAATTAATCGTTAATACATAAAAAAGGAAACTTCAGCTTAAAATAAATCAGGGAAAATAAATACTTTTTGAATAGTCAAAGTAAACAGTAAAACATCTATTAATAATAAAAAAAAATAGTCTTTAACATACCTTCCATTGTATGTTTCGTTGAAAAGGTTTTCGACGTTTAGGCATACAATTCCAACAAAATATCAGAACGGAAGGGATTTGAAGTCGTTAGAAAATAGGGTAAATTCCTTAAACGTTCAGAAGCACTTTCGTGTTTGTTTAGTATTATGGACTGATTATAGATGATACTATCATAAATGGCCTCATAATCGATTCCGCGTTGCTGTAGACTAACCAATTCCGAAAAGCTTGGATATTCGCCCGATTCAATCATAGAAAATCTTTGGAAAAGTAAATAAAATTAAAGTTGTTGGAATCAAAAAAGGAAATTAAAGTGATTAATACTATAAATAAAGGACAATTATTAATTACTATATATGATAAATTGGAAACTAAAGCTCACGTAGGAAAATCTTCACGAGGATGACGTACACGTTTGCCATTATTCTGAAAAACATGAAAAAAATTATTTTTATTTTATTTGTACATACATAAATAAACATTTTAGTAATAAATTACATGATTTATTTTTTCTGGTCTCCAGTCTTCATTATACAAAGCATAACGACTTTCCACCAAAGATTTATTAACTTGTACATCTTTGTCACCATTAGTTTCGCACAAAATCATGTAAAAAGTGTGATTCTAAAAGACAATTACACAATGGAGGAAATTAAATATTATATAAAATTAAGTTGCATTGTGTTAGTAGTTGATGTTCCTGGTAATTCGTGAACCGATTTTGTTCCTAGAAATCTTCTGAAAGGTGACTTGAATGCTTCTACTTGTATGTGTATACGCTCTTTTAATATGCATTGGTTTGAGTTATAGGCATTTTAATGAACATATCGCTCATTTACTTCAATAGCGACATAACTCAAAAAAAGTTATTTCGAGATAAACGCGTTTTAAGGTTTTGATTTACTCTAACCACTTCGAAAAAATAACGACACATTCTCTTTAAACGGGGAAAGTATAAAAGATATAAGATGAATTTTATACACAATATAGAGGAAAACATAGAGCATCGCTAACTCCAAAATTTAATTTTTTGAGTGATGTCACTATTGAAGTAAATGAGAGATATCTTTTCTTTGTGCGTTAATGGTATATTTGTTGTAATTTTTGGAAAACAACTCCCAAGCGGGTTAACAGATATTAATAAAATTTTGTATTAAGATAGAATATTCTATCGAAATTATTATATTTTTTCTTTCCCGAAATTTTGGGTCAGGAAGGAATATAGACAAAAACAAATGGCAGCACTATAAACTAATTCTTTGGAATAATCCTTCAAAAACATCAACATTTTTTCATATAAATTTTCTATTGCTACAGTCGCATGCAAAAAAGAAAATTTTAAAAATCGGTCTTTTAGGAAGTAAAATTGGGTAAAACTGGGAGTTTTGAGTAAATGTACGTACGTTTGGTACTTTTTGCAAACACCTTTTTCAAAATATTTTGCACAAACTTGAAGCTTATGTTCTTTAATATAAAGGCAGCGAACAAATAAAGTAAATTTGTGTATAGTAGCGTATTATGGAACTTAAGGGTAAAAAGGGAATTTTGTTATCCGTTGTAATAAAGATAAGCACTTGTACTTAAATTAAGATTTCATGCAGCTTTCAGTTCCACTACCAAAATATGATGTTTGTACTCAATTCTATTTGGTACTCATTGGCAAGTATGATAACAAAAGAAAACTTCCTTCAAATAATTTTTAAAAATAGCTTTAAGAGATATACGGGTATGTTCTGTAAATCGAAATGAAGTGGATTTAAAATCGCACAAATTTTGAAAACGAGCCTGTAAAGAAAGTTCATAAAAAGATTCCTTTTTATATACTTCATACTTTGAATACCAATTATATTCACAAGAACAGCTCTTACAAATAGGAAAAACTACAGTAATTTTGTCAATAATTGAAATCAAAATTTCGCTCGATTTCAATTCCACTTCATTTCGATTTGTAGAACATGCCCGATATATTAGCTTTTAGATATATAAAAAGTAATAAAAACCAGTATTTAAATGTATTTTGAAAATACCGGGTAGCGCCTGGGCCGAACAGCTTGTGTATTTATAAACAAAAATTTGATAATAAGTTTTTGTTATAATTCAAAATAAAAAAGATCATTTTTTTCAAAAATTACATGAATATTTTTCCAATCGTTTCTTACCTCTCTATCGATTTCTGATATTTGCGCATATAACATCATCTCCGATACCAACGATAGGAAATATATAGTGGCGTCATGATTCCAATGTAGGGCACGCGGTTTAATATGTGATAAACACCCTCTTAAAGCTTGCGCCGGCAATTCAGCAAAGATTGTTGCTAAAAATTTTATATTTCCTATTTCTACTTCTGTCACTGTGCCATAATCCATGAATGATACCTAAAGAGCAAAAAATAAAATTTAGCAAAATCTTTATAAAATATTGTTTTTATAAGCTATACTTTGACATGAGTATTAACAGGCGGAGCCACAATTTCCGCACGATGCCATAAGCCATTATATAAAGCTGCACATACTTGTCCCGGAGTTAAACACATTACAGGAATGCGCAAATCTTCAGGGTCTAAAGTGGTGTAATAGCGTCTGTAAAGTATGAAACATATAAAAGTATTTGTATAAAAACTATTATGGTAAACTTCGTCAATATTGCCAATTTATTCAACAACAGAGAAAGTTTATTTCTTATCCATTTTTTGTATACAAAACAGAGGAAATCGTTTTTGTTTTTAAAAACGAATTTGATCTAGAAAAGACAGAGCAATATTCTTTTCTTGAAAATGTATTTTCTTTAAATTTGAAGAAAATTTTAAAAATAAAACATGGGGGCCGGCCCTACTCTTTATTGCAATGCGAAAAAATGGTTGCAAATCTAGTAAGTAAAACTTTTTAATGCGTTTGCGCATTTGTCTTTCGCATCTTTTTAATTTTTTTCTTTTCGCAAATCATCACTATTTATTTTATTTATTAAGATAGCGAAAGATTGGATAAATAATAAATATTTTTTATAACATTGACCTTGAGCTTAAAAATTTATTACGTAAAAATAATATTGAAACTGAAAAGGCCGAAGAAAATAGACTTAATAAGATTCATTAAATTTATTTATAAAATAGTCTTACTCAATTTGAAACATCATCCAGTCCAATTCATCATTATCTTTATGAATATTAAACCAAAATTTAAAAGGATTGTGGATCTAAAAAATTAACAAAAACTTGTACAAATATATGTATTATTATTATTGTATTAGAGTGCTCAAAACAAATCGCTCCTTTATTGCAGCTCAGTCATATCTCAAAAAAATCAAACTTGGCAAATGCGGTTAAAGTTTTCAAAATGTACCTTCTTATACAGATTCAATAAAATATGTATATTTCGCTATAACTGCGATTCAGTTTAAGATAAAACACGGATTTTTTTTACATATAGAGTCGGTGTGAAGGAGCAGTTTTGCTTAAGTAACTTCAAATTTTTGATTTTTTGAAATACGACTATGTTGCAATAAAGGAGCTAAATGACTTGTGAATTTTGACCAACATCCCCCTCCTATAATTGTTCTATGTATTGTAGAAACGTGTCGTTTTTGTTAAATAATTACTTTTGTATGTAAATGTCAATCGTAAACGTTTTCCTAAAATCCTTATATTTTACACAACTTGTATGTACAATACACAGAACAATTCTAGTAATGGACGGCACGGGCCTGGACATTTTTTTCGTCCATACAATCTTGGAACACTCCAATGCACATATAAAATACAACAAATAATAATAAAAAACACTCACTTCGGTAATAAAAATCTTTAATGTTGAACCAACCGTAACATGATCTGGAATTTTATAAGGCGATATTTTGATGCCATAATTTACTGTGTGTTCAGGAAAATCTAAGCGGAAAACATTATTTTTCTGGAAAAAAAAATTGTGTTGAATAACTACTTATAAAAAAACCTTATAAAAACAAACTTAAAATACTTACAGCTGCAAATGAAGGAACTGCCTCATCAGGATCCTCTACTTGATCAGTACTATCATCAAAAAATCCATTGCGAAGATTGGATTTGTTTTCATTTGTAGTTTTAGTTTCTTGAACAGTAACTTCTTTCTGTTGTTCCACTGAGGAAAAGTGTGTGCTACACTCCTTTATGGGATTTGATACTATACTTAATTTGGGCATGTTAAGTAGATTTTCAACGTCATCTGATAATTTAATCGGCACTTGTTTTTTAACTTTTTGGGTTTTTATTTCATCCCGTAATCCAGTAGTTTCTGTTAAGGATTTTTCAACTGATTTTTTTTCAATTTCTTTTGTAACTTTGTCTCGATATTCTTTTTTAGTTACTTCTGCTGGCATAGTTGATTTCGTTTCAGACGAAAATTGTACAGTTCGAGTCTGATGCCGGGGAATTGGTGGTGGATAACTAGTGATGTTGCACTTTTGTTGTAACAAGCTACTTATTTGATTTACATTAACTAAACCATTTTGTACAAGGTTCAAAACTGGATTTGGGTAACAAGTTAAATACGGTTGGGCATTTAAGAGTATACCGTTTGGTTGTGGTAAAGCATATATCATTTGATTTGCTAAAGCTGGTTGCACATTATTTGTTCTTTGTACGATATGCGGAAAGTTTTTTACTTGTGGGGTTTTGGTCATATAATTACGGTTAACACTTTGATAGGGAGACAATTGGTGGGCGGACGTTTTAGCTGGTTGATACGTTTTTGGCTGAAACTTATTATTTTTGGGTGCACTATTATTAGGACGACCTCTGCTTTTGGATCTTGTTCTAGTCTTAGGTTTTTTTTGCCTCATGATCATATCATGAATGTGATCAGACTTTTTATTGGCAACAAAACAAACCATTGCAGTTGGGCCATTCCCAAATACCTTTTTTAAAATTTGTTATATTTTTAAGAATTTTCATTTTGAAAAAAAAACTTGCTTACCATTAGTGTATCCGGTATTGAACGGAAAAATTGCTCCAAAGAATCATATCCCAGCCGGCGAAATGGTATATTTTGGCCTTCAACATCACGATAATCACGGTTCAATTTGTCGACTGTAATCTTATCTGGACATGAAATTACTAGTGACTTGAGTATAGCCTTTACTTCAGTTAATAAAGACTTTTCCATCTTATTGCATATTGATTTAAACAACAAATTTAATAAATAAAATTGTGGAATCTTTAATGAGAAAATTTTTTTAATCCGTTTTTCTAATGGGAACAGCTGAAACTTTGCGCCGCATGTATGTCCAAATCAGGGATGATAAAGTCAGTACAATTGTACTTTTTTCAGTACTATTAGCTTTGCAAAAGTACTGAAGTACTCTAATGACATGTTTAGTACAATTTCAAAATTTCAATCGCCTTACCGGTTTGAAATACTTTGAAAATCATTGAAACAGGCGTGCAGGAAATGCATGTTTGCGTTTCATCTATTCTCAAAGAAAATGGTAATTATTGTGATAATTTCATTACATTCTGGTAACGTTGAAACTTTTTGGCCTAGGTTTGCCGGATTGAAAAAGAAAATTACTGCACTAATGTTTTCGGATATCAGTAGAACTGCCAAAGGTATTCATTCGTCGGCGAATGTGGAACGGATATTTTCATACCAAAATATGATAAAAATCAATGCAAAGAAGTCACCTTTATGTAAATACTGCATCGAATTTAATTTAGGCAAAAGATTTACTACAGTCTAATGAATGTTGTTGCTATAGTTTAAGTCAACAAAAAACTTATATAGAAATTTGTTAAAAAACTTATTTCCTACATAATTCGAACTTTGATATCCATGAAAATAATCATTTTATGTTCCTTAAGGCCGTTACACACTATCCCACAAAGTCTCACGTATTTTATAAATATGCTTCCCTGATCTAATTATTGTTTATAAATTTTCAAAAAAAAAAACAACTAATCATGACAGAGTTGCGTTTTCATAAAACACGTAAGACTTTGTGGGATAGTGTGTAACGGCTTTTAGAATTAGGTTTGTTCAGATACTCGCACAATTATCAAATCGCAAAACATGTTCTGAATATTTCGCGTTTTACTTGCGATTTTGTACTTTGTTAATATTATTCTCAGTATAACTATCCTACACAATCGTACGATTCATTCACACGAAAATCTGATGGAATTCTATCCGACACAAAAAAATGTTTTCAAAATCCTACTATATGAGCACATACGATTTTTTGACAAATCGTACGAATAAATAGGATAGTGTATCGTGTATATTTAATCAGCTGTTTATTGAAATCGCCAAGGCCAAAGGACATAATAGATAAAACCGCAGAACCTATTTTAAATTTCCTTTTCTAATAAAAATATTAACAACTTGTTACTAATATCAATTCAAATATAAATACAACATACTAAATTAAATTTATTGACATAAAACTATTTCTTAAAAATTTGTTTAAATCACTTCAGTATATAGTTGCGAATTGAACTCGCTAAGATTCTCACAATTTCGTTTTACAGAACACCTCTCTTGCGAGTTCAAGGCACAATTGTATTGCAAGATGCGAGTGTCATAATGTCATCATGCCCGTACATCCCATTTTTGCAAGTTTTTAATTACTATATAAATACTTTTGTACGAAATTTAGACGGACTTTTTAGGTTGGTGTTCTAAAGTATGGGGTATAAGGGCGTTAAGTGGGATACCAAATCCAAAGGAATCTTAAGACAATATTTTTTAAAATTGTTACTCAGTTAAACATTTCTTCACTGTTTCACAGTCAACTCTAAAAACAAACTAAAAAGTCTTCTTCTAAATTCTAATTTATTAACTTAATTTTTTTTTTTTTGATAATTGCCAAAAGAACATTTTAAGTATACATATAAAAATTACAATTGAAATTTAATGTATGTACGTATATTTTTTGTTATTCAATAACAAAACTAGTAAAAAATACTTTTTTAGGTTTTAGTACAATTAGTTCCAAAAAAGTACAATTTTTTACTGAATTTAGTACAATTTCGAAAATGTCATTTATCATCCCTGGTCCAAATTATGTACTAGTTCTTTCTATGCAGCATAAATTTGACCCTTTTTCGACGCTCTTGATACTTTTATGACCCTTTTTATAAATTACCCTTTTGTCATCATAATTTTAACTATTTCGTGCCACTTTTTGACCCATTTTAGAATAGAACTTTTATTTTATTTTTTGACAACACTGCCTTAACAGCTTTTGGAAGAAGTGGTATGTCGCCGGCAGCTTTTATGTATACAGCGTGCTTTAAAGTGGCAAATTTGAATTTTTTTAAGATGCCCTTGCTTCTTTTTAAAGTATACTTATGTATAATTTTAAATCAATTCATGCTTTTTTTTTACTATTTTTGAATTTGTATCAAGAATAAAAAAAGATACGAGAGATCCTAATATGTTAATATGTAGTTAGTACGCATAAAAAGTTTTCTTTAAAACGTTTTTTTTACGATTTCGTAATATACTTTTCGATAGCAAAGTAAAAATTCAAAGTAAGATTTTCCTAATCACATAACTCATTTATTGTAATTGTTCAACAATGCTGTATTAAAACAATTTTTAATTTAATTTAAAAAATATAAAAATGAATTTTTAAGCCAACCTTTTCATGACCGAAAAGTAGACAAAATAACACGATATTTTTTTCCAGTGGGTAGATATGAATATTACGAGTCGATTTTGTCCAAAAAGTGGAACAATAAAAATTTTGAGTCAGTACGCTATTGTTGAACAAGTCGATTTATTGAATAACTTAAAATATTAATTGAAAAATAAAGTTAAGTTTTTTGAGCAAAACCGCTTTATTGTTAAATACTGCTTGCAAAAACATGACACTTTTAAATTTGAAATACCCCTTTTGTGTTCTTTTTTTCAGAAAATCTCTCACAAAGACCCTTTTAAAAAATTCTAGAAATCTAACGGTAACCCTGTTTCCATGTTTCATATTCACAACATTCCTCATTAACCCTAGGTCTACACTAAAGATAATTATCTCAGCAAGTTGGCAATAACGTCGGCAGAATAACAGAGCAATATTTCTTATTGCTCAGCTTATGTTAAAGGCATGGGAAAACGCAAGGTATATTTATAGCAGGTAGTCTCGGAAAGCCAGCTGTTTATTTTTTATTTGCTTGTTTTGCGATACGAACTGTCAAATGTTGTATAGTAAACAAGTTTTTTGTCTTTATCTTTTGTCTTTTATCAGCCCCTTTGCTTTTTGACAGTTTGTATCGCATAACAACAATAAAAAACCCTGTTGTTTGTTTTATTGTACAATTGTTGTAATCTCGCGGCTACCTGCGTATTTATGTTAACTCATAGTTTGAAAAAAATCAAGAAAGAAGGTGCAGTGTAAAAAATGGCGGTATCTTACAAGAATTATTATTATTAATATAAATTCTTTCTTATTCGACTTTATTATTTAAATTTATATTAATTTGTTTAAGGTTGAGGTCATTTTTAATACAAAAATATTAATTTTATTAATTATTTTATTTTTGTTAATTTAAAATTATTATTTTTATATAAAAAAGAACTCGAACTTAAACAAATTAATATTAATTTTAACAATAAAGATCGAATAAGGAAAAAATTATAATTTTTGCAATTTTATTTTAGTGTTTATTTAATTTAATTATTTTACTACAATTATAATTTGCAGCAATTTCGAAACTTAATTTCTTTCTCACACAATTTGCTTCTATTTTTTTTCTTTTTTGCTTCTTTTTTTCAACTGACAACCAAATTGACGTTTTTTGTAAGCAATAATTGTCAACGAAAATGGACTAACAATTATTGCAATATAAATTTTCAGCAATAAATATGTACAAAAAATTGCTGTCTACATTAAAGATAAGATAATTTTGACAATTACTGCAATATATGTCGCAATAATTATCTCTGGTATAGACGGGCAGTAACAAAAATACAATCAATGTTGCCAGATAATTACGATGAAATCTCGCCATTTCTTGAAAAATAATCACCATTTTTGGAACTTTGATTTCAATAAATCGACATAAAATATACTCGGTACTCTGTAAAATATACTCAGTACTCGGTTAATTGAATCACCGACGCAATTAAAACGAAAATCGCTTAATTGAGCAATATGTGCAATAAAGCGAAACACCCATGTGTAGATAGAAAATAAAACTCATTTCTTTATTTATTTTATAAAACATTTACTAATATAACAGAAACATAACATTCTTGTCGCAAAATGATTTTTTTTTACGTTTGTGGAGCAAAAACACATTAAGTAGACGGAAACAATTAACCGAAACATTTGCTATTGTTTTTCAAAGTACGGTCTATTTTTCGAAATAATTAAGCGGGTGATGGTCTTACTTTGCAAAATAATTAAGCGTGTTACGCATTTAAACGAAACTCAACTACCGGATATTTTTTCATAGACAGTTATACTGAATAATTTCGTTTAATGAATTTTAGTGCAATAAAACGGGGAACTCAATTAGGCGGGGCTCAATTAATCGAAATCAACTGTATATATATATATAATATTGTTCCTTTTACTCCTGTAAGTGCCCATTTAGACAGGGAAACATTCGAAAGGGAAACATTTTGTTTGGAAGCAAATTACGGGTGGGATAGAGAGAATGTTTTTTGTGTTCGGTACTCGGCGACACGCTTTGTTCTCATTTTCTTTGTTGACATTTACTTTGCTTTTTGAGAAAAAAACAACAATATTAACAGAATGTTTCCGGCAACATGTTTGTCTGTGTGACCGCGAATGAAACAACAAAAGAGAATTCCAGAAGTTTTCCTTCCAACTGTTCGCTCGTCTAAACTCGGACTAAGGTGCATAATTCTCCAGTGTATACGTGAGCGGCAAAGTTCAGCATTGGTCAGTGATGGAAAATTCAGTACTATGGTAATATTTTAAGTATTTCTTCCTTTCAAAACTAACACGGTACCCCCACGTCCGTTTTAGTACTGTTTCTGTTATGCTTCTTCTATATATATATATATATAAATTTAGCCTTCATATTTTTTTAACATTGAGTCGTCAACAAAAAGTACTAACTTCGACTCTAGCCGCTGAAATTCCAACTCCGACTCCTAATCAAACCTTACTGGTCCTTATTTGACTTTAAACTCTTAAACTCTACCTTTTAAATGGTTAAATATAGCAAGAAAAGGATTCAGCAACAATTTTTAATTAATAAAATAAATATTGCATTGCAAGTTTCAAAATATTTTAATTTTGGAAATTATTAGAATATTTTAGTTTTATTTTTACACAAACTTATTGCATATGCTTGGTAAACATAGATAACATAAATATTAATATCTATAATGTTTTTATTGCTTAACGTGTGGTCTTCACCTGATAATTTTTTGTCAAAATAAACATAACTTCATATAAAAAAAAAAAACGCTGACAATAATATTAGCATTTTTTTAAAAAAAATAATGACTAAAAAGAGCACGTATGTGCGAAGCAGAAAATGGACATCACTATTAGGATATTATTCTTCAAAGCTAATTGCAAAAAATTCCCCAAAAACTGAATAGAATGCAAACATATAGATGTAAATTGCAAATGTTACACTTCTTTTCTACCTTCGCAAGATATGTTGAATAAAGTTAATTCCCATACAATAAAAACGCCATAAACCTTTTTGTATATATATATATATATATAATAAAATTGAAACTTCTTTCAAATTTGTATCCAATATTTTTTTAATACAAACCACAAAATATTTTTTGCTGCTTTAAGTAGACTATTACAAACTATTTTATGGTAAACATTGTACCATTTTGTGTTCACTTACCATTTTTACTTTGTTTTAAATAAAAATTAAACAAAATATATATCATGGGACTTTTTGGCGAATTTGGCGATTCAGAACAAATTCATTTTTTAGGATTTATTTTTTTATTAATTTAATATTTTTAATAAATTTATTTTATTTAACCCTTATTTATTAAAATGCAATTAAGGCTACAATTACCTTTTTAATTCGTTAAATGAGCATCTTCAATCATCTCAACGAAGAATATCCAATTATAGGGAATGAATCGATGAAGGATGTTCAAAATGAATTAATGATGACAGTAAATAATTTAAGAATATTTTTTAATGAAGAAAAGATTGAAAACTTTTTGGAGCACGAAAATAAATTGGCTACAAATTTCAATAAAAGGGTCAAGCATAGACGTAGGAAAAAGTTTGAAGAACTTAGGAATATACAAAGGAAATAACTAGGAATAAGATTAAACAAAAAATTGTTTGTAAACAAATCAAGTGTTAATATTCCAATAACTTTTTAATAAAAACATAATCACATCTACAGAGAGAAACAGACTAAAAACAAACGTTGCATTTGCTCCAAGATTGCATGGAGTTTCTAAAATGCATTAGAGAGAATATCCATTGCACCCAATTTGCTCAAGTATCGATTCTCCATCATATTATCTTTGTGAATATATTACAACAATTCTTAAGAATGTAACAATAAATTCTGAATATAATGTGAAGGATTCTCTTCAATTTAAGATTAAAATAAGATATGTTAGGTTATTTAACAATGAAAAATTGGTTTCTTTTGACGTGATTTCATTATTTCCGACATTACCAATAGATCTTGCTATAGATATAATATAGGAAAAATGGAATATAATTAAAGAATTTACAAAAATTGAAAGGGAACTGTTTTTACGTATTCTGTATATTAAGTAACCATTTTTAATTGGCACTTTGCGATAATCCAAAAATTATTAGCAATTGAACAAATACAATTAGCAAACAAAATGCTAGAAACTTTATTATATATTTACCTACAATATTTTTTTTAGGACAATCTACTGTCCTTTTTAAAAAAAAATCTTAAAGGACATCGTATCAAAAAAGGACTGTCCTCTTAGAAAAAGGACGCATCAAAAAAACTGTGAAAACTGACGTGTGAAAAGGGCCCAAATCAGTTGTGAAGGCAGTTTCGAAGAAAAAGACAGAAAGCTTTTTTTGGTAGTGAAGTGGCAATGTGTAAAAACAGGCTGCAACCATCAACACAAATGGCGTGATCAAAAAAAATAACAAAACAAAAACCACGTCAAACAAATGCATTAGTTCAATAAACGTTGTGTTTAGTGGAAAAAAATTCATTTAGCTATATTGTTTTGTTTTATAATGTTATTTACTCACTTAAATATTATTTACTAGCGTTGTGGTAATTTTAAAAGTTAATTTTTACAACAGTTTTTCATGTTAATTTCAACTTAATAAATTTGTGTTCATTGTATTGTGGCAAAAAAGAAGGTGCAAAGCACTGGGCAAAAAGGAGACAAAGGAAAACGCAAAATCTTCCGTCTCGTGACAGTTCTGTGTATTCTGTTGTACCACTTGCCACATTGTAAATGGGGTCTAAGCGATATATAAATAATTTAAAAATAATGACACACTAATAATAATAAAATTTTATTTGTAGTAGATTATTTTATTTTAAAAAAGAATAAATGAAATTAAATTTTTATTGTAACAAACAACAAAAAAATTTTATATTAAACAAATAAATATCCAAAAAAATCTTTTTTGATTTTTAAAACTAGTATTTGTAGTTATTAATTAAATACAACTCTGTTAAAACAATTTTATTATGGTATAATCAATATACAACCCTGTGTAAGCAGAAGAAAAGTTGGCAATACCAACCCGAAGTTGGCTGCAAATAAGATCTGTCAATTGTTTTTCTCTTTTTTCTTTCTTTTGACTTCCTTTTGATTGTGAACCAGCCGTAATATGTCTAAGAGAGGTGAAAAAAATATATTTAATCTTGTAAAATCAAAATAATGTGTGAAATAGAGCTGATAAAGACTAGTGCAAACTGTTTAAAATGTTACAAACGATAATCTAAATGTGATATTTCTGTGTTTTATTTCTATTATGTTAAAATAGGACGTGGTGGTACTGCTGGAGGAAAATTCCGCATCTCCCTTGGTTTGCCTGTTGGCGCTGTCATGAACTGTGCTGACAACACAGGTGGGTTAAAGTTTTGTAATAGAAAAACTATTAATATTAAAATGTTATTAATTTGTACCATTATTTTTGTTGCAAATTTAGGTGCTAAGAACTTGTTTGTCATTGCTGTCCATGGTATCCGTGGTCGTTTGAACCGTTTGCCAGCTGCTGGTGTTGGTGATATGTTTGTTGCCACTGTTAAGAAGGGTAAACCAGAATTAAGAAAAAAGGTATGTATTATTTTGTTCGCAGTGTTAACAGCTGAATTTAAAACTATGAAAATGCGATGTTTGTTTCTGGAGTGATGCATTTGTTTTTATTTTGCGATTTCTGAAAAGGCCTACTTCCATAGATTACCCTACTACATTAACGAACCCCTGTTCATAGTCAAGTCTGCGTTAAATTTTGTATAATTACGTTTCTCGGTTGACTGTTGTAGAAATTGCCTTAAAGAAATAGTGTTCTTATTCTCTTTACAAAATAAAATTAATGTTGCAGAATTACTAATTCACTATTTCCATTCCTATAGAAACAAATTTTGATAGACATTCGCTTCATATACCTTCATAAACATTTTTTTATAAATAAGACTAGGTACCTATTCATTTTTTGGTTACTTTAAGCTTTTCTTTAGAAGAGTTAAGCTAAGGTCACACTTGTCAAATATTTGACGAAAAACTAAATAATCATTTCCTTTAATTCCAATATTTATTTTGATTATAATTCCACATCTTACAGAAACCAGTTTTTTTGCTATGTCTAGTAGTATTTAGTTTATTTTTTGATATTAAGACCACGCTTATTTGATCAAATATTTAATAAGTGTGACCGTAGCTTAAGTTTTTAAATAAATTTATTCTTATGGAATGTTTAATTCTTCAAATAACTAAAATTTGTTTGAAATCAATATTTTACAAATTGAAATTTAATAGTGTAACTTTTATTCCTTTTATAAGAATACATATGTATTAAATTCTTTTAGATTGCTTAACGGCACAACCAGAATGTTAATGAGCTAATTTAAGCATCTGACAAAAATTAATGAAAAACCTCTAATGCATTAACAAAATCAAAAATATTGATTTCGTATGGAATGTGCGATCAGTTTAGCATTTTGCTTAAGCAAATGACAGTTTCATAAAACTTGACAAAAAAAAATTGTTTAAAAACTTCCAATTGAAAATAAAGGAAATTTTCTCGTCATTTTTCGAAAATATACCGAAAATTGAAAAATAAGAGAAAAATATCCTTGGCCCGCCAAAGGTCGTCTATGAACAGAAGCTTTAGTTAGCAAAGCCATTGTTTGTAATGCCATAGATGAGAAAATCTTTCCGCCCGGCCAAAGGCCGCCTATCCTGGGAAGCTATATTCCCCTATTACGTTTTACAACCCAACTCGAATTGAGTTGTAATTAAGACAACTGGTTGTGATTAGTAGTAATTTTTGTTACGTTTTTTCACCTAAATATAGCCAAGTTGTAAACCATAATACAAAAATAAGAAATTACAACTCCTATGTTAATAAACGGATTTATTTTTTTACTCAACATTTTGATATATTTTGTATATTCAGAAAAATCTATTCAAGAGCTTTAAAATACAGTCGAACTTCCTTATAGTGAACTTCTATACAATGAAGTTCTCCTTATTATGAACTTAAATCAAGAACACAACTTTTTCGTTCCACTTTCAATGTATTTTGATCTCCGTATAATGAATTTCCATACAGTGAATTTTTCTTTACAATGAACAAAATTTTGGAACCAAAAATACATTTTACGTGTGTTTTTGTCTCCATATAGTGAACTATTTTTGCAGCTTTATTTTGCACTTGTTAGCAACACTATTTATTAAGAAAATAAAAAATGTACCGTAAATGAAAACAAAAAAGTTAATGATTTGACTTTTAACACCAGTTGCCCGAGTTCGGTGAACGAAAATGACGCACCGGAGTAGCATTTCTCTTAAAAAAAGTTATTTGTACATAATTAATAAAGTTGAAGAAGGGCATCAAAGAAAAAAGATATAGCTAAAGAGCTTGGAATTCTTCCCAGTACATTATCAAACATTTTAAAAAACAAGTCAGTTATATGTAGTTCAAACAAAAATACTTGATTATTTTAAAATAAGAAACAAACAAAAAAAAAATTTCTTTATAATGAAGTTTCTATATAGTGAAATAATTGTCTATCCCCGTGGAGATTCATTATAAGGAAGTTCGACTGTATTACCAATATTGGTCCCATACGTTTATATGAAAACTTTAAGAGGTTCATAACTCAAATACTGCGTTTGCGCATAGTAGGCCTTTGGCCGGTCGGAAGGGGTTTTCCTTTATGGGTGGTTCTTTAATCTTATAATATGATATTTTCACAGCCGACAGTGACAGTAACGTTGCAAATCAGATGCTTCATTTTGTTGTATTTAATGCAATTGGAACAATTAGGTTACATTACTGTTACTGTCAGCTAACTGGGGCTTTTAAGCCTGTTAAAATTAATTCATTTATCCTATATAAAATTAAGATTCCATTTATGAACACTTACTAGAATACAATTGGAATGTAAACAAACAACGATTAAAATCAATTTTGCTAGATTTAAAAAAAAAGCAGCTCAAGACCTTGACGAATTTCGTATATCAGATAACTGTGGGGCTACTCTCTATTGCGCTGCGAAAGACAATGGCAGTAAATCTAGTGATTGGTACTCTTTAATGCGTTTGCGCATTTGTCTTTCGCATCCTTTATTTTTTTCTTTTCGCAAATGATCAGTACATATCGCTCATTAGCTGCAATACCGGCATAACTCAAAAAATACAATGCCGGTCATGCAGCAAATGAGCGATATGTATTTATTAAAGGTTTTTAAACTTTCCAATTTCAATTTTTTTTAACATATTTCGACATTTAATTACTGTCAATATGCGCGCCTCCTTTAATTTTTATTGCCAATGTTAATTAATTTTATTAATTTTAAAAATTTGCGAAAGTGATAGAGAGTACCAAGTTGGCATTTAGCTTTCGCATCGCATGGAGAGTAGGCACCCCTGAATTAAAAACTTGTCTATGCTAAACCGCTTGTAAAGAATATTTTGTACATGCTTTGTATTTATCTGTTATTGTTTCTTACAGGTAATGCCCGCTGTGGTTATTCGCCAGAGAAAACCTTTCAGAAGGAGGGATGGCGTATTCATATACTTTGAGGATAATGCGGGGGTAATAGTGAATAATAAGGGTGAAATGAAAGGTTCCGCCATCACTGGTCCCGTTGCTAAGGAGTGTGCTGACTTGTGGCCCCGTATTGCCTCAAATGCCAGTTCTATTGCTTGAATTTATATTTTAATAGAAAATAAACTAAGAGAGTGACCACAAAATTTTTTAAGAAGTGTTTTATTTAGCATTTAATAAATTAATCAATTAGTTTTAATTAATTTAAGAGAAACGGTTGTATTTTCTGAAATTTTCTTAAAATATAGTTAAAAACAATAGTATTTTTCCGTGTTCGACTTAAGATCAACTTTAAATGTCATGCTTGTAATTATTTTGGTGGTTCAGTACGTGAGGTGGGCTTGGGTCTTGTTATCTCCAAAGATATTTTACCAGTTGCACCTTTAAATAAGGCATAACAAACTTCAAATGTACTACCTTCCAATGAGTCGCCATTGAATTTAGTAATAATGTCACCACGTTGTAATTTATTATCGATATCAGCATAACCAGCAGAGGTCTAAAATTAAGAAATATTAACTTATGTTTTATTTTAAATTGATCCAAAATATTTACGATTTCTGAAATTGTGCATCCTTTTTCGTTGGGTGCCAATGAAAGACCCAAATCCTTGCCTACCTTCTTAGTAAATTCTACTTTAAATGTATCCACCTCTGGTGGATCGGCGCGGTATACTTGTATAGTTACAATTTTTTCATAGAGCGTGTAGAATAACTGATGCACTTTTAAAGTAGTCATAGCCTCACATTGGATCTCTTTTCCATTAACCTGTATAATGTGATCGAAAATCTTCAAACGTTTATCTGCAGCAATAACACCCTCTGGATAGATGTGAGTTATAACACAACCCGTCTAAAGAGAATAGAAGAAAGTAAGCAACATTTTAATTTTACTTTGGTAATAAACAATTTTTGCACGGAATATTGCTTTCCTTATACAAAATTTGATCGCGAAAGAGATAGCTAATTCAAATTACCTTAACATAGTTGTTTTTGCCGCCCACCACAATGACACCTAATGGTTTCTTATCAGTTTTTATTTCCATAACAATCTTCTTACCAGGCGTCACCTCAATCGTCGCGGGATCTACGGGTTTCTCTGGTTCTTTTGGTACTTCTTTCTTTTCCTCCTTTTCTTTCTTTATTTGGTCTTCGGATTTTAATGTTAGAATAACCAAATTCACTATGCCCTCGGCACGTTTCAGCAAAGACACGGCCTAAAGGGTTGATCAAATAATGAATTTAAAATAATAAGAGAAACTAAAAATACCTCATCATAGTTCGATTCCAAACAAACATCTTTATTAACAGCCAATAACATGTCACCAACTTTTAAACCAGCCTTCAATTGAAAATAAAACTTTAAAGAAATATTCAAAATTACAGAGCGAGAGACTTTCGAAAAAAAAGATAATTATGTACATCTGGAATAAAAACCGTTTAACGAAACTGATACAAGGCGAAATAATAATACTGATCAATCGTCCAATTACTAGGACATTGCAATTTTACATGGGAAAACGCAAAAACAACTGCAACAAATCGTGTAAGATGGATATGCTTTGTGGAAGTCATATGCTCCCAAAAGTGGTAATGGAGAAAAAAACAAGAGTTCTATATTCGGCTATGCCAAATCTTAATACCTTTCACCATGGTGCGAAAAGAACAGAAAGTTATGTATATACATAAATACTGTTCTTTAGATATTGATAAATATATTTTGTTACACGTCCAATGGGATTTGCCAAGCTCAATTCTCCAGCCCCGCCCATATTTTTAAACAAGTTGTGTACTGATAATTCAGCTATGTATGAATAACAAATTTGGACAGTTTTGAGATATAAAGATATAAAAAAAACTATTTCGTGCTACGCCCACTTCTCCGATCCCGCTTACATTTTATGGAATTCTGTGTATTGGTAACTGATTGTAAAAATGGGAAACACCCGTGGAATTTGTATTCATAATTGGGATGAATGTCTTTGTATGGGAATTGCCACGCCCACTTTTCCAATCCCGACTATTTGATTTCGGAGAGCTTGTGTATTGATAACTTAGATGCTTGTACCTAATTTGGAAGCTTTTGCTCTTGACGTTCTCCAGATTTACGGAAAAAATTATAAAAAACAACAACAACATGGGGTTTATGGGTAAAATTAGAGGCATTCGTGGTTATTTCATATCTTTGTAAATTATGGACCGATTTGGATGAATTTCAACAGCAAACTTTAATGGAGTAAATGTGACATAAATATACATATAACAACCTAGTCCCCATCATTTCTGGAGTATTCCGAAAAACCATTTTAACATACACACGGAAAGGTAGACATCTTTTATAAACTTTACTACTCATAAGGACCCAGAATATGCGTATAAGTATGTACAGTAGAATCTTAAAAAAGTTAACCAAAATGTCCCAAGGGGTATTAACTTTTCTGAACTTTTAACTTTTCTAAGCGCGTTTTTTAGTCGAAAAAAAGGAATAAATAAATTATGTAATAAATTTTAAATGTAATACACAACTTTTTTTAGATGCAAAATGTTATGTTTTTTATTATTTATTATTAAAAGGGTTAACTAGTTTTCATTATTACAACACTGAAACAGCCGTTGTTTCAAAAAATATGTACACGCTCTAAAAAGTTAACCGAAAAGTTGATAACAAAAAACTGTTAACTTATCCGCGTGTTTAACTTTTACGCGAGTAAACTTTTATAAGATTCTACTGCACATACTTACATACATATATATATTTTATAGTGTCTAAGATCAATATTGTAGAAATTACAAACGGTATGACAAATTTACATATGTACAAATGTATGTACATATGTATACC
The DNA here is from genome assembly GCA_949318255.1 of Pollenia labialis. Classification (NCBI taxonomy): domain Eukaryota; kingdom Metazoa; phylum Arthropoda; class Insecta; order Diptera; family Polleniidae; genus Pollenia; species Pollenia labialis. The sequence continues at coordinate 9,661,547 of OX439143.1, read as the reverse complement.
CTTTTACCTTCGGTGATGAAAAACAAAACATTTGGGTTTCTAAGTGAAAAGCACAATTTTAATAAAATATCACAGGTCTATAGACAGAGCATGAGCAGTAGAATTTTTACACAGTGGAATTATTTTTCCATGAACAGTTAAAAAAGAAAATTGCCGCTTCAAATATTAAAAGGTTTCTTCTTTTGATACATACATACTAGGGAGATCGATCGAATAGTATTTGACCGGCTTTAACCGGTTATTTTAGTTTTGCCCAAGTCGAATATTTTAAAATTTCCATTTTTCGAATATCGAATAAACCGGTTATTTAAGTAAAATAAAACGGTTATTTTAGTAATGTGTAATTAATATACGTTTTCTTTACTTTTGTCAAAAATGTACCAATAATTTAAGTATTTTTCTAATTGAATGTTTGGCAAACTTAAACTTTTTATAAAAAATGTCAAAACAAAATGTAACAACAAATCGCTTATACAGTTAAACCTCGATTAACCGGACCTCTATTAATCGGTTACATCTATTAACCGGCATGCGGTTCTTTTTATTTTTTCGCGCTATTATCCGTGATTTACCTCTATTATCCGTGCTTTAGATTTATACCTCTATTAACCGTGCCTTATATCTATTATCCGTGCAGCATTCAAATTTTTTTTATTATGTACATATATCTAAATCCGGTGTTTCCCCTTTTTAAGTTCATGTTAATTTTTTTTTAGTTCAGACATGTAGCTTGATCAACCAAAGCATAATCAGTAAAAATCCCAATTTTATTGTTTTTGATGATACATACATACATATTTGATTTTGCATTCTCTTTGACGATTTGTATGTTTTGTTTAAAAATATGTGGTATTTATGAATCTGTAGTTACATAAATCGAATGTTTAAATAAAAATATATAAACAAAATAGATTTCTGTATATATTAATATAACCTCTATTAACCGTGTACTTCGAAGCTAATGTTGTTGACTAGAAGAGCTAAAATATTGCCATATATCATATTCTTGTAAAATGTTGTTTTTAAGAGATAGTAATATGCAAACAAATTACATTTGAATAAATGGCTTGATGGCAAACTTTGAGGGGCGGACGCCCCCCCTAAAACACAACTTCTCGCTACGAAATTTTTTTGTATTTTTTTTTACATAAAACTGAACCGATTTGAGGGGGGAGAATATAAGAAATCAAAAAAAAAGTTCTCCATACAACTAACGGCCACGCTAATGTACATACATATCTTTATAAAGATGTCATCTCTGGTGATAATATCGAACTTATTTAAAAGACAATTTTGCTTAAGCAGCCCTAAAATGATAAGTCGAAAAGGTTCTTCAACGTCACGACTTATTAAAACAATATTGAAGGAATCAAACAATCTCATGGAAGGGTTTAAATTGTGCTCGACGAATTGACAGATATTTCATACAAAAAGCATGTTCATATTACTATTGTTTCTATGATGCTGAAACAAAAAAAATTTAAATAGGTAAGAGGTTTTGTTTGCAACTTTTCAAAAATATGGCTGAAGTTAACTGATTCATATAGACATGCTTAGCCACCCACAAATTAAAACTCATTTAAAATAAATTTGGGATAATATTTCAAATAATAAATTTAATAAATTCTTACAATTTTTTAAAACCAAAGTTTTTCAAAATTTCTACAGCTACGTTCACACCTATTTAATATTTGACGTCCTACACGTAACCACTTGTTTTCTTAAAGAATTGTTTGCTTTTGCAAAACGTATGGCTAGAGCAAACATTATTTAACGGTTTCATAACCTACGGTCACACTTATGAAATATTTGACCAAATAAGCGTTACCACTACTTTTGTAAATAGTTTGTGTGATTTAACATGGTCTTAATATCCAAAAATAAAAGGAATTATACTACTAGACATAGCAAAAAACGGGTTTTTGTAAGATGTGGTATTAAAATCAAAATAAGTATTAGAATTAAAGGAAATTATTATTTAGGTTGCTTGTTGGTCCCATTTTTTTTCGTCAAATATTTGACAAGTGTGACCGTAGCTTTAGCTACAAAAATAAATAGAAATTGTTAAAAATTAAGCTTAAGTTTTATCAATTTACTGGTCCCGCTTTTTATTTTTTGATTTTATCGTCAAATATTTGTTAGGCTGAACACATGAATCAGCTGAACATACCTTAAGCACATATTTATGTATTTTGTTGGTTTTTATTCTAATTAGCTTTTTATTACAAAATCTTATTTTATTTTTGTATTTTTATGTATTCGAATTAAGACCGGTTAACCGGTTGTTTTTAAAATGCCTTACAGAAAACCGGGGTTTTTAAAATAGCAACTATTCGGAATATTCGAAAACCGGTTATTGAAAAAATTCGAATAATCGATCTCCCTAATACATACAAACATATGTACATACCCAGCCAGCAAAATACATAGTCCGACGTCTTCCAGATATCTGAGAGAAACGTCGATAAAAAAAATCGGAATCGTATAAGAATCCAAAAACGTATGAAGTGGTTGACACGAATTCTGACAGACATGTCGTGGGAAATTCTGGTTTTTTTTTGCCGACATTTCTGATAGTTACATAGTATCTGAAAGAAATCTACACTCACAATATTATTACAGTAACGGACTGTAGTTTATTTAAGAAATATTCCGTTCACTCATTTTTAAATAAATAAACATTTAAAATTTCAAGCAAATTTATTTTTAACAGATTCTAACAGTTATTCAAAAAACTAAGTGCATATTAATACGGATTTTCAGTTGAAGTTAATATTGTCCGTTGACTGAGTTAAATTCTTCTTTATGTTAAAGTAAAAAAAATGTAATTTAAAGCAACGAAAAGTTCATTTAATTTTTACTATCAAAAATTCAACCGCGAATTCCGTAAAAACAAATCAATATTCAGTTATTTTATAAAATTTTACTGTCAAAAATTCAACACCATATTCAGTAAAAACAATTAAATTAATTTTTACTTATCTATAAAAAATGAATTGCTTGTTTTGTGTAAGCAATTCCCATTTTCTATTTGTTAAAATAATTTAGTTAAATACATCAAATTTTAAAAGTAAAATAATTGCGAAGCCATATCGGTCATGCTGCTGGTGGTGTCTCATAATTGAGAGTTCTTCTGTAAACAACGTGGTCAGCACAACAAAAGTAAAACAAACGTGTGTAACTGGGTAAGTAAACAAAAATATTCTCCCTCTCTCGCTTATAAGAAAAACAAGAAATCTAATGAAAAAGGCATGGAAAATTTTGATAAGCTAACCGAGATTCTTATTGTTTTTTAACAGATTGCAGCTGAAATAATTCCTTTTATTGCAAAATATAAATTATAAATTTTACACGTACATACGTTCCTTTTTAAATCTTTTTATCTTGAAACAATAAAATAAAATTAAAACTATTTTCAACTTAATGACAATTATCATCATTTTCACAAAAAACAAAGTGTCTCGTTGGACACATCTGTAAGAATTCCGTCGGAATTCTATTGGACATATCTGTACATAAATTTCCCCCGGTATATCCATTCGCAACGATCAGAAATCGCACAGACAGTAAGTGTATATTCAATGAAATCTGAAGGAAGTCTAAGAATAAAGTCAGACATTTGCAAGAAACGCCTAATTCAGACAACGTCGGAGTATTTTGTTGGTTGGGTATGTACATTTAATTTTATTTAAATTGAGAAACTGTCATTTATTCGTCCATTTTTTTTTTTTTTTTTTTCGAAAATCCCATAGTTTGTGTGACAGTAATAAACTTAACTTACCATCATTGCATTCGATTCTTCGCGTAAATCTGATATGAAAATACCATTGCCCACTTCTACATGCTTACCGTAGATTATCATTATTCCAAGGAAACCTTCTTTTTTCACCTGCACCGCTCTGGCTTTAGGAAATTGTTCAAACAGAAATTTGGTCTACAAAACAAAGTTCACAATGTTAATAGAAACAAGCTTCTCTTCAATAAATATACATACGTATGTATATCAGTTTCTTACATCATCAATTTCTGGTGGAAATCTGTTCATCGGCCTCACACTCATACCTTCATCGTTGGGTTTTCTACGTGATGTTATTAAAACCAATTTCTCGCCATCGACATTTTTGAAAATTACTGAAGCATTTAAATGGCAACGATTTTTCAAAACGGTACCATTCACTTCCAGAATTTCATCGCCCGCCTGTAGGTCCACCGAAGCCAAGGGTCCTTTGGAGTTAACACCGGCCACAAAACAACCCATTTTTTGACGATCCTTATGACCTGCTAAGGCCAATCCCAATGCAGTATTTGTTGGTCTAGTGATTTCCAGTTTTCTCAAGTCCTTCATTGTGTTATAGCGTTTGTTGATTTTAGCTAAATAAGATATTTTAGTAAAATTCACAAATTGAACAAAATTCAGTTCCAAATTAATTTAACTAACCCTTGGTATAGCCAAACTCATCTTCATTTTCTTTGTCCCGCTCTTTTTCCATTTTATTGAGTTTACAATTACCGGCAGATGCTCGATCAATCTAATGACAAATTGTAATAGATTTAAGAGTAGATTTTAATTAATAATTATCAGGCTTGTTCTGAAAATCAGTTTTTGTGAAAGTTCTTTGAAATACTTTTTCATAATTGTGATTTGAAATCGGGTTAAAACCCTTAAATCACCATTGTGATTTTAAAAGGACAAGTGATTTGAAATCTTGTGATTTTCATTTTCAGAACAACTTCAAAGTATGTACCTCAATACCAGCCGCTGTTCTTATGCGACCCGTCATATCGCGTGTATCTTCATCATCATCATCGGCAAAGTTTTGTTCCGGTTTACTGCTGGATGTTGCAAAATTAGAATTTTTAAGCATCGCGTTAACATTCGGAGGTCTATCAGGAGCTTGTTTAACTGAATCTAAAATTTTAAAAGTCATTTTTTGCAAAACTGTTTGCTTCAATGGGTCTTTATGTATTTACTTTGATTAAACTTATTGCGATTTTGTACCATGCCATTTTCCTTAATTTCATTTGCAACTTTCTTGGTTTGATCCTTACAAAAATTTAAAGTTTATTAGCAAAAGAACTAAATAATTTAGTAAAAAAAACAAAACTAACCTGACTGTAAGATTGTATTTCTAAATCAATTTTATTTCCAGCTTTTTTAATCAGATCTATTACTTCCGGTTCTGTGGCATTCCGAACATCGTTACCGTTAAGTGTTAACAAACGATCCCCTACCTTTATTTTTCCACACAAGTGTCCGGGACTGTCAGGAACCACACCTTTAATAAATATTCCTTTTGCACTAGTTCCATCCCTGGCCTGGTCAAATTTAAAAATATTTATCGATTGAATGCAAGAGTTTTTGTAGAGCAGTTTTAATTTTACTTACCTCTCCTCTTACTATGCTAAGACCAAAAGATTTCTTTCCGGTTTTATCTAGAGTTACAGATTGCACCTGACCTTAATTTGTTTAAAAGGCACAGAAACACCAAATTAAAATTTTAGGTTTAAGTGAATATTGAGACGAATTCTAAAACGGCTGTCAATACGAAAAAAAACTTATTCATATAAAAAATGTTAAAGTTATTCAGTCCGATATATACATACAACATGCTAAGCGAAATCCATTAAACGATGTCCGTCTGTTCGTCTATTTTTCTGTATACATATCTGGAGAAGGGAACGACAAGCTGTTCCAAATTAGGTCCACAACAAAAAAAAAATGTGGGCGATATTGGAGAAGTGTGCTTGGCCCAAAATAATTTTATTTATATCTTATTTATAACGGCATTTATGTACATAACTTTCTGATGTTTTTGCACGATGGCGGAGGGTATACAAAATTGTTTGACAACCCCACTTTCTTCTCTACCCCGATGGCCAACAAACAAAACAAAGATGTTTGTAAAACATGTCTGAAAAGACACCGTGTGAACTCTATCTTACTTGTTTTTTGTTTATTTTTCTACATATTTGGAGAACGGCGGCACAAACTAAAGAAACTCAGAAGTTTTTTCCGCGCTATAATTTTGCAGTTCAATAACACGTGCTAGTTGAAAAAACTGTCAAGCCGGCATCCGGCGGAAACTAATATTAAGGAATTGATGCTAAAGTTTTTGCCAACTAAAAAGTACTAAAGTTTTAGGAATTTTTTATTCGAAAAAAAGGAAGAAATCCTTCATATACTTTTTTTTTATACAATGCGTATAATTTAAAGCTTAATAGACTGTTTAAATATTTATAAAAAACTGGCTGACCCAGCAAACGTTGTTTTGCCATATAACTTATTTCTTTCAGATGCTACAGTGTCTGCATGCCAAATTTTCAGAAAACCGGTTGATTAGTTGAGAAGATAATAAAAATGGTAGGCTAAAGTTGCCTGCCAAATTTCAAGAAAATCATTTGATTAGTTAAGAAAATATAGGGAAGGGGAGCTTTTACCCCTCTTGCTTTATTTTACGCCCTAAATAATAAAAACTATATGTAGGTGTGAAGTACTTTCCAGCTGTAACACTATTTTCCTGCAAAATTTTAAGAAAATCGGTCGATTAGTTAAGCAGATATAGGGATGGAGCGCTTTTACCCCTGTTGCCCTATTTCACACCCTACTCAAATTTTCTTTCAGATGTTACAGCGCGTGCATGCCAAATTTTAAGAAACCCGGTTGATTAGCGAGGGGGATCTTATGCCCTATTTTGCTCCCTCTAGCGATATAAAATATACTTCACGACCTAATTTCATACCTAACAAATACACATACAAAATTTCATAAAAATCAGTCAAGTCGTTTCGGTGGAGTTCAAAATGGAATGAATTTTGTTGATATTTGTATGGGAATATATAGGAAAATCGTAATGACATATCTGCGGAACCCCTAAGCCGATTTCGTGCAAACTTAACTTAAACCATCTACAGACTATCCCCAATGTACCCTGAAATTTTGGTTGAAATCGGTCGATCTTTTTATATATATAGAAGATAAATGTTCCTTAAAATTTAGTACTTTTTAGCTACCAAAAACTTAAACCTCCAGGGGTGTCATAGAATCCAAGTCGGTTTTGCTGTTTGTTGGTTTCAAATACAATTGCAATAAAATTGGTTTCTATGACACCCCTGGCAAATTCCTTAATATTGTTTTCTATGTATAAGACTCTATTTTTTGGCACTTTTTGGTTTTTTTTTTAATAAACAACCGTTTTTGAGTTACGCGAACAAATGTTTTGCTATCTCCTCCATTTTCGAAATAACAGTATGTATCTCGAAAACAAGAGCTGACCTAAAAAAACGGTTAACACCACTGGAATCAGCGTACTCGAATTAGATTTACACGCCGGGTGCCCCGCTTGACCGTTTTTCGACTAGTACAGTGTTATTGAACTGTTAAATTATAGCGGGAAAAAACTTCTGAATTGCTTTGGTTAGTGCCACTATTGTATGTATTATTTTGTTGTAAGATCGCGGTGCTACGCCATAACTATCCCCAAAACAAAAGGGAGCCAAGTATTTCTTTCGTCTTTCCAAGAATTTAAGGACGGAAAGTACACTATTGCATTTTTTAGCTATGGTGCCGAATGTTTAGCTGGCAGTTTATTTAAATAAATAAAGAATTTTAATTAAAACAAGTTAGAGTGCTATATTCGGCTGTGCCGAATCTTTGATACACTCCACCGACAGTTCGAATATTTCAGGATATGATATCTATTAATTATTAGTTATTCTTTTATATATAAAACAGGATGTGTGTATGTATGTATGTAACGTATGGACTCCAAAACGGCTGGGCTGATTTTGATGAAATTTTCAGGGAATCTTCAGAATATTCAGGCGGGTGACACTGTGAAGTCTGATATTTTATTTTCGGTCTGGGGGCGGAGGGGAGTGGCAAAATCCATAACTTGAGAACGGCTTGACCGATTTGAACGATTTTTTCTTTTAAATGATCGCCATGGTCCAACTTAGGTTTTCACGGAAAGAAAATTTTGCCCCGCCCACTTTTTTCGAATTACAAAAAACCAGAAAACGGCTCCATCGATTTGACAAATTGTTCTTTCAAATGTTCGTATTTATCCATTTTAATTTTTCATCGAATGAAAAAAATTTACCACGCCTACTTTTACGCCCACTTTTTCTATTAAGCGCATAATTTGAGAACGGCTTGACCGATTTGGACGATTTTTTCTTTAAAATGATCGCCATGGTCCAACTTAGGTTTTTACGGAAAGAAAATTTTGCCCCGCCCGCTTTTTTCGATTTACTTAAAATCAGAAAACGGCTCTATCGATTTGACTAATTTTTTGTTGGTTACATCATTTTTGCTATCAGGGCTCAATATTAATCGACTGGTAATACAACACTAATGTTTGCTTAGGGCCAGCAACGCGGACCGGGTCAGCTAGTAATTCATAAAATGAGAACGGCTGGGACGTCAGTTGTTCGTATTTTCGAGGAGAAGGTTTTTACGGGAGAAAATTTTGGAAAATCCCTTCGGTAAATTGGAAAAAGCGAAAATCGAGTTTTTGTATGAAATTTTGTGTGAAATAATTCCTTAATGGCTTTCCAAATCAAGCAATAGAAAGTTCTTAGTGTAAATCATGAAAAATTGCAGAAAATGCGGAAAATTGGAAAATCTCTCCGCAAAAGTCGGAAAATTGGAAAAATCGAAAATTGATTTTATTTTGTACGAAATTTTGTGTTAAATTATTCCTTAATGGCTTTCCAAATGAAAAATAGAAAGTTCGCAGCCAAAATCCTATAGATGGCGTTATACGTTGACTTGGACTTTGCGCAATCTGACAGGTGTCATTTTGGCATTTAAAATTGGGGCGAGGCGAAGTTCGCCGGGTCCGCTAGTTCTTTATAAAAACAGACGGCAGCTTTAAAATTGGTTGCGGTCTAGACCTACATATATTAAATTATTGACCGATCATGAGAAATTTTATGCTTTTTATAGCAATTTTTACTTGCTTGAGCCGAAATTAAATGATTTTCAGGAGGGGAATTTATATTGGAGCCATGCTAAGTTATGAACCGAAATTCTGCAGAGTGATGTCTGGCATTAAAAAACCATAAATTTCAATAGAGCGGTGAGATAAGTTTTAGCGTTTACAGTGAATTTCAGAAGGCTGCTAAATATGGAATCAAAGGTAAATTATGGACCGTATATCACAAAATTCCATGTCATTTTTTCTGTTCATATGAAACTTAGTTCGAAGAAATGTGACCACAATAAATATATCTGCTACGGTTTTAGGCGTATTTAATTAATTTACCAGAGTGGGGCCTATACTAAATTATGGACCGATGATCACGTAATTTATTAGTGTGATTTTTAGTTTTATAAAACTGTGAAGTATTAAATTTTGTAATTATAGCATTATAAACAGTACTAAACTGTTTTCCGGGAGTAGGGTTTATATGGGGCCGAGGGTAAATCATAGACCGATCTTCACGAAATTTTACAGCGTGATTTCCAGTCAAATAAAACGAATTTTTGCAAAATCTTATATCATTCTGTGCATTGTTCGACCATTTATGTTAGTTTCTGTAACAAAATGATCAATTTTTTAAGGTGGTGGTTCCACATTTTGATTCATAGCTCTGATCCTACTGAAGCGATTTTGCTGGATTTCAATCCCGAAATGCTTTGGATAACAACAAGCAATATGACACCAAGTTTCTTTATTTCTTTTGAGTTTTTCGAAAGTGAGCGTGTTTTCAACAGACGGACATGGCTAAATCGACTTAGAATTACTCAGGGACCCAGAATATATATACTCTATGGAGTCTGAGATGAACAATAAAAAAGTTTCACACGGAATGACAAACTTAGTATGCCCTCTTCACAACTAATTTTGGTGGAGGGTATAAGAAAATGTATTTATTTTTAAATTTTCAACCTTCTTAATCCAAATTTTGATATTTTAATTAGGCTTAAGTTATTATTAAATTATTAAATTATTTTTATGAAGAAAGGAATTTTACAACATGAAATTAATTCAAATTTTATTGATAATTTTTCATTCTTGACTGACCTGAGATTTTTTTGGAAAGTCGTTAGCATGAGGACTTTGTGAACTTAAGAACCAATTCTCAACATTTTCAATAATCTTCGTCCCTATGACAATTAAAACGTATGTACCGAATTTTATTAAATTATCTCCAAAATTTAAGCCTGTACTTTGCGCACAAAGCTTATAAACATACTTACATGTCCAATCAGCCAGACGGACAAATATCGATAGGTTGATTCAGAAAGTAATTCTAAGTCGATCGGTATGCTAAAAGTTAGGTCGAGAACCAATATTTACACACATCATTAAGCAAACCAAGCAAGTAGTCGTAAAGCATTCAACAACTTTAGAGAGCAAAACAATCATAATTTTGTTATTTTTAACCCCATATTCATAAAAATATTTTTGAATTATAGAAGGTTTACTACACATATTTTCATAGGAAATTCGTTTAATAAACCTGTTATTAACCAGAAATATTTTTATGAATAAGGCCTTTAAACCAGGGCAGTGGAGTTGAAGAGTCGGAGTTGATGTTTTTGTGCCGGAGTCGGAGTCGTAGTACCCACAAAAACTGGCGACTCCGACTCCAAAGTTTTTCGGCATAAAAAATTTAAAAAAAATTTCCAAAATAAAAATTATCTTCTTAAAACACATTTAAAATTTAAATAAATGGTTTATGAATACTGCTCTTATGTGCTGTTTCCAAATGACAGGCGATGGACTGAGTGCTTTTCATATACAGGGGTGTGCTGGAAATCGCAAACGTAAAACGCAAGAATTTTAAAAGTCGTTTTTAAATAAGATTTTTGTAATAAAAGAATTTTATGACAAATATTTAACAAATATTTTCCTATTAAACAGGATTTTAAACCAAAAATTATAAGAATTAGGTTCAAAGTTTATTAAAAACAACTTCCAAATTCTTGCGTTTTGCGTTTGCGATTTCCAGCACACCCCTGATAAATGTTTCTACATAATCAATCGCCTGTCATTAATGTTTGCGTACGGTAATTGCTTCTCAAAAACTCTAATTTTTAGAAGGCCGTACGGTAATGAAAAAATGAAAGTTAACATCACAGAGTCTCATATACATTTAGCATCAAGATTATAGTAGGAGTCGGAGTCGGAGTCGCACTTAAAAAATTTCAGCATTTGGAGTCGGAGTCGGAGTTAGTACTTTTTTCGGACGACTCCACAGCCCTGCTTTAAACATTAATTAAAAATACATTAAGGGTCCTCATGATATCGTTTATAAGTCTCGTTATCTGTGCAAACTGTGCATTTTTACGCCCTCGTAAATGAACTGTCAAAAATTGTATGAGAATTCATTTACACATACTTGGTAAATTGCCCAACAATTTTGTCTCGTAAACTTGCGCTATTCAATTGTGCATTTATACAAACAGATCTTTTAGTGATTGTAACGTCGTTTTCAATGAAAAATCCAAGTGTCTATAAATCACAAACAATAAATTCTAGCAATAATTTCAGTAAATTGGTCTTTTGGCTTTCTTCGAGCATTTTTAAAAGCAAATTTCTCATACATATTAATCACAAATTTAAACACAAATTTTTATATTTTTGAATTTTAATTTTTAATTTATTTTTGTATTGACGTTTCTTACAAACTGACATTAATTACACAAAAGTAAAAAAAGGGGCTTCATGAAACAAGACTCGTAAGTTTGCGCATTTGCACAAATGGCAATTTTAAGCGACATCATGAGGACCCTTATTGTTTTAAAATATTATAATTTCAAGCATTATTAAACATAACTTGTTCGAATATAACCATAACATTGGATGGAGGAATAATTTAACCATAATATGGTTGTCGGGTGACAATAATATTGTTAAATGAACCATAATCTGCTTAAGTGTATGGTTGTAGCGTTATTTTATTTAAACTTTATATTGTTAATTTCAACCATTTTTAAAGTTTCAAGGGAGGAAATATTTTATTGTAAAATAAAACAAAATTTTATTAACCATACAAAAAATAATGTTAAAAACAATTATAATTGGTTTGTTGCCGTTGCGGCGACCATAATATGATTTATTTTTTTAAACATAATTTAACCATCTTTTTTGTCTGCGTGTATGTTTTCAGCTTTTAATTAAATCAAGGTTTTTTGCATAATTTTTTGACCTTTTCAAAGAAACAAAAAAAATCACATATTTATAAAAAAAAATACTGAATTGTTTACATAAACAATTTCAATCAATTAACAAGTTTTTTTTAGCATTACATAAGTACTTTTAAATAACACTGAAATTCCTTGACAGCCGTTTTATAATTAACTTATTTTCTTTTTTATTCGCGCTTAACTCACCACCAGACGGATTAAACTGCACCATTTTTATAAAATTTCATAAGAATTTGTTTGCATTTGAATTAAAGTAAAAATTAATTTAAATTTTCTTAATAAAAATATAGTTAATTAGAAAAAATCTTTATTTCGATAACTGTGAAAGCGTTAACCGATTTGGTGCGACAGCAGTCAAGAACTATTCGAAACTAAAATTTAAATTAGCAAAATGCAAACATTTTCTAACTGACTTAGTGAGCATTTTCCTTTCCTCTAGTATCCGGTGGTGGTCTATCGATTATTGTTCTTTACGACATTTTCCAAAGCGCAATTGTTTGTTCAAACTTATTTACAACAACAAACGAATTGAACGGAAATTCTATTGAAATCACCAAAGAAATTAAAAATTTCTTGAACTTTTTCTTAAACAAATAATTGGGCATTTTTTCACATTAAGGTTTAATTGAACAAAGTTATTGATCTTTATTTTGATGTTTTTTTTCTATTGTCAATGATACCGAGTCGCATTCATTAAACTGGTCAAAAGCACATGTAACATACGTATGTGGAGGTCCATAACAAAACACAACAATTCCACTTTTTAAGTTTCTTATTTTACTGAATAGAATTTGCACCGAAATCAAGCATAATTTGGTCAAAATGAACCATATTTTGAACCATATTTACTCTAATATGGTGAAAAAATTCCATTATTATGGTCAATGTTTATAATATTGTGATTATTTATTTTAGCCAATTTGTATTTTGCTTATTTAGGCCCCTGTTACGGTTTACAACTCAACTCAGTTGAGAACTTTGCGAACAAAAACAGCAAAAAATTACAGCTCAACACAACCAGTTGTTTTATTTACATCTCAACTGAGTTGAGTTGTGAAGCGTAAAACGGCTCATACACTTGCAATAAAATTATTCAATTTTACAGCAGTCAAAAGACTTGATTTTTATTGCACAACGAAAAGAAAGTGTAATGTGTTGGCAACATTTTACAATGCTGTTTATGCTATTGCTATAGGTTGTGTTCACCTTTTTATTGAATGAATGAAATTGTGCGACTAAATGCAAAGTATAGGACCAAATGGAAATAATATGGCGAATATCATATACAATAATATTGCAAGTGTATGGGCCGCTTAATAGGGGCTAATTAAGACATTTTTTTGTGTCGGATAGAATTCCATCAGATTTTAGTAGGATAGTGAATCGAGGCAATGCTGAGAATAATATTGACAAGTACAAAATCGCAAGCAAAACGCGAAAGATTCACATGTTGTGCGAGTATCTGAACAAACCTGCTTGTAAGGAACATAAAATGATTATTTTCAAGGAGATCAAAGTTCAATTTATGTACGAAATAAGTTCTTTGACAAATTTCTATATAAGTTTTTTGTTGACTTAAGCTATAGCAACACGATTCATTAGACTGCAAATCTTTTGCCTGAATTAAATTCGATACAGTATTTTCATAAAGGTGACTTCTTTGCATTGTTTTTTATCATATTTTGATATGAAAATATCCGTTCCACATTCGCCGACGAATGAATACCTTTGGCAGTTCTATTGATATCCGAAAACATTAGTGCATTAATTTTCTTTTTCAATCCTGCAACCCTATACCAAACAGTTGCAACGTTAAGGCCCAGAACAGACGGTAAAACGCAACTGCAACGAAACCATTTAGAAGTTATTGTTTTGAACCCAGTTTCAATCGTTTTTCACATAACCTGCAACCTAAATTGTACCAGAATGTTATGAAATTATTACAATAAGGCGATTGAAATTTTTAAATTGTACTAAACATGTCATTGGAGTACTTCTGTGCTTTTGCAAAGCTAATAGTACTGGAAAAAGTACAATTGTACTAACTTTATCATCCCTGATTACACATTAAAAAAACATTTAAAGTCAACTAAATTGTTATTAGAATTATATTTCTTTAGAGAATAACTCAAGGCGAATTGACTTACAGCTGTGCTACTTTTTTTTCTTAATTAGAGAGAGGAACGTCAAAAGTTACTTGTGTTTTTGACATATCGGCCAACGAAAGCAACAAAAAAATACATTGTTGTGTTTTTGGTGTTGTTACTTGTTGTAGTATCGACACCACCTTGGAATAACTTTTATTTTTGCTCGAAAAAAATAAAAATCCAAAAATAACTGTTATTTTTGTTCAAAATAATAAAAATCCAAAAACAACTGTTAATTTTGACCGAAAGAATAAAAATCAAAATTTCCAAAATCAGTATATTTTATCTTAGACGTGTTCAAAAGAATCAGTATGGTATACTTTAATCAGTTTTTCGACATTTACATCCATATGCTTTTTTTTATTTTAAAATTCCAATATTACTGTTATTTTCGGTCCCTCATTTTAATTCCAAAGATTCATCTCCTTCCCATATACCATTCAAATAGAATTGCCAAAAAATGTCCTTTTTCAGAAAGTAAAAAAAGCAAAAAGAATAAATTTTCTTTTTCAATTTGGCACACGCGAATCACTTATCATGAGACAAATGTGTAACTTCACACATTTCAAATCTTGTCCCTCCTACCTACCATAAGCCCTTAAAAACTTTAAAAACTCTAAAAATTTAAGAGGACCATATCGGTAATTAAAGTTGGCACCAAATTGATTTTGCAATGAATCGATTGTTGAGCGTCCTGTACAGCAAGTCTCGCCGTCTTGTTGGAATCGAATGTCGTTGATGTTTAGCAGATTAATTTTTGAAAAAAAAGACTTTCTTTAGAAGCGTTGTATTAGAGGTTAACGGATTCATGAAGATGACTTACAAAACCATACTGAACAGAAATGACAACAACAGTTTGACATTCTCAGCTGTCAAACCATAGTTATCGATATCGAAAGTTTTCATGCAGTTAAAAAACATTATTTTTATTCATTTATCCATGAAAATGTTAAAGTGGAATTTTTGCGTGTTGTTATGGACCTCCACAAATGGGTAACGAAAAAAAAAAATAAAAACCCATGTCAATATACCTCAAGTGGAAACCTTAAAAGTGCCTGCAAATCGTTAAAATAAAAAAAAATAAAAATAGAATAGAAAATAATAAAAAATAACAAAAAAAATTAAAACATTTTCCAATGTCTGTCTGTAAAAAACATACCAGATTTTAACACATGTTTGTAAAACTTTAGATATACGGATGTTATACTTTTACTCAGATACTCGTGTATGAATGTATGTTTGTGCATCTATGGATTTGTAAATACGGTTGTTTTAAGATTGTTTTTCGTTGTACATACAGTCTTTCCTACTCGTGTTTTTTTTTTTTTTTTTTTTTTTTTTTGCAACAGAATTTAAAATTCTATTTACATACGTCATAATGTTCGCATACTTTCCTATGAATAAGTCTACCTTGTGCCTATTTAAATTATTTCCTTGTTTAAACCTTAATATTGCAGAAATAATGATGATAATGATTTTCCTCTACTGTCTTCAAGAAGTGATAGTTAATCATATTTGTAAGTCGTGAGATTAATGGCAATTTCTTTTCTGAGAAATATGTTGCATTTACGTTCCATGTTCTTCATTTTTGTATTTGTTTGTACAAAAAATACAACTGTGGGAAACATTTTCAATTTTATTTGTAAATATGTGGCATGTTAAACAAGTTAACATGTTGCATATATTACCCTCACTTTTATTTATTTATCTTACTGCATATTTTTTTTAACTGAGCTATTTACAACTTTGTTTGTACAACCATGGCTTTAATTTGCTTATCATGATGCATACCGCTTACAACTCCCCGTGTACAACTGACATGATTTGCTGTTATTAACATGATGTTATAAAAGCGTTGTTAAAACATTTGCATTTACAACCATAAAAAATCTCTAACATGATGAGCAGGGAAACCAGAAATATGCTCTAAAAACCGTTTTATGCTGTAAAAACTTAAAAATATGCCCTGAAAGTTGTTAAAAATATGACCCAAAAAATTAAAAAATTGCTCATTTGAAAACAAAAAAATATTCAACAATTATAACAGTTCCGTTTAATAAAAACAATCTTAAAATTATTATCAGTAAAGCTTAAGCTCCATAGTATAAACAGACGAATTTTCGAGATTTTATCCTATTTGGAAACGATGAGCTCACAAAAACAGAGTTATGTTAATTCATATAAGAGTTATTTGTGCCGAATATTATCTAGATATTAACACCCATATGAGATTTTTTGTCTAAAAGAAATTTTAGGGACGGCCACTAAATTCTTTACTAATGTTAACATTTAAAAGGAAGTTTAAGCTATTTATGTATATATGGTAGCTTTGGGCAAATGTGAACCGATTCCAAAAGAATTTAATTTGCAGTAAAATATTTTTGGGGCGAATTTAATCTAAATACATACCGACATAATTTAATGGTTTATGGACACAAAGAGTCTAATTTGGGAAAAAGTTTTTATTGGGAAAGTGTGAAATTGTAGACCGATTCTCACTATTAACATAGACTTCGTCCTCAGTACAATTAAAAAGTGTATTTACCAAATTTGATCAAATTATCTACAAGATTGCAACTTGTACTTTGCGCACAAGGTTATCATGGACAGACAACTAGGCAGACGGACGGATGTACATCGTTATATCACTTTAAAAAGTGATTCTGAGACGATATTCTAAAAGATTGACCCAGATTTCTATGTATTACACACATCACCAAAAACGTACATAATTGCTTTTTCCTTAATTTTTTCTTATACATAAAATTTTAAAGTTTAAAATAACATTTATCTTTAGCGACAACCTGCTTTGTCTTAAAATTTTCGAGTTAAAATAAAATGTTGATGATGAAATTAAATCAACAGGTTGGGTATACAGATATTTTTTTAAAACCGAAAAGCCAAAATATTGCAAAAACAAAAAAAAAAAAAAATTATATGGCATCCAAAAAATTTACATGAACAAAAATATGCCTAAAAAAGGCAAAAAATGCGCTAAAATCTTAAAAAATCCTGCAAAAAGGCTCTTTCATCCAAATTATGCAAAAAATGCTCCAAGCGGTAAAATATGCAAAAATATGCACTAACAAATCGATGCCAAAATTCATAAAAAGCTCTAAAACGGATAAATATATTGTTTCTGCCTTGCATATTTTTGGTTTCCTAACATAATATTAGTGTTAATGTTAAGCATTTCATGTCAGTTGTAGACTGCATTTAATTACAAGAAAATATTGCTTTAACATAAATTATAAAAATTACAGTAGTTTTGACTTACATAACTGCCTTTTGACTCAACTGCGCAAAATTAATAATTTTTGTCATTATTGTTTAAAAATCCCTTAAATGCACTTCATTACCTGCAAAATTAAGATAAGTGCCCAAAATTTTGGGCATTTTAAAATTACTTTCATACAAAAAATTTAAGTTAGCTGCACTTTGACTTAACTGCCCACTATCGAAAAACTAATTTAAGTCCATTCCTCCATCTCCGCTTCGAACAAATTAAGAGAAGAATGCATGAAATTGTAATTTTCTAGCTTGAGCCTGTTTCAAATTTTATTTTTTTATTTATTTATTTTTTTTTTTATTTAATTTATTAAATTTCAGTAACTTTCAGTAATTTTTAAGCAATGCTTATTTCGAAAACATGAGCTTAGCTAAAGCACTATCTGAGTGCTATTTCCAAAAAGGGTCAAAAAGTGTCACAAAATAGTTAACAAATGATACAAAAGGGTAATTAAAAAAAAGGGCCATAAAGGTTATCAAGACTGTCGAAAAAGGGTCAAATACTTCAGTATTAGAACGGTAGCGCTGGTTAACCACCCTGCATAAAATTATAACAACTAACGGGCAATTTCACCAAGTTCAGTTAAAACTAACTACTACTTTAACTTCCAATTTTTGACAGTTATAACTGATAGTTAATTGTAACTGAACTTGGTGAAATTGGCCGTAAGAGTACTTAATTCAGCTTTGCCCGATCTTATATACTCTTCAAAAATGAAGCTCTTCTTAAATTGCATTATGGGAAAAAATGTTCTCTAAAATTCATATCTTAAGCTAATAAATACGATTTTGATAATAACTGGAAGACTTTTTTGCAATTTTTTACAGGGTAATAAACTTTCTTGGATAACACACACAGAAAAAAATACCAATGTAAAATTAACATGGAAAAATGTTGATTGAGCATCATAGTAAATTTATTTAAATGTATCATTATTTCATATTAATTTTAAATAAAAATATTAAAATTATCTTTAATCACGTTTATTTAATATTATTCACTGTTAAAAAAATTAAAAAAATTATTAAAATATAAATAAATATGGATTCAATATTGAATCCATAAAAACCTGTTCTATATTAAAATCAAAAGTTTATCTTGTTAAATTAACATGCATACATAGTTTAGTATGTTAATTTTTTTATTTTCATTCTGAAAATATGTTATAATTCATGATTTTACAATAACTTGCGAACAACATTATTTCCTTTTAAAATAACTATAATTCATGTTAATTTAACATTCCCGTAAAGTTAGAGCAAAATGTCATTCATATTGAAATAACACTCCGAATAACGTTGAATGAAAGTTATTTTAAGTTGAAATGCAACGTGAATTTCATGTAGAATCGAATTGAATTGAGTATGAAATCAAAGTGAGAAGAAGCTTCAGATACAACATATGCTTTAATTTAAGAAACATTCTAAAGGCTATGCAAGATAAAACTTTTGCTTCGCGTTGCGTTAGAGATTCGCTTTGACAAAAGTACTTTGAACGCAGAGCGAAGCGAAAAGTAAGGCAACTCTCATTTTTTTTGCGCGCTTTGACAGTCTGCTAGTATAATTTTTATATTTATTTATTTTTAACAAACAATTCGTGTGTGTTGTCATAGTGTTTATTGTGACATACACCTTTTGCGTTACGCTTTTCTGTCAAAGTAAGAAACGTCACGCAAAGCGATGAAGTTTTATCTGACATGGCCTTAAGCATTTACCCGCGGAACCAGAGAGAGAGAGAGAATATTATAATTATTTATTTTCCTGTAACCAGGGCTGTCAGACTTGGGGATTTATCCCCAAAGTTGGGGACTTCATGTGAGCAAAAAGGATGAAGAAAGTTATTTGGGGATTTAACAAAAAATTCGGGGATTTTTTGGGCATTTTACACTTTTTTAATATATGTTTCCTTCTTTTATTATTAACGCTTATTTTTCTTTGTTTCGTATATAAAATATGAAAAAAATAGCAAAACTTTTATCTTACTATTATACAGTGTAAAGGGTCCTAATTAAGATTACTATTTTTGTTAAGTGTGTTAATGATTCTTTATAAATTTATGTTATTTTTCTTGAGTGAGTGTTAATAAAAAAATAATTAAAAAATAGAATCTAAAACCGTTGAGAACCATTAAAATTTTTTTGATTTTTTTAAGACGATTTTTAAGCAATTATGTATGTCTTCCAAAAAAAAAAAAAAAAAAAACCGGTAACCCCGATTAACCGTGATGGCCAAAGATCAGTCTATTGTTTTTTGTTTGCAATGTTTTCAGATTGTTTGCTTCGATTAACCGTGATTACCTCTATTATCCGTGATGGCAGTTGAAAAATATTACACAAACAACATCACACGACTTTTTTTTTTTTAAAAAATTGCATTCTTTTTTTTTGCTTAATGTCCTTTTTTGTCTCATGTTTTTAGTAAAAATTCAATGTATAATTACCGATTTAATTTAAAAATGTACATAAGCTTCTTGAATTAATTTTGTTATGTAAATATGTACGTACACAAATGTTCACTCATTCTGCTTTTAGTAGATTTATTGCATCAGGAGACATTGATTTAAATATGTACTCACTTCTTGTAATTGATCTAATCCGCAACCCATCCACAGATGCTTATTTTTAGAGAATAGAAAACTTAATTTTAAAGCATAAATAGCTGTTTTCTGAAATTATAAGGAATTTTTTATTTCCCGGGATCCCGCAAGAAAAATCCCGGGAAAACGGCAAATAAAATAATTGAAATTGAAAAAACCCTAGTCTACACGGATCCAACTCAGTCTACTCGTGGATGTCGTACTTAATTGGGAATCACCAGAATATCGCTGTGGGGCAAAAACTATTGCCAAGGCATACATAGTTGGGGGATTTACAAGGTGTCATAAAGTCATATGGCTTAAAATAATAATATGAAAAAATACGACTGTTGTGAACAACCCCTCATAATTCAGCTACGGGCATTTCCTTCAAAAGGTCCACCATGACCGAAAATTTAAAAGTTATTAAAAGCTGATTATTTTTCGATACTGTTAAAGAGAAATATTTAGATTTAACTAATTTTATTAATTTACCCATAAATTTGTTCACTTAGATGAACAATCAGACTGCAAAGTTGTGCAAACGTAATTTCTTATTTGTGAGAATATTTTATTGTATGTTTTCTTTAATTTTATCTTCCTTAAAAGAGGTGATATTTGAAAAAAATTATTCCAAAAAATTTTCTTACATGGTCTGTAATCTAAGGAAGAGTTCGAAGAGAAGTATATTCGGATTAACGGTAAATTTTTATTTTGTTTTAATCATTATTCAGTTAAATTACTATGGAAAAAATTTCACGTTCGAAATGTCACGCATTTACCCAGATAACAATGCCTTCTTAGTGCTATAATTTAAGGGTTAAAGGAACGGAAAAATATTTGTTGCTTAAAAAGTTATTGCATTTTCAATTCGTACGACTGTTACGTTTAACACTTTGGAATTACCCATATTTGGAATTTAAATCAGCTGATTTAAAACAAATATAAAAAACATTTAGGGGGTTATTTTGTTGTTCACTTCACCATGCGTTGAGAAAATTTTCATATAAAATTTTTAAAATTTTTGAAAATTCAAAAAATTTTATATGAAAAATTTCTCAACGCAATGTGAAGTGAACAACAAAATTACCCCCTTACTTATTTACCAAAAATAAAAATATTTTTTAATTTTAACACTTGAATTAATAAATTAAATTTGATCTTACCTGATTATTTTCCATTTTTCAGACGCAAGTCAGAAATAAAATTCATTTTGTTTGTTTACCAAACAGCAGAGTCCTAAACCGATCTAATTTGTCGCCGCAAGTGATTTGTTGCAACAATTGCTAGCCGCTGGTTAAATTCGGAAGTTAGCCGGATAAAATTTTACCATCAACGGCGACGGCTCGGCTCAGCCGTTCAACGCAGGTCTCTTCGGATTAATGACGACAGCACAATAAACATAGCAAGCAACGTTCTATTTATTTAAGACACCATTGTAAGAGCATTATGACACTATAACATGATAGCACACCTTGTGAATACCCCAAGTGTATATTTCCCTAATACTGCCAACACTGTTCTGTAGAATAGTTTTATCTGAAAAATTTTCCAATTGAACATGATAATATAATAAGATGGATTATGTGTAAAAAAAACAACGAAAATTTTTTAAAATTTTGTTGGATACATATTAAATTAAAAAAATATCCCTAATAGTATGATTTTAAGTTTTTAGAACAATTTTAAACACCAGAATACATTTCCTTAAAAATTCTACAGAAAAATATTTTTCAATTGCACACATATTTTTGGAGAATATATAAAATTATTCAGTGGCGAATGCGGAGAAAGTTACAGTGTTTAAAATTTTATTCAAAGAAATCTATTTATTTAAAACATTCACTTCCAGTAAAATATCATAAGAATTTTGTTTATTATTATTAAAATGTTGCTGTAAATTATACAAACTTTATTTAATGTTGTCATTCCAAAAGTACTTGTGTGATTGTGTTGCTTACATCCATATAAACACACATTCATTTAAACAAGAAATAAATACATGCTTGTATAAATTCTACCCACTGCCACCCAGAAGTAAATATATAAACACATTAGTGAAGTAAAGAATATCAATTTTCAATATACGCGAATACGAATATCTGCGCCAATTTTCGTCGAATGCGAATATCCAAACTGAACTATAGCGCTACTCGATGTTTAAAATTTTATAAAAAAAACTCCCTTTTGAGTTGAGAACAATAAATCGTAAAAAAATCTTACGCTACTCAATCGCGACCTTAGGACAACAAGGGTCTAACTTACATGTAGTTTAGGTGCAGATAGAACCTTGTTGTTCTAAGGTTGCGATATGTACATATTTAGCATTATTATGACACTTTGATGACTTATTTTCAAATTTTCAACTTCGCACCTGAATGCCACATTTCCAAATTTTTACAGTTACATTTTTATTACCATTATTAAAAGGCCAAAAGCATCGCGACCCAATGGATCTTTTGTACAGTCTGTGTATCTCACCATGTCAGATTTAGGCTACGTATTTCCCAAGACGGCATAGTAGCAGAGAAGATGTTCTGACGTCTCATCATCAACCAAAACAAAATCTGCATACTTTGGTACTAACATTACCCATTATAAACTGATAGTATCTAAGACGTAAACAAGCCGAGTTTTAGCCTAAGTTCCCCCTTCTCAAGTAAAAGAAGTCTACCTACCTTGCCACGGGACAGGGTCACAAATCTCTTGGACTGTCGCAACGCAGAAGTGAACGTTCATGTGTTAAGGAATTCACGTTTGGACCATGATTCCATCGTCCCCTTAATATGACAAATAAGGACGTCGAGGGAATGCTCAGGGTCTATAAATGGACGGCGAGCAACCATGATTGCCAAGCAGTCAGCTGTTTTGCTGCCACCATGGCCTTCCAAGCCCAGTACCAACACAAATTCATATCATTGTGTTTCCGCAGAAATTGTTCTGAGATGTAAGACAGTCCATGACTAACCCAGACTTCACCTCCAAAGAAGATAGTGCTCTAATAGCGGCCTGGCTATCCAACATTAATAACTATCTCAAGCCCTTTGCCCTCCTCAGACATTTCCCTGCAATAGTAGGCTGTTTGCTCATAGGCAAGCCCCTTTGGAAGCCCGGCTCATAATGTCCGCCCCAGTATCACCATTTGTCTGTTTCAAACCGTCGGTGAACCAGACCTGGGGTCTAATTCTGGCAGTCATGATCGAGTACTTTCTTGATTCGAAACAATTTTATTTCAGTAGATACTTAACGAATCGAAATTATTTTTTCAGTATTGTGAAACTCAAATTAAAAATAATTCCGATTCGTTCAGTATTTACTGAAATAATTAGATAATAAATTGCTTACGAATCGAGAAATTACTCGATCACGACTGCCAGAATCAGAACCTTGGTTCGTGATATTCCACACGAGAAGGAGTTTCTATTTTATGTGTTACACTGTGTAAGTAGAACGAAAAGATCTCGTGTGACACTTCTCATTGAACCCTTCAAAAAAAAAAAACATTTCACAATAAAATTTCCTGAACCCGTTTCGATAATTTTTTGAGCGATAACTACATTGGACGGACTTTATAAAGTTTACAAAAAAACATAAAATTTTCAATATCTCCGAGATTAGATTTAACAAGACAATCCTTTTATTGAACTAAAGAGATCTCCAGCCGCAAAAACTCCATCTTTATCATTTCACTAGATGTTATATACCGTCCAGACTATCCATTGTTATGTTTGCTCAAGAACTAAACGTTGGCAAAATAGCAACGCACAATTGCTTAGGTTCTTCGATGGGGGAAAAACGTATGGCACGACAATCCATATAAAAAGCAACAATAAAAACAAGATGGCTTTTATGTATATGACAATACTGCAGAGATGTTAGACATCGTTGTGCAAACAATTGCTTTACTCTGCAGCCACACGTTCAATAAATCCCTTTCAAGTTTTTCACACAAACTGCTTGTCAAAACTTGTTTGAATTGACAACTGTGGCACATTTTTTAAATGCCCCCGACGAAGAAACAACTCGAAATAGTAACTTGACTCGAAAGTATTTTGTAAAAAATCACAAGAATTTTTAAAAGCACATTTATTTTTGAAGTATTTTTTTTTTTATATAGGAAACGACAAAATTTATTTGAAAGCAGCTGTTAAATTGAACGTAAAATTGCCAAACAAATGGAAAGGTACAATTGAAAGCAACCTCATGACTTTCAAGTTAACAACACTATTTAAACAAGAACTAAACATGAACAACAACAGTCTTCACTATACAAATGCATAACAATGGTTAATCTAGACGGAATAGTTAATAAGTTAGCGTTTGCCTATTACTTGCTTTCACATCAACTTAATTAATTTTCATAAGTTTTATTTTATTTTTGTGGCGGCACAATACTCTTAATGTTGTTTGGCAAGACAAAAGTGTAATAAGTACCAGGTAGGTGCATTAGGGAGAGTTGTCATTATTCACCTTTGTAATGTCAAATTAATTTAATTGATTTTTGACGCTTGTTTTAATTTTTTTTCTTTTGTTTGACGTTATATGAATTTTAAAATTGAGAACAAAATTTCAAATGACTACCTTTTGTACTTATTCTACCTACCATGATTAAAATCAAATATTGTTTCTCTAATAGTGTTTATCGTTTTAACGATAAAACCAATCATTAAAACCTGGTTTTACCATACAAAATATTTTTGTTAAAACCATTTAAAAACCTTTTTTGATTTGGTTTTAAGAAGATTATATGAAATACAGCCATGTTTTCGTTGTACTTAATTTAGTGCTACCAAGTTATAATAATTAAAATTAGCTGATAATGATGAAACCCAGCTAGCATTTTATATCACAATCGAATATTTCAGGAATCAGCATCACATACCCGCATATGAGCTCATTTTTCGATCATATATTATACTCTTGTTGTTAGAAAATGCTATAATTTTATGTATTTTTTTTAACTTTTGTGTATATTACTTTTTTTTATGTATTTACAGAATATTAACGAAATATTTACTTGCATTTGGCGAATACGAATATCGAAAAATAGACGAATATGAATTCGAATACTCGTAACATCACTTGTATGTAAATATGTATGAGTGCGAAGTTTGTTTACATTGATTGTTTCATATCCGTTATACAATTGTGTCATTTTGACAAAATCCAAATACGCAAAATACACAAAAAAAAAATGAAAATGTTATTTTCTTTATTTGCACAATGGGGATGAAGTGGGATACAAACACTCCACTATTGGATTATTAGCAATTTTAATACAAATACTATAACTACACTTCAATATCTAGTCAGTTTTTTTTTGATTCTTTTTGTTTTGTGTGTTTTTGTATGTACTTTTCAACTACTTTTTGTAAATATTTATTATTTTTGTGTTGTAAGTGGTGGGAGTTTTGAGTGGAAGCCAACAAAAACATAAACATACACACATACAATATGTATGTATATGAAATCATTTATATACTAGGAATGTATACAAACGTATTTACACAATTGTCTCCCTCTGTATGTACAAGTTTACGAGAACAATTTATGGATGATGTACAAGTAAAAAAAAAAAAAAAAAAAAACACACATACACACACACAATCAAATTGATTGTTGTACTCAAACACTAACATATACAAAAACATTAGTCGTTGGGGCCAAAATGGGTTGCCAACTATGTGGGTTTCGGGGCAAAATGTCCAAAATTTTTTAAAGTTTTTAGCTTGTGGATTAAAATCTAATAATTATTTATATATTAATGGCGAAAGCTGGATTTTAAACTAAAGTTTGAATTTGCACGGAATTACAACAACACGACAGGTCTAGTGACGATTCTACGTTCACCAATTCTGTTGAAATAGCCTTTATCACTCCAAAATCTAATAGATCTACTATTTTTTGTTTAAATGTTAGCCAGTAAGTGGGCTCTTTGCTGGATATAATGTCCATCCCCATTTTTAAAATTGTATTAAATAAGACTCGGCCTTTGGGAGAAATCAACCGTGACCCGCAGAATGTGTGTTTTGCATTATAGGCACCATCATTATAGTCATCCAATCGTAATGATTTTCAATTGCAAACTATTTCGAGCTAAACGTGATATAAATATATAATAACGTATTTGGGGTCGTTGGAAACCCATTTTTGGATATTCGCCTTAAACTGTTGCATTGTTTTTGGGTTATTGGCATTCACCATCGGGAGCCATCATAAAAACGCGATATTACTCGTTTGCAAAAAAATTTCGCGCAAGAGAGCCATAGTTACACGAGCGTTATCTTGTTGGAACCACAATTCTGGATTTTTGTCTACCTGGAGCCTTAATTTTCAATTATTGCCCAGTATTGAATGCCATTCACATTAACTGCAGTTTGTTTGTCGTTTTCGAAAAAAATATGGTAGAACAAATGTTCAACGATTAGTTTTCGATTTTAAGTGCCCCATATTTTGTAATTTTGTTTATTTACGTGACCATTGAGGTGAAAATGGGCCTAATCGCTTATTATCGAAGTTAATTCTAAAAAAGCGTAAACATAAGATTTATTCACTTATTAAATCATAATGTTACTATTGCGCTATTATTATTATTATTATTATTACACATCAATTACAAAATTGTTTAAAATCTTGGGATGGACAACAAGGGTCTATGATTGATTTAAAGTTTTGAGTCAGAACAGTTTTCAAACTTTCATCAAATGCTACAAAATACTTTCATTTAAAAAAAATAGTATTGTGATTACAGGTATCCCTGCTATAACGCAGGATTTAGGTGCCTAAGAAATGCCGCTTTGTAAGAAATAGCGTTGTAGGAGATATAAACTCCATATATAAAGCAGGTTTGGTTCCAAACTGATAAATTGGATTTTTTATATGTATTTTTTTGTATTTATGTTTTTATTGAGTCATAACAACGTACATGTTATGCAATTTGATTGAATACTTAATTTATTCGAACAAAATAGAATTTAAATTCTACATAACAAGATAAAATAAATTAAAAACAAAATATGTAGATCCATAATTTTTAACTTCTCGTCATCACTTATTATGATTTGTCTCGAACGTTTTGTTCGCACTTGTTCAAAAGCTGGACTTGATCCACTTGATCCGAATCTGAGGTCATCTTTATAAATTTCTTAATAGGGATTTAGGTTATTTTGAAGATTTCATTTAAATATTTCTGATCTTTCCCTTAGAGGATCGTTCTCTAAAATGCATGCAATCTTTTGCTGCAGTAGACCAATATGACGTTTTATCTAGCCTTTTTTTGTCTATTAAATCCAACTTCATAGGAGTGGACGGGATTAATCCAAAATTTCTAAAAATTCTTTTACCCCAACTTCTTCCTATTATTTATTACATTTTTCTTAACATCAAGCTACTTTCCCTCGAATTGGAAAATGGCTAAAATCGTTCCAAAACCCAAAACTGGTTCCGATTTTAGACCAAAAGCCATTCTTCCATTTCTCTCTAAAGTATTTGAACGTATTATGCATAACCAAATAACCTGTTTCTTGGATAACAATAACTTGCTAACAGATCATCAATCTGGGTTCAGAAAGAAAAGAAACTCGACGATGGCGAGACTACATTTTTAATACTTTTGGATCATTCAAAAGCGTTTGATACCGTCAATCATAACATTCTTCATTACAAACTCAATAATTTCTTTATTTTCTCTTCGACCGCTACTCAGTTATTGTCAACATTCTTGGGCAACAGATATCAGTATGTTAAAACTGGAATCCAGAAAATAGGGCACTGCCTGTAACAAGAGGGCACCTCAGGGGTCTATTATTCTCACTATACTCCAATGACCTCCCAGTCGTCCTAACAAATTGTAATGTAAGAATGTACGCGGATGGCGTTCAAATTTATACCAGTTGTTGTAATGTTTAATTGACCAGTGTATTATTACTGTTAATCAGCAACTTCAACGTATTTATAAGTGGGCAACGGCAAATGGCTTGGAAATATCTCCTACAAAATCTAAATGAAATTGAAATGGTCAAATCTATGTACTAAGAATTTCGGAATATTTTTAATGACACTTTTACGTGGTCGAACCACATTAACTATGCTTTTCTATGTTTAGAACTCTTTGGCGGACCCAGCATTGTACACCTTTAAAAATAAGAATTCTACTTGCCAAAACTTATCTGATGCCCGTTTTACTATATGGTTTGAGAGCTTTTTGCTAAATGTGATAGATACAATTAGTATAGCAAAATTGAAAGTTGCATTTAATAACATAGTCCGTTACGTGAATGGACTTAATAGTCGTTCTAGTTTATCTTTGTTTTCATCTCGGTTATATGGCCTTTCTTTAGATAATCTACCTGATCATCTGTACGGCAAACTTTGTATTTCAGATATAAGCAGGGGAAAAAGAATTAGGTCGTTTGGATACAAAAGTTTAATTTCGGAGTGGCATTTTTACATAATTTCAGTATCTCTCTGGAATTCAATACCCCATAGATTTCAGCTTTTAAGTTACGCACGAAAGTTTAAGGAAAATATTTTTAAACTGTTTTCAGCATAACAATTTGAAACATAATTATTTGAGATTAAAGTACATTCATATGCTTAAATTATTTAATTCTGTTTAATTTTAATTGGTTTTGCTTTTTATATAAAATTGTAAAATTGTTAGTCATTAAGTTGTTAATTAATTAATTAATGAAAATATGACTCTAAAGGTATGTTCAGACCTAACAAATATTTGACGAAAAAATCCAATTAAAACGTGACCAGAATATCGATCAAACTTTAGCTTTATTTTTTAACAATTTCTATTGATTTACTTATCTTTATTTATAAAAAGAAAATTTTATAATGTAATTTAGAGACGGTTAAGTGATGTTTTATCTAGCCAAACGTTTTGCAAAAGCAAATAATTTTTTAATAAAAGTAGTGGTTACGTGTAGGACGTCAAATATTTAATAGGTGTGAACATAGCTTAAGTCTTGTGTATGGAGCAATTCAATTAAATTAATCAATAAATAAAAATTCATTCAAAAAAATATGGAAACAAGGAGCCAATGAGGTTCCGACAATTATCTTGATATCACCATCTTAACCCATATAATCCCAATGTTCGATTTTTCGAACAGTATGATTTACGCGTTTTTGTAATTTTTTTACTCTTTTTAGGTAAGACAAAGAACTAATTTTTTTTAAACAATTATATATTGTAAGTAGTTGGCTACAAATATAAAAATAAAATTTCTTTTCAACTTCACTCCTCCCTTGTATAACAACACAGAAAAAATACAAATTGATTTCAATTAAAAAGTTTGTAATATAAATTTAAAAATTAATTAAATTGCAATAGTTAACAAATTAATAGTAGCAATTAAACGTTTAACTCACTTGATTAAACATTAAATTCACTTGATTAAACGTTTAATTCACCTGATTAAATTTTTGACTAAAACTCATTTTATTTTTAAATAATGCTTTAATTAGTGAAACCTTTTAGAGAATTTTTCCTGAGAAGGGTGAAGAAAAAACATTATTTTTAAAATAATTTTTAAAATAAAATAAAATATAAAAAAATTTAAAAAGTAAAAATGTAGTTCCATTGAAAAATTATTAAACTTTCAACAACAGCAAAAACATTTCGGTGTTTTTCAAAACGAGTATTACGAACCAACGTACGGGGTTCGGTCCTCGGCCAAGCGTATCAATCATGTTCTGCCTCATAGCACCAACATCGGATACGCTTGGTATATAATCAAATGATAACGAATGGCAAAAGTAGCTGTTATTTGCAAAAGAGTAGATAGGGCTGGAAGTTGGACACAGGAGGCCATTTAGAAAAATTAGCTCGTTTGACGAAACCCCATCTTTAACAACTCGTATGGTGCGATCTCCAAGAAAACTCGATATAAATCGAGAGAAATTATCACCGACACCAAATACAACAAGTTTTGACAAGATTGCACCATGTCAGACTCTGTCAAACGAAATTTCTTTCGCCAACATTTTTCCTTTTAAAGTGATTTATGGGAAGGTCGCTAAATTTTATTTTGATATGTTAACATTTAAAAGAAAGTTATGGAATTTTAAACTTTTTTCGGAAGTGATGTTTCTATCAGAATTTAGTTTGCAGGAAAATATTTTCAAGCTGAATTTTCCCTAAATACGATCGATGGCTTATGGACACTAAAATTCTCGAATATTGAGGTGAAAATAAAAGGCCTTTTTTTTTAAAAAATATGAAAGTTCTATAAAGGGTTTATTAAACGAATCTCCTAACCAAATTTGTATTATAAACCTTTAATAAATCCAAAATATTTTTTTTTATAAATAAGGACTATTATCTTAACCTCGAAAGTGGGCGGTGAGAGCAGGGAAAGCGTAAATTTTTTCTTGCACGACTAATGAAGGCTAAAACAATAAATTAATCCCTTTTAGAGTTTTTTTTTATAAATTTTGGCATCGATTTGTTACTGCATATTTTACCCTTTGCTTATATACAAGGCGAATTCATCCCAGGTAATCTCGGTACTACAACAAGTACAACACGTACAAAAATAACAAACAATTTGTTTTTTTAAAATCACTGTACAATGTCAAACAGAACAGAAACAAAGATAATTAACAAAATTTTGACATCCAACAATGATTTTAGCTAAAAAAGAAACTTATCAGCAGGGCTTTTAAGACCACCTGTAATAAAATCGCCTTGCTTATATATTAGTCAAAAGAATGACTTTGGATCCGAAATTGTATTTTGAAAAATAAAAAATAATTTGTAAAAATTAAAACTACAAAACTAACAAAATGAATGGCAAATAAAGAGAAAACTAAGGTTATATTCGGAGTGAGGAGGTGATCTTACATAAGAATCAGCTTAAATGGTATCAGGACTCAATACTTTTTTTGCAGACCAGTGTAATTAATGTTCAACGAAATAATTATAACTATCAAATCCATAATAAATTGAACTGATGTCAGTCTCGAAAAAGTTTTAAATTTCATTTGCCCAAAATTTTCCTTTCAGCCCTACTCCCGAAATAATAAAATTCAAATATATTTTATTTGAATGTTAATATCGAAGTACATATCGAATGAATATGTCTAATCTATCCGATAAATCAAAAATCTTTTTGTGCACGATTTTACATCTTTATTCACGTTTTGGGGAATTTGACAAGTAAAGAAAGGGTGGTTAAATTATAAGGGCCGATGTTTTATGTAAACCACACCTAAACGTCAAGTTTTTTTCTCCATTTAATTTGACATTTCTCATTTTCAGACTTTCAGACCACGGAAAGATACACAATTGAGCAACGCTTTAAAGTTATTCAGGCTTATTATGCAAATGGGCGTTCAAGTCAAAATGGATATCGTGCACTTTGTGATTTGTTTCGGTCAATTTAATCGTCCAAATGTGCGAACAATCGGAAAAATCGTGCAAAAATTTTAACAAACTGGCACTGTAGGAGATGTGAAAACACCAGTGCATACTCGTACAGCAGAAAATATTGCTGCTGTCCGAGACAGTGTGGCTGAAGAGCGTCGTCGTGCCCAACATGAAGACTTGCATTTACACGCTTACAGGTTGCAATTGACTCAAGAACTAAATCCTTTTGACCATTCTAAACGTCGTCAATGGTCAGAATGGTGGCGAGAAATGGCAGCAGTGGATGATAAATTTTCGAAGAAAATCATCTTCAGTGATGAGGCACATTTTCACCACAGTGGATTCGTCAATAAGCAGAATTGCCGCATTTGGGCGAATGATAATCCAAGAGTGATTGTCGAAAAACCAATGCACCCACAAAGAGTGACTGTTTGGTGCGGTTTATGGGCTGGAGGCATCATCGGGCCGTGTTTTTTTTCCAAAATGA
Source organism: Pollenia labialis (assembly GCA_949318255.1). Classification (NCBI taxonomy): domain Eukaryota; kingdom Metazoa; phylum Arthropoda; class Insecta; order Diptera; family Polleniidae; genus Pollenia; species Pollenia labialis. The sequence goes on along the minus strand of OX439143.1, from coordinate 9,629,513 downwards.
GTCCGACTAGGCAGTTACTGTAAATGGTGTACGCTATCGTGAGATGATAACGAACTTTTTATGGACCGATTTAAAAAATATATGTCAGAGGTGTCAACAGGACGGTGCCACTTGCCACACAGCTAACGAAACAATGGCGCTTTTGCGCAACAAATTCAATGGGCGTGTTATCTTACGTGGTGGCGGCGTCAATTCGCCGCCAAGATCATGTGATTTGACACCGTTGCACTTCTTTCTTTTGGGTTATTTGAAAGAAAAGGAGTACGTCGAAAAGCCAGCAACAATTTGTTCGATATTTTGTTCCCCACATAATTGAACCATACCAATATTATCATAATAAAAGGAAATGACAATAATTTCCTAAATAATTTGTGTTTTATTCAAAATCAACATCGACCCTTAACCACCCTTTACAATCCACTTTGTTAAATCATGCTTAAATTAAAAATTCTAGATTGCTTTTACTTTTAGTAATACCTGCCCTAATTTGGGAACCTATGGAGGCACTGATATGCTTTTAGATTCCAAATCCTTAACTTATACTCGACTACTAATCCTTAATAAGCATCTGGAATTTAATTTAAATCGAAATAACGGTTTATAAATTTCAGTATTTTTTTTTTTTTTTTTTCGAAAATCTCCCACTGTGCGTCGCTTACAAAAAAATTGTTAACATGACTTATGATCGAATGGAGCAGCTAATATCTGCTATGACGTTATTAATAATTTTGACAATTTGTTGATTAATAAACATGGATACATTCATACGTTCATCAAATTTTTATTTCAATCATATTTTTTTTAAATTTCTCTTACGATCATTGTGCAAAAAGGGGTTGATATTCATATTGAATTTGGATGGTGTTCTTTTCGATGATCCGAAAATATTTTTAAAACTATAGAAAAAACCCAATAATGAACTTTTCGATGAAAGTGTGAAAATGTTTTAGGAAATAGTTTTGACTCAAAACATTGCATATTGGGTATTTTATTACAAATAGATGAATAGATGAAATTGTTTTTTATTTTTGACTTATTTAGCAAGATCTTAAACACAAAAAGCTATTTTTATTTTTATTCAAATATAATTTTCCAGTTAATCTATAAAAATTTTTTAATTTGTCAATACTTTTCTGAAATATGAGTGCACTAGAACTCTGAAAATCACTTTAGCCAACTAACTGACTATAGCAAACAATAAAAGACAACAGCAAAAACAAAAAGCAAACACACAAACTCATACACTACACACTTTCACATACACATGTAAAAATAAATAAAAAGTCCTGCAATAAACATGCGTCAAATCAACAACACAATTAAAACAAAATCTTTTTTTGTACAATGTATTAGTGAGTTACTAACTACAACAACTACAACGGCTTTGTGTTAGAGTAGTTGACAGAAACCATGTTGTTTGTGTTTGATTCTCTAGGGGTGCCTTTGTAGGACGAGTGAGTAAGAGATGGTGGCTGTGTAAGCATCATACCCATCCTATTGTCTGGCATTTTATGCGATTGTGTGCTGCTTACTGACAACGATACTCTCGCTTGTAGTCTTAATTCAAATGGGCGTTCACTTGGGAAAGAATTTTGGCAACGCCTTTTTTGTGAGCAAGATTTTATTTTACCTGTTTGAATTTGAAATTTTTGGCATTTTAACGGATGTTAGTTGTTAGTTAAAACTCTCCTGGCTCCCGCTCTCTCGCTCTCTCTCTCTCTATTCAAGCACACTAACTTACAAATATCCTTATTGTCATGTCTGCTTTCTCTCTCTGTTAGCATTGGCATGAGTATGAGTGCGAGTTTCATGGCTGGCGTTAAATGTTTAAACAATTTTGATTTTTCACTAGACTTGCAAAGCTTTCAACCAAAGTCATTTTTTCGTTTGTTTTACTTCAATAAAAACATGACTAATATCTCTACTTTTATAATTTGTTTTTGCCAATCTTTATAGTCAGTCTGTGTGTGTGTGCGTGTGTGCATTTTAGTGAGCGATGTTTGCATACGTGTGAGTGAGTGTTAAAACATTTGTTTATGTGACTGAAAGGAAATTATTTTATTTGAGGGTATTTATGTATTATTTTTATTTAACTTGAGTAAATTTTTAAAACCTTTAACGGTTTTGAGGTTTGAGATTTTTTTTAATTACACAATCATGTAATTAAAAACATTTTCACACACACCCACACTCTTAAACAAGGAATATGTATTGAAGGGTTTGGGAGAGCGTGTAATCTTTGTATTTGGGTATGTGTTTCCGATTCCTTTGAATATTCATACATACAAAAATTTAATTAAGCATTTTCCTATTTCAAAATTTACTGTCTGCTTGTGTTATTAGGAACACTGTTTGTGCATAACAATTATGTTATTAAAATTTTTTTTTGTAAAATATTGAAGAGATCAATAGTTCGTAATAAATTATGGAAGAAAATTTTATTTCTGACTATAGTTTTCTGTATTTAACTTTAACCCTCATCTCATTGTGTTCTAACAGATCAGAGCCTACGAGGGAAAAGCTCAGTACCAATCGATTTTTTGGAGAACATTTTCCGAGATATTAAGGATTATTTTTAAATCAGAAAGCAATAATTGATCATATTTCCGATGCGGCATACATCCAGAGTTCGAAAATAAACATTACATATATACTGTAATTTAGTGTTCTGTTCGGTAAACAAATGGAAACCACAAACGCTAATAGTGTTTTTGTAGTAAATACCTTAAGAAAACGTTTATCTGTTTGTGATCTTCGTACACAATAATAATACTGTACTTATCCAATTCAACATAAAGATGAGAACATTTCCTTGTGTTCTATTTTTCGTAAAAAGCCACAAACTTTGTATTGTTCGGTTCCGCACATTAATGCGTTTCAGTTGTGCTCAGCGCTCCCTTCACTGGTAAAGACAACAAATTTTTTTTTACAAAAACAAAAAAAAGCAAACAAAAAATTTTTACAAAAACAAAACATGTTCACAATACACACACAGAGCAAATTGCCAAGCAACAACTAGTGATCAGAACAATTAAATATCACTACCGTTTTATAACGAAAAACAGAACACTTTATAATGTTTGTTACTTTCCTAAAAATAGTTATGAACAGTATTAAGGGTTGGTTACTAATACACAAACACTAAAACAAGATATCGTTTCGTTACGCTAAATAATTTTCAGTATTTTTTTTTGAAAAATCGATTAAAAAAAAAAAAAAAATCAAAGTTATTTTCGGGAATACAAAATTTATTATTTAAAAGATTCCTTTATGACGTGCTAAATTCCCAATTTTTCATATTTGAAAATCACTTCCTTATTTTTTTTTCGATTGGATGGTTTTTCAACGAAAACTAAAGTTTTTGTAAAATAAAAAAAGTACTAAATTTAAGGCCCTAATTGTGTAAAACGCAACGCAACGCCAAAAATAACCTTAAAAGCAAAAATAATGTCAAAAATTTGTCATAATTTTTTTGTTGTTTTCTATAGAAATTCATTCTGCGATATACAATATGAATTTCAATATGAATTTCTGTGGAAAACAACAACGGATTGTTAAATTGTTAGGCAAAGGGGTTCAGTAAGTCATATTAAAAAAAAAAAAAAAAGATTTTAATAACAACTTTTAGGTTTTTTTTTGCTAAAATTTTAACCTACTTACAACTGCAATTAATGTTGGAAGAATTCCAATCAATTGTAGTGGAGAATGTAAGGAGAGATAAACTCACTGTTTATTGTTGATGATTTTGTTTAAACTTTGATTTTGTTACAAGTAGAACTGTTGCTGTAATTCTTATACGCTTAACAGCTTTACTTGGTTTAATATCTTTCGTTTTTCTAAAATCTTTATGGATGAAATTTCCTGATGATCTGGCCTAAGCAACCAGTGAAATGCACATAGGAATAGCTTATCCCATCAACAATAAATTTCAGTGTTTTTTAGAAATCAGTTATTTTTATTTAATCAAATCAAATCAAAGGTATTATATGATAACTTATAATTTTATTCGCAAAAAAATAGTGGTTACGGAAGGACATGGGTATGGGGACTACACTCACAATATTCTGTACGTAAATACGTAAAATTAACTGAATTTGTAATATAAATAAATCAAAATTCAGTTAAAACCCGGTCTACTTAATTTTCATTTGTTTTTAACGAAAAGTTCTTTTCATTTTGGCTTTCAAAAATTCAACCCCATGTTCCGTAAAAACAAATAAATGTTTAGTTATTTTATATAAAATAACTATCAAACAATTAACTGAATATTCCGTAAAAACAAAAAAAAAATATTCAGTTGTTTTATTAAATTCAGTAATTTCCTTTTCTCCACTAAAGAGCCGAATTTATGTTCAAAGTACACATGGGCAAAATTTCAATTATTTTGTAGGGCTTTTGAGAAAGTTGTAGCAACATGACTTTTTGGTTATTTTTTTCAATGTGCAATAACGTTTGGAATAATAAAAACTTCCGATCTGTGACTTTAGGAATAAAAACTAAAAACGCAAAGAACTGACGATTGCATATTTAATTCGGAGTAAATTTCCAAAAGCCACCTTTAAAGTTTTAAATTGTTCTCCAATAAAACTAAACAAATAGACCTAAGAACTTGTTGCCACAAAATTAATTCAAAGACAACAGCATTAAATAAAACCAAAAAAAGTTAAATTATTTTAGTAAATTATTGCAAAATATTTCTTTTAAAAATAGGATTTTAGTTCAGAATAAGCATTCGTTTGAAAGCCTTTTTCTAATTTTTATCAAGAGGATTTCAATGAGAAAACACGTTTCCTTTCTACGGATGTTTGCCTTTATTGTCAAAGGAACATTTTAAAATCTCTAGACACTTTCAGTTTTCTTAGTACTTCCTTAAAAACTTGTAATTCCTTTAAAAAAAAAATATTTTCTTCGAATCGAATAAGCGTTTTCTTCATTGAATACTTTTGTCATCACCTCTTACAGAATCTAATCTGAAAAATCTTTAATGCGGCTGCTCTGCATATAAAATCATTAAATTTTTTTGAATCAAGTGGGAACAACTTTTTATCGTCTTTATAAAATAAATCTGGGTCTTTAACTAATTTAAATTTCTGTACATTCTTACTCTTCTTCTTCTTTACAAATTTCAGAGCATTAAACATTGCCTTACTTTTCGGTTATGAATCGACATCTCCAAGGCGTTTGGCAATACTGTTTTAAGTCAGAAACTGTAGTTTTTCGTTATTGTTGAAGCGACTTCAGATTTATTTTAGTTATTTTTCTAATTTTCAATTTTCTTTGTGTTTTATTATTTTTTTTCATTTAAAATTTTATTATTTATATTTATTGAATTTTAAGTTTGAATTTGGTTTAGATTTTGATTTTATTTAATTTTTAATTTTATTAAATTTGAATATTTTTTCTCTGAGTGTAGAGCACTCGTTAGGAATTTGCCAATTCTCTTAAATTTCCTTTATTTTGTTAAACATATATGTATGTACATATATATGTACATACGTATATACTCTGCTCTCGAGTTTGTAGTTTCCTTTGAGTTTGTTTGGCTTACTACAAACCTTTTTGTAATTTAGTTTTTAAGTATAATTTTTAACTTCAACAAGGCAAGAAGCCTTAATAAATTTGTTTTATTAATTAAAAGTAGAAACCTCCCGCGTTTCATTCGTTTTTTTTTTGACTTGGAAGTTACTATTAAAAGGCTAGGAAGTTTCTAGCCCCAACATTTGGTCCTTCGATAAATCCTAGAGGAGCTAGGATTGGAATAGCCAGTGGCAAACCTGTCCACTGAATGCCAACAACAGTTGTTCTACCGTAACAACTGCGGCAAATTTTTTAAAGTGACGTCAATAGTTGTTCCATCGCAACAACTACGACATCAACAGCAGTCAAGAGGGCTACTGGCAGAATATCTTGGGTGGATCCCGTTCAACAAGGAATAAAAAGAAGTTCCCAATTGTGCTTATCATTTCCAAGAAGGAAGAAAGGTCCACAAGACGGTTGATTTTCGAGAGGGAAAATCACCAAGGTAAACATTGAGTACCATAAAAAGGATAAGATTGGGTGAGTACAGTGTTTTAATTATATTTAATGCGATTGTGTGATTTTTATTAGAAAAAGTGCAAAAAATTAATTAAAATTACTGCATAATCATATCCAACAAGTAATCGAACATAACCTTAAAATTTAATAAAAGTGCCATCACTGATATAAAAAAATCCCCAACGTACCAACACTGTTAAAAAGTACCAACACTGGTAAATAAGAAGAAAAACAACGGATTTTTTGTATTATATACATACGTACTGCTGATAATCATAATTGCTATACTCTTCACACTCACTAACAAGTGTTTCAATTCCATCAGTTTCCCTAACTTTTTTCATATACAACTAGATCATTACGGCGAACTTCACAGTCATATTTTTAATTTGCTTAAAAAGTTAGTGAAAAACAAAATTTGTGAAAAATATTTAAATAGTATATCATTAAAATAAATTAATTAAAATAAAAATATAGTGAAGCCGGGATTATTAAAAAAAAAGTGACGAACAAAAGAAATAAAAGTCGCTGAATTTCTTCATTAGAAAAAATTATTGAAAAATTAAATTAAATTAAAGTGGTAAAAAAAGCAGAGGCAAAATAACAACACAAGCAACAGCAACAGCAACACAAAAGACAGGCTGTTTTCAAAAAAAGAGGGTGAGTGTGTGAAGTTTTAAAGGTTTTTTTATTTTGTGAAGAATTTGGTACATGGAGGAAGACAGTGTTGTGGCATAATTATTAAGAAAAAATAAGAATAATAAAGAAGCAGTTTGTTTTGGTTTTAAAAGAATATAAAGGGTGTCCCTTCAAGTGGTGCACAAGGTCAACAAAAATATATAGCATTAATATTGAATGCAAAACTACAGCAAGTAGTCACATTTTAAATAAAAAGGGTGAACTGAAAAGAGGTGTTAAAAAATTTTGTTTTACAAGGTGACCCTACGAGTGGTACATATTTGAAGCATTATTTGATTAGAAAACTGAATGCTTATGAACAACCCGTTCTAAATTTTTTATGAAGTGTGTTCGATTATTTTTGAAGAATTGTTTGGAGAAAAGAGTGCGTAATTTTTGAAAAATATAATTTATAGCACAATTATAATAATTATATTGGAATTTTGATGAGTAGATTTTTTAAAAAAAAAATTTTACAGAATTTGAGTAAAATTGATTTGTGGATAAATATTGAAAATGATTTTATGGTGGTAGAGAAAAATTTAATAAAGAGAAGTTTTAATAAAATTAATTTAATTTTAAATTGAAATATAAACAACTTGGGAAAATTTTTTGGCATTTTTGAGGCTAATATTTTTGAAATTTTTCTGGTGAAATTTAAAGCTGTTTTAAACCATTCTACATCGCTTTCATTCGTCGCGAATAATTTTAATATACCTTCGTATAAGGTTGAATTTTTTCACGACTGTTTTTTGGTAAATTTTTTAATTTCTGCTGGAGAAATTGTTGAGGTATAAAATATTTAAGGCTTTTGAGCAAACATTTTAAAAATGGTTTCGGAAAGAGCATGTAAATACGATATTCGACAAGTAGTGAATTTTTGTTCTACTTTTGAGAAGATTTCTTCAGAAGATTTGACGATTTCACTTTTAGAGGTAAAGCAGTCTGAACTTGAGAGAAGATGGATGAAGATGATAGCAACAGTTGAGGAATTCATCAGTGGCTATGAAAGGGTGAAAGAAGAAGAAGATTTTCCAGATGAAATTACTCTTAAATATGAGGATGCCTGTGAACAATACCAGATGCTAAAGGCTAAAATATTGGACTTGTTGAAGGCTAAGGCCCCACAACAAAAAGCGGCAGATACGACAGTACGTCAGTCATCCCTAAAGTTACCTGCGGTTGAAATTCAAACGTTTGAAGGAGGTTTCGACAAATGGCCAGCATTTAGGGATATGTTTAGGGCAGTGGTTGGAAATGAACCTTCAGTGGCGCCAGCGCACAAATTATATTATTTACTTGGCAAGACGAGGGGGGAGGCCTACCAACTCATAAAAGATTATGATTTGGTAGATGCTAATTTTGAGCTAGCTTGGCAGGCTTTGAAAAATCGCTACGAAAACAAGCGAATTTTAATCAATAATCAAATTAGGAAAATATATGGCATCCAGGCCCCTCAGAATGAAACTTTGAAATTTTTAAGGCAACTTCAAAATACGGTCAGCGATGGTTTGTCGATTATTAGTTCGTTTCAAGTTGAGGTGGCTGATAATGACCCCTTTCTTATGCACATTTGCACTTCAAAGCTCCCAGAAGAAACTTCGCGTGCGTGGGAAGATTCTCTGACGAACCATAAGGAATTGCCTACCTGGCAACAACTTAACAAATTTCTGTCTGAGAGAATTGAAACATTAGAAACTTTTACAAATTTGAGGAAACCGCCCAGCCGAGACAATAATACCTCTAGATCTCAAGTTTTCTATTCTGATGCTGAAACTGATAAAGGCAAATTTAGCTGCAAGAAATGCCAACAGAATCATCCATTGCGATTCTGCAAATATTTTAAGGGTTTGTCAGTCCATGATAGAATCAAATATGTTTATGCGAACAAATTTTGTGCGAATTGTTTTTCACCCACTCATTTTAAGACGAAATGTCAGAGCTCCAGTAGTTGCAACAGATGCAATCAGAGGCATCACACCATGTTGCATATTGAAGAAGATAAGGCGAAAAAGGGTCCCATTCAGAGGGCGTCAACTCATCAGCAGTCTCGAGACAACGAAAGGCCATCAGGGTCGGGTACTCAGAGTAACACGAGGCCATCCAGTTCTCAATCGGGACGATCTGGCACTTCGGGTGCAAATAAGGAATCAGTTCAGGTGAATTTGTCTCAACACAGCGGAACTACAATTTTACCAACAGCTTTGGTTCATGTTGAGCATTTAGGCGAAAAATTTACTGTTCGCGCATTAATTGATACAGGGTCGACTAGAAGTTTTATCCTAAGGCGTGTTCAACAAAATTTAGCGATCCCCCTAGAACGCCATCATAGCGAAATATCAGGGTTTGGTGATACGGTGGTAGGTAGTTCGAAGGGAAGGTGCTATGTCACAGTTAAATCTCGAGTATCCGATTTTAAAATTAAAATCCGAGCGATTGTGGTACCAACATTGGCACATTTTATGCCTTCACGGCCGATCCCAATTCAAACGGTAAAAGATATAAAAGGTTTGAAACTAGCAGATCCCTATTTCTACAAACCTGCGGCAATTGAAATGATTATCGGTAGTGATTATCTGCCTTTTATAAATTTGAGCGGCGTAAAAATGAATATCGGAAGCAATCTTGAAGCCCGAGAGTCCCACTTTGGCTGGTATTTGCTAGGCCCTGAACCAGAAACTAGAGTTCAATCATTCCATACTTTTGTTTCGCCTGGCAGTGATCTAGCTCTTCATGAGCAATTAAAAAAGTTTTGGGAAATAGAAGAGGCTGAAAAAACCGATTTTCAAGCTGAAAGTGACATTTATTGTGAAAATTATTTTAAACGTACCACAATTCGACAATCTGATGGACGTTACGTAGTTCGACTACCGTTCAAGGAACAATTTCCAAAAGAGATTTATTTAGGCCCCTCCCGAAATATGGCTCTTGCGCAGTACCATCGAATGGAGAAAATGCTCGATAAAACCCCAGATTTGAAGGCGCAGTACGCTGAAGTTCTCCAAGAATATCTGGACTTGGATCACATGGAACCAGTTGTACATTCTGAACCCAACGCAGAAAAAATCTCTTCATTTTTTCTACCCCACCACGCGGTAATCAAGCCCGAAAGTAAAACCACAAAAGTGCGAGTGGTCTTTAACGCATCAAAGAAAACAGGAAGCGGGTTCTCACTAAATGACGTGCTACACCAGGGCCCAACGCTTCAAACGGATTTAATGCAACTTGTTTTACGTTGGCGAAATTATAAGTACGTATTCACTGGAGACATCCAGAAGATGTATAGGCAGATTTTGATGCATGAAGCAGATCGCCCTTATCAACAAATTTTATTTCGCAACAACACTGAGGGATACGTGAATTCATTTCAACTTAAGACCGTTACGTTTGGCGTAAATTGCGCCCCCTTTTTGGCGATTAGGACTCTACTTGAGCTAGGTCATGATTGCAGAAACCTGTATCCCAAAGCATCTATTATTCTGAAGAACGAGGTCTATGTTGATGACATATTGTCCGGGGGACACACGCTTGAAGAGGCCAAGCAGAAGCAAGGGGAGCTTATTACAGCTTTGAAATCTGGCGGCTTTCCCCTTAAAAAGATGACAGCAAATCATCAGTATCTACTCGAAAGTTTGCCCCGGGAGGATCTTCTAGACGAAGATTTCTTGAAGTTTGATGACTCCAGCTCTTTAAAAACATTGGGAATTCGCTGGAATGCGTTGGCGGATATATTTTACTATGCGGTAGAGCCAATTGAAATTACCCCATCCGCTACAAAACGAAAAATCTTGTCAGTAATAGCAAGATTATTTGACCCTCTAGGTTGGTTAGGCCCAGTCGTTATTGTTGCTAAGACTTTGATGCAAGAATTATGGGAAGCCAAGTCTGATTGGGACGAAGGGGTTCCTCCACACATACTCGTAAAATGGAATTTATTCTTAAAAAACTTGCCATTTATTTCGACACTTAAGATACCTAGATGGGTAGATTTCTCCCCAGGATATAAAATCCAAATACATGGCTTCTGTGACGCCTCAGAGAAGGCATATTGTGGTTCAGTGTATATTCGAACAGAAAACTCAGAAGGCCAACTAAATAGCCATTTGCTGGTAGCAACAACAAAAGTTGCTCCGATTAAGCGGACAACCGTTCCGAAACTAGAATTGTGTGGAGCTTTGTTGGTGGCTAAACTCATTCGTAGTGTAGTCACAAATTGTCAGTTCCCCTATGAACTTTTTTTGTGGACAGACTCGTCCATTGTACTGGGTTGGTTGCAAAAACCTCCGTATGCGCTGAAAACGTCTGTTGCAAATCGTGTGACTCAGATCATCAGCATCGCCAGCACTCAACACTGGAAACACGTTAAGACTGAAGAAAATCCTGCAGATCTGGGCACTCGAGGCTGCTCTCCGCAGGAGCTTGCAGACAATCAACTCTGGTGGCATGGCCCCACCTGGCTGCAACTTCGCACACCATTATGGCCAGTACCTCGTACGTTTGACCCAGTCGACTTAGAGACAAAGAAGTCTATAATCAACTTTAATCTTGACGTAAATTGCACAGATATACTTGCAGAATTTTCATCTTTCCCAAGGGCGTTGCGAATTCTTTGCTATCGACTTAGATTTGTCAACCGAGTTCTCAAGAAACCATTTTCCACCGAAAAGTTTATTACAGCTCATGAAATTAGCTCAATGAAAACTCGACTCATCTCGCTCGCTCAAAAGAGATATTTTTACCGTGAATACGATTGCCTTAAGGAAAATAGACCGTTTAGCCGCAAAAGCAGATTACTTAACTTGAATCCTTTTATTGATAAGGACGACCTTTTACGAGTTGGCGGCAGGCTTATTAATTCAGGTTTAAGCTACGAGGAACGTCATCCAGTTATTGTGCCAGAAGGGTCTCATTTCGCGAGGCTTTTAGTTAATTTCACGCATCGCATTATGCTCCACTCTGAGCACCATATAATGCTACGTGCGATTCGCCAAGGCTTTTATATCCCCAGATTAAAGAATCTTGTCCGAAAATGCATTAGAGAATGCAAGGCCTGTACTATTTATAAGCATAAGGTCCAGCACCAAATCATGGCCGCACTCCCCCCAGAACGTGTGAACTTTTCCCTGCCCTTCACATATACCGGAGTCGATTTCGCTGGTCCGTTTAATATTAAATCCTCGACGTTGAGAAATGCGAAGATTCTCAAAGGTTACGCTGCTGTGTTCGTATGTTTCTCTACCCGAGCCGTCCATTTAGAAGTCTGTTCAGACCTCTCAACCGATGCCTTTCTAGCCTGCTTTCACCGCTTTACTGGGCGCAGAGGACTCCCCAAGACCATGTTTTCCGACAACGGTCGAAATTTCGTCGGTGCAAGCTATGCTCTTCTTAAAGGCCACCACGAGTTCTTGAAATCTCTTGAAAAGACTTTAGTCGAAAAGTACTCCACCTTGGGCGTTACCTGGTCTTTTATACCGCCATATGCACCTCATATGGGTGGCCTCTGGGAGGCCGCGGTCAAGAGCATGAAGTCTCACCTGAAGAAAGTTACCAGCAACCTATCGTTCACGTTCGAAGAATTCAGCACGCTTCTAGTCCGTATCGAAGCCATTTTAAATTCGCGCCCTCTATCGCCTCTTACCGAAAACCCGGGTGAGGTTCTACCACTAACCCCCGGCCATTTACTTAGAGGAGCTCCAATTACAGCACTACCAGAATCACCTGCTGAACCTCCGCTCGAAGAATTACCTTTTCTTAAACGCTGGGAAAGATTAAAAGCGCTGCAACATATTTTTGCTCGACGGTGGAAGTCTAAATATATAACCGAGCTTCAACGCCGTTTTAAGTGGCAGAAAGAACGCGACAACTTAAAACCAAATGATATCGTCATAGTCAAAGAAGACTTACTCCCACCTACCGAGTGGCTCCTAGGTCGCGTTAATAACGTAATCTATGGTCGAGACAGCAAAGTACGAGTTGCTGAAGTAGTCACCAAAAAGGGCATAATTTTACGCCCAGTGGTAAAACTATGTTTGCTACCGACAGACAATAACATGACTAACCTCCCACCACAACCTACCAAATAGTCTACCAAATTCCTCAACAAAAATAGAAAATTAGAAAACTCAGTCGCATTAGGTATTTTTTAACACTGTATATACTTCTTTCTTTTCTTTTACTACAAATACAGATGAAGAAGCGACCACGATGCCATATTTGCCAACTCAACCACCCTCTGCAATACTGCCTGAATTGCCTGGCCTACAATCATTTTCGAGACCATTGTACCTTAACCAGAGGATGTGCAGTTTTGGTCAACTGGGTGGCCTGTAATGCCTTTTACCACACTCGGCTACACCCGCAAGCTAAAAGATGTCCTCGCTGAACCTCAGCGCGAGGGACTTGTGTTAGCTAGAGCTCTGACCAACAAACGCGGTGGCAACACTACAAGCCACAATCTCTCAAATAGATGACACCCAATTGGCAGCCGTGGCCAAGAAACTTCATCTTGAAGAACCCTACAGTACCTCCAAGCAAGCCTCCCTAGGGCCTGTAAAAAGTGCTCTTGAATTCAACAATGCAGCCAGACCAGGACGGAAGCATCTACCTTTGGCTGGATCAAATCTTAGACGTAAAGGGGGTGCTTTTGCCACTCTTCGGGGGGAGCATGTTGAAGCGACTTCAGATTTATTTTAGTTATTTTTCTAATTTTCAATTTTCTTTGTGTTTTATTATTTTTTTTCATTTAAAATTTTATTATTTATATTTATTGAATTTTAAGTTTGAATTTGGTTTAGATTTTGATTTTATTTAATTTTTAATTTTATTAAATTTGAATATTTTTTCTCTGAGTGTAGAGCACTCGTTAGGAATTTGCCAATTCTCTTAAATTTCCTTTATTTTGTTAAACATATATGTATGTACATATATATGTACATACGTATATACTCTGCTCTCGAGTTTGTAGTTTCCTTTGAGTTTGTTTGGCTTACTACAAACCTTTTTGTAATTTAGTTTTTAAGTATAATTTTTAACTTCAACAAGGCAAGAAGCCTTAATAAATTTGTTTTATTAATTAAAAGTAGAAACCTCCCGCGTTTCATTCGTTTTTTTTTTGACTTGGAAGTTACTATTAAAAGGCTAGGAAGTTTCTAGCCCCAACAGTTATGTTAAACTGAAAAATATTTATTTCAACTTATTTACAATTATATCAGCAGTAAAGTTGGCATAATTTAATTTAGAAAAATTCCGGGAATTCCCGCACAAATTTCCCGGGATTTTTGTCCTGTGAAACCCCGTATGAAAAACACTAGTATAAAGAGACTATATGAGCAAAATTAAAATATTGTATCTTCCTAATTTTTTATGGCACTAGGTAAAAAAAATAATTGTATGATTTGGAACATTTTCAATATCATACCAATTTTACACATTCAAAATATTTGAGCCGAACTTCATCATTTTGGGTTGTTTCTTATTGTCGCCATCGAGCAAAAATCCTTATTTCCGGAGAACATTCAGTACCGTAAAAACCTTTTGACTAGCACAAACTTACTTTAGCCAAATTTTGTCGCCCACGTTATTCCTTTTACTCTTGGATGGTACGATGGAAGAAACCAATAGAAAGGCGCCTATCGGAACTCGATGGAGTATTACGGAGTACCTTAGTGCTATAAACTACGCAGACGACATTTGATTAATGGTAAGCCGCTTTGTAGATATTGAAGATAAGATAAACCGACTTTTAAATACTTTAATGCGATATTCGATCGAAATTGAGTTCATTGTAACAATTGCCAATGCATCTCCTACGAATTAAAAAACAAAGTTCTTGCTGAAAAACCCGATATGAGGGATATGCTATTTTTACTAAGGGCTCGATGATGAGGGACATAGGAGCAGGGGTCATGTAGGCTTCCTGACGTCTGCCGTGTTTCCTAGGCGGAAGTTTTGAGGATCTGGAAGGCCGCGGAATTGATAAGAGGTAACATTGCTGGGGACTCAGAGGTCACTTTAAAATGTATGTGTACAGCCAGGCGACTCTTAAGGCCTTGATGGACTGTTTTGTGAACTCCAGAATAATGGACGGGTGTTGAAGTATATAGTGAGCCTATGCTGGTTACCGGGCAACTGCCGCAGTACCGGTAATGAAATGGCCGATGAGTCGCCAAGACTGGGCTCGGTTCTCCAATAGGCTTTTATTTTGAGAGGATTAGGGAATGTGTTCTAAACGGGACTAATCGGGCCTGGAGGAATAGAGTGGATTGTAGAGTATCGCGGACGTTATGGTTACGGACGATTCTTAGGATGACACATTTTAATTTACTACTGAACAGGAGAAAGTTTTTTATTAGAATGATGATAGATATTCTCAAGGGATACTGCATGATAGGCAGGATAGCGGTGGTAAATGGATTTGAAACGTCGGATTTATTTAACAGGTGTGAGGACACAGATGAGATTGAGACAATTGAGCACATTTTGTGTAACTGGCCTACACTACAGAACATCAGGCTGAAATGGCTGGATAGTAGCTGAGTGCCCCGGTAGACTAGCTGGTAGCGAGCTAGTCTATCAGCGCCGGGTCACGAGTTCGATTCCCGCCAGACACGCATAAAGCTTCGCGGGATAAGCTTAGGAAATTTAAAAAAAAAATCGATAGACGTCTCAGGCTGTGGGCTCGATAATCTTACGGGATTTATAATGATCACGGTCTGGCGGCTGGCGACTGGGTATATGTGGGACTATTGTGTTTAGTAGGATGGTTTTTCTTTGGTCCGACATTAGATTCCACTATTTCTTATGCTTTCACTCTTTCATTTTTACTTTGTTTTCTTCATCTTTTATTACCTATGAAGTCAAAATGTACCCTACTGGTCTCTGGGAGATGGTGTCAAGATTAACTTCGCACCACCTTGCCCTTACCCTTCACCTTACCCAACCTAACTAGCACTCAAATTGCCACTTGTATGTGTTAGATGCGCTCACACAAGCGGCATTGGTGGACACACTATTCTTTCCCACTGCAAAGAGTACCGTGTAGAAATAACAAACGGAATAATAATTGTTTCTAACTGTGCTAAAGGATAAAAAAAATATAAGGGATCATAGCAAACTTTTTCGATGTTTTAACGGAGTCTTCTAAAATATCTTTGCAATCTTTTGTATAAAAATTAAAATAAATAAATTTAACGTATATTCGCAAAGTTAGGAAAGACTGATTTTAACTATTGTATCACTTTAAAGGGTCAGGATTTTTTGGTTTTTTTAAAAAAAGGCAAAGTGGTTTGGTTCTTCGATAAAATGAAATTATTTATTGTAAAAACATAAGCAATAATCTAAGACTTAAAGGGCGCCAACAAGTTCTTTAACTTAATTTTCTTTTGAATTCTTGTTTTTTTAATTTAATTTTTAATAAAAAACATTAGAGTCGGCAAAGTATGAAAGAAAGTTAAGAAACAGCAAATACTCGTATGAAAATGAACAAATAAATATTTAATGTCAATCTATTTTCTATTTCATTAAGAGTTCTAATCTATTTGTTTTTGGATTAAACACTCTCGTCTTTCTTCACTCACTGGCAGTACAAGAACAACGAAAAAAAAATATATAAAATAAAATAAAAAAAAAAAAGAAAAACAACAGATTGTCATTTCTCTCTTCTTCAGTCTGTAATCGCATTAAAATAAAAACTGACAACTTTTTTGCATCTTTCTAAATATTTGTATGTATTTCTACTCTACCGGCTGACATTTATTTCAAAATATAATTTTAAACGATTTAAACTGTCAGCATTAGGAAAGCAAATTTTCGCCAGAAGCAATAATAAATAAATAAAAACAGAAATGAAAAGAAAAATTATTTATGTTTGTTGCTTCTGATAAAAAAAAAAATTAGAAGCCCATTCAAATTCGGGAGGGTGATGTTGTAATGAGCATGTTTTTGGATAAGCTCAATGATGATGATGAGGATGAGACAGATGATGATATTCATATTTTTATCCTGACCCCTTTTTGTATTGTTCCATTCGACATGTGATTTTGTTGAGTGTGTTTGATTCTCAACAACTTTTACGCAAATAATGTAAAATTTTTTCAAAAGTTTTCTAATACAATTCAAAGTTGATAGTTGAATAACATCATTCATACAATATTTGATTATGTTTTTTGTAGTTGTTATAGTAGTAGGGGTGTTCAATGCAGTGGCGATTTAGAGTACTTAATAAAATTTTATTTTGTGTTGTCGGATTTAAAATATTTAACTATGCATATGAAAACGACTAGGCAAGTCAAACTTTTAACTTTAAAAATTAAAAGATTGTCTTGTGGCAGTCATGGCGAGCATTTTCTTAAATCAGAAGTAGAAATTTATAGAAATAGAAATATTCATGTTGGAAAAAAAGAACTTTCGGGACTTTCGGGACCAACAAAATTTTTAGATGTAGTCAACTTTCTTTCGTCAAAAACAGTGGTGGGCAGCACGCATAATATTTACAATTCTGTGTGTGAAAGGCAGAAGAACTTGCTTTGTAAAGAATACAAAGCAAAGGCAGAGCAAAATCAAGATTATCAGCCTAATTATGAATAGCAATTCCCCGGGAGTTTTTTCTCTTTTCCCATTTTTACAATTGAATTAACATAGGAAAATTGGGAGAAGGGAGAAAACTCCCCGGGAATTGTTATTCATAATTGGGCTGTATATTGTTTTTAATTTTAGTAAAAACAAAGAAAAAGTACTACAGTGTACGAGTATCGTCTCCGAGAGAGAGAGGATAAAAGCTAATATTCTCATTCAAGAAAAACTTTCCAGAGTTCCCGAGAAAAATATTATTGAAACTTCAGGGAACTTGGTAACGAGGTCTGTCTAGAACTACACACATGAGAATTGTATGGAAATATGTAGAGGCGGAGGTTTAAAATATTTTTTAATTTGTTGGCACTTTTATGCATAGCGCGATGTTACCACTGTAGGAACCGATTAACGTGCTGAATACATTTTGTTTTTGATCCAACTACTGCTTCGATAAGCAGGCCTTATCTTGACGCGTTACAGCCATACCTAAACAAGAGCGGAAAGCGTTTTCTAGCTGTCAAAAATTCTCATGCCCATACAATTTGTATGAAGCATCCCTAAATAGCGCGGCGTCAACGCTTTACAATTGGAAAATTCGATTTTGACAGCGCGTTTAATAGTGAAGTTGGCCGCTATTAATAATAAATAATGACAATTTAGCTATTTTTTGTCAATCTAGCGGGGTTTTCTCTTCTTTTTATTTCTATTGTATGGGTTTTATTAAACAAGAAAGTTAACACTACTGTTTGTGGCACAACGATGACGCTCTTGTTTAGGTATGGCATATCAGCGTAAAAGCTTAGCGGAAGAAAACGTTCCGCCTTCCGCTCTTGTTTAGGTACGGCTGTTATTCTTGTGCCAAACGTTATGTGATTAAAATCAGAGATTACTAAACAGATATGTTAAAAGTGACGTGTGATAAAGGCCCAAATCAGTTTCGAAGGCAGCTTTCATAGAAAAAGACAGACAGCTTTTTTTTGGTATTGAAGTGGCAGTGTGTAAAAACAGGCCGCAATAATCAACACATATGGCGCGATCAAAACAAAAATAATTGTATTGCGGCATAAGAGATGATGCAAAGAGAAATGCAAAAAGGGCAGCTTTCGAAGAAAGAGACAACATTAAACGCAAAATCTTCCGTTTCGTGACGTATCTGTTTAGTAATCTGTGATTAAAATCGTAGCCAAATGCAAAGTAAGTCCAACTCTATTATTTAAAAAATTCAACAGAGTTGTATTGATTTAAATTTAACAAGGATCCCAAAAGTGAAACAAAATTCGAATTTAATTTTTAAATCACGAATATCAGCGTTTACTTCGAAAAATTATTAGCTCCATTAAATTCAGTGTACTCAAACGTTCTATACCGGTAGGGTGCACAGCTTGTTGAAAATTGTGTCGAATTCGAACAGCGTGTTTATTTATCAAATCTTGAGGTTTAATAAGACGTGCCATATCATAATGCCATAGCCGAAACAGTTGTTGCAGGTTATGGCAAAAACCTTAATTCAATGGGTTCCTATCGTTATTGTTATGGCACATCACCTATAAAGTCCATAATAAATTTACTAATATTAACACTCAAATCGTGCTACTTTGTTTGTGTTTTAATAGCGTTTTTACAAAAACAAAATTTCTTAACATCATACGATGGCTAGTGAAGACTTAAGGTGGATTCATCCTTGCGTTCCGAAAAATATTTTGGTCCGGAGAGTTTTTTGCAGAACGATTTACCCATTTCGCAAAATTTTTCCGGAAAAACTACGGAAAGCTACCATTTGATTTACAGATCTGAACAATTATACAAAATGGAAGCACAACTAGGAAACCACTTATTTTGAATTGTTTTCTTAAAGTGAGTTAAAGAAAATGCACGAGAAAAGGAAAGTGATTTTATTTTTTTTATTATATTATTTTGTTTGTTTTATTTAATTATTCAGCAAAAAACAATCATTTCAACTTTTATGTACCAATTGAAAAAAAGAGGCAACTTGCATAACTATCTTGCATGGGTCTTGAGGGCCGTGGAACTGATGAGAGACAACATTGATAGGGGCTCGAAGGTCACTATATACATATGTGGACAGCCAGGGGGCTCTTATGACCGTAAGGCGCTGTTATGTGAACTCCAAGCTAGTTGGTGATTGTTGGAGGGCTCTGGAGGGAGTCTTAGGGGAGTATTTGCTGAGGTTGTGCTGGGTGCCGGGTCACTGCAACATAGGCGGCAATGAGGTTGCTGATGAGTTGGCTCAGAGATGGAGGATCCTAACTGTATGGAGGCGGTTAGGGCCTGGGGGAACCGATCGGACTGCCGGGTATCACGGACGCTGTGGCCGGTGCTTAGGAAATCCGATTCGGGGTTGCTGCTGGGCAGGAGAAGGGTCTGCGTTAGGACCATGATAGGAATGATCACGGGCCACTGTATGATAGGCAGGATCGGCTTCGACTTATCGGATATGTGCAGGTTGTGTGAGGACCCTGAGGAGTTGGAGACAGTTGAGCACTTTTTGTGACACTGTCCCAGGTTGCAGGGCAGCAGGCTGAGGTGGCTGGGCAGTAGATTCCTGGGTGAATTAGGGGATGTCTCGGGTTGCGGATAGGATTCGTAATGGGGATGGCCTGGCTGCGCGAGAGGAGACTGGGTGCTGACCGTACGTAGGGCGAATTTGGTTGAGTAGGATTTCTCTCGGGGTTTGTCCGACACCTTCTTTTCTATCTACATTTTAATTCTGACTCTGGGTGAAGGTCTGAAGGAGACTTCAGACCAGCCTTTCTACCTACCTACCTACCTAGTTCATTTTGTTCTGAACAAAAATTAAAACTAAACCAATTCAAGAAAAAATATTTTTCCTCTCTCAAAAACAAAATTTTTCCGGAAAAAAAATATTGTTTGGAACGATTGAGCTTCAGGGTAATCAAATACAGTGTTGCCCATAAGGTTAGTTCATTCAGCTGTTTCGTTACGTTAAGTTTATGTCACGTCTAATTAAACCTTAGTTCTAATTCTTAAGTTTATGTCCTGCCAATTCCGGACGAAAATTCTCCTAATCAAGGTTAGGATAAGTCCTATATTACTTTTCTTCTTGACCGGGTGTATGGCGGCCACCCTATATAAAATATTTCGAGCTAGATAATTTGGGTGAAATTAAATGTATGTAAATAATAAAGTTTTTTTGAGCTATCAGGGATCGGCTGTGATGATAACAGCACTCTTGTTAATGAAAATCGGGAAATTAGAAACCCAAATCAGAACCATCTCTAACTGGCGCGGAATCCAACTTGTGAAAGAAAATAAGAAAAATATAACGATGGGTTGTATTTAAGATATTCGAAAGCCTTCTAAAATTCATAAAAAGGTATAAGCACATCTAATAAAATAATAATAAATATAACTTTGATAATAAATTTGCATTTGCCCGTGCAAAAGAACCGAACTGGCATATTGCTTTATTTTGAATTTCTAATGAAAACAATAAAATGAAGCAATTTGTTTTTAAATTTTGTTTTTTTTTTTTTGCCCACTCACAACTGCAATTCGAGTCGGAAAAAGGCCAACCAATTGTAGGGGAATGTAAGAAAATATAAACCCACTGTTTATTTTTGGTGTTTTGTCTAAGCTTTGATATCGTTTGCAAGTAAAACTTGAATGTTTGCAATTCTCGTTCGTTTTACAGTTTTATTTGCATACATAATTTCTTTTTTTTTAACTTTTTCAAAAACTTTGAAAAATGGTTTCCTGATGATCTGGCCTAGGTTAGGTTAGGTAAGGTTCCATGGGCAGCCATCAAAAGACAGCTCACTTGGGTCCTTTATTGGTCCCTTTGTGATACCCCGCGCCAATGCCCATCCCTTAGAGCAGTCACTCAGATGGCGTCACTGCAAAGTCCAACCACCTCGTCTTCCTAGTGAAGAGAAGGAGCGATTTCAGTTCCATCCCAGATAGATCCTCCAAACAGGCAAATACCGGTTCCCCCAGGCATTCCACCCTAATACCCCGCAGTCCAGGGCAATGACAGAGAAAGAGGAGCACAGTTTCCTCTTCCTTCTCGTTCTGACAACTCCTACAGTAGTCATTAAATTCCAGACCCATTCTTCCAGCATGAGTCCCCACCGGCCAGTGTCAAGTTACAACCGATATCACAGTCCTAATCTGGTCCCTGCTGAACCCAAGTAGAGAGCTAGTTCTCCGTCCATCATATCCAGGCCAAAGGATCCTGGATATCGAGCATGTGGATTCACAGGTCCACCGCGTCTGCGCAACTCTACAGGACTTGCGCCCTATAAGTGATTTACAGTGAGCCATTGGAAGGCCAATGAATTGGTCAATGAATGCATCATCCATGCGACCACCCTGTTTGGCCAGCTCATCTGCTACCTGATTGCCCGGGCACCCAGTGTGCCCCGGTATGATCTGGCCTAAGAAACAATTGAAATGCGCACAGGAACTAGGTTTTCTCTTAACAACAAATTTCAGTGTATTTTTCAAAAATAAAAATTTGGAATTTAGCACGCCACCGAGAAATCGTATTACAGTACTTTTCGCTTATAGTCCATTCCGCTTAAAGGCCAAAAACGGATATAAGCCAAAACTGCCATATTCACATGCAGATTTTTTCGAATTTCATACAAATTATTTGTCCTAAGGTCCATTTCGCATGTAGTCCATTTTCGTTTAAAAGCCACATTTTCTTAGCAAACGAATTTAATTCTTTATGCAAAAATGTTCGCTTATAGTCCACTCTGTTTTTAATATTTTTTTAATCAACTTGTAACATGTTTTTATTTACATTTCTGGTAACTATTATAAATACCAAATTTCGCAATTTATATTTCATAACATGGTGTCTTCATCTGACCATTTTTGTTTTTATTGTATTATTTTTTGTTTTAACTATTTATTTAAATTAAATCAAAATTTGGTTATGTTTTAAATAAACTTTTGTTTTGTTTAAAAAAGAGCAGTTTTATTGAAGAAAATAATTTTTGTAAAGTCCAAAATGTGGGTTATACACTTATAAGCCATTAAATGGCTTATAAAAAAAAATCGGTTATAGTCCAAATTCGCTTATAGTCCACAAAAGTTGTGCAACTGTAGTAGTGGACTATAAGCGAAAAGTACTGTAATAATAATATTTTTGTTTAAAAATATAAAACGCCTCTGCTAACAATTTAGAATCTATTTGTTCCTCTAGTGATCCCCCTAATATTTTTACTATATTTAAGAAGAGCGTCATATCAAACCGATTATATTCTTACGTTACCAACAAATACTTACTAAAATATCCTTCTCTTGTAGAGACATTTCAAACAAATTTTATAAACTTTTATGCTCAAGCAACAACAACAACAAATATGAAATCATTTCATAAGTGAAAAGGCCACAACAATCTAAGTTTTTTTTTCACGTAATCGTACTTACTGTCTAATAAAAATCACAAAAAGGGGTTGCTTCGGATGCCTTATTCATCAGATGATGTGATGTGCTTCAGATGTTGTTTTCCAAAGGACTTTGATACAAAAAAATTGACACAAAACACACATCCAAACACTTATGAAACAATATTTACTTGTATTCATATAATAATGTTCTGTAATGTTGACAAAGTAAGTGAACGATTTTGAATGCATGAAGGAATGAGTTAGTGAGTAAGTGGTGAGTTGTAAGTTGTGAGATAAATCCAATATTCAAATAAACGCGACATGTTCTTCTTAACAAACAAAATAACAACAACAACTACATCAACAAAACAGAAGAAAAAAAATAAATAAATCATACACAAACAAAAGTATTTTGTCAAAAGAACATTTATTTTATTTGCTTAAAAACACGATGTCACAACTAAATTGAGTTTTAATGTTGTCAACGAACGCAAAAGACGCAAAATGTTGAACGAATAAATGAATAACTGAGTGGATGAATGAATGATGGTTGGGTGCATGAAGGACGTGGTTTAAAATCCATTCAGCGTATAATTGACCGAAAATGTTTTTATCGCTTTTGTATTTAAACAAAACAAAATACATATTCGTTAAATACAGAAGGGATGATAGAGTCAAAGTGCTCTTGAAGTACAACTTGCCACTTGCATTATTTGTATCAATTTGTTTCTTATTTCGGATGGGGGCGCCTTTATTTACACTAAATGGAATTATCCATAGATTTGCTGATTATAAGCTGTAATTGCTAAACATAAAACGAAATACTAGTGTAAACAGAATACTTGTTAATACTTGTAAATATAATTTGTAATTGAAACTTTACTTTTCTATTCTGTTCTTTCTTATGTCAATTTTCGAATCTGTTGAGATCAAAAGCAACAAAGAAAACAGTTTTAATTGTAAAACTCTCAAAATATTGGCGTGATTTGTTTGAAACTTAAAGACTGACATTCGCACAGTGGGCCAATTCTTGAGAAAGCGGTCAAAAATCCACTTTTGATTCGATTGGAATTTTGATACTCGTTTTTTGTTTGTTTTGGAGGCAAGTGCGACTTTAGCCTTTAAATTTTCGTATTAAGCGTTAAAATCGACTGATAAGCAAAAAATGTTATAGAGGGCTTAATATATTTATATTTAACTTTTTAGTTGTGTTTTAGTTGGCATAAAAGTTAAGTGTTAAGACGTGTAATACCGTGTTCAGATCTACCTTTTTTATTGAGGCAATATTCGGTTTATTGACATAATTATCTTTCTGTTCACACATACACAACTTAGCTAACTCAATTAGCAATTGGCAATTAACTTAAGCAAAATGTAAACAACTTTTGACATCTTTAAAGAAAAAACAATATAAACATCTGGCTTTTGCGCAGACCTTATGTATGGACCTCTGGTTTTGTTGTTTTGTTGTAGTAAAAAATGTCAAAACACTTTGTTTTGTGAGTTGGGTGTTACTCACTAACAGTGTTGCCAATTTAGCCATTTAGTGGCTAGATTTAGCCATTTTTTACCCTCTTTAGCCATTAGCCATTTGTTTTTAGCAATTTTTCAACTTGTTTAGCCATAAAATTTTTCTTGCCGTTTTGCTTTTAAAAGAATAATTTTTATTTTTAACAATTAAAATTCCTTTAATTTAAATCACAACTTTTACAAATGTTGAAAAATGCTATAAACGATGATGATGAAACGTCTTTCAAAATAAAGGAACAATAGTCCAATATTAAATTTAAAAAATGGATCAACACAAACATCGGTGTTTCTTTCTGGTTGCAAATATTTCAATAAAGATATGTAGGCGGCAACAATTTTTTTTGAAATTTCAGAATTTACTATAAAGTTGCTCTCTCTTCCATGGTCTAATGCTGAAGTAGAGAGGGTATTTCGCCAGGTAAACATCGTTAAAAGTAATTTGAAAAATAGGTTACATTTAGCAACCGTTAATTCGATTTTATCAATGAAATATTTATACCAACACCACAATAGTGGAGAGGGTACTATGCGTTTGTGCTGATGTTTGTAACACCTTTAAATATTGGCACTAAGCCCACCTTTTCGTATACCGATTGACTCAGAACCACTTTCTGAGTCGAATAAACGATGTTTGTCCGGCTGGCTGGCTGTCCATGTAAACCTTGTGCGTAAAGTACAGATCGCAAATTTGCAGATATTTTAATAAAATTCGGTACACTGGTACTAATGATTTTTATTGTAGATCTGGAATCAAAATGTTGGGTAAATGTTGTCGTGATTTATCTTCAAATTAATTAAAACTAATACGCACGAGTGATTTTTATGAGATGAACAATAACGACATTAAATGTAGCGATGATTTAATTTTTTAAATATCTTTCAAAATATTAAATAACGTTTATTCTTATTTAAGAAATTTATCTTAACTTACAATTTCATCGTAAACAACTTTAAATGAATTTTTCTGTTTTGTTATTGAATTTTAATGTGTTTTTATTTAAAAAAAACTTTTAGCTATTTTTTAGCCCATTTTTAGCCATTTTTTAGCCATTTTTTCTCGTAAATTTAGCCATTTTTGGTCTCCAAGTTTTGGCAACACTGCTCACTAAACACACTTGTGACAGTGTTGCATTTTAATTTTACTCAATATTTATAACGATTTCGTATTAATTGAGCAATAACTTAATTGCAATTTTGTATGGATATTTGAGCTCAATAATGGCATTTATTGCGTAAAAGTCAATTAAGGTGCATATCTGAACACGGTATAAGGTGTATAGTGTATTTTTTTGTCAGTTAATTTTACAACTTAAACTTATTAACAATTTTCTAGCTTATGCCAAGAAACAAGAAAATGCCAAGCTTTGTCCCCCGTCAAATTCTAAATCGTAATGAGTTGCAATCAGTATTGCCAGTGGATTTTTCGAAAAAATACCTACACATGCTAAAAAAATCCCATTTTTCCCTACACGTTGAAAAAATTTCCCCTACAAAAATCCCTACGCATCATTGTCATTAAATTAGAAGAAAAAACATCAGTTATAAAAAATAAATTTTATTCGAATATGTATAACTACCACAA
Organism: Pollenia labialis; assembly: GCA_949318255.1. Lineage (NCBI taxonomy): Eukaryota > Metazoa > Arthropoda > Insecta > Diptera > Polleniidae > Pollenia > Pollenia labialis. Next base: position 9,603,740 of record OX439143.1, on the reverse strand, counting down.
AGTAACTACTTTTAATAAATTCAATTACATAAATCTTTCAAGGTTGAATAAATAACACTATGCCACAAAAAAATGAACGTCACAAATTAGATATTTTTTATGATAAATTGGGGCTGCTGATCACGAAGATGGCTTTCATTTATTTTTCTCAAGAAGTGTTTTCGAGCTATACGCGAAAATCTCGAGAACTGTACAAGATTTAACATTTTTCTCTTTCAAAGCATGTCCAAACTGTGTCGATCGGATAAAAATTTACTGAGTTACAGGACTTTAAACTTGAAAAAAGTGCTTTTTTTAAAATTCACCATTTAAAATCGCTCCATTAAGGCAATAAAAAAAACTTTAAAATTGTTTTTAACATGTATCTTAAATAATATTTTGTTTCAAACGTAGCAAGTGTAAAATTGTTATCGTCGAACAAAGAATTAAGAAATAACGGCATATTTAGTGAAAACATCCGGAACAGTAAGTTTGCAGTAGGGATGCCTAACGGGATCTATCTTAACAAATCCCGGGATCCGGGATCAATGTGTTTCTTTAATATAAAACTTTTAAAAAAGACAACTTAACAAAACAATTCAGTAGCAGCTTTTTTCTTAATTAACTAAATTTTACTTATTTTTGAATTTTAAAAAAAAAATTAACAGAACAATTCATTACCAACTTTTTTTTATAAGCAAAAGTTAATATATGTGACGCGCAAAATAGAAGGGACCTAAGGGTTTTGTTCAGGAGAGCCATTTTAAAGATTTAAATACGCGTATCTTTGGTGTACCATCACTGAGCGTGTTGGTATTGGTCTCATTTGAAAGCGACACATCTCATGACGTCAGGAACGTATTGCTCAACATTGAAAACGCGCGTAGGTCGTCCCTACCTCTTGTTTTGTGTAGTTGGTTTTTACTGTTCCCTTTACTTTACTTTTCATATTCACATTCGAATAATATGAAAAGTTAATATTTATATTTTTTTTTTTTTATTTTTGAAAAAGAAAAATTAACAAAATTCATTTTATATAAAATTTAAAATTATTATTATGGTTTTATGTCTTAAATTAATTCTTAATTGTATAAACGCTTGAAATGTTACCCCGTATTCATAAATGATTGTTAAATTTAACAACATTTATTAAGCGAAATTTTCATAAATAATTTGTTTTGTAAACCTTTGTTAAGTTTTAAATTTTTTTATGAATACAGTCATAAATCTGCAATATTTGTGAATAACAACTTTATCGACCAAAAAATAAAACACATGACTATACAAAATACAAAACATGTCGTCAACATGACATGGATCATGTGAACGCCAATTCACGTTAAAAGAAGAAAAAGGAAGAATCATGTCAATAAGACTTGAGCGGTATGAACTCAGACTAACTTAATGTCAACATAAATTTATTAGACCGATAAAGTGTCCGTTAACGATTTTGGGTTTCTCAATGTACCGACAAAAAACATTGTTTTCAGTTGGCATCACCTCTCAAAATACATATAAAAAAAGTTGGGAGTCAGCTGATTGAATTTATCTGTACGGCAAATACATAAAAGGAAAATAAATAATTGGCAGATGAGTGCTGGTTAGCTTTGCGACAGAATAGAACACAAATGAGACATTGAGAAAACCAAATTTTTTTAATGTGCAGTTTTTCGTTGGGAAAAAGATAATCGCGTAATGAGAGGTCGCTGATTTCATCTCCATTTTTCTCTATCAGCTCTAGTTTTCGAGATATTTCGTTATGTTATTGGAATAACTTAAAAACGGTTGACCATATTCAGTTAAAAAAAAAACCGAAACTCGGCAAGAATATTTACTTTAAGCCGTGCTTACATTGTTTTTAAATTTGCCCTGTAGTTTCAGAGATATCGTAGAATTTTTAGAATACATTTAGAATTTATGCTTAAATTTGAGATTGTCAATCTTACTGACCAAATTGCAAGATTGAAATCTCAAGATTTCTGCAATCCCAATTCAAGAATTTTGTTCTTAAATTTAGATCTTTTTTTCTCTTAGTGTATATCGATGGCTTATTATAAACTCGATTTTTTAAAAATGGCTTTTTTTGCTTATTCTGGTAGCTAATGCCATATGAATTTTGATTTAAAATGTTTAAGTGGCTGTAGTACAACACTTGTTGGATATTTTTATTAAAAATTGCATTATAATTATTTCTTATCTAAAATTTTACGGATTTGATTCCAGTACCTGTAGTGAAGCGTGATATGGTAGGCATTTGTAATACGTCCTAGAACAGCGGGATCAGCCCAATAGTCGCTCGATATCAACTCAGCTAAAAATCTGGGAGCATTTGGACAGACAAATTAAAAAAAAAAAACATAAGCAGCATGCACTCTCTGAAGAAAATTCTGCAGGAAGAGTGGCTAAAAATGATCTTCTGAGCTAACTTTAAAATGTGTGGAATCGATGCCAAAGAGACTAGAAGAAAGCACAAAGAATATTAAAATTACTAAAACCGAAATTCCGCAAAAAATTTCCTTTAAGAAAAGTAAAACTAATATGAGCAGTCGTTTTAGAACATAATTTCTTTTGTAAAAAAAAATTTTTTTTATCAAAATTTCGAAATTTTCGTTTTTTAAAAATTCATAAAAAAATTGAAAAAGGCATCTAGGCAACTAATTTTTTGCAGACATATGAAAAACGAAGCTTAAAAAAATATTAATTTCTAAGAGACACATCATAACCTTTTTTTCTAGCACTAATAACTTGTAAGTAACATAATTATTTTACTTTTAAATCTCTTAAAACAAAAAAGTTATATACATTTAAAAATTTTAATTTACCAAGAAATTCTAAATTTTAGCTAAATACTTAGAAAGTCCACTTTTTTGGATCACCCTGGTCAATGTGATGTTGTTGGAATAGAGCTGTTATATTTTGGCTTCCGAGGTATGTATTTACTTTAAGTGATAACTTTAAAACCGGTAACCCTAAGAAACGATTTTCGGCCCCTTCTCAAAATAAGGTCCACAGTTCCTCATCTGTTTTAAGTTGCCTTTTTTGTAGTCGGGTTTTTAATTACATGGCTTAATTAATAATAACAATGGTTTCAATATGTTAAGTTGTTCACCTAACCTCAATATTAATGTCCTAAGAAATTCGGGTTTTTAAATAAATCGACTTTCAGATTCAGTTCCCATATTATTTACTTCTGTTTACGATTGGATCGAAATTAATTCTTTTTTTAGACAAAATTAAAAAAAAAATTGATAAAAATATCTGAGATTTAAGCCAAAAGCATAAATTGTTTAAAAAAAAAATTTTATTTTTAAGGCTCAACAGAACATTTTTTCCCCAAAATTTTACAATCCGATTTTCTTGAGAACCTATAGACTGAAATTATATTGGCACTATGCGTCCACGATTTGGCGAAAAAGCAACAAATAATAATAATAATACCAATAAAGACTGAAACCTAAAATATTTTAAGAAAAATTTTATTAAAAAAACTCCAATAAAATTTTTTCAAAAAATTTTAAACTCAATAAAATTTCTTTACTATGCTGAAGGGTATATAAGATTCGCCAAAGCCGAACTTGTTATACCCTTTACCACTAATGGTGAATAAGGGCATATTTACTTTTTTATTATTCATATAAGACCCCATAAATATTTATAAATTCTTGGTCAATGAGTTATTCGAAGTCGATTTAGCCATGATCGTCTGTTAAAAACACAAATTCGTTTTATATAACTGAACATCATACGATTAAAATTTGTGACGATCGGTTTATAATTTACCATTGGCCCCATACTCTCGGAAAACTCTTTTGTAAGCCTAAAACCATAACAAATAATGCTATACCATAAGAAAACTCTCGGAAACCATGGCATTGCAGTAAATTTTAGTATGGGCCTGGCCTGTTCGGAAAAACATCACTGCGCTGCATCAGAAAAGCAAACTTTTTTTTAATGCCGATAAAAATAATTAAAATTTTTTTTATTGTGTGACTATTTTTTTTGTGAAGTATTTGACAATTTTTTGGTCCACATCTACAGATATAAATTTAAGCATTTGAAATCAATGATGCAGCGCAGTGATGCATTTCCGAACAGGCCCAGTGTCTTCAAAAGGTAAGAAGTCACTCTGCCGAATTTCGTGAAGACCGGTCCTTAATTTATCACAGACCCCATTTAAAGCGGCCTTTCGAAAAGCAATTTAAGAAGAACCCATAATTGATGGTAGGTCCAATATAAAATCTCCTCCTGTAAATCACTTTAATACGCCTCATAATATTTCTAAGACAAATCATGATATTTTATTAAAATTCGACAACGAATTATAATGCTCTGGGGTCAGTTTCTATTAAAATTGGATTTTATAGATCCCATAAAAAACCTGCTCGTGAAATTTTCGAATTCTCGCTGGAGGGTATTAAAGACTCGGCACAGCCACTTTTTTTTTAATAAAATTTCCTAATCTGTTGCATTTTGTTTTCAATAATCCAATGTTTTGGTATTTCTTTTTCTTGTCATTTAACAAAAATTCTATATTTACAAATATTTACAAAATAAAATTAGATGGAATAGTCAAATGTATTTCTTATACAAGTGATATGAATTCCCAACACGTGTTCACACTTAATGCAAAACTCCTCTTGCTTTGCAACAGATATTCGTATGCTGAAACAAGTTAACACACGTGCCGCCAGTTTAAATTGCTATTGACTTAAACTACGAAAAGATATTAGAGAAAATAGAAAAATATACATACATACTTTGGCCTAACAACGAAAATATACTTAGTTTTTCTATTAAACACAGAAATTGCTATGATCACGTCCAGTGTTTGTAGGACTTATTATCAGCAACACCATCAGTCACAACCGTATGATATGACAGACGCACACGAGCCATTGAATAGACGAGTGGAAAGGGAGGAGGTATTGGTGGGAAGTGTTTACAATAATGTGACAATGATTACAACTAAATATTTGTATTTTGTAGATACGAGTATTTATTTGTAGTTAGTTAATGTTGTCATAAGTACAATGTTATTGCCATTGTATGATTACGGTGATTTTCTTCATCTCCTCTAGTTGACATTATTACTTTTTCCTTTTTCCGACTTGCAATTTGGTTTAAAATGTAAACACAAAAGGACATACAAACGTAAGTAACATGTGAGATTGTAGAGAACAACAATGTCAATATGTATGCCAGTTGTGCTTTGATGTTTCATCATATAATTTAATGAAATTCCAAAGTGTTACTTGTATGAATTAATTATTGGTTTCCTATTGATGTTTCTCATGGTAAAAATAATAATTTTTTTAAGTGTGAATTACAACACCATTGCGTTGACACGTGTAGGCAAACATTATTAAATTCCTTTTTACAAAATACTTGGTTACCAAAAAAAAAAAAATATTCGTTTGTTATTAAAAATGTTGAGAACAATTACGTTTAGATAAAGTTTTAATCAAAATTAAAACGGTTTTTTTAATGAAAGAACGACTTTGGAATAGGGAAACATATCTGCTATAGTTTTTTTATTCAAGAATTTTTAAGTAAAAAATGTCAAACACGACTTAATCGTACGAAACTGTGAGTTATGATTGAATCGTTTATTTACAAAAATCATTCAAGCGAACAATTTTTGAATGTGAGTTAGTAAAAAAAAAACTTCTTAGAAATATTCAAATTACTTTTACAAATCTGAAACAAGGATGTTTTAGTTTTGCCCCCACTATTGCATGGGGACATTATTTGATTTTTTTTCATTAAACGACGTTACTTCCTTCACAAAACAGTAATCGCCCAATAACTTAATTTTGCATTTTTTGTTGATCGATTACTAGGGATGCTATTTCCATGCAAATGCATATTTTTTGTCGATAGTCTAAGAACGATGTCGACCAATTATCTTTCCGAATCATTAAATTTGCGTTAAAATGTCATCGATTTGTTTTTGCATGTTATTGCATATTTTTGAGAAAATTTATATTTTTGCATATTTAGGTTTTAAATGCATATTTTAAGCGCATATTTTCGATTTTGTAGTGCATGAAAATCTCATCCCTATTGATTACTTATGCCGCAATAGGAATTAATTCCAACGCCCGATAAAAAAAACCAAGTACGGCTAATCATTGACTCGGCAAAAGAAAATGATTTTATGAGAATAAGATTCATACAGAGTTACCAATTTAGTGATTTCAAAACCGTCAGTCTGGCAAGGCTGTCTGCTGTTAAATAACTGTCATCTGAAGTGTCATTTATTTAGCAAAAGGTTTGTCATTAGGCAATATGAATCGTTTAACAATCGCGCGTACAAACAGTTAAAAATTACTACAAAAGTGGTGGTTCAAACGTGGTCACTTTTCGAGCATTACAGGGTTATCATAATCCATCTTCTCCTGAATTCGACCCTGTTTTCTAAGGATATTTTCCTTTATTGTCAAAAGAACATTTTAAAATCTCTAGACACTTGCAGTTTTTTTACCACTTTCTTCCAAAACTTGTTATTTCTTTTTTTCGATTTCTCTTCCAATTGCTGCATTCAAAATTTCTCTTACTGAAATAGTATTCACTGCATTTTCAGAATCTAGTCCAAAAATTTTTTTTGTACAGCTGGTCTGCATATACAATTTTTAAAGTTTTTGAATCAAGTGGGAACAACTTTTTTTCGTTTTTATAAAATAAATCTGGGACTTTAAAAATTTTAAAATTGTTTTAATTTGTACTTCTCTTTTTTGTCTAGTTCGAAATTTCAGAACGTCAAACAATCGGGCATGTTCTAGAAATCGAAATAAAGTGAATTTAAAATCGAGCAAATTTTAAAAAAAGTCCCTGCAATGAAAGTTCCTAAAACTATTCCTTTTAATATACACAGAAAGAAAAAACTTGTACTAAATTTAAGTTTTTTCTTCTTACTTAAGTACGAGTCGTACACAAAAATTTAAGTACGGCTGACACTTAAAAGTACTTAAAACAATTCAAAATTGGATTAATTTAAAAAAAACCAATACGCGTGTGTATAAAAAAGTTTGTTGAATAGAAATTACAACGACAAGAAAAAAAATGAAAATTATTTTCATTTTTACAACAAGAAGCAATAATTCCCATATTCTATTTGTTAAAATTATTTAGTTAAATACATCAAAGTAGAAAAATTACGGGCATGATGCTGATGTCTTTCAACTGAGAATCCTTCTGTAAACAAACGAGGTCAGTACAACAAAAGTGAAATAAACATGTGTTACGGTTAAGTAAAATAATTATATACTCTCTGATTCTGTGGAGTAAGTGTTTAGGTTAGAAACAATCTAATCTCACTTTCAAATTATTTCAAGTTCGAATCGAAATTAAACCGTCTTAGAAATTCTTGAATTAAACACAGTTTGAGATCAATTTTATCTCACTTTTAATTAAGTCAATCCTGTTTCCGGATTATTTTAATTACGAATTCGGGATTAAATATGGATAAGTTAAGGATTTCGTACTTGAAAAATCCCTTCTTGAATCAAGCGTTCTGTACTTGATTTATGGAAATCCGTACTGCTAATACCGCTTCGGCTTGATTTGTTATTTTTTAGTGTACTTCATTCTGATGTGTATTATCGTAAGGTTCTTTAGTAAATAAGTTATTCAAGTTTATTTTGATGATATAAAAATTGGGGGTAAATCTGAGGAGGATTGCAAAATAAATTTGTAAAGGAGAATTTAGATTGGAGATTGATTATTTGGGTTATAGAATAAATGAAATGGGTATAACACCTAGCCCACAGAAGGTGTTATAAATATATGTTTATGCACCAGAACCAAGAAACAAAACTCAATTGAAGTCATACCTGGGGATGATCAATTAATTTAATAAGTGTAAGGGCGAAATGGTCATGGCGAAAAGAGCATTGTGAACGTATTTAACGCAGTAAGCGATTGGTTATTAATATAACTATATTAACACACTATGACCCAACAAAGAAGATCATTGTGTCTGCGGATGCAAGCTAATGGCAGTGCAGAAAGGGACGGTACAAACTTTAAAATCAGTTGAGCCAAAGGTAGGAATAGGACACGTTTCTAAATGTTATCAGTATAAAGTAGTACATTTTGATGTTGGGGAGGAAGTATGGTTTTTTCCAATTTTGAAAAAATGGGTAAAGGGAAAGGTTATAAAGGCGACCGTACACGACATGTATTTGTCATCTGACATGTCAAATTTCCCTCTGCAATATACATACATGTCGTGTGTTACCTTTTTAACTTTGCTTCTGTAAAAGTCAGACGCAAAGTCATCTGACAAAATTTCAATTAGAGCGTGTTCTATTTTCTTCTGACAAACCATCTGACTTCAGAAATCTATGCCGGGAAGAAACCGGCAGCGGAGTCCACTATTGACGGAATTATTAGCCGGCTGAAGTTAATATTTTACAATACCGATTCATATATGATAATATCACCATTGAACAGAAATTACGTACATATATTAAGAAAAAACGTTTCATTATAATATCCTAAATTGGAATCTTCCAATTTAAAGAAAAAAATGTTCGAATGGCTGAACTCTTTTTCGGCGTAAACAAAAATTTGTATGGCGGCCGCACGCTATTTTGAAACCGAGAAATACTTTGGTTTCTGGAATAACTACGCGAAAAATACATAGACAATATGTGCGTTCGTTTACTTTTCCAGTAAAACCCCAGTAAAATCCAGTAGGTGATTAATATGAAAATTTTACAAATTTATGTGTACGCGAACGCATTTCAGTAAAATCCAGTACAAATTTGTACGAATTTTGGGGCAAACGAACGCAGCTAATGTCAGAAGCAAATTACATGTACGTTTGTGACCGAATATTATAAACCCTATATAAAACAGAAATTTTGACAGACATGCACAAATACATGTGGCTTGAAAAGTTGACAAGTCAGATGTAAAAAACATGTCGTCTACATGCACCTTAAGTAAACTTGGTAGCTGTAGGTACATAGTTTTGGTCAATGGAATACAGAAACAGGCACATACGGATCAAATTAGAAGGAACGCAAATTTGGACTTAGGTTTGGTTGGGACTCGTGGAGGTTTCAATGAAACTTCTACGGCAGGTCAGAGTAGTATTAATAAGGAAGAAGGGAAACGTATGGTAACTAGAAGTATGGCTAGAAAGGCTAAAGGTTTAGAAGGAAAGTGATTTTGTTTAAGTTGGGAGGAATGCTGTGTATTATAATAAGATTCTTTAGTAAATATGTCATTCCTATTATTCATGTATATTTATGTCATGTGTATATTTATGTGAATAAGAAATAAATAAGTGAGTTTTGAAATAGCAGTCAATCACAAGAAGAACTCTTAATATTAGGAAAAACAGCAGTCATTCTGTAACGAATTAAACTTAAAATCTCGTTCGATTTCAATTTCTACAACATGCTCGATCGTCTTACTTATCGGAGTTTTTGTAACGAGTTTATCTTGATACGATGGTATTTATGTATGTAAGTGATTTATGGTACAAAGTAAAAATGATCTTAGAAGTGAAAGTTACCGTCCATGATTGACTTACAATTCCAACATGTTGTGCCGGTGCTTTTTTTTAGTTTGTATAGAAATTGAAGAAAGACTCAGAATTTTCTAGAATGATTTGTGTTTGTATTTTACTTATTTGCCTATTCTAGGGTCGTTTGTATTGGTTGTTTTAAACAAGGTGAAATAATGGACCAATTTTTAAAATTAAAAATAGGCTTCGTCCTTCAGCTTATGTTCCTAATTTGCTTCACTAGCTTAACATGGACAAACTGTAATTCCCCAATTGACACGCTCTTTGCGTATGGTGGTATAGAGAATTAAAACGAAAATAATCGAAACAGAAATTAAAGCTTATAACGATATTCAGATCGTAAATTTGGTCTGGAATATTGCGAAGGAATAAAAAGGATTATCTTTTAGAATTTTCTAACATATTGCTCCTTCTTTAATATTTCAACAAACAATAGAGTATAAATATCCTTGTATTGTGTTTGAATTATGCTGTTGTTGCTGTTTTTATTTTGATTTATTATTTTAAGGATAATTACGACCACAACACACCAGGAACTATTTGCAATCACATGTTGGGCATCGATTTGTTTTCAATATTAATTCATCAATAACACAATCTTTTTTACCAACCCCATTTAGTTAAATGGCAATAATGCCAGGACCAATTGTTCCCTTTATTACTCATACCTCCCAGTCAAACAGTCAGTTAGTGATTCAGTAATTTGTTCATTGTGTTTAGAATTATTATTGACTTGTTCCACCTCAATCCGAAGTTGGAAGTTATATGTACCTATTTGTATGTAGTCCTAAGAAGTCTTCTCTTTTTTTTTTTTTTCCTTTTGTATTTGTTTTGTTTAAGCCTCTTGTTTTGAAAGCAATAAAAATTGAGCAAAAGTTATTTGCCACATTAAGTCTAAACAAAAAAAAAAAAAAAAAAAAAACCAAATCCCTTTTAAGAGTCCTCTGGTATTTTCTTTTATTACTAAGGATTCTTTCTACTGCAGCAGCGGGCAGATCTTCTTTACATTTCACTGCTGCATCATGAAATGAAACAAGTGTTTTTTGTGTGCGGAATTGAAAGTGGTTGGTGGTGATGAGAATGAGAATGAGTTGGTGGCTGGCAGAAAATCTAGGGGCGGTTTTTGTTTTCGTTCTGTTAAAAAGGACTTGAGTTAAACACAGATCCTTTTGTTTATTGTTATGATTGTTATATTGCTGCTGCCACGTCTCCTGCGACTGCTGCTACTAATTCCGATGTTTATGTTCATGTTGTTGTTGTTGTTGTTATTATTATTATTTCTTTTTTTCAATTTTTGATTTGTTTGTTCATTCATATATCCTTCTTAAGGCTCTCCTCTTATACTTCATGCTCCCATTTACAATTTATATTTTTATTATTGGAACAATAACAACAACAACCACAATAATAACACACACACACACGCAAAGAAATAAATATTTAAACGACCGAAAACAAACACATTCGTACCATCCAGCCATCCATCCATTCATTCATTGTGTTCAATTGGAAAAAATAAGCTCTAAAGGATTATAAAGGAATGACGTGTTGATGTTCAGCTTTTGATGCGTCAGGTTGTTATTGAGGGCTTAAGTACCGCATCGAGTTGATTTATTATGCAGCACCAGAATTCAATTAAGCATAATGATTGTCACTTGTCCGTATGTTAGAAAAAAATTCCAAAGAGTTTTTATTTTCATTTTCATTATCATTTTATTGTTTTCTTTTTTGTTTCCTTCTGTTTTGTTTTGTGGCGTAAACATTTATTGAAGGATTATGCGATTTGATGTTTATGCTTAAAGAAGAGTTGCTGGCTTGTCAGCTAAATTTAAAAGGATGATCTTTGAAAAAAAATTTATAGTAAAAATGAAGTTTTTACCACATACCGCTCATTTGCTGCAACATTGTTATAACTCAAAAATATTAGTTTTACAAAAAAAAAAGACTTTAAACTTTTAAATATGTACACAACATAATGGAAAAAGAAAATTTTATTCTTCTCTAAAGACTTGAGTTTACAATATTTAAATTATTTGTATTGTGGTAATTTTATTGAACTGTTTTGTGTTTTTAATCCAAACTTTTAATATTTTAATCAGGCTTAAGTTCATTTCATATATAAAATTTTCATTAAATAATTTTGTGAAGAAAGGAATTTTTTATACCATGAAATGAATTAAAATTTATTGATTAAAAAATTTGTTTTTTGGGAATTTATAAGTATCATTACATTTTAGATGCAGCTTATGGAAATCACTAATAGTGTTTCCTTTTTTACACAAAAAATAAGTGGTAGACTTTCCAATCATGCCGCTGTTAGCAACAATTTTTGCAAATTTTCCCTTATTTAGCAATTTTAACCGAATTTTTGCGATTCCTTATAGTTTTATTGGCTTCAATTCAATTTTATGGTTTGTTCGAAATATTAAACAATTTCGCGAATTTCGATATTTTTGCAAAAAAAAAAAAATTATATTCCAAGAATTTGTTTTTTTTAAGCGATTTAGCGATTTCCAATTAATTTTACGTTTTTTTGCAAGCTTGAAATTTTTCGCGGATTTTAGCAATGTTCGCGATATAAGCGATTTTTTCCTGTCGTTATTTAGAGCTTTAACGATTTTTAATAAATAAATTTAATAATTTTTGCGAATTTCCGCTAATTTAACAATTTTTACCGAATTTTTGCAATTCCTTATAATTTTAGCGACTTTTAATCAATTTTATAGCTTCTTTGATACATTAAAAATGTTCGCTATTTTTGCAATTTTTCAGAATTTTTGCAATTTTCGCTAGACTAGCAAAACATCAATGGCGTTTTGTTAGTTTCGAAAGTACTTTAAGTCGTTCTGCACGATAAATACCCTACAAGAAATAAATGAGCGAGAAGTCACATTTTTAATTTTGGTGTTAAGAAAATGAAAAATGTGACTACTCGCTCATTCATTTCTTGTAGGGTAGTTTGCCCTCGATGACAGTGTTCGTTAAATATACTAATTAATTAACAAAGATGCCACTTGATTGAAGTTTTTAGCTTTGTTGTTAAAATTGAGTTACTGAATTGCTGTATTGTTACCGTAAGCAATTAACTGTGCCGGTAAAATTAACGTTAACGTTTATCGTTAAAAGTTAGAGAATTCCCCTACTGGTAGGTTAAGGAACATTTCTAATAATGGAACTCTTTTTATAAGGCAGATAAAATCCTACCTTTAGCTATCGGTTAGTTGTGAAAACGGGTCTAAATGCACTTCTGAGCTAAAAAAATTATTTCAGATGTCTTCAGTAGAATTGAATGGCAATTCTTTCCTTAGATTATATTAACCCTCTAACTCTCATTTTAAGGGGTAATGTTTGTATTTTTTTTCCAACTTTTACTCAAAAGTATACTAAAACGGCACTTTAGAGGGTTAAAATGTTCTACGATTATTTTTTGGATTTAATTTCGCTAGGGGTCGTTTAAGACCAAAAGTTCGTAAAATATATCGTCGTGCTGGAGTGAGCATGTCTCTATCTCTTATGGTTAATGAGATGTTACGAAGCCATTTTGTTATATATCCACTTTTGCGAAAAATTCAATGCGTTATAATATCGTATGAAGCATAATTGTGGATATACGACAAATAGCGTATGAAAACTTTCAATTAAAAAATCTTGCGTTATCTTGTTGTTCCTGAACAAGTGTTTCAGGCATGTTACAAAAAATAGACTATCCTATTAATATTGCTGTTGTTTTAACATATTTCGTTTTATATGTAAAGAGTTTTTTTCGGATGTAGTACACAACGGTTATATATATTGATGGAATTATTGCTATATTGCTTAAATTCATTTTATTGTTGGGCAATTAAAGGTAAATTATCCAGAGTGGTCCAACCATAATTTTTGAATCCCAAGAAAAACTTTGATAATGCACGATGTTAATTGTAAATAAAACAAAAAGTTATTATAGAATTATCTTAATATTTTGGTTTATTATAGAAGGATCAATGACAATTATGTGTGAGACAAAATGTCGGCCAAACGCTCGCCACGGCTTCGGTAGCATACCTCTATCCGATAGTCCATATTTTCAATGGCTCTGAGACAAAATTGAGGTTTATGCCATGTTTCCACGACGATTTGAATCACCCGCTTCGCTCTCTGAATCATGTTAATGAATCACGGTGTTTATACGACTTACCTACTTGCTTCGTTTTGACAGTTGTCTTTAATAAACAAATCAGAGTTGTCAACTTTGCATTTTCAAAACTCACCAAAATGGTGAAAAAACGCAGGAATTTTAGACATTTTTTATTTAAAATATTTATTGAATTAATTTTGCATAATATTTTTATATGAATAATACAGTAGAATCGCAAATTATATTTCAAGAGGAGTTGTGCACTTTAAACCAGCCATTTGTCAAAAATTTTCGTTTTTAATTATTTTGTTTTAATTACATACATTAAATTGTCGAAGTTAAAATTGTTTGAGAAAAAACTTATTTGTTGTGAAACTTTTATTAAAATTGATTACAAAGTATGTAAACTTACTTGTTTTTCAATAGCTTATATATTAGTTATTCCCTTTAAATTGTTCCAACATCTTCAAAATCTTGAGAAACAGAAATTAAAATATGAAAACAAATAATAAAATTTATTTCATTTATTATTTACGTTTTCATCACACTTTTTGTAAACAACAATTTTGACAAGTATGTTTCTTTTGTCCCAAAGTGTTAATTCAGCAACAAGTTTGTTTCTTTTGTCCCAAAGTGTTAATTCATTGTTGAGGCAAAAATAAAACTGTTGCCTTAAATGTCATACTTGTTGCCCCAACGGTTCAGTATGCTGTTGTCGCAACTGCACAAATTGTTGACTCAACAGTTTAACAGACTTTTGCCGCAAATGCAACAGTTGTTGCCTCAACAGTTCAACATACTTTTGTCGCAAATGCAGACATTTTTGCCTCAACAGGTCAATATACATACTTTTTAAATGAAAACATTAATTTTAGTTTTAAATTATTTTTTTTAAATTCGTGCAATTTTTTTTACATTCTTCTTTCGACAACGTACAATTCCTACAAAAATAATTGCTGTTAAAACTAGTTTGGAAGCTCAAAACTTCATTGAGTCCCAAAATATCACCCAATATTTGTCCAAGAACGAAGTATATAGTTGTCACTTTTCCATTAATTTCAAAATTTAATACGTTGATGCTCAAATCTTCCAAAACATCTATGAGTAGTTTGAGTGAGGCCTCGTTGCCAAAATAAGCCATATCTTTTGCATTAATAAAACCAGTTACAAAAATATTTCTTAAGTTACTTAACTGGTGTTGTGGAACCACAGGTATAGAAAAGTAAATACCGCAAATATAATTTTTACGAGCTCTAATGATAATGAAGTACCAATCATGTCATTGCCAAAAGCACATATTTTTACGACAACAATAATATTATTTGATTCAAAAAATAAATATTTAATGGCAACAAAATTTGCTCTTTGCTGCAAATGCAAATCATTTACGTCAACAGCCATTTTCAATGTGCCGTTATTTCAGAGGAAAACCTTTAATGACAAAAGTTATTCTATTTGCAACAAATAATTTTGCTGTTAAAAAACTTCAAATACTTTCATGTTGTTGCGGTAAAAAAAATATTGTTGGAAACTTTCTTGCGACAAAAGGTTTTCATTTATGCCAACAAGTTTTTGTTTACCCCAACAGTATAATCGTCAAATGCTCAAATTATTTGGCAATACAATATTTTTTTTTTTGTGTGTACATAATATATATGTTTGCATTCATTTGTACAAGATGATACATTTTCGAAAATGAATTTAATAAATCTTGTTTAAAACTTTTTAAAATGAGATCAAAAATGTATAATAATTATTCCAAATTAAAAAAGTTAATATTTTCATCATTATTGTTATCGCAGAACAAATTTAAAGAAGCACCAAAACTGGTGCGAAACGAACCGAGTTGACAACTCTGAAAAAATCGATTTTTACAGCTAGATCAGATAAACTTGCGATAAAAATTGGAGAAGAGAGACATTTTTCCTGCTTCGCAAGTAGATTCATATTGAATCTACTTGCTTCGCTCTCAAAATTTTGTATGGCGAAGCAGTTGCTTCGTTCATGATTCGAATGTGAAGCATGAATAGAGCGCGAAGCACGTACCGTGGAAACATGGCATTAGCTCGTGAATTGTTTTTGCTTACTGAAGAGCACTTTTTTTTTAAATATTACCAAAGAAAGAAGGCCAAAGGTGTCAAATCACATGATCGTGTCGGCCAATTAACATGGCCATTGAATTTCTCGCGCAAAAGAGCCATTGCTTCGTTGGCCGTGTGACACATTTTGTTGGAACTACTTATCGTCCGGGTCCATATCCTCAACAACATTTACAGTAACTGCTTGGCATACCTCATTTTCGAAGAAGTAGGGCCCGATGATGCCACCTGGCCATAAACGGCACCAAACATGCATGCACAGGCGTTTTCACATTTTCTACAGAGCCGGTTTGCTAAAATTTGCGCACAATTCTCCCGATTGTGAACACATTTGATCGATTATGCCAAAAAAAAAAAATCAAGATGTGCACGAAATGTATTTTTGATTTGAACCCCCATTTTCGTAAAAGGCTACAACCGATACAAAGAAATATCAAATTAAGTTGGACAAAAATTTTACGTTACAGTATGAATCACAATTAACATCGTGCATTATGGTTGGATCACCCTTAAGTTATAATAACCTTTAAAATTATTCATACATCAGAAAATTCGATAATATAATTTTCGTTTCGACAGTTATTATACTTTAATTTTCAATATTGCTGAAACACGTGAATGTAGTTTTTTAATACCTTATTTTGGCTTATATGCCACAACCTAATAAATATTTCGCAAAAAGTGGCGTATACGACAATATTGAAAATTTTTTTCGGACGTGACAATGGCTATAACTTGAAATTTTTTTCCACACTGATAGAAAAATTCATCTTAATATTGATGATACCCTATCATCAGAATTGTGACATCAATGGTTCTACAAATGGCATCAATGATGCAAAAAGTAACATCAATCCAATTACTAACGTCTTTGTACAATTTTGTCATTTTTTACGTGTCATCTAATTTATGACAATAGTGACATCAATTCGATTTTGTATATTATTGACATTATTTTCATGATGACAATGTATTATAAGAAGCAAAAATTTATATATTCTATTTTTTTGAATTATTTAATTAAATACATCAAATTTTGAAAGTAGAATGATTACAAAAACCATATGGTGCACGGCGCTGGTGTTTTATTATTGAGAGTTCTGTTGTAAACAAAGGTCGTAATCCAACAAAAGTGAAACGAACATCTGTAACGGGTAAGTAAATAATAATATTCTCACAATTTGACTTACTTCAATTCCAATGACTTTGAATTAATGACAAACTGTCATTAAATTTATGCCAATGTTTCCTTTCTCCGATGTTACTGCGGAAATGTCATCACAATGATGAAAAGTGTCATGGAGTCAAAAACGAAGACACTTGTCATAGTACTGATGTCAAAATACATCAGCGTTATGGCGTCTTTTCTATTAGTGCATGAGTTTAGATATTTTTACATAAGTCGATAAAGAACTTCAAACACAATTTCTGACAAAAATATTCAACGACTTGTTTCACGTGCATACATTTTTGGGTATGAAAATTTAAACCTTAAGATTTGATAAAAAAAAAAATTGTGATATGCGGCAAGATAACTTCGGCACGACGATATGTAAAATGCTTAATAAAAAAAAAATTAAAAGTAGCATATATTTTTATTTTTAGCAAAAGCAGCGGTAATTAAGTAATAACAGTGTAAAGCAGGGTTGATAAAGTTGGTACATTTGTACTTTTTTTGGTACAATTCTAAACTAAAAAGTACGCTGGTACCCCCGTGACTCATTTCCAAATTTTTCAAAGCTACATATTTATAATTGATATAAAATGACTACTCGTATTTACTGTCCAATGAATATAAGCGGAGTTCAGTGTTTGGTGCAAATAGTCTTGCGAAAATGCAAAATGTAGTAGCATTTTTATGAAATCTAAGGGAAATTTTATTTTTTGTTGTTGGATTTAACAAAACAGCTAACTATGATATTTTGCATTCGCTCTTTTGCAAGACCATTTGCACCAAACACCTCTCAATTCAAGATTATTTTGGAACGAACTCATTATATTTTCAAATATTTATTCGTCAACAAGATGGTTGTCACGTCAAGAAGTAATCAACAGAATTTTGGAACAGTGGGAGCCCACTGCATTAATGTTTTACTCCTAATTAGTTTGAAGAAGATTTTACAAGCGCTAAATTTTATTTTATATTTGAACTGTCTACTCCTTTCCTGTTTTTGCAGTACATATTGACATTGGAAATGCAATCCGAAGATGCTCGTATGTGCATATTCTTAGAACGCTTAAAAATTTAGTTTAGAGATTGCATTTTGAAAAATTTTCGTAAATTTTCCACAAAAAAAGACGATAAATTCTAAGGGCTAATAAATCAGAGCAAGTTAAACTCTCTTTTTGGCTTAAAATGTGCTTAACCCAACAAATCTATAAAGCTTTAAAAGCATAAAATTGGGCGTTTAAACTAACAATACAGACCATATGAATTTGACAAGATTTATCGTAGTACTGCCACATGTTATTTTTTAACTACATATAAAACATGGACACTGATTTACAGTTGTTGCGCTTAAGCTACATATAAATTTAAGTTTAGTTCAACTAAACCAGCGTTTAAACATTCACTTATTTATTAGCCATAAAAAGTGTACGAAAGCGTTTTGCGGTGGCAATAAAAAATAATTAATGGATTTCTCGACCCTAAAAACCGCATGATGCAGGGGCCTAATTCTGGCAGTCGTAATCGAGTACTTTCTCGATTCGAAAGCAATTTTATTTCAGTAGATACTTAACGAATCGAAATTATTTGTTCAGTATTGTGAAACTCAAATTAATGCTTTATAACACTGAAAAAATAATTCCGATTCGTTCAGTATTGACTGAAATAATTAGATAATAAATTGCTTACGAGTCGCGAAATTTCTCGATCACGACTGCCAGAATCAGGCCCCAGGCTGGACCAAATACAATTTGTTTGCTTCCATTCTTAAATATTTTCGAAAACTAACTATGTATTTTGAAAAATCCGGGGCTCGAAATTCATTTTTGACCTAAGGTTTCTTGGCAAAGTTTCTTGGAATGACTTATAGAACAAGAATCGCGATGACTTGTATGTATGTATGTACGCACTTTATTTTAGATGACAGTTTTTAAAAAATTGTGCTGGTGAATTCACTCGTGTACGTGTACTGAACGTAATATTCGCCGTCTTATCTTATCTAAATTTTTGGTTTTTCCGTCCAGCATCGTCGGTGTCACACATACACATACAAACACATTTTTACTAATACAATGCTTGATGAGAATTTTGATACGTGTATTTGGTCTTTTATGTCTTTTATTGCATTTGCATTTTTGTTCCAGAAACTATCCACACCAATGTTTACCAAAAATTGGGAAAATGTGCAAATATTTTAAACTTTCAAACTTTTATTTTAAATTTTAAAAATTTGGCTCTCGCAAAGATTGAAGTGTGAGCACGAAAAGTATAGACGTCAAATGAACCGTGAGCTATACGAGCTTTTTTCTGCAATGCATAAAAATAAGTATTCATAAAGTAAAAGTAAACTTTTCGGTATAAAGAACGATTTAAGGGTTGTGTGACGAGCAAAGTCATAAGGGACAGCACATACAATTTTGTGTAATACCGAATGGATGGCCACCCTAAGTAAACTATATAAATAGAATCATTTTAGTATTTTGACCGAATTTAAATTTATTACTTACTTCTAAATTTGCTGCATTTGGATCAAATCCAGCTTCGTTTTGATTGTCAGATCGCTCAAATGTATTAGTTTATCCTTAACAGTCAATTGACTCTTAAAACCACACCACTTCGAAACCTTTTCAAATAAACTTCCTTCTAAACTATTACAAAAAAGTTAAGCCCAGCAAATTACAAAAACTACTCTACGTAATCCTTAAAAAGTGCCTCTATTTAAACGCAGTTGGGTTCGGAATTATGTTAAATGCACTTAAATAGATATCAATATAATAAAGAAAACAACTACCAGGAGTTTATCCTGTCGCATATAGTTACGTATCATTACCAATCACAGCTTGAAATTACAACGGTCCCATTGTTAATTTAAACATTTATTAACATGGAATGAGAAAAATAGAGAGAGAGAGACAATTAAATTGCTTGTGCAACGACTTAATTCGAACCAAAAAATAATAAAAAAGGCATGTTGACATGAATAGACCACATCCTTCTTAAATAAAAATGAAAAAAAAAAGAAAACGACAGGATACGGAAAATAATCCGTTCTTTGTCAGCAAATTTAGTAAAACACCAAAATAATCAAAAACACTTATACATACAGTTACATGTAACACAGACAACCAGAAACAAATACACTGAGAGCGAAAAAATAAATTAAATAAAATTTTATTAGACAACTTTAACAGGGACAACTAAAACTAAGAACAATTAAATATTTATAAGAAAAATTTCATAATGTTATTACCGTTTTTAAGTTTAGAATCTAATCATATTTTTCTACGTGTATTTTCCAATTCAGGCATGTACTATGGCAATGACAAACAGGACATTATTGCGAAATCGGCAAAAGACAAATAAGAATTTGACACTTGAATTATTAAAGCAGTTCAACATCAACAACAATATTTGTCGCAATAAAGGAAAATTTACCAACAACAATAACAACAATAAAAATAAGAATACAAAAAAAACATATACTTACGACATACATACAAACATATAAATGTATTTATGTATGCACATGTGAAACTTTACATATTAGCAGGGCCCAATTTTTATGAGAAAAAATGGAGTCAATATTCCTAATTAAAAAGAGAGAGTTTTAATGCCCTGGTTGGCAAGTGCCCCGGTAGGCTAGCTGGTAGTGAGCTAGTTTATCAGCGTCGATCTTGCAGGTTCAATTCCCGGCCGAGACTCTGGTTCCTTTCCTGCAGACAGGCGCAAAGCTTCGCGGAGTTTATCTTAGGAAATAAAGAAAAAAGTTGGTTCTGGGCTAGCCTCTCAGTCCATTGGTTGTGGTTTCGATTCCCGCCAGAGAATCTTGTATGTTTCACTACAAAGGGCTGTAGGTCTAAGTTAGTATTGCTCGGTTATTTAAGTTAAACTGTAATTTGGCCCGTTTTCACAGCTTACCGATACCTGAATTCCACATGTTTCATTATAATAATGAGCGATAACTTTAAAAAGGGTTCATCCAACCCGGAAGGTAACACTTTTTATACGGCCGATAAAATCCTACTTTACCTGTCGGTATGTTGTGAAAACGGGTCTTAGTAAGTAAATAAAAGACAGTTTGACTTGTATGTAGATAGGAGTTACCTCCGGTAAAATGGTATAACGGATATGCTGAACCAAGGGGTCTTATAATCGAGGATTCGTAAATCTTATTGTAAATCTAACAGCAGAGTTAACTTAACGGTTTGAGTTTAATTAATTTACATGCAAAGCGCAGGGTAGCTACTCTCTATTGCGATGCGAATGCGATAAGAGGTCAATTTGATACTCTCTCTCGCAAAATTGAGAACGAAGCAACCCTGGCACTAAAAATTAGACATGGCGCCAGGGCTGCCAGATTTGACGATTTATCGTCATTTTTACTATTTTTTATTCCGAAATTAGCAGTTTCGATTTGCTGTTTTTTTTCTAAAAAAATCCCAGCCGCCTGGGTTCGAATCTCAGGTCAGATCAGTCAAGAATGAATGATTATCAATAACAATTTAAATTAATTTTCATGTTGTAAAAATTCCTTTCTTCATAAAAATAATTTAATGAAAATTAAATTTGATGAACTTAAGCCTGGGCCCAGATCGTCGCAGTCGTGATCGAGTGACTTTGATCGAAATTTTACTTTTTGGAATCGTCCCATTCGTCATCGAAAAACTTCTATCGAAATTTGAGATTATGTTAATCGATAACGAGTAGTCGATCGATTGCTTTTACTCGAAATGTCATTCAATAGGTTAAGAGCTTTCGTAAACACATGTAATTGTTTTTTTACAAACAATTTGCACACTTTTTGAGAATAATTATTTGATTTCTTCAACAAATAGCTAAAAATTTAAGTATTAAACTTTTTTCAGTAATTAGAAAAAAAAATAGTAACATTTAGTTTTGCAAATTTTAGTCATGTTTACGATAGAAGCGATTTTTGTATTGTAAGTTTTTTGATTCCTTACAGCTTTAACGATTTTGAATACATAGTAGACTTTGCTATTATACGGCTCATGTTTTATTGACATTATCTTCCTTTTTCTTCTTTGAACATGAATTGGCGTTCAAATGATTCATGTCATGTTGACGACATGTTTTTTATTTTGTAAAGTTGTGCGTATGCATGTGTCAAAACAAAAACAAAATTAAACAACGAATGAAAAAGCAAAGCGTACTGACAGTCTGTGAACTCGATTCTTTTCCCCTCGTCCCTCTCGCCTATAAAGTAGCAACCATGTCATTAAAACATGAGCCGTATGAACATAGACTTAGAATGGAAAATATGCAACAATATTAAAGAATTGTGAAAGCACTTTTAAAATAGTCCTTTTCAATATTACTCGAATTCAACTTTTCTGTGCATACTTATGGAAATACTGACGATGTATAGAACAACAGCCAACAACAACATAACAATAGACTTAACGAACAATCGGTAAGTTGTTGTCTCGAACAATATAAATATAAATTTGCCTGAAAACAATATCAACCAACCAAAAATATCATTAATACACAGCACTGAATACAAACTCATTTTCAACAACAATCGAATGCTCAACCTCGCACACACCATCTACAATATCACCGATAGACACTCAAGGATTATGGATGTGGTGGGCATGAGTAAATGTGTGTAGATGTTGTTAATAATAAAAACAAAAAATATCAATACAACAGAATTGAATAAGTAGTAGTTGTTGTTGTTGTTGTTCATTTATTATACAGACATAAAATTAAATCGAAAAGATGAAATCGTCCATTTAATAGCAGGCAGGGAACGATATTTTCGCATCTTCTATTCCCAATAACATAACAATAAAAGTTTCGTTGTTAAATCTAACGAGTGCTAAACTTGTGAATGTATGTATGCATGCATGTGGAATAAAGTTTCATGAAAGATGATTGAGAAAAAATACAAAATACTCGTACAAATGCGACAATATATCACTTCAAAATGTACCTTTTGTATGTGAATGTGTATTTGAAATATTCATACTTATGAAAATTATTCAAGTACCCTTGAATACTTGTTATTCTTGACTAAATTGTTTCTTCAATTGTATGCGACATTATCGAAGTATAACTATATGCAAAAGGATGCATAATAAAGCAGTTATAAAATAATATTTCGTAGAATTAAAGAACTCAAACGTATTATAAAACAAGAACATATTGAAGTATAGTCAGTTAAGCCCGACCATTTGATTCACCGCAGTATATTTATGTATAAAGAAAAATGTTTGATAGTGTACCATATCTGGAAGTCAAGGCCAATCATGGACCCGGCAAAGCAAAATTAGGTTATGAGGTAAAGATTCATAAAAGAGTTCTTTCTGTTGAATATAATCTGAATATTAGCAGCTACACTCACAATATTCTGCACGCAAAATTAACTGAAATTGTAATATAAAATAAATGAACAACAAGCAGTCCAAGTTCCGCTTTCTCAAGCAGCAGAAACCTGCCTGTCCTGCGCCGGGACAGTGTCACAAATCTATTGGGCTGTCTTAATCCAGAAGCTGACGTTCATGCGTGAATGAATTCACGCTCGGACCATTTTCGTGATGTGACCAACAGGGACCCCGAAGAAAGGCTCAGGGCCTATAAATGGACGATCAATAGTACCAAAATGGGAAATACGGAAAATTTGATATTTTACTTTAGCTTTTTGGTTCTACAACTGGTATTTTTTTAATTATCGTTAATGTTGAAGCTTAAAACAGAAGATTCAATATGCAAAAACTTGTTTGTTTTTTAACTGGCACTTTTTGAATTTCGGTTAGTATTGGACACAGAAACATAAAATTCAAGATGGAATGTCCTGGGTGGATGAGAGTCTATAAGAGGAAACTTTTTGGTACATTTTTATTCGAAACATATCAAAAATATATGAATACGAATTTGGCACTTTTTCGAAATTCGAACATTTAAGGGGTGAAAAGGGTACTTTTTGACAAAACATACTAAATACAAAAAGTACTAAATTTTGGGCTGCCACTACAATACTTAAATTTTTGATACTTTAATAGGAGAAAAATATAGTAGCCAAAAAAGAAAATACGGGAAATTTGATATTTTTCTTAAGATTTTTGGTTCTTCAACTGGTATTTTTTTTAATAAACTTTGGCATAAAAATATGTCCACGAAGGGAAAGAAGACGCTAACGAAGTAGCGGGTTAAATGCTAGTATAAATATAACATTGTTACGTTACGGACTGATTCATCATCGCACAGTCTAAACGCCTGAAGCTAAAAACTTTGAACCAGAGGTTGGTCACTCCCCAAATCGATCCACTGAGACGGGATTTTTCGAAATTCTAATATTTAGGGGGTAAAAAAAAACTAAAAGAGATACAAAAAATGTGATACTTATCATTGTTCTTTAGAAAAATATGTGAAATTTTAACTGATTCTCATTCATTTTTATGGGCTTCGGTGTAGATTTTTGTGTTTGTGTTACACAAATCAGCAGAAACGCATAATATCCCAGTCGGCCAGATTGTCGTTTACGACATCGTCGTCAATAATGTATGCACGACTTGTCCTTTATCGATTAAATTGAAAAGCCGATGCACCCAAAACGAGTCACTGTTTGGTGCGCATTTTGGTCCAGAGGCATAATTGGGCCATTTTTCTTCGAAAATGGGCAATGAGTGGCCGTTACTGTCAATTGCGATCGTTATCGGGCCATGTTGAACGAATTTTTGTTCACACAAATTTAAGAGGAGTATATTGGCAACATTTGGTTTCAACAGGACGGCGCTACGTGCCACACAGCCGAAGCTACACTCGATGTTTTGCGCGCTGTTTTTGAAGATCGCATTATCAGCCGCAGAGCTGATGTCGTTTGGCCACCTCGGAGCTGCGATTTGACACCGTTGGACTATTATTTGTGGGGAACCGTCAAAGATAAGGGTTACGCCGACAAGCCAGAGACAATTGACGCTTTAAAGGACAATATTCGTGAAGCCATTGGTGAAATACAGCTGCAAACAAACGATAATGTGCTTAAAAATTGGACCGATCGTGTAGGCTACTGCATGGCCAGCCGAGGCAGCCATTTGGCTAAAATTATTTTCCATTATTAACCGGAAGGATTGGACTCTCAAATAACAAAAGAAATTTGAGAAAATATTCAGTAGTTTTTTTTATAGCATTTTCAAAAAAAAAAGTTATTTGGCGGACCCTTTATATAGAATATAATATATAGTATAGGAAATATTGTCTTGTATACAGTCGTCGAAGAAATTATTGGAGACATTGTCGCTTATCTCGTCTTGTGTGACCACGCCTTTATTTGTATAAAAATTTCGTCGACGATTTGTATTGAACTGTCCTCAGTTTGCCTTCTAAGACTAACTGTTGTCTTGTGCCCTTCGTAAAAGATGTTTTAAAGACGTGGCCAACTGGGATGTACCATCTCCACTATTCTGGTGTGGATATAAATAAAATCTACGATTTAATTGTTTTATTGCAAGAAAATTTCATCTCAAGATATATTGAATTATTCATTTTCTAGTTAAAATATTTAAGGGTGAAAATAAAACTTGATTACTTTTTTAATACCACAATCAGGATTTACATCGATTGGTTATTTAATTCAATTCCTATTTAAAAAATTTAGCCTGGAAGTTTCTGAATATTTTTTGCAAAGTTTTCGTTTTAAATTAAGTTCTTTGTAAAGGGTGTTCTTGTTAAGAACAATAGAACTTAACACTATAAATTATATTTGAATAAAAACAATTTTTTTTTAATCAACAAATAAAAAATAGCATCAGAATTTGAATTTAATTTCGGGCATTATGGGCACCGCGGCTGTTCTTGAAAAAGCGCATAATAGATGTTCGATGGTGAAACTGGCGTTTAAGCGACACTCCATATGCATAAATTTTGTGTATTAACAAACACCCGTTCAACCTTAAATAAGCCGTGCGCTATAAAAATCACGAAGTCGTCTATAAGTTGTGCGAATCGATGACTGAGTTTTAAAGTGAATTTGGATAATTTGGAAGCGTTGTTAAAACCTGAATCTATTCATGATGATTTCCCAGAGTATACTGATTATATGTGTCAAAAAATGGGCGCAGTCATGTTTGGCAGTTAACCCGTTCATAAGTTCCATCGGGTATTGAAAAACACCCTTTACATGGATGTACACAGAAAGAAAAACACTCGGGATAAATCAAGTTTTTTATCATTACTTTAAGTACGAGTCATACTCAAAAATGCAACTAAAACGTTCTCAAAACAATCCTAAATGGGATTACTTTTGAAAATCAATCCCGAAATTTCTTGAAATAAGTATAAAATTCTTAAATCAAGTAAAAAAAGATTAAACTTTCCGTTGGTAGTGCCACGTTGAGAGTAAAATTACAAAATGAGGGATTTAATCTCATAAAACTTATTGGTCTCATCTCTCAGCATTGCATTCTTTTATGCGTGCATACGTGTGTGTTTTTCAAAGTTTTTTGTAGATTTACAACAACACAACACACGTTTGGAAAAAACGATTTGCTTACGAATGTTTTGATTTTCTATGCACATTGAAAAAAGATCTGGCCAGACTCATGTGTACCACAAAGTGTTTAAAAGTTAATTTGAACTCTTGCTTCTCATTTAGTTTATATTTTTGGTTAAATATGTACAGAGGATTTCTAAAGTCAAAACCATATCGGGCATGATGTTGGGGTTTTAGCATTCTGAAAAGTGTAGTACGGATAAGTAAATCAACCATAATAATTTTTTCTTTCTAATTTCTTTATTGTGTTTTTTTTCAAGCACGAAGTCGGGATAAAATCAACTTTAAAATACTTGAAAAAGGGCATTTTGAGATTGATTCAATCTTTGTTTAACTTAGATCAATCTCATTTTGGGATTATTTTAAGTACGAATTCGAATTGAAACAATTTTATAATTCTTGAAACAAGCCCTTTTTTAAGATTGATTCAATCTTAGTTTTATAATAATTTAAGTATTTTGGGATTGAAAATCCGTACTTGAATCAATCTTTCTGTACTGGATTCAAGAAAATCCATACTCCCATACTATTAATACCACTTCAGATTGATTTGAGTACAAATGGATTGATTTTTCTTTTGAGTTTACTAATCCGGCTATGGGGCAAAATACAACTCAACGTCATTGCTATTGGATGTAGCTAAGAGAGTTAGAGAAAGTATGGATAAAGTAGGAGTAGCTGCAGTAGTGTTTCTTGATTTTAGTAAGGCGTTTGATGCAATTAGTAATATAGTGCTGAATTTTCCTCCTCATCTTTTAAAATAGGCTTATACTTTTTTTCCTGTAATCGGCCACAATTTGTTTAATATGGACCTTTAGGATCAATGCGTTTATTGCGGTTCAGAGAAGTCTCAAAGGGATTTAGCACCTACATATGTGTTTCACAGTGTAAATTAATAATATTATTAGTTGTTGTCGGCTTTGTTTACCCCATGATTTTATTGATGTATGCAGTTAGTGGCAAATATGTCAATGATGATTTATGTGCCATATCTATTTTTATAACAATTGTAGGTTTTATAGAACTGCTGGTTTTTAGTTGAAATTACTGATATTTCAAATAAAGCTTTAGTCATCAAAATAAGTTTTTATTTAATTTTTTCAATGATGGCAGGCATTTTACAACATGAAATAAATTAAAATTTTTGATTAATTTTTTTTCTTGATTGAACGGGGGATTGAACTCGGGTCGAATTTACATGTTGAGAGAATAAGCACTTGTCCATCATCAGAATTCTTTGCAGTTCTACCGTTTGGTTAAAAGACTAATGTTTGACTATAGAACTCTATGCCCCGTTCAGTCAAGAAAAAAATTATTAAAAATCTAAATTAATTTCCTGTTGTAAAATTCCTTTCTTCATTAAAATCATTGAATGAAAATTTAATTTGCTGAACTTAGACCTAATTTAAAATTTCAATTAAAATAAAGAAACTTGAACTTGATTTAAAGAAAATCAACGAATAGTTTAATGCCTGGGTTCATAAAAAGATTTTAAATTTAATAAAGATTTACAAAACAAATTTTGTATGAAAATAAACGTTTGGTAAATTAAATATTCGTTACTGAATACGGGGTAAATCCTAAATGCTTACACTTGCATGTATAACTTTCAAAATCTTTGATATTTTTCAGAATTATTTCGCTATTTTTCTTTAAAGGGGGTTCCCTACTGCGTATACATTACATTAATTTATTTTTTATTAATTATCATCATGATTAGCTTAATTTTACATTCCACTTAATATTTAAATTTGAATTATATTTAAATACAAAAACATTTTTATAAATTATATTCACATTTGCTAATATTTGCTCGATTAAACGCAACAGAATGTAATCACTGAAAAATGCTTATCTTAATATTGACATTATTTTCATGTGCTTAAAAAAATTAAAAACAAAAAAAAAATGAAAGAAGAATCAAGATTCATGTATGGATTTGTTTATTAACGCAGATACACACTCACACATATATAATATATATAAATAATATTTCAAAACGTTAACTTTGTTTTATACATACACAGAAATACTCGTAAATGTTTTTACATATCCTTAGCAAAGAGGATAATACAAAAAAAATTTGACAGATTGAACTGAAAAAATATTAAAAGTACAAATAAAAAAAAAACACACTCACACAAACAAAACAGAACTGAAAGAATGAAAATAAACTTATGGTTATAAAAACATTCGCACATAAAAATGCAAACTTGTGCATTTATAACAGAACTTTACTCGGAATAAAATACTCTAGCAAAATTTATGTATGTATCTATGCACATAAATAAAATACTCACACATTGTAGATGCAAACAAATACATACATACATACATATTTATGTTTATATCCATTCAAGCAAATTTTGCCAGCAAAGAAGAACAACAACATAACTTAACATTATATCAGGATATATCAACATTTATTTCTATGTAGCATTTCCATATTTTACAGTTGGAATATTGTGTTGTGAAAACTTTTTGTACCCTTCGCCACAGGTGGAAAGGGGAATTTACATGTTCGTAGTTTGTATAAGTTTGTCATTTCGTTTGTGATTTCTACAATGTTGATCTTAGACCTTATCAGGCTTATACATATATTCTTGATCCTTTTCACTGTTGCCAACTTTTTTTTAAACACTTCCCGCCAAATCGGACTTCAAAACCGCTAGAAACCGCTAAATATTTAAATTGGCGGGAATTTTTTTAAAAATACCGCAAAAATCTAAACATTTTTCAAAGTTTTATATAAATTTAGATATGTGTAGGTTATTTTTTCAAAGTCGTATGTGGACTCTCAAATTGCCGAATCTTTGATGATGTACAAGTAATTTACAGTCTTATAAAACTATGGCTGATCAAATTAAATTATAACAAAACACAGATGGAGAGCTTTACGGTTTAACGTGTACTAAAGTTTTTCCGAGAGAAGGCTTTATAGCGGGACAATGATAAGTTATCGACCGATTAGCACGAAAGCTGACGGAGTAATTTATTGTCATATAAACCTGTGGCAGACCAAAATTTATAACAATAGCGATATTTGTTACCGTTTTAGGCGCACTAAAGTGTTTTTCGAGAGCGAGCTTTTTATGGGGCCTGTGGTTAATTATGGATAGATAATCACGAACATTTATAGTGTGATTTCTAATCATATAAAGCTGTTTTTGAGAGTGGGCTTTATATTGGGCCTATCGCTAATTATGAACCGACCTTCACGAAATTTAACAGTGTGATTTTTAGTCATATAAAAAATCTTATATCAATATGTGCATTCCGCAACTAGTAACAAAATTATTGTTGTAGTTGTTTCACATTTTGATTCATAACTCTTTCCCTACCGAATCGATTTTGCCGGATTTCAATCCCAAACTGCTTAGAAGAACTAGAAACAATATGATACCAATATTTGCTTTTCGAAAGTGAGCGTGATTTCAACAGACGGATAGACAGAAGGACATTGCTAAATCGACCTAGAATTACTCAAGCACCCAGAAGACATATATGCTTGATGGGGTCTTAGATATATTGAAACCGTTTCACGTTTAAAGCAATTATATAAAATTAGTTAGATGGAAATTAGTGCAATATGTTGCAAGCTTAAAGTTGTGAATTGCCAGTCCTACCAAAAAAACTAACTGAAAATCGAAAAAAATAATGTCATACGCGCCGCTGAGAGATGTTTGAAAATCGCTAGATTTCCCGCTTACCGCTAAAACGTATGTTTTCCCGCGATCGACGATTCAAATACGCCAGATTTTGCGGGAAAATCTCTAAATTGATACTAATAAAGATCACTGTTGCCAAAACTTGGTGACCAAAAATGCATAAACTTACGGCAAAAAATGGCTTAAAATTGGCCAAAAAATACAATTACAAGACAGAAATAATTCATAGCAAACTTTTAACAATGAAATTGAAAGTTAAGATCATTTGTTGCATAAGAATAAATGCAAACTACATTATATCAAAATAAATGCAAACTAATATCAAATCAATGCGAAGTGGTATTAATAGTACGGTGAGTACGGATTTTTTTGAATCAAGTACAGAAAGATTGATTCAAGTACGGATTTTTAATCGCGAAATACTTAACTTATCCATATTCAATCCCGAATTCGTACTTGAAATAATCCGAAAATGAGATATATTTAAGTAAAACTAAGATTGAATCAATCTCAAAATGCGCTTGATTCAAGTATTATGAAGTTGATTTTATCGCGAATTGGAAAGAAAAAATTATTACGATTGATTCACTTACTCGTATTACACCTTACAGAATTATAAAACACCAACATCATGCCCGATATGGTTTTTACTTTAGAAATCTTCTGTAAATATTTAACCAAAAATATAAACTAAATGAGAAGCAAGAGTTCAAATTTACTTTTAAACACTTCGTGGTACACATGAGTCTGGCCAGACCTTTTTTCAATGTGTACAGAAAATCAAAACAAAATATTTTGTTTACTTGATTTACGAATTTTTTACTTATTTCAAGAAATTCCGGAATTGATTTTCGAAAGAAATTCCATTTAGGATTGTTTTGAGTACGTTTTACTTGAATTGTTGAGTACGACTCGTTTTTAAAGTAATCATAAAAAACTTAATTTACCCCATAAAAGAAGTAATTAATTTACCCCGAGTATTTTTCTTTCTGTGTAGATAAATTCGATGTCGTTATTGTTCATCTCAGAGGAATCACTTTGAAGGTAAATGATAATCATAACAACAGTAACTCCAACCTTTTGAGTCCAAATCTACAATAAAAAATAACAAGTAAGAACGTATAGTCGGAAGGACATCGTTAATTCGACTCAGAAAGTGATTATGAGTCAATCGGTATACTTAGAGGTGGGTTAAAGACCAATATTTTAAGGTATTACAAATATCAGCACAAATGCATAGTACCCCCTGCAGCATTGAGGAATGGGTATAAATATTTTATTGTTATGGTTAACGTATTTTCCTAATCGGTAAAACCGAAATAACGGTTGATAAATGTGACCTGTTTCTCAAATTACTTTAAACGATGTTTACTTGGCTAAATACCCTCTCTACTTCAACATTTTACCATTTTTAGTAAATTCTGTGTTGATCCATTTTATTATTTTAATATTGGAATACTGTTCCTTTATTGCGAAAGATGTTTGTTTCATAATCATCGTTTATAGCGATTTTCATCAACATTTGTAAAAGCTGTGATTTAAATAAAATGCGTTTTAGTTGTTAAAAATGATTATTTTACTTTTATAAAATTTTATAAGAAAATAAAAATTTGTATCTTTAAAATTAAACGCAAAATGTTTTATGGCTAAACAAGATTAAAAATGGCTAATGGCTGAACTGATATTTTAATGGCTAAACACGGTGAAAAAGGTCGAAATTGGCAACACTAATCCTTATGACTAACGGAGTTGATTTATCGATGACCGTCCGTCAGATTTCCTGTCCGCTTGTTTGTTGAAATGGGTTTTCCGAAGACTCCTGGTGTATTTGGGTGTAGGTTGTTATGTATTTATATCACATTGAGTCCGCAATTGTTTGCTATTGTAATTTACCCCGATCTACTGAGATACGAGTTTAAAACCACGACTGCCTGTAATTTGTATCAGTAAATCTAAAATGCTAACCCTTTAATTTTTTTAAGGCCCTAATTTTGTAAAACACAACGCAACGACAAAGAATTACATTGAAAGCAAAAACAAATTCATAAATATTTTGTAATTTTGTTGTTGCCTCTAACAGAGATTCACATTGGTTTTTAAGATTTCATACGCCTCATTGCTTGGCGTTGAAAATTTTAAAACGGTAAATAAATTTCTGTACAAAGCAACAACAAAATTACAAAATATTTATGAATTTGTTTTTGCTTTCTATATAAAACTTTGGCGTGCGTTGCGTTTTACAAAATTAGGGCCTAAGTCTTTTTATAATTTATATGAACTATATTTTTTTCACGTTAATCTTAAACAAACTAAGGCCTGTTTTCACAACTAACCGATAGCTAAAAGTAGACTTTAACCGGCCTTATAAAAAGTGTTCCACTATTAAAACTTTACTTTAACCTTAACTCACTTAAGGTAGGTGAAAGTAAAGTTGTAATAATGGAGCACTTTTTATACGGCCGATAAAATCCTACGTTTAGCTATCCGTAAGTTGTGAAAACGGGCCTAAGTAGAATACCAATGTGATTAAAAATATTTAATACTTTTTTCCTCCTAAAATAATGGTTAAACATACAACAATATACCATCTGAGCTAGAAAGACCAAATTTGGAGCAGATCAGGGTTTAAAATACTGCAGGCAAAACCAAAAACTGTCAAACAAAAACCGAAAATTTGTGGACAACTTTAAGCTTTTCGAGTCGGTTTGACAGCGATTGTTTACATTAAATGAATCAGAAGCAAAAGCACCAGTTCTTTTTTGGCCAATGACATATGAATAAGTGGAAGAAATGGCAGTTTTTCTACTTTGACTGCAGTTTTTAAGCGCTGGCGCAGATATTTCTTAAATTAAAAATAAGCCAAATCGGTTCATTATTTTACCCGGCCCTCATACAAGTATCCTTAAGAATTAAAGGATTTGTAACGATTTGTATGATTTCTTAAAAAGTTTTTAAGATTCGGGATAGCCAAATATAGCACGATTCCTTGTTACTCCCTACACTTGTGGGATTTGGAAGATAATTTTTAAGAAAACACTGAAACCAGTCATTTTGCTTGCGTTCGATGAAAATAAACTGATAAATTGTACAACAATTGCAAAAAGATCATGCAGGTGATTCAAATGTGACTGTTTTGAACGTTGTTTTGAAATGGTACTTCGTTCAGTTCGATGATGAAAAACTGATTATTGTAATGATTTTGTTCGTTTGTAATATTATACAATACCTTGAGGTGTTGAGAATAAGACAAGAGTCTCTGGCACGAATTGAACTCGTAACCGTCATACTGATAAACTAGCTCACTAAGGGCACTACGCACAACAGAAGCGAACGAACATTTATGAGCTGAACCGAACACAATGAATAAGTGGTTTAAAAAAAACGAACAGAAGTAAATTTTCTCATCTTTGTATTGAGTTGGATAAGAACAGTATTATTTTTGTGCTCGAAGATGACAGATAGGGAAACGTTATTTTTTTAATGATTTACTACACAAACACTATTAGCGTTTGTGTTTTTCACAAAACTACCGAACACTAAGGAGCGATATTATGGTATAAACACAACTGGGACGAACGACGAACTTCGCATAGTACGACGAATTCGTCGGCAAGAATTCGTTGCGTAAATTCGTCAAATGAGACACAATAAGTGCGTAAATTGCAAGTATTAATAACACTTGAATTTTTTTTAATTTATAAAAATAAATACCTTGGACGCTTGATTATATAAACATTTTCATCAATTTTCATCTTCTTTAACTAGCAATAATTTTATTAAAATTTCTTTGTTTGCTAACATTTATCAAATCATAGGTTGACCATATTTCAACAAAAAAACTATTAATTGGGTGTGTTCTAGAATCCGAATCAACTCGAAAGTGGATTACTTAAGCATTTTTGGTGTTCTTCATTTCGATTTAGCAAACTCAAATTTGTTTTTGGGTTTGTTTCAAATTTTGCAATTTTTCGCGAATTTCAGCCATTTTCGCGATTTGTGTATGTAAGTTGTCTGATTCTTTACAGCTTTAACGATTTATAATTAATAGTAGAGTTTGCTATCATGCCGCTGTTAGCAAATTTTTGCGAATTTCCGCTAATTTAGCAATTTTTTACGAATTTTTGCCATTCCTAATAGTCTAAGGGACTTTTAATCAATTTTATGGGTTCTTTGAAAAATGAAAAATTTTTTCTTGAATTTTCGCTATTTTTGCAAACTTTTTTAAGTTATTATCGGATATTTTGATATTTTAAACTGATTTAGCGATTTCAAATAAATTTTTGTGTTTGTTTAAATATTGCAATTTTTGCGAATTTTAGCTATGTTCGCGATATAAGCAATTTTCATCTATAAAGGTTATGATTCTTTACAGGTTTAACGATTTTTAGAAAATATTCGACATTGTTTTTATGCCGCTGTTAGCAAATTTTTGCGAATTTGCGCTAATTTAGCAATTTTTATCGAATTTTTGCCATTCCTTATAGTTTTAGAGGCTTTTAATCAATTTTATGGCTTGTTTGAAATATTAAAAATTTTCGCGAATTTTCGCGATTTTTGCAAATTTTAGCCAAGTTCGCATTAGAAACGAGTTTTCCCTGTGATTCTTTACAGCTTTCATGATTAAGCTGCGGTTAGCTGTATCTGTCCCAATTTATTCGTCTGCGTTAGAAATAGAAATAAGCCTATCGCAGTGTTCGTTACGCATGACGAATTTCGGTATACGCAACGATTGTGTGTATTCTCATACATACCAATGTGTTCTATTTCTGACGACGAATATTCGTTGCGAATTATTCGTCGTTCGTCCCAGTTGTGTTTCTAGCATAACAAAGAGTACAAAAACAAACTCCCCAGCTATCATTTGGGTGATATTTTTTTGTAAATCTCACCTAAATGAATATTCTCCGATCACTTTTGATAATTACAAACTGATTTATCACTTAAGCGATAGAAAAAGATTCGATTTTGATATAAAATGCTAGGTGGGTCATATAAAATAAAAAATACCCAGTAAGCATTTTGTATAATAATCGAATCTTTTAGAAATCAGCTTCAAGAGCAAATTATCCGTTCAAATTGTAAGCTCAGTTTTCGATCATTAATGATACTCTAGTTGTGATAAAATAGTACCCTACCATTGGATCACTTTAAAAAATCATTTGTGATGCAATTTTCTCCTCTTCCTTTTTCATGATTTTTCACTCGCTCTAGTGATAAATCAGTTTTTAATTTAAAACATTTAGAAATCCTTATTTGAACATATCAACGAATCATACGGGGCTGTGCTGAAAATCGAAAACGTAAAACGCAGGAATTTGAAGGCTGTTTTCAAAACATTTTTAATCTAATTTTTTTAATTGTTGTTATAAAATTCTGTTTAATAGAGGAATGTTTGTAAAAAATTTGTCATAAAATTCTTTTATTATCTTATTAAAAAACGACTTTTAAAATGCTTGATGTACATATGAATCCTCTTTTAATCTCTCAACTGATAAATCAGTTTTTAATCATCAAAAGTGATCTGAAAAGACTCATTTAGGTGATTTTTACAAAAAAATATGACCCAAACGCTTGCTGAGAAATACAATAAAAAATAGTGCTAAAAAAGGACTCCTTCAATAACCAGCCATCATTTGGGTGATCATTTTTTGAGGTGATTCTTTGCGGTTATTCATCGTTGGGTTACCATTTTCTCACAACGAGAGTATTATTTATGATCGAAAAATTAAATCATATGCAGTTATTTTGCTCTTAAAGCTGATTCCTAAAAGATTTGATTATTATACAAATTGCTCGCTGGGTACTCACAAGCTATTACATATACAACTCAAGAAGGTATATCTTCAATGATCGGAAATAAGATTTAAAAATGAGTCTTCAAAGAGTTATGAATCGATTCGTAACGACCTGAAACACTACACAAAAATGTGACTCTTTACGACATAGGAAACAGTATTCTTCCGTCAAAGGTACATTTTGTGATTAGAAATTCGCTAATTTTTGACATTTAATTATGCATATTAAGTTTGTCATTCCATGTGAAACTTTTTTATTATTCATCTCAGACCCCATAAAGTGTATATATTCTGGGTCCTTGAGTGATTTTAAGTCGATTTAGCCATGTCCGTCTGTTCGTCTGCCCGTCTGTTGAAAACACGCTCACTTTCGAACAACTCAGGGAAGTCTTCTAGGTCCCATACTTTTTACGTTATGTATAATGATCACCCTTCTGTTATTTTGTTTTCAGATGATGTCAAAATAATCCAGTGTTTTAATGATCTCATCTTCCTTCAATTCCTTCTGGGATGATTACCCTACAAGAAATGGATGACCGAAACTAAAAAAAAAATTTTTACTAACACACTTGCAACAAATTCACACAAAATGCAAATTTTTTAATAAATTTTTGTCAAACGCTTTAATACTGCAAAATATTAATTGCTATTGGTGTAAAGAAAAATAACCCAGAGGACAGGGTGGTGGATACGCTATAAACAACGGAAGTAATGTACCAAGCGGTCGTGTGTAAAGGAGTGCTTTTCCAACAGGTTCTTGTCATTCGGGTGGTGGCTTTGGCCAGGATACTCATTAAGATTTGGCGGTGGCAATAAAGGAGCAAATATTACCTGATAACTTTTCAAGTAGGTGATCCATTTCCAGGTTGCCCATTTCAAATTTAATGGAGAATGTTTATTATCATTTGAAAGAACATTCTTTGGCATTTATTTTTTGAAGATTATGTCTATCAAATGTTGGCCGCTGCTACGTCACATATGGTCCATCCGTCGAGTCCAATTTTCGTTGGCTCGTTCGAGCGTTTCACTGGTAACTGGCGAATGACACGCGTGATGTTTTCCTCCAAGGGATGAATACTTCTTGGTTTGAGACTCGGTCAACCAAACTAATTTTCAGAATTCTCCTATAACATTGCAAGCGCTAATGCCTATTTCGGAATATATCAGGTGAAATAATGGAACCATTTTCTTTATATTAAAACAATCATTCACCCTTATTGTGGTTGGCGTATTTAAAATACGCCTACGACTGTTTGGTAATAGATTAAAGAAAATAAGTTCACATTCTCTTTAATCTATTACGAAACAGTCGCAGGCGTATTTTAAATACGCCAACCACGATAAGGGTGATTATAACATGTCAAGCGTCGTCTTTTTTATAGGTACATTTAAATATAACTGAATTGTGGTGTAGGGTATCATACGACTGATCATGCCCCGACTACGCTTTCTTACTTAGTTTTTTATGTATTTATAAGTTTATATCGCTACGTACAAATAATATATATATGTATATGCATGTATGTGTATTTAGTGGCTGCAGTAGTATAAGTTTTCAAGTATTTGTGTATATGTTTGTGTGACATAATAAAATATTAT
Source organism: Pollenia labialis (assembly GCA_949318255.1). NCBI lineage: Eukaryota > Metazoa > Arthropoda > Insecta > Diptera > Polleniidae > Pollenia > Pollenia labialis. Next base: position 9,566,263 of record OX439143.1, on the reverse strand, counting down.
TATTAAAAGGCACATCAAAGTTATAAAGGTATCTATCTGCACACAAGAAAAAAAAAACAACAAGAGCAAAAACAAAAAGCAAACTGAATACAAAACAACTAAGGAAAAAAACATAAAAAATAAGTTAAAAGTATAACACAAGCACTGTATAAAACCAACAACAACAACAGCAGAAACTCGCTTAAGAGGAACCCAACCATTCATCCATTCATTTATTCATCCACTCGTTCCATTAGCTCACTTAAGAATCCTGTTGTATGAACGTACATGTGGGTATGTGTGTGTGTGTGTAAAACCTCCTCCTCCTTGGCTGCCAACTAAATGCCAGTGGTAGCAATATCAGCAGAAGAATAATAAACAGAAGCCCAAACACCAACACACAGTCACAGACGGAAAAGGAGACCCAGTAAATAAAAATTTGCAAATTTATAGAACAATTTTATTTGTAAAACTATATTTTTTAAGACACTGTTTCTAATAATAACAGACTAATTAGAAGATTGCGCTAAAATGTTAATAATTTTTATCCCTTTAAAACAAGGCCAATAATTCCAAAGCAGTGGAAAATATGGTAAAGAAGGCAAATACATCCCAATAAAAAATTTAATCATTTTGCGAAGCACTAATGGTACATTTAAGAAAATAAGCGCAAAATTATGCGCTACGCAATAAGACATAAAGAACTCTCAACAACTTTTATAAAAAAAACAACATTTCAAGTGCTACTGCATTCCCTTACTACGAAGCAGGTTTGTAAGGGAGAATACTAAAAAACAACTGTATCAAAACATTCAGTGTGTAAGGCCGATCGTTACATACAACAATTTTTATATGCGCTGAATAATGCGCTTTATGTATCAATAATGTATTGCTTCAAAGTGGGACCTCGCCATATAAAATTCATGTCTTCCGTCAGCGCAATAGTAAGCGAAACGTTTATGTTTCTCCCTTACAAGCCTGCTTCGTTGGAAGCTCCATTTTTTATTGGAATACTTAAAGCTCAGTTAGCCGGGAGTAACAGTAACAGTAACCTTACCGTAAAAAAGTAAGACCAATCTATTTCTTACAGATTGAGACGACGTAACATCTTACCGCTAACTATAATTGTTCTAATCACTTTACATACAACAAAATGAAGAAGCTAATTTGCATCCCGGCTAACTGAGTCTTAATATACAGCAAAGGAGATATTTCACTGCATACAGGGCTGCCAGAATTTTTGATTTATCCCCAAAGTTTGGGATTTCATGCGAGCAAAAAGAACAAAGAAAGTCATTTGGAGATTGGGGATTTAATAAAAATAATCGGGGACTTTACACATTTTTAATATTAATTAGAATTGTGGTTATTTTGTTTAACTATTTATGGGTTTTAATCCAATTTTTTAATATTTTTAATCAGGCTTAAGTTCATCAAATTTAATTTTCATTAAATTATTTTTATGAAGAAAGGAATTTTACAACATGAAAATTAATTAAAATTGTTATTGATAATTATTCATTCTTGACTGAATGAATTTAATGAAAATTAAATTTGATGAACATTTTTAATATATATTCCCTTCTTTTATTAATAACGCTTATATTTCTATGTTTCGTATATAAAATATGAAAAAAAGTAGCAAAGCTTTTATCTTACCAACAACTTATGCGGTGTAAAGGATCCTAATTAAGATTAATATTTTTGTTAAGTATGTAAAAGGTACTTAATAAACTTATGTTATTATTATATAATAAAATTATTTTTTTACTAAAAATTTTTTGGGATTTCTGATTAAAATTGTTCTTACTATTTTTTTAACAAATTTAAAATTTTAAATTAACAAGATTTTAAATTTGGTCAGAAAAACAACAAAAAAAAAATATTAACTTTTTAAATTTATTTTTTTGTATTTTTGGGATTTTTTGGGGACAAGGAAAAACTTTCGAATGTTTAAATTGAAAGAGATAAAAATTATTAAATTTCTATTTATAGAGATCGTTAAAGGCAATTGCCATCATCTTCTACAGGAAAGGTGGCATTTTAAATAAAGTAAACTGCTACCTCTAGACTTTACTAAAGAGATTAATTGATCCTGGCATGATTCACTTTGGGCTTGTTCTCAAAATTAACTTCTCTGGACTTGTATCGCACTATTTTGGGGATCGCATTAGGGAGATTGATTATTCGACATTTTTCAAAAATCATATAAGTTTTTAAAATGAAAAGTTAATTTGAATTAAAACAAATTGATACACAGAGATTAGGAACCAACAAAAAACAAAGTTATGACTTAAGGTCAAAATAATTCAAACAAATGGATTGCAAAACACACAATTTGTTTCCGTTTTTTGTTCGCCAATAAAAAACACAAACAAATTTCGTACGATAGTGCTGCGGCAACTTCGTTGCAAGTCTTCACTCTGCAAAGTTTTGGCTGAAATGGGTACATTAAGCAATAGACACCACAAAAAGTTTGACAAATATCCAACATGTCTGCCAAATTTTAAGAATGTTTAATATTTCCACAAACGTGCTTCAAATAGTTTGTTTTAAAAGCGAACCCCATTAACAACACAAAATATTTGTAAAAACGTTAAATGTTGACATGTTTGCCAAGCAATTTGTGTGGTTTATTTTGCACTTTAGAATTTTTAAAGAACTTTGGTTTAAAAAAATTATAGGAATTTTGTTCACCAATTTATTATTTGAGGTATTCTGCAAATTTTATTTTAAAGAATTTTAATTTGTTGGTGGGTTAGCATGTACTATAGTGCGTCCCAAAAAAAATGTTTTTCTGTAATCTCATTAGTGCTTAATTTAAGAGCTTATAGGGTAAATTAATTTTTGGGATTTTTCGGATGATGTTTAGAGGTCGCTCAAGTCGAGCCAAGATTAGATATTTCAAGTGATTTTGTTTCATCATTATAGCAACGAATAGTATAATACACATGTGCATATTTTTGTATGAAATATTTTTCCAATCTTCCTTCGCCCTCAATTAGAAACATTCCAGCACTTTGTTTGATTTCTTCAATTTTGTTTTTAAGTTCTTGGTATTTTAATAAAAAAAATTTTTTCTAAATCGTTTATTTCACCGAATTGTTGTTGGTTTTAGCATGTAGATATACTAAAACTACTTAAATTTTTTGAAGTACCTTAACGACCATTCCGTTCTCGTTAGCACAACGGGTTAATATTTCACCCAATCATTAACTTTTGGCAGCGAATTTTAGTTAAAGATTTATTTGCGGTCTGTCTAGAACTCTTGGAACGGAGTCAAGTTTTATGTGGAGTATATTTATATTAAGCTTATGGGCTGAACATTGCATTCAGACTCTTTTTTCGTGTCGCTATTATTTTTCACATCACTGTATATAATAATTAAATTATCCCTAGAGGAAATCGAACTGATACCAAAGAAGTCCCGTGATAGTTCTTTGGTGATAGAGACTGGTTCTAGTTCTAACACTTTATATGAATAAGACCTATCACTTTTACATGGGGTTGTCATTGGAGGGGGTCAATTGACACCATTTGACCAGTTAACGATCTATTCTCGATGATCGTGATTAAGGGCAGTTACTAAAATGAAGTATTATTTTAATACAATGTAGTATTATTTCAATAAAACAAGTCCTAGAATTAAATTCAAGAACCAAATTTTAGAAAGTACCAAAAAATGTGTCACAGCACCGTTGATGACTGTACTGTTATTCATTACCTTTACTTCCTTTTTGTTCTTCATAAACCAGTTAAGGGATTGGTTCTACTTTCACTGGTCATAAGTCCTTTCTTTTTGTACTTGTTCTATTTTCATAAGTCCCAGGACCAGTCTGTTGGACCAATTGACACAAATTTCCCGCAGGTATATTTTGAACAAAAAATTAACAGCCATATTCATAAAAAGTTCTTATTTTAAGCTTATAGCATGTAATAACTATCAAACGCTTTTTGTCTAATAAACCTCCTATAAAAATTTGTATTCATAAACGTACATTAACAGTTTTATTACTATAAACTGTTTGTGGCGATTTTGTGTTTAAATATGGCAACTTTCTTTATATTTTGCTGCCATTTTATTGCTAGTGATGCATGAAACTGCTATTCGGTTCACATGAGTTTCTATATTTAATTTTTTTTATAGTTTTTTTTTAATTGTAGAGCTTAAAAATTATTCTTATCAAATAAAACTACATTTTATTTTAGTTTCTGAACAAAATCTTGCCGAAAGGTATCATAAACACTTTTGTTTGAACCTTTTTTAAATAAACGATAAGAAAGTATTCGAATAAAAAGTTTGTTTACTTTTTATTAACATCACTATTATTATGATTTGTTTATTCTATATTTTTTTAATACTTTTGAACAATAATTCGTTAGTTTAAATAAAACCACTAGTTTCAGTAATTTAATAAGTTATTAAAGATAATATCTGAATTTGCCCCTGAACATATTCTTTTAAATCACATAAAAATGTTTTAAATAATTAACCATATAACTTTAAATTGGTTGTCTAAAATTAAAAAAAAAATGTAGTTAAATGTATTTAACATGTCGATATTAATAAATAAAACATTTTTTTCATTATTTTTCAACATATTTCACAAAAATAATATCATAAAATCAAAATGTCATTTTATTTTTGGTTTAAAGAAGGGTAAATCCAAGGCGAATTCATACAAGGTGGTCGGTCTTATTTTGAAAGCGTTTACAACACTGTAAAATAGTTTAACGTTGTGTCAAAAATAATACAACACAGTAGTAAACAATTTAAACAAATATTTCATTTTCTTTTTAAGTTTAAATTGTATATTTTTAAATTTAATGATTTAAAAAAATTTTAAATTTCATTATTTTAAGCGAAACTAATAAAATTTAGTAAATATTCTCCAGAACCACATGAACGGTATAACATTTTGACACAAGGTTAGTAATCAGCTGTTGCTTACGTAGCAAGATAAGGTCATCTGGTGTAAATTCGCCTTGGGTAAATCGAACAATAAATTTTCTTACTTTATGAAGGGTTTATTAAAGTTTTAATAGACTATTTTTCGTTTATGAATACAACTTTAGTAATTTTGCCTTATATATGGTTAATTAACCATTAATAAATTTTTTTGAATACGGCTGTAAGACTAGAAGTCCGAAATGGATTTAAAAATCACTCGAAACTCATTACATGTGGTAAAAGCGATAATTTTGAAATCGGTCGATTTTCATCAGATACCTGAATGCTTTATTTGCGATTTTAAGTGGTACATATTAGTCCCAATTCACATTATACGATTTGTGTCGTTGCGATTATTGTCGTTTCCTCTTTGAAGTCGGTCTGATGTTTACATTGTACGATTTTTGTCGTTACGTCTTTTTCTTTTGCAACCGAACTTCAATACATTTTTCGTCAATTGAGAGACCAATGAGAGTACGAATGAGCTAACAAAACGAATCGAAGAGTACACTCGCTTGTGTACCCCTTTCAATTCCTCTCTCCCTTCTCGCCATAAGGTAAGAATCGCAACGACAAAAATCGTATAATGTGAATGGGCACTTACAATAAGGAAACAAAAGTTCTTCATGCTCCAGGCTTACAATTTTATTAAGATCGCCGCCGGTTATTTATCGGAAAAAACTTTAATTTCAATCGAAATTAACTAAAGCGATCTTAAACTAGAGTTGGTAAAATCTTGTTTTTATAGTCATTATTAAAGAGAAAGAAATTATTTAGAACTCATGTTCTTTAAAATTTTAAATTTCTTTTTCCATATCTGCATTATAAAGATTGCAAAATATTTATTTGATCACCTAACCTAAATAATTTCGGAATATTTATAAGAATTTTTTTAACACAGAATGGCAAACCTTTTTAAAACAAAACAAAGTTGTTTATTGGATCATTAGACACTTATGTTTGTGTGTATTAAAATGAATTGGGATTACGCCATTTTATGTTGTTGTTATAGCAAAATGATACATAAAGGAGGATAACTGCCATACGCTCCACATTTACACATACACTCATAAATTTTTTTGTTTGTTTAGCATGTAAGTGTGTGTGAATGTGTGTGTGTTTTATTAATACACACAGCCATCCGCTTAACATTTTCTCAAACACATCCTTTGTTTGTTTTTATTTGTGATACACAACAATCTCAGTAACATTCATCCCTTTAGGAAATTAAGCACCCACTCACACTTCCTTCGCCGACAATTCAACATTGCAGGGAGAAAAAAAATATCTTTTCTCTTTTTTGCACTCATTCATTTTACAGAAATTTAGCCATCTCTGTCTTGAGCATCATTTTAGAGAATGTGACTAGAGCACAGTGAATGTATGTATGAGGATGACGAGCAGGGCAGTGGCCGCCGCATCACAGCTCAATGTTATTTTGGCATAAAACAACAACATAACAACGACAAATGCGATGAAAACGACAGCGGTTACGGATAAATAAATGTTTGAGTTGTGTAGAAAAACAGTTTGTTTTTTTCAGTTCCGTCACTGTCGGAAGGGAGAGAGAGAAAGAGATTTCGCTTTGATGATTTTATCACATCATCCTTTACATATCTATATAAAAAAAATACAATAAAATCAAACGTACACACACTCTCACTCATACAAAGCCATTCTGAGCCTCTGCCTCTTTCCTAGCAAAACTTTATTCGATTATTTGTTTTGGGTGCAGTAATCCAACCAACCAACCATCCTGTCAGTCAGCCAAACAGCCAGCCGTCAGGCAGCATACGTTCATAGTTGTCTATTCGTTTCGATAGAAACATTTTCAAAAAGAATTCCATCATTTGCAGACAAAAAGAACGTAGCGCAGGACATGTCGAGTTGTAAATTTGGCGCGTTCCGCTCAAAATTAACAAATTTATATTCAAATTAAATTAAAACGGATGTAGTGCAGAAAAATGCAAAACAAACACACACACAAGTTTTGAAATAGAAAATAACTCAAATAAAATGCAAAGTGATTTAAAAGTGTTTAACGAAAAAATTTCAACTAAAAAGGAAATTTTCCAAAACATTAAAAATTTTTTTTAAAAATTACGCGAAAAAAAATCAAAAAAAGCTGTAATGAAATATAAATTAAATCAAACAATAACAAATAACAAAACAACAAAAAGTTCCTAGTATTAAAACAAAATTAAAACATCATCAAGTTAATTACAAATTTGTTCATTAAAATTCAAATTATCTAAGAATTTCTCTTAAGTAGAGTTTTTAAGGTTGTACGATTAATTTGATTTAAATTACACAACTTTTTCCCAACGGTTATGCATACTTCTACGGATTTAGCTGTTGTCAATGTAACGGGCTGTGTCCCTCATCTGACCAATATTCCCTTATCACCGCCACCTCATTTAAAAAGACGCACCGCTGCAAATCCATCGACGAACCAACAACACCAACAGCAGCCTCAACAACACCATCCAACAATTCAAGAAGAAATTGCGTCGGCTACGGAAGATGCTGACAAAGTGAATTCTCCGCTAGTCAAACCTCCGTATTCATATATCGCCCTGATTACCATGGCCATTTTGCAGTCGCCACAAAAGAAATTAACTTTAAGTGGAATATGTGATTTTATAATGTCAAGGTAAGAAACTAAAACCGATTTGCTGATTTAACATTAAAGAGTGCTATATTCGGCTAAACCGAAACTTTGATCTACAAAATATAAACCAATCTTTATAAAAACTGAATTCAACATTGCAATTTGTTGCGGTCTTAGACCAAACCTAATTTGAACTTATTTAAAATTATCACGATTTGTGACAGTTTTCCCCGTGCTAAAATGATTTTCAGGAGAGAAGTTTATATTGGGTCTATGGCTTATTTTGGACCGATTAACACAAAATTACACGATGTTTTTTCTAGCCATACAAGCTCAATTGCACCAAATTTAACCTCAATATCTATGGTTGCTATGCTCTTAGGCTTACTGAAATGTTTTCCGAGAGTAAGCTTGATATTGGGCGCATGGACAATTATTGACCGATCTTAACGAAATTTGACACTGATTTCTAGTTTTATAAAACCGCAACGGACCTAATTATATATATCGTCGTCGAAAACTACGTAACATCTCTTTTTCTAATTTTACAGTAAAAGTATAAAATAAAAAAATAGTTCAGGGCCCAGATCGTCGCAGTCGAGTGACTTTGATCGAAATTTCACTTTTTGAAATCGTCCCATTCGTTATCGAACAACTTCTATCGAATTTTGAGATTATGTCATTCGATAACGAGTAGTCGATCGAATGCCTTTACTCGAAATGTCATTCGATAGGTTACGAGCTTTCGTAAAAGCATTGAATTGGTTTTTTAACAAACAATTTACACACTTTTTTGAGAATAATTATTAGATTTCTTCAACAAATAGCTAAAAATTTAAGAATTAATTCATTTTCAGCCATAAGAAAAAGTAATAATAACATTTAATTTTGCAATTTTACGCAAATTTTGCAATAGAAGAGATTTTTGTATTGTAAGTTTTTTGATTTCTTACAGCTTTAACGATTTTTTAATAAATAGCAGACTTTGCTATTATGCCGCTGTTACCAATTTTTTGCGAATTCCCATAATTTAGCAATTTTTACAGATTTTTTTCCATTCCTTATACTTTTATGAACTTTTAATTAATTTAATTTGTTCGAATTATTAAAAATATTCGCGAATTTTTACTATTTTTTTTTTTATTTTGTTAATTGTTGAAATTTTGTTTTTTAAACGATTTAGGGATTTCAAATAAATGTTAGGGTTTGTTTCCAAGTTTGCAATTATTAGCGAATTTTAGCCATGTTCGCGATATCAGCGTCTTTTTCTGTAAGTTATCTAATTCTTTACAGCTTAAACAATTTTTAATAAATATTAGGCTTTGCTTTCATGTCCTTGTTGTTTTTTTTTGCGAATTTCCATTCCTTGTAGTTTAAGGGACATTTTTAATCAATTTAATGGCTTGTTTGATACATTAAAAACTTTCGAGAATTTTCGCTATTTTGCAAATTTTCTGAAATTGTAAAATTTTTGCGAATTTTTGTTGCTCTTTTTGGCAAGCGCCGAAAAACGATAAGCCGAGGTCACCTTTTTCATATGGCACTATTAACACTGCTGATTTATATGCAAGCATTAAAATCTACTACATTTTTTAAACAAATTTCGATTCGAAAGCTTTCGAATGCCGCAATCCCGTTTTTGATACGTGACGAAGTTTTATTCGATACGAAAGTTCATTCGAACACGTGGGCCCAGAAATAAAAACAATTGATGGAATATGGAATTAAGACAGAACAACTAAACTAATTCAAGAGAAAAAAACTATACTTTTCAAAATATTTTTTAAGTTATATTTGTTACGTTCTTTTGTATTTGTGTTTTCTGAAACAAAAGGACGTATCATCATAAACTATTTTGTTTTTAAACAGAAGTGGAAAAGTCAAAAATATTAAATAATTTTTTTATTTATTTTATTAACGCTTTAAGTTTAATGAAAGATTAAATACATTACTTCTGTTTCTTTTTAATTATTACATTTTAAAAAGAGGAATGAAGTTTCACTAAAATAAATACTAACACCGAAAAAAATTTTGCGCGAATTAAAGCATTAATCAAACATAAAATCAGTTTTAATTAAAAATTTAATCAAGTGAATTAAACTAAATCAAGTGAATGAAACGTTTATACAAGTGAATAAAACGTTTTATTGATATTATTAATTTCTTTCCTGGTGCAAATTAATATTACTAATTAAAGGTTTAATACATTTGATTAAACGTTTAATTCACTTGATTAAATTTTTAATTGAAACTAATTTTAAATTTGATTAATGCTTTAATTGGCGCACAAATTTTTTCTGTTAACAATAAAAGTAATAATTTTATAATTTAAATAATACAAAACAAAATCTTCTTCTATCTATATAAAAAGAAGGGTACACTTTGATGTCACCACTGTAGTGACGTAGTTTATTTATAAAACTTGTTTATTTTTTATTTTATAAAAATGTATAATATTATCAAGTAATCTTTGTTTGAGTTTTTAAAAATTGGATTTATATATACATATGTATTTGAATTTTAATTTAATTTGGATTTTTGTTCTTGGATAATTCAAAATTATTAAAAATATTCAATAAGAATTTGATAAGATTTATTTCCTGGAAATCGAAACTACACCACTAACTTCGAAAACGGGTCGACCGATTTAAACCAAAATGTAAGGGTACTTTGGGGATGGTCTGCAGATGGTTTACGTGAAGTTTCGGCCACGTCTGCAGAATCGGCCCAGTATTTCCGGAGAAATGGCATTTAGATTTTCCTATATATTTTTCCCATACAAATATCAACAAAATGACTTTCATTTTCCATGTAATAATGTTTTATTGTCGCTTGAAAAGATAACGAACCATGTATCGTAATGTCTTATGTGTACAATGACATTCGGTATAGATCTAAATGTATACTTCATATCGCTAGAGGGAGTAAAATAGGGCAAAAGGGTAAAACTTCCCCCTTCCAATATATTTTAAGCTAACCAGCTCCCCCTACCTATATCTTCTGAACTAATCAACAAGTTTTCCTAAAACTTGGCAAGCAGACACTGTAATATCTAAAGGAACTTTAAGATATCAATTTTTTGGAAATTCCAACAATAAGGGAGAAAAAATGGGGCAAAAGGGGTAAAACCTCCCTCTACCCATAGCTTCTTAATAAATTATCCGATGATAGTTTCAAGCCTTTCAGAAACTGAAGGCTATAAATTTTAACATTTACTGCGTAAAATAAAGCAAAATAGTAAAAGCACCCCCTCCTATACCTTCTTAATTAATTAACCGATTCTTTTGAAAAGTTTATGTATTTTTTTGACAAATATTTTTCTCCGGTTATTCTTTTTTGGCATTATCGAAGCTACCATTTTGAATGGTAAATTCCAAGACGAAAATGCTTTGCTCCCACGAACTCTGATGATTGCCACAGACGGACCTCCCTATTGCATTCAAACGCGTTAAATTTCCTATTAGATTAGCATTTGCTATGACAATGTATGTTGGCGGCTTTGATATAGGCACACCATATTTTTCACACGAACAATTATACGTGGCATGTTCTCGCGTCGCCAAGCAATCTAGTTTATCTGTGTTGGCTAAAGACGGACTGACAAAAAATATCGTACACGCAATTGCTCTTCGTAATAAAAATTAATTATCTCAGTTTTATTTTCATATTTCAGTATAAAAAAATACATCACTTTTTTATGTTTAACTTTTAAATATGTAACGAACAGAAATAAATAGCTATTGTTTTCTCTCCATCCCCAATCATGGTATAAAGCGCTTTATTCCTCTTTCTTAAGCCAGAAATAAGTTATATGGCAAAACAACGTTTGCCGGGACAGCTTGTTACGTATGAAATTCAAGTTCATAAGAAATAAGTATACAGAAAGGAAAATAATTCAATGTTCGAATGGGATATTATCACAGAAATAATGACAGTCCGAAGGAAGACAAAATTTATTTTTAAAAAAATTTTATTCTTTAAGAATCCAAGAGGTTAGGATGGGTGAATTCGAATTTTTTGTCTGCTAGTTGTGGAAGAACCTTATAAACTTCTTTAATAAATGGTCTTTAAATGGTTCCCGATGGATCACAACCTTAAGTACGGATCATATCGAGCCCTAACCGCGAAAATAAATAAATTTTTCGTTTTTTTTTTTAATAAATGACTTTATTGGCAACACTTCCATCATCTCCTAAAATATTATTAATTGGAGCTAATTGAATATCTAATTGCATTATCAGAAGTCAATTAGATTTCTAATTGTAAAGGTAAACCAATTTTTTTTGCTAATGGCAACTAATTGCAATTAGTTTTACCATTGGAATAAAAATTTCAATTAGCTAATGGGAATTAGTTGAACTAATTCTAATTGTTTGATCAATTAGAGAATATAAACTAATTGCATCAATTGCTAATTCTAATTGGAATTTAACATGTATGCTGCAATCAATATATGTCGCAATAATTATCTCTGGTATAGACGGGCAGTAAGGCACCGTTTCGATTTTATAGCAAGAACAATTTTATCGTAGCGACAATTTTCATAAACAATGTTATGAAATACAATAAAAAAAACTAAATTTTTGGCGCTTACGTTATTTTCGCGGTTTGGGATCGATATTAACAGTAGGCACTTAAATTTGTTGCTAAATTTTAAAAAAAATTGTTTAAAGTTTAATTAATAATGCATACTTTATTTGGTCGAATCGATGAGTCTTGTTTTGGAACAGATTCATAATCAAGAAAATAATCATATTAAAGGCGATCAACGTTAAAAGGGGTTTTACGAGAATCCTTTATTAGGATAAATGAGGGTAGATTTATTTTCAGGTTATTTATTCTTTGTTTAATAAGAAAGTGAGTCGAATTGCAATCCATTTGCGTCTGCCCTACGATTAAATATTTATGTTTAATAGTGTTGTTTTTGCAACACTAAAGGAAATCAAAGCATTGGATAACAATACATAGCGATTTTGATAAAAGCATCCGTCTGATGATGAAAATTTGACGTACGGAGGATTTCGGTTTCTCAATATTTTATGGCAATAGTCGACGCAACAAGGTTTCTTTCAGTTTCATCCCAAGCAAAGTTGGCAGATTCATGAAAGTTGCATTTGATTGTGGAATAAGTTTTTCAGCTTGCATGTCCAAAGTTAGTAAGGAAAAATCAAAAACTCGAATATTTTATTTTAATTTCTTACCCCAAGTTTGATGATACGTTCATTTGACTTGTGAAAATAATGCACATGTTGATACGTTATTTTGAATTATGGATATAAAAGCGCTATTTTTGGTCGCAAAAATCTAAAAATTGGTGGAGACGTGTAAGATAACCCAACGAATCATAATCAATCAAAAACTCGATATTGATTTTTTTGATGATACGTACTTTTGGATTTTCGACGACGATATAATTCCCCTCGATCCTATAAGGAGCTTAGGACCTCAAATATATTTATTAAAAAAGCATAATAATTCGTTACAGTTTAAGGCGTACTAAACTGTTTTCCAAGTGCAGGCTTTCTATTAAGCCTATTGCCAGTTATTGACCGATCTTCAAGATATTATGATTTGTTGTTATTAGAGATGAGATTTTCATGCACTTTAAAATCGAAAAAATGCGCTTAAAATATGCACTAAAAAAAATTAAAAATATGCACTAAAATCTTAAAAAAATTTCAAAAAAAAGAGATAATTTTGCTAAAAACAAAAACATGAAAAATTCAGTCTTTTGTTATTCAAATATCTTTAAAAAATTATAAAACTAATTAAAATTGTTGATTGTTTAAATAAATAAGTACTTTTTTATTAAAAGCAAAACTTTGCCTTGTACTTGAAGAACGCCAAGGCATTTTGAAAAAATTTATTTTCAGATCCCACTTTGATTTCACATCAGATTAAAAATATTTGAAATTTATTTTATTTTCAACATTTTTATTTTTTCGAATTTATTCTATGAGCTAAATTTCAGTTATGTATTTTATAAAGCTTTTTTGTAATAGTCCTATTCCTTTAATTTTTAGGAATGACTTTATACACTACCAGACTATTATATTGTATCTTCTTGTTATTACAAAAAAGCTTTATAAAATACATAACTGAAATTTAGCTCATAGAATAAATTCGAAAAAAAAAAATGTTGAATATAATAAAGTAACCTATGATAGGAAATAATTCCAGTTTCTATTTATTTTATTTTTTTTGAAATCCTTAATTTTTTTGCAAAACCTTTTAGTTTTTTTTTAATTTGTTGGGCTCTTCTTCCTTCCAAATTGTTAATTTTCAAAGTTTTTTGAATAAAGTTCGGAAGCATCTGTCCAGGCGGCCACCATCTTCTTAATACTTACTACATTTCATTAAAAATTGCAATATTATCGAATTGGCTTCTAATTTCCTCTGCAACGCAGTATAACTCATGTGCCAAGCAAGTAATTTTTAACAGTTTTGGATAAAATATTTTAATTCTATTAAAAGCCTTAACACTGTTTATGCGGACAGCTCTAAGGGTTTTGTTGGGCTGTGAATTCCAACTAGTGAATTCCAAACTAGTAAAAGACTGTAGAGAGCCCTAAGGAAAATATTAGAAGAGTATGTAGTGAGTGTGTGCTATGTACCTGGTCACTGCAACATCACCGCTAATGAAATGGCCAATTTTTTTGGGAGACTGGGCTCGAAAATAGGGGATACTGGATGTGTGGAGACAGTCAGACCGCCAATAGGCTTTTGATTAATTATGGAATGGGTTTGGAACAGTGTTGCCAAAACTTGGTGACCAAAAATGGCTAAAAAATGGGCTCAATTCAATAACAAAACAGAAATAATTCATTTAATGTTATTCACGATGAAATTGTAAGCTAAGATCAATTTGTTAAATATTTTGATAGATATTTAAAAAATTAAATCATCGATAAATTCGATGTCGTTTTTGTTCATCTCATTGGAATCACTCGTGCCTATTAGTTTAAAATAATTTGAAGGTAAAACATAATCACGACAAGATTTACCCAACACCTTTTGAGTCCAGATCTACAAGAAAAAACAAGTTAGAAAGTATAGTCGGTCAACCCCGACTATATGATACCCTACACCACATTACAACCTATGTGCCAAATTTAATCAAATAATCTCAAAAATTGCGACCTGTACTTTGCGCACAAGGTTTACATGGACAGCCAGCCTGCCAGCCAGCCGGACAAACATTTGTAATTCGATTAAAAAAGTAATTCTGAGTCAGACGGTATACGTAAAGATAGGCTTAGGACCAATATTTTAAGGTGTTACAAACATCAGCACAAACACACACTATTGTGGTGTTGGTATAAATATTTTATTGTTATGGTAAAAATATTTACCTAATCGATAAAATCGAAATAACGGTTGCTCAATGTGACCTGTTTCTCAAATTACTTTTAACGATATTTTCTTGGCTACTACTTCAGCATTAGAACAAGTCAGAGCAATTTTAAGTCAATTCTGAAATTTCTAAAAAAAATTTGCTGCCGCCTGCATCTCTTTATTGAAATACTTGATGTTTGTGTTTTTTTAGTTTGGCGATTTTTTTTTTGGATTTTTTGGGGACAAGGCAAAAAAGTAACTGGCAGCCCTATTAGGTATGGCGTTTAGCGTAAGAGCTATGTGGCAGCAAACGTTCCGGCCTCTGGTCTTATTAAGGTATGGCTGTTAGTATTATAATATATGTATATTATAAGACAGTTGCTATGAGAAATCCCTTCACGACGGTCTTATAAGATGATATAGAATTCTTGTATCTCATCAGGTGACTTCACCGGCAGGTGAAAAATGTAACCTTTTGGCAATTCAGCTAAAATTTGTCCGAAAGAATTTTCTCTCTACATATAATAAAAAGGTTGTACAGACAAAAAGTTTAGGTGCTTTAAAAAATTCGAAAGAAAATTCTTAAGCATCCACCTTATCAATCTGAACTCTGAACTCCAATAAACAACGAAAATTGCTTTAATATGAATTTGGTTACCTTAGAAATACTTCTCTCGAAAAATTAGGCACTTTTCATACATTCACTGAATATAATGGCAAAGTGCATTATGGACAACCAAATGAAAACTCTAAAGAAACTATTTTGTGCCAGGTGAAGATCTAAATACTCATTCGGATCAAGACTTTACAGCTTTTTGTGATTGCGATAAAAATCAGTAATATTTTTAGGTTAGATTTTAAAAAAAATTTCAAAAAAGGATGGGAGGTGAAAGGCCCACTTATCCAATAACACCCACTTTTTGATGGATTGTGTGTATTGGCAGCCTTTCCTTCCTTTATAAATAATTAAATAAATTTTGTGTCACGCTTTCACTGATCCCACTCATATTTTGTCTGATGTTGTGTATAGATAAACAAGTTGCTTGTATCTTATAAGGAAACCTTCGCTCTTGCCATTCTCCAAATATACAGAAATCTATATTCGCTTTGTACAGGAAGTGCCACACCCACTTCCTTAATCCCACCCACATTTATTCGGATGTTCTGTTTTTATAACATATTTGCTCTTTTTGGTAAAATGTAGCCCACAACTGACTAGGACTAGTCCAAAAGTAACCCCAACGTATGGAAAAAACATGGTATATTTAACATTGCGAAGTCCTACGGCAGGACCATATAATCCAGCTTTGGATTACAAAGGAGTAGTCTTAAAACTACTCCATTTTATATACAAGAGGATTAGTTTTAACTTCGTTTTAAAACGAAAACATGTCGTTAAAGACCGAAGACATGTCGTCTCACTACAAACACTTTTTAACAACGACATGGTACATGCTTGCATTATATCGGACCAGTCCATGGAGTTGTTCATTAAATCAAAATGGATCAGGTGGTCTAAAATTATTTGCAGGGTAGCTGCAATCGTACATATGTGGCGAAAGTGTGTTTCGATTTTACAATACAAGAACTTCGTATGTCCGTGTACGCCAGGCGCGGATTCAGGGGGGGGGGAAAAGGGAAATTTCCCCCCCGTAAATTTTAAAAATATGTTTTGTTAATTTCGATAATACAAGAATTCCCAATAATAATATTTTTTTTAATGTACAAAATTTTTGGGAATCCCAGCAAGGTTTTTTTTTTGTTTTTTTTATGGAATCTCTAACGAAATTTTCAATAAGTATTTTTTTTAATTTTTTTTTTATTGAATCTCTAACGATTTTCAATAAGTATCCATATCTTAATCCTAATAGTTATTTATTATATATTTCCAAAGAAACATCAAGTTTACCGTATTCAATTCAATTATTCTACATTCAATCCCAGCAGGTGCCATCGATATCCAAAGACTAAACGTTTGACTTGATAATGTGTTATATGAATCAAAATTCTACTCGATAATTTTTGACGAAAGCAGTGATTTGTCGGTAAAAAGCCAGATTTCCTTATCTTTAAGATATTTTAACATACAACAAAAAGTTTTTAGGGAAGAATGTATTGGCTTTGTTGTAAACGCATTTGAAGAGGCTTCAAAAGATACTGATGACGTTGATGTGTCAATTGATGCGAAGGCACTATCATCAAAAGTTCTTAAAGCTTTGACAAATTTTGGTCCCGACCTAAAAAAATTGTGTAGGAGTTGAAACAGATGGGTTTCCTCTGATGTCAGCAGAAAATGAAGTTGTTAAAAAATCCTGGAAACGCGACAAATTGCGAAACAAACGCCTTGCTATTCCCATAAATCAAACAACTCAATTTCTAAATACAAAAAAAAGGGTCATTAATACAAAAAGTTGTTTCATTTGTTAAAGAAACGCCAAAATCTTTTAAATCTAATCATCCCAAGCGAAAAACAGTTTTAGCAAAGTATTTGGGAGTTAAACTCTTCATTATGCGTCTTTGCAACAAGTGTTCATCATATAGTAGAAGCTTTGGAACAAATATCTGAGTGGAAAGGTAGTATCTCTACCTTTATATTAAGGAATTCAATTAGTACTTTTAAATTTATTTGCGGAATATACATATTAAGTGAGAAACCTTTTGTAACACAGTAACAAAAGCAAGATATAGATCTTCAAAAATGATCAAGCCTTATCAAAATTTTAATCATGTGCCGTGAAGAAAAAAGAAATAAAGCCGAAGAACAATTTAAAGACAAGATTTTAACGAAATAATCACATCCAAAATGTTGAAACTACCGAGTTGTAGGTTACATTCCTCTTATTGAATTTATTTTAGAAGTTCTCATAACAACTTTCCCAATAGATATCCCAAATGTATTGAACATACCTAAACTTCTACCCCAAAGTCATATACAGATACAAAACTGTTAAAACCACAACTAGCTGATGAGCTGATTATATTTGATACAAGAGATAAACACCTACTAAGATCTAAACTTGAGCCTGATCTATCAGATAACGTTGTAGATGCTTTAAGAAACTTTGATGAAGATATCTTCCCAAATCTAAGAAAAATATTCAAAATTTTCGTTTCAATGCTCGTCAGTAAAGCTACGAGCGGGAGGTCATTTCCTACCCTTCTTCGAATAAAAACATGGCTCGGATCAACATTGACAGAAGATAGACTCTACTGTCTAAGTTTGCCTCACAAGGAAATCATAAATTGCTTATTTAAAAAGTTTAATGTATATTGAACTGATCTTATATTTTATTTAACCTTTTTGTTGAGTTTTTTTAATTAGGGTAACGACTTTTTTGGACAACATTTCTTCATCCCACCACGCTATGGGCTATTTAGTATTTACAATGGAAATAATTTTTTTAGGCCATTTTTGCCAACAAAGTTTCCGCACCAAAACTCATCTATCAAAACATCTATCATTTGCCATTAAAATTTAGTTTATTAAAAAAAAATCGCGAATTTGAGTCGCGATTTTTTTTGCGCCCTTCTTCCTTAAATGGTAAGATCTTGTTATATTTATGAAATTATTAGAAAATACTTAAAATTTTGTAATTAAATTTTAATTTTGTATAGTAAGGAGAAAAACTGAAATTCAAAACATTATCGCGTTTGGTACGGAAACTTTCTTCACGATCGCGAAAAAGTAATACATAATTTCTTAATATTTGTTCACGGTCTATAAGGCTACGCGATAAAGAATTTGATAGTCGCAAAAATTGCAAGAAGTACGTACCCTAATACACATATTGTTTTTAATAAACTTTTAAAAAAAATTTTTTTAATTTTTTGCATCATACAAAATTTCCCCCCCCTACGGCTCAAGCTGGATCCGCGCCTGGTGTACGCAACCAAATATAAAAACCAGTCTTCAAAAAATTACCAAAACATTACTTAGCGTTCGGCTCACACACCGGCTCGCTATCTGTTGAAATTACCTTCGGTGAAGGTCCCGCTCAAACCGCTGACCGTAGAAACTTGATATTTGGACTAGCGATTGGGCACTCCCCAAATCGATCCACTAAGACGGGATTTTTCGAAATTGGAATTTTTAAGGGGTAAAAACGGGAAAATTCGGTAACCTTATATCTCCAAAACTAAAAGAGAATGTAATACTTATCGTCGTTCTTTAGAAAAATAAGCGGACAGGTGTCTGGTACTTTTTTGAAATTCGGTCCTTTTAGGGAGTAAACGGGTTAAATCTGAATTTTAGTAATTTTTTGGCACCCCATCTATCTTTTGAACCAATAAACATGGAAATAAAGTTAATACCACATTCGAAACTTATCAAAAAAATACGTATACAAATTTGGTACTTTTTCGAAATTCGAACATTTCGTAACTATTTTTGGTACTTTTTTTTACAAAACATTTTCCTCCATTTATTGACATATTCATACTAAATTATGGGCTGGCACTACAATACTGAAATTTGGATACTTTAATGGGGGGGAAATACAGTACCCAAAAAAGGAAATACGGGAAATTTGATATTTTTCTTTAGCTTTTTGGTTCTACTAAAGTAGCGGGTTAAATGCTAGAATTTAAACAAGTTTAACCCTAGAAAAGTAAACTTTGCCATAAAAATATGTCCACGAAGAAAAAGGAGACGCTAACGAAGTAGCGGGTATATGATAGTATTTAAGAAATAAGTAAATACTTTTTATGTACATATGTAATAACCTTCAGGAAAACTTGGACAAAGTGTCTCTTTAAGTCTAAATTTTTGCCGATTATTTTGGTAATTTATTGAAAATGTCAAAAAAGCGTGTATATTTTTGACAGCTGTAAAGCTAGAATTAATAGTTCTGTTTATTAATTAAACCCCTTTTTTAAACAAAAGTTATGTACGCACTTGGATTTAATTAATTGTCCATTCCACTTGTATTATCAGTGCAAAAATCTAGCATAAATATTTAAAAACGTTGACTAGAACTATTAAGATCTGGTTCCAACTACCGAGTCCATAGATATTAGGTGAGTAGTGGATTTTCAATAACAAGCACATGACAAATTACAATATGGACAAAGGGACTAGGGACTAGGGACAAAGTCAAAACTGATTCTGTAAATTCTCTCTATTGAGATTTCCTACAGGGCAGTATCGTAAACCTTCAGCCCGTCTTTGTGAAAAATACCCGAGTCTCCACCGGGAATCGCACCGCAACCCTGGTTATGAAAGACCACCTAACTACCAACTTGTCCACCGATGCATTATAATTCAAAAGTATTTACATAAGTTTTGTAGTCAAAAAAATGTTTGCACAATTTTGCAAATGAGGTTTTTAGCTTTCAATCTAAAAAATGTTACAGCTTGTATTATCAAAGGCATTTTTAGAGAGAATGAGACTCTTATATTATCTTATTAGAGTCTAGTGAAAGTTAAAGTTGAGTAGAGATTTAATTTAAACAAATTTTATTTACACTTCCAGATTCGCTTACTACAAAGATAAATTTCCAGCGTGGCAGAATTCCATACGACACAACCTCAGCTTAAACGACTGCTTTATTAAGGTTCCTCGAGAGCCCGGTAATCCAGGCAAGGGAAACTTTTGGACTCTCGATCCACTAGCCGAAGACATGTTTGACAATGGCAGTTTCTTACGTCGAAGAAAACGTTATAAACGAGCACCAGCCATACAAAGATTTCCCTTTACCAGTGTATTTGGTACACTTTCCCCGTTTTGGATACGTAAACCTGTGCCTTTGGTACCGGTACATTTTAACGTGCCAAATTTTGCCAGTAATCGTGACTGTTTCGATATGCTACATGCACCAATGCCCGACGTATTTGATGCAACCACTTTAAGGGGTGCAGATAAGAAATTTAACTTCTTCGCCAACACCGACTTGTCTCTTTATCCAAATAACAACGACAAATTTGATTCCTTTAATCAAACTTCCACCATGGCAGTGGAACGAGTCGGAAGTGGTGTGATGAATGTTAACGGCACTAGCGAACTGGATAAAATGAAATTGTATGCTTTTGGTGCAATGCCTTCCAGCGCTGATGAAAACGGCTTTAACAATTCCCATCTACAACAACAACAATATGAAAGAACCCATAGTTCGCACGACTCAGACGACTCCGATGATGATCGCATTGACATCGAAAGTCCCGACGAACAAGATTCTCATATTTCAGACTCGATTGAAAGTCTCAGTACAGCTCGTTTAGATGTGCAAGGTGAAACGGAGGATTTAAGCAATAAAACAAATATCAAGCCAAACTTAAAAGATCCATCCGCTTGCATACTGCTCTTTAATAATTATGACTCACTTACCAGCTCGTTGAATGCAAAATCAAATACCCGTCCATTTAAAAACGACAATGAGATCTCAAAAACTCGTCTTTTGTCCCCGCCTCAAAATCTCACTAATTCGGATAACATTAAGAATACCACCCTTCTACCGTTTGACTATGAACGTGTCCGTTCCACCAAACACAGCAGTACAAGAGACTTTCGCATCGAAACATTAATTGGAAATGGTGATTCCGCGACGCCTCTCGATGCGGTACGCGATTAAAACTGTTTTCATTAGAAACGCTTCTGTAAATAGATCATAATATCGTAGCGTGTAATGTTTTTAAAGGCCGGTACTAATGCAACTACGTCACTTCTTCTCTCCCACAAATTCGGATTTTAATTTATTTCTTTTTTAAACAAGACCATGTGTCAAAACAAAAATAATCGAAAACCCAATAAAAACAAAATACAAAAGTAAAAAACCGTTATTATTGTAAATGTTCTTAATTGTCAAACAAGGAAACAAAAAATAACAGAAACTTTTTAAAAATAAATGATGGAATTTTATGTATTGTATGTACATTTACTGTATGTATTGTCACTTTAGTATATAAGAAATGTCTTATGTTATTTAAATTAATAATAAAAAAAAATGAATGAACAAAAACACAGAGATAAAAAAATCTGTAAAATAAAATATATTACAGCATTTGAAAATGGTATTTTCATTTACACGGCCGGAGAACAGTCATTAGTGGCATAAAGAGATTAAAAAAAAACACAAGCAAGAGTGCTTGCTATATTCGGCTATGTCGAATCTTATATACCCTTCACCATGGTGCGATAAGAACAGAAAGTACTATAAATACCGATCTTAAGATATAAATAACTCCATTTTGGAGCCACGACCACTTTTACTATCCCGCCCACAGTTGTCGGATATTGTGTATTAAAAACGAACATAATTTCACACCCACTTACCCAAAACCCACAAACATTTTGACAAATTTAGTGGACTGTATGTACTTTGTGCCACGCCCTCTTCTCCAATCCCGTCCACTTTTTGGAAAGTGTTGTTATTTATTCGTAAACTAGAGGTCCTGGAGCAGAAATAATAGAAATCTGTGATGCCTCAAATTTCATACCAAAAATTGATTTTTTAAACAAAAAATTTAAAAAAAAAACAAGTAAGAAAGTATAGTCGGTCATCATGCTTATGTGTCCATATAAATATGGATTTATCTATGTTTATAAACTTCATGAAAATCGGTTTGAAAGTTTGTGAGAGGCAGAAATCGCTCCCTACCTCCCCTTGTGGTCTTATTTTTGAAGAACTATATAGCTAATGTGTCCATATAGATATGGATCAATCTATGTTTTATATTTCATTAAAATCGGTTTGAGAGGCAGAAATAGCCCCTACCTCCCCTCGAGGTCCTATTTTTTAAAAAATGCATAGATTTTGTGTCCATATAGATATGGTTCTATCTTTGTTTTAAGTTTCATTAAAATCGGTTTTATACTTTCTGAGAGGAAGAAAATTCCCCCTATCTTCCCTCGTGGTCCTACGATTCGGCCAATAGGCTTGGTCCTTGTGCCAATAAGAACCTATGACCCAAATTTTATCAAATTATCTCCAAAATTGCGACCTGTTCTTTGCGCACAAGGTTACATGGACAGCCAGCCTGCCAGCCAGCCGGACGGACATCGTTAGTTCGACTCAGAAAGTGATTCTGGGTAGATCGGTATACTTTAAGGTGGGTCTAGGACCACTATTTTAGGGCGTTACACACATCAGCACAAATGCATAATACCCTCTCCACTATTGTGGTGTGGGTATAAAAATTTGAACCCCTATAACTTCGTACATATAATTATAATCGAGAAAATAAGCTTAATGTGCGATCACTTCCGAAAATGCAAATGAATATAAAATCTTACGCTTTTGCTGAAACAACTCTAATGAAAACAGTTAGTTTTTGTTAAAATATTTTAGTTGACTTTATTTAGTTAAATGTGCATAAGGAATCCTTAAGATGATCACCAGGGAAACCAAAAATATGCAACTGCATGTTTTTCGTTCTGCGACCAATGAAGACAGAAACATTAAATTTAACCGTTTTAGAGCTTTTTATGAATTTTTGCAACGATTTGTTAGTGTATATTTTTGCATAGATCTTACGATAACCATCCGGATTTTTTTTATTTTTTTTTTCTTTTTTGGGGACAAGGAAAAAGTACCTGGCAGCCCTGATTATGTTTTACAACTTTGCTGTTTTGCGGCGAACAAAAACATCAAAAAATTACAACTCAACACAACCAGTTGTTTTATTTACAACTCAACTGAGTTGGTAAGGACCCTAGTTTCGCCAAATTTTAAACCAATACCAACATTTTTGAGAAAGTTATTGATTTGAAAGCTATTTTCGGGAATGGTGCGCTCAATGTGGCTCGCTTCTAATAAAATTTGGAAAGATAATTTTGGTTGCAATCAAATATTTTTGGGCCAATTTTAATCTTAATACTTACTAACATAATTAAATTGTTTTTGGGTCCAAAGTCTCTATTCCGGAAAGAATTATGTATGGGGTCTTTGTGAAATTATGGACCGATTTTCAGTATTGTCAATAGCTTTGGTTCTTATGAGATTTAAGCGTGTCCCAAAGTTCATCAAAAATTTCTACAAACGTAATTAATTTAATAATTTGCAATACAGTAGACGCTCGCAAATTAGACCGCATTGTTTTTAAGGCAATTCTAATTTCTGAATTATTCTAATTTCTGGACGTTTTTTTTCGAATAAAATATTGAGAAAATTTACTTCCCAAAACTAAATTTTTTTTTTTTTTTTAAATATGAGTTGGAAACAGCATTTAATATTGCTGTTCTATGTTATTTGATGTAGCTGATTAAATATGTTGTCACATTAAAATCTAGGACTAGCCGGTTCCCTTGAACGCCTTTGTCAAACGTTTCTTATATTTTGACTTTCCAATGATAAAGTGTTTTTTTTTCGTTTATTTAACATTTCTAATGATACACCTTCACTTTTAAATAGAGACTGCTGAAATATGTACACGCGCATCAAATTCCACAAAAAGTTTTAAATATGAAGACCATCTGTTTATTTAAAACAAATTAAGTTAAAAATGTCAAAGGTACTCAGGTACCTTGCCATTCACATAAGGGTTAAAGAGAATTAAAATAAATTGGGGATTCTTGTGCTCAAATAACAAAAAAAAACGCACTGAAATTAGAATTTTAAACTCGAATTTTAGAGCGTTTAATGTATTGCAAACACTGATTCTAATTTCTGGGCGTTCGAATTACTGAAAGCTCTAAATTGTAAGCGTCTACTGTATTGATAAAAAAATTCATACCACAGATTAAAATAGTTTGGGAAAAAGAAGATGAATTTTTACTATTTATTAAATAATTTAATGAAAATTAAATTTGATAAACTTTAAGCCTGATAGAAATATTAAAATTTGGATAAAAAAACAGTTAAACAAAATAACCACAATACTTGTTATTGTTAAAAGCTAAGGAATGAGCTCCAGCTGGCATGTCATAACGTCCAGTGGCACAGTGTGCATGGACACAGTGACGCTCCAAAAATGTCATAATGTCCGTGGGCATTAAGACACTTTGCAAATGGACATAACGTCATTTTTAAACATGTCATAAGGTCCATAATTACTAAAGAAGTTAAATACGAAAAAAGATCCACATACTCGCAGAGAAAAAACATGTTTTATTATGGTCACAACCAACAATAAAATTTTTAAAGAAACTAAATTTAACCATAATATGATTGTCGGTGACAATAATTGGGTTATATTAAGCATAATATGATTAACATTTTCTCTAAAATTTTTTTTGTTGTTTTTTCTCTGGGTGTATATATTAAATATAAAAAGAAAACAATTTTGGGTGCAAGGATTTTCTCCTTTTAATTAATTTCGTAAAATTCCATTCTTCATAAAAATAATTTAATGAAAATAAAATTAGATGAACTTTTTCCTAATTGAAATTTCAAAATTTAGATTAAAAACCATAAAAAGTTTAACAAAATAACCACAATACTAATTATTAATTAAAAATTTTATTTAATTAAGGAAGTTTTTGTCACAGATATGATTATCTTTTTTTTAGAACTTTTTTCAAACAAAAAATCTTTTTAACGGATGCTAGAAAAGTTCCTTAAGAACTCCAATCACATACGTCAATTTATCATGTGTTCATTTGGCGCATGCCTATTTCTTAGCGTAAATATTATTAACAGGAAGGACAATAAATATAAAGTTTTTATAAAAGCAAAGAGCTTTTATTAAAAAAAAGCTTTTCGAATATTGAAGCCTGCGCTTTTACAACTCCACCACAATCCAAAACGAAAAGGGACAACTAAATTTTACTTACAACCATGTAAAAGATATCAACTCTATCAACACGAACAAAATACATTCCAAAACTTCGCACATATCGTCTCCCCCCACATAGAGAAGTCGATTTTTCGCATTAGAGTTACAATTATAAAATTAAAACTAACGAAAAGAAAAGTATTACAAATTTGATAAAAAAAAAAATTTGCAAAAACTTTTGCACAAACAAATGAAATAAAACAAATTGCAAACAGTGATAAATGTGAAAGAGCAATACTTGAAATAAAATTCAAGCAAAATGAGTTAAAAGATTTAGAAAGTTTTAAAGGAAAAAAAGGAAATCAGATGAAGAAAAAACAATAGGTACATAGCGGAATAATACATTAGAGAGAGGTGAAGAGTGGGGTCGAAACTATACAGCGAAAGTAACTCTCGTCGTTTATTTAAAACTCCCCCACTCCAAAACAACATCATCATTTCCACTATTTTCATCATCACCAACAGCCATCAAAGACATCACAATTGCCAGCAGCGACGACATTAACAGCAACACCATCATCACCAGGAAGAAGAAATTAAAGTAAACGGCAAATATTTTACAGTCAATTAATTAATCGTAAAGAAAACTTAAAAAATATTTTCATAACTAAAATGATTCAACGAAGATTGCGTCCTTAGTTTTTAGAACAAGACAAGAGATACCGAAGAAATAAATAAAAAAAAAAAAATCGCAATGCAACGTTCATCTCCCTCTGGTAAGACGGGTGATTGTAAAAATCCAGCAATCCTTTAGTCCGCATTACCAGACATCATTCATGGGAAAAACTTACAAATAGAATACTTTACCAACCAACAAAAACCAAAAAACATACAAAAATATACTCATTCGTGCGATCGTACAGACAAAAATTTTTCTAGAGAAATCGTATTTAGTCCAAAGTTTCAATTTGGATTAGAATACCAATGAAATCACCATTAACAACATCACAACTTTTATTGTTGTATCCAATGGCGTTAAGACGATACATCATCTGTTTAACACTGCTGACTTGGCTGTCGCTTTTAACAAGTAAGTTCCGAGTTACTATCGGCTTTAATTAATTGTACATCAGGTTTTCATTTTCCAATTTACCAGTTACTCAGTCAGTTCGAATAACAAACCTTAAGGTGCCTCATATCTATACACTGGAACGTCACACGGAACCAGAACCACTGGTGCTAGACTGTGAATATGAACTGGGGCCACGAGAGAAGGGTTTTGTTCTTAAATGGCTGTTCAATAATCATTCCATATACCAATGGATACCCTCGGTCAAAGGATTTGCCATGGTAAGTTTCCCTCAACAATAAATGTCAGTGTATTTTATCAAATATGTGACTTAAGAGTGGATTCTGGTACCTAAAAGGGTGTAGAATAAGATGAAATGAGTTTTTCTCAAAACTTTTCTCGGAGAAGGTCACATATAGAAAATTCGAAAAAATTTAAATGTTAAATGCAAATGTTTGTTGTCTTTATTTATGCATGAAGAAAGATTGAATAGTTGTGTGTTTAGGAAGTTTTGTGCTTAGAGAAAAATCAAGCATTTTCTCTGAAATCATCCCTTCATTTTGATGATGGGGTTTACAAAACTATGTCAAATTTGTTGTTTGTGGAAATATGTTTTAAGACTGATACTCAGATTAATGAAATGCAAAATTTGGGTTTTGAAACAGAAGTGAATTTTTGATATTTAAATAAATATATAAACAAAAAATTTCTAAATAAAAGTTTTTAAGGCCGGGTTATTGAGATGTGGATTAAGTTTAAACTCGGGGTTTTCCGGCGAAATGTGATTTTTTTATCATTTCACATTTTAAGCAAAACTAAGCTGTTCAATCAAAATTTTGTATACAAACTGCTTTCAGATTAACTAAACCTAGATTAACTGTAATCTCAAAAACCCAGACTCAGTCTCACATTAAATTTTAAATTTAACAAACGTTTATTAGGGAAATTATTCTTAGAAAATTAATTTTCTAAACTTTTATTAAATTTAAAATATTTTTATGAATACACCCATAAATCTCTCTAAATAACTTTCTACTTTTATTTTTTTTTTTTTTTATTTCCAGGGCATTATGAAATCGAAGATAAACACCGAAATTTTTACTTTAGAAGGCAGTCCGGGTGTTATTTCAATACGTAGGCCAGATTGGAATATGACCGGTGAATATACATGTTTCGTACAGACATTTGAATCGACTGATAAACGAAGTAGTCGCCTACAGATTATTGGTAAAGTTTGTCAGACTTTTTGTTAAAAACGAGTTCTTAGCAATATTCTTATCACATATTTCAGTTCCTGAATCGGACTTTTTGCTTGAAACGAAAATGGATGGAGCTCGAGAGAATGTTGAAGTAATGTGTGCCGTTCAAAATGTATTCCCACAACCTGTGCTTTCAGTTATGTAAGTAAAACTTAAAAGGTATAACTATAAGCGTAAATGTATGTATGACATAAAATTGATTAACTATTATGCCATGATCAAAAAATATTGTAAAACTATGTTTTTACTTGTTGGTATACATACACAGATTCTTAAAAATAGGACATAATTTTATGAAAAAACTGCCTTCATATCAGGCAGTCTCGATTCTTTGAAATCATAAAATATAAAACACAGATGTTAGGAAAAACATGTTAACAAATTAAAAATTGATAATCAGTTACAGCAAAATTTTGCCAGCCGTCGCAGTGGCGGAACGGGTAAAACTGCAAAGAATTCTGAGGGTGAGAATGTAATTGTTCCCGAAGCATGTAAATTCGAACCAAATTCAATCCCCCGTTTAGTCAAGAATAAAAAACTATAGGAAAATTGTTATTTATTTTATGCTGTAAAATTGATTTTTTCTTCTGAAATTTTAAAAATTAACAATAAATATAAAAGAAGCCCAAATTTTTCATCAAAAGGGTCATTCGTTTAGCGCTTTTCAGCGTTTAAAAATGCTTGTCTAATTGCTTAATTAAGCTTAAGGAAAACAACACAACAAAAGCGAAAGAAGAGATAGTAATTTGCTTAAACTCACTATGTGAAGTTCTCGGCTTAAGCAGACAGCAAAGCAACCACTTAAAACAGAATTGCTGTTGCTGCAAGTTATAAATTTTTGTTTATTTTTTTTTTCTTTTACTGCGCTTAAATTTAGCAAGTACCTATAAATTTGTTGCTTGCTAATACAAAAAAATAAGCGTATTAATATTGATGAATCATTTTCTAATAGTAAGAAAAAAATCCAATTACATGCAATTTAATCAAATATTCTATGCAATAAAAACGTGTACATTTTTCAAATTAATTTAAGTGTAGCAATCAACAGTTAAGCAAAAAAAAAAACTTATTACTTACAGCAACAGCAATTCTTTTAAAAGCACTTGCTTTGCTGACAGCCGAGGCAAAGAACATACAGATAGTGAGATTAAGCCAATTATTTACTCTCTCTTTTTTTGCTTTTGCTAATTATCTATGAAAGTGTTAAGTAAGAATTTTTTTAATTAGCTGCAAAAAATTTAAGCAAAGCATAAAATTTCGGTGCTGTTGCTATTTCGAAGCCAGCATTCTTAATACTTTCGCTTTCTATCTTTAAATTTAAATAAAACAAAGTATGAATGTCTGAGATTTCATCGAAATATTTTGTTGTTTTAAAGGCCTATCGATGGTCGTATGAAGGGAATAAAATATCGTGCTCCGAAATATCAAATTTTCCATGACTCTGGCACATAATTCAGGCTGAATTTAACCGATGGCATAGGTTATGTTGGCTTTAAGGGCCGATGTGGTTTGTGGTTTATTCGAATAGACCTGTGACTTAAAAAAATTTCGCAAATTAAAGTCGAACGGGATCAAATTGCACGATCTCGTAGAACAGCTTACGTCAGATCACCATGTCCTCAAATCGCTTCAGCAAAATGTCCAAAGTGGCATGAGGTGGGTCGTTTGTGTCCTTATCATCAAAAGATGTTGGTGATTAGCGATCTAAAGCGCTCGTCATTGACGGTGATGTCTAAGCTAACGTCGTTCTCAAAAAAAAGAATGGACCGATGATAGCGCCACCCCAAATCCACACCAAACAGTAAGTTTTTCGATATGCATTAGACGCTTTTGGATCTTATGTGGATTAGTATCGTCCCTGTAAAACTAAAAAATCACAACATCTAAACAAAAATTTTACACATACAAACAAATACCTTATATATTTCCTCTATTCTTATTAACAAAAATAAGTAAAACATTAACCAGAATTTATGCTATAAAATAATTATTTTAGTTCGTAGACACCGTTCAGACTAACCAACTCTATGTTCAAACAACAAACAAGCTGTTGTCGATGTTTTGTTCTTTTTCAAACAACATTCTGTAAACATTTGTTCGCACAAAGATGTCTAACATCTCTGCACATAAATTAAATTAACACCATATTGATTATTTTTGTTGGGTTTTATGTGGCTTGTCATGCCAGACGTTTTCCCCACATCACATAACATGAACAATTGAAAGTCGGTAATTCTGCCAACGTTTTGTTATTGTGCAAACGTAACTATTGATGGTCAGTACGATGTGTTAGATTCGGTACAAACAAATATACAATATTTTTACTTTAAAGTTTTATATTTCAAAAATTAATGTAATTTAAATTAAAACCCCGATCAACTAAATTTTATAAATAATATTTTTATAATTAGCAGATTTGAAACAAAAATTTTGGACTCCGTATTAACACAAATGGATCAAAATGCCAGTGGCCTATATAGTATGACAGTTAGAACGCGTATACCTAGAGACAAATTGGAATCACCCACACCGATAACATGTGCATTCTACCTACTTGGTACTAATTATACTAAAAGACGGGAAACTATTTTCTATGGTAAGTAGAGGTAAGGCCTGAAAAACTTTACTCGAATCAAAAATATTTTAAAACAAGTGATAAGGTTATATTCGGCCGTGCCGAATCTAGTATACCCCCCCCCCCCCCCCCCACCATTAGTTCAAATAAAAGGACGTAAGATAATCAGACACCAAGAAAATATTTTTGGAGATATATTGAACTATGAGAAAATTTAACTTTGAAAAAAAAAAAATATGGATTAACTAAGCAAATCTGTCCTGTAAAATTAATTTTGAGCAAATTTCATGTTCCTAAATCTCAGTCCGATAGACGGACGGACATGGCAAGATCGTCTTAGAATTCCACAGGGTTTAGAAACCCGATTAATTTTTCGTTGTATTACAATGGGAACGACATAAACTTTTTGGTGGTGGGTATATAAATAAAGGGTGGCGCAAAATGAGCTATGCAGTTTAAATTGTTATACCCACACCAAAATAGTGGGGAGGATATTATGCGTTTTTGCTGATGCTTGTTGCACCTTAAAATATTGGTCCGATACCCTTTGTATACCGGTCGACTAAAACCATTTTTTGGATTGATGTAACGTTGTCCATCCGCCAGGCTGGCTGTCCATGTAACCTTGTGCGCAAAGTGCAGGTCGCAATTTTGGAGATAATTTGAAAAAATTTGGTACACAGGTTCTAATTGTCACAAGGACCAAGCCTATTGAAAATGGTGAGAACCGTTACATAATTTCACATATCCCCCATACAAGCTTCTGTTCGGAATAAAGTCTTTGCGCCATTAAACCATCTTATTCACCCCTATCGTGAATAAAAATTCCATTTTTCCTATGTTAATTCAATTGTAAAAACGGGAAAAGGGAAAAAACTCCCAAGGAATTTTTATTCACGATAGGGGTGATTACGTCTGGCCCAAACATATTTTATTACAAAGCCAAATTATATTACTAAATCAAAAAATACTACTACTTTCGAAAATAGCTTTTAATGGCATAATTTTCTTACAAATGTTGGCATTGACATACAATTTTGCGACATACAATTTTGAGTTGTCGTGTTGAAATATGGTGTTGGAAGTTCCAGAATTGAACTAAAATCAAAAAATCTCATAATATTATCTAAATAATATTCAGTACAACGATTTTTTACATGAATCTTCACCTCATAGCATAATTTTGTTTTCGCGGATCCATGATTGCCCATGGGTCCTAAGTAGGGTACACACTCGAAACATTATCGCCAAATTCCGTATGAAATTCTTAAATTAATGAAAATTTTAATACTTTTGTGAATAAAATCAAAAGTTGTTAACAGATTTTAATCATTTATGGCTTGTTTTGTTTGTAATTTCGCTTTTTAGACGGCTGGAAAATTTTTTTATGAATTTTTAAAACCTAATTTTTCGAAATTTTCATTCAAAATTATTTTTTTTCCAAAAAAAAATATTGTTTCTAAAACGACTGCGCATATTTGAAAAAATTTACTTTTGGAAATTTTATTGCGGAATTTCGGTTTTTTTAGTTTATTCAATAAGCTAAAGCGTTTTTGAGTTATGCGAACATATGTTGTGCAACTCCGCCATTTTCGAAATTTTTGTATGGGGACACCCTAATGATTAAAGATGGAGACAAGCTATGTTCTGAGAAATGCTCGGGTAACAAAAATATTGGGGGTCCGTCATATATTTGACTCCTCTAGGGGCCCTCTGGGGCTATTTAGGGCGGTGGCGGATAATTTTACTAAAAAAAATATTTAGTATGGAAGCCCCCTTAAGGAGCACAGATAGGGGGTTAGTATGTTAACAAAAAATGTAGAGGGGGGGGAGGAATATAAGTGGAAGTCAGTCTTACATTTTACCCCTCTAGGAGCTTTTTTTGGCTTTTGTATCATTTTCCACTAGCTTTGACCCCGGTGGGGAGCCATTTACCCCCATTCCACCCCCCTAATTTGTTGGCTCATGCCTTTTTTCAAACTTCACAAAATTGGGGGTTCTAGCGTATCGAAATCAAAAAGTCCACCCCTAATGTTCAGACATAACAAATATTTGACGAAAAAATCAAAAAAAAACGTGACCAGTAAATTGATGAAACCTTAGCTTTATTTTTAACAATTTCTATTGATGTTCATACATACTCAACTTTATTTGTAAGAAGATAATTGTATTATGTTATTTAGAAACCGTTGAATGATGTTCGATCCGTCCAACGTTTTTCAAAAGAAAATAAATTTTTAATAAAACTAGTGGTTACGTGTAGGTTACGTCAAATATTTAATAGGTGGGAACATAGTTAAAGTCGTTAACGACAACGACAACCGTAATAAGGCTGAATATATTATTGGCGAATTGAAAGCTTTAAAAAAATTATATCCATATTCGTGCTCTTTTTAATATATTTTTCATAATTTCGGGTATGATGGCCATGATTTTGTTGTAAATATTGGTTTTTAGTTTGGGGGTTGTTTTTCACTCTTGCAGTTTGTGGGCTCTAAAGCTTCAAAGCCTGCTAAAAATCCCAAAATTGCATTTCTTTCCTTTTGGCGTATCATAAGTTTGTACATTAGACCATATTCCTTAAAAATTTTAAATAGTTCACTATAAAACCTAATTATGTACATAAATATATACATTTTCTAATTTCAAATCTTTCTAAATATTTCAAAATCTTTTCAGATAAAGCAACAAATATACAACGTAAATGGACAACTGTCGCTGTAGTAATGTCGATCGCATCTTTAGCTTTAAGCAGTTAGTTTGGATAATTATAGTAATAATATATATTAAAAGAAAAAAGTATATTTGTGTTCGTATAGGATATTTCTATTTAGAATTTTAAATGAAAAAAAAGAAACAAAAAACCAAAAAACGTAAAATAAATTTTGCGGTATTTTTAACGAAAGTGCTTATTTTGTAAATGCATGTAAATGTAAGAAAAATAAAAAAATAAAACAAAAAACAAAACTATACTAAAACAGAAAAAAAACTCCAATAAGAAACATTTTATCTAGTGTAAAAAGATTATTATTTTTATATTTTGGGAGGTTAAATAACCTCAGGTTGCTAAACAACCTCTCAAACAGCCCCAATCCTCCTCCCACCCATGTGCCCATCAAAACAAACAAATTAAATTCCATTGTATTCCTTTTCCGTATCATCGTCACTTGTAAGGTTTCGTTAAATTAAAAAAAGAACAACCACAACAACAACAACAAAAAGGGCCAAATACAGTATCTCGTAACTTGGGAGTTTTTCTTGGGTTTTTAATGAGTTTGTTTCGTTTTCTTGTTCAATATGTTTTTTCTTCCTTTTTTTTTTTTTTTTTATTTAATTTAAATTGTGTAATTAGAACCTTTTGCAAATGGTAAGTAACCTTTGCGTTACTAAACGTCTTCGATAGCTGCATAGAATGAAAGGGGTGGCAAAAGAGTCGTTATTTTAAATTGAGTTTGTGTTTAAGTGAGATAAAGCAAAAGTAATTATTTAAATGATGGCAAACAAGAAATATGGCTGGAAAACAAAAAACTTAAAGTATGTATTTTAAACAAAACTTAATATTTAAGTTGTGTTAACAATGGAATTTACGAAATATCCACCGAATTTAACATTCATAAGCCGTTTTATAACAAATTAAAGAGGTTTCTAATAATACGACAATATTTAAGTAGAATTTAGTTTAATGGAGAAGGACTTATTGTGATAACATCATAAGCCGCAAAAGAAATTGCTTTGAGATAATCGACTTTAAAGTTAAAAAAAAAAAACAAGCAAAAAGTATAGTCGGTCAAGCCCGACCTTATGATACCCTACACCACAGTATGTATATAAGAACACATTTTTGCAAGTGTAACCTATTTGGAACCCATGCGCAATCATCGGCACGCTTGAAGAGAATTAAGTAATAGAGTTTAAGATTCATACATATAAAAGTTCTTTGTACCGAATATTATTTAGATATCTTCATCTATATGAAATTTATTTGCCCTTAAGTGATATTAGGAAGGGGGTGTTTATGGGACTTATGGTTAATTTTGCACCCACCAGCACAACATTTTGTCATGACATAGTAACCATCGTAAAAGTAATAAGTCAAATTTTATGTAAATAACTGGCACTGGCAGGACATAAAAAAAGGTATTAGGATAAGATTTGATTAATTACACTATGCTAGTTGAAAAAACATAGAAGCCGGGCACATGGCATTTTAACATAATTCGGGCACGCTGAGTCCAGTGGTGCTCGCCGTTTTTTTAGATTGGTTCTGGTTTTCGAGATATACCGTTATTTTGAAAATGTAGGAGGTTGATCAACATATATTCGCGTAACGCAAAAACAGTTGAGTTTATTGAAATAACTAAAAAAACCGAAAATCCGCAAAAAAATTTTCTTTAAGAAAAGTATAATTTTTTTTCTAATATGAGCAGTAGTTTTTGAAACATAATTTAAAAAAATTAATTTTTTTGCCAAAATTTCGAAATTTTTATCAAAGTTATTTTCGGGAATACAAAATTTATTATTAATATGATTTCTGAATGACGTGCTAAATTCCCAGTTTTTTGTTTTTTAAATTTTTGTTTTTTAAAAATTCATAAAAAATTAGAACAAGCAGCTAGGCTTCTAATTTTTTGCAGACATATAAAAATCGAAGCTGCAAACAAAACAAGCCATAACTGATTAAAAATTTCATAAAACGCAATATTTGTGTGAGAGCACGCCAAAAAATTGGAGATAAAGGGCAAGCATGTCTCTGTTAAGGACAAGAAATTAATTGAGGTCGGTTATACATGTTATCTTATTAAGGGCCACTCCTGGGCATTTATGGGTTGAAATTCTTAAATTTGGCTGCTGCAGTGCCTAGGATGCTCCTAGATGGGTCAAATGTATGACCAACCCCACTTTATTTTTCATCTTTATCATTTATTTCTAACATACCTACACGCTATCTCCATTCTTTAAGGGGGCTCCCATACGAAATAGTCAATACGGATTAGAAATATATTGAAGAAAAAGCCCCATAACTGCCAAGGAATCGCCGCTAGGGGGATAAAATGTATGACAAACCTCCATTAGTTTTTTGTTCTTAACATTTCTTTAATCATACTTGTCATATATCTCCACCCCTTAGAGGGGCTCAGATACAAATATCGCCGTTTAATAAAATTCTTAAATTTGGCAGCGCCTAGGATGTGTCAAATTTATGACCAACCTCACTTTATTTTTCATCTTAATCATTTATTGCTTACATTCATTTTTAGTGCAGTGATCCATTTACGACCATGCCCGTAAAACCAAACCTCTAAAAAAAATCTACGTACACCCCTCTAATGTAAAGTATTTTTGCAAATGCTGTTTAAGGTGTTTTTAAGTGTTTTCCGAGAGTGTTCTTTTTATGACCCATAATATGGGCCGATCTTCACGAAATTTGAGAGCGCAATTTCTTGTCTAATAAAACTATGGCAAACCAATCATCTTAAGACAACAACTTTGATAAATCATAATTTAAGATACGACTGTTAATGCACAAGATAAAAAGAAAATGTAAAAAGGCGTCCCCTAAGTTCATCCAAAATAAATTTGTTCGTAGCAGCCTTGCAAAAATACTTTATATTAGGGGGTGTTCGCTGCCCTTTTTTGCAAGTAAGTTGGTGTGCTCTAATGCCCGAACTGTTCTTACCAAACCTGAAGAAATTGTGGATACAAAATTAGAGAAATGGTGTTCGAAGCCCAAAGCACACTACGTTGAAAAATAATATGATTTTTTTATCAAAAACCCGTGTTTCATTTCAAAAGTCGTGGACTTATTGATCTGCTCTTGTATTTAAATAGCACTTTAACTTCACTTTGACTTACTGTCCTATTCACGGGGTATTGTGGTCTCAGATAAATGTATTGTATTAATTTCACATTAATCTTTTGTGTGCCAAATTTTATATATAGAAAATTATTTCCTTCAATTTTATATACTTTAAAGGGTATTCCTCTCATAGAAGAGTAGCTTCTGCCAAATTATACATCAGTTCCATAATTTGTTTCAATGTAAAGTATTTTAAAAATTTTAATAATTTTATTGACTTCAATTTTAGTTGCGTTAAGTTGTTTTTGACAGATGCCTTAATATTGGAGCTTTTAAATATTTATACAATCGTAAGATTTTAATACTTTATTTAACATACGTATGTGCCTTTTTGTAGAATACACAAATTTAATTTTGGATCAATAAATATTTTTGGTCGAATAAAGTTAAGTTAAGTTTATTCTCGTCCCTTTTTTAATGCTTCTCCTTTACCCTCTTCTAAGTTTTTACTTAAATTAACATGTTTGTACGAAAATTAAAAATGTTTCCGACTTTTTAATAAACATGCTTCAAACGCTTGTCCAAATAAGCAAACACCCCAATGAAGAACGAAAAAGGTTTGTACAAACATAAAATTTTGGCTTGTTTTTTCAAGCCATTTGTGTAGTCTAATTAGCAATTTAATATAAAACTTTAAAACAGTTTATCCTGAATGTTTTCAGTCAACAATTTTTTCTAATCAATTTTCTAGCAAACAGCTGCGCTTGTGAGGTCACTTTATTAGTACCAAGGTAAATCCAATAGGTCTGCGCAAGAAGCCAGATGTTTATCTGGTTTATTCCTCAACGATGTCAAAAGATATTTACATTTTGCTTATACATACATTTATATTTTTGTTTACTGTTTTGTTTTTTTTTGCCACACATTCATGCACACACAACACTTGTTTCCTTTTGTTTTCCCTATAAAGTAGTAAGATTTTGACAACGGTGAGGAATTTAACACAAACAAAACGCCTGTTGTTTTTTGTATTGTTGTATTGTTGTTGAAGTAAGCAGACCTATTGGATAGGCCTTGATTAGTATATTCTGATACGAACTTCCATTCAAAAAACATTTTTGTTAACGTTTAAAAAATTTTGTATTACGCATAAACGAAATGTTTCCCTAATTTTGCTTTATTTTATTATTTAATAAAAATTATTTTTTCACCGAGTTTTTTTTTAAAAAACTTTTTTATTTATTTAACAATAAAAAGTCTTATTAAATTATTAAGATAAAAGTATGGTAGAACTACGATATATAAACAAAAATATCATAAAATAGGGTATTTATTTACAAGGTGGTCCCAAAAACAGCTGACTGTTATTGCTTTGCCTGTTAAGGCGACCGTACAAGACATGTATTTGTGACATTCAACATTTTCTAAAAAATTATTTCGACATTTTTTTAAAGCGAAAATAAAATGCCCAGGAGTCGCCCATAGTAAGAAAAAATTAATGACCGACCTCAATTAGTTTTTTATCCTTAAGATTTTCTCGAAACATACTTGCCCCTTATCCCCACTTTTTAGGGGGGCTCCCATACAAATATTGCGGTTTATGAAATTCTTAAATTAATTAAAATTTTTCAACTTTTGTGAATGAAATCAAAAGTTGCTAACATATTTAAATCATTTACGGCTTGTTTTGTTTGTAATTTTGTGTTTTATACGTCTGGAAACAATTTTTTATGAATTTAAAAAAAAAAACGAAAATTTCGAAATTTTGCTTTTCTTAAATATATTTGACTCCTCTAGGGGCACTCTGGGGCCAGTTAGGGCGGTGGCGGGTAATTTTATAAAAAAAATAATATTTAGTATGGGAGTCC
Source organism: Pollenia labialis (assembly GCA_949318255.1). Taxonomy (NCBI): domain Eukaryota; kingdom Metazoa; phylum Arthropoda; class Insecta; order Diptera; family Polleniidae; genus Pollenia; species Pollenia labialis. The sequence continues at coordinate 9,528,171 of OX439143.1, read as the reverse complement.
CCTTAAGGAGCACAGATAGGGGTTAGTATGTTAATAAAAAATTGTGGGGGGAAATATTAGTGGAAGTCAGTCTTACATTTTACGCCTCTAGGAGCGACTCAGGGACCGTTGTGAAGCTTTTTTTGGCTTTTGTATCATTTTCCCCTAGCTTTGACCCCGATTAGAAGCCATTTGCTCCCATCCCACGCCGCTAATTTTTTGGCTCATACGTTTTTTTTACAAACTTCATAAAATTGGGGGTTCTAGCGTATCGAAATCAAAAAGTCGTGCACTATTCCACCTCTAATAATGGCAAATAATACAAAAAAAAATTTTAAAAACTTTCGGTTATTGAAACACTTTAATTTTCATTTGATATTTGTTATAAAATATATAATTTCAGACTATGTTAGCCACCACCACTGTAGGTATTCGACAATGCCTTTACAACTGTATTTTCTTAAACAGTTATTTCTTAGTAGCAGTCTGGCATCTTTGTATTGTGCCGGATGTATGTTAATGTTAAAGTTAATACAACCCTGTTGCAACTGGAATACACACACAACACCATTCGTTTGTAATTTTCCAAGGCATTTTTCGCCTATAAGTATGCACTACTGACAGCAGTAGTAGCAAAAAGAAAATTCACCATATAAGAAGAGTAGTAGTTGCTTCAAGGTTTTTTCAACAAGCTGTATGATATTTTTTTTTTGTTTTTGGTAGTAGTTGAATTCTGTGTGATTGTTAAGGCCAGTGATTAAGTAACCAACCTACCAACCAACCTACTAAACTCAAGCAATAAATCAAAATATTTAGTGCAAATTTTTCTTTTGTGTGTGTGATTTAAACAAATTGTAAAATCAATAAAAAAAAATATAATATATGTTATTTAATGTAAGAAAAATACAACAAGTAAAATTAAATCAGAACTGAAAGTGAAAAGATTAGAAAAAAACTACTTGTAGTTGATAAATCAATCATCGTGTTCATTGTCTATGGCAAAATACAATTCTCATCATCCCTGGCATTCGTTTTAATTATTAAATACAAAGTATTAATACAATAATTAATTTAGTAACAAGTGTTAGGTTATTTGTAATAATTTTGTAAAAGTTAAAGGAACAACGTTAAAACTAAAGGACGGCAAAGGAAAATGGCTTCAGGTGATGGCATTAGTACCATTGATCCGGATGTTTCCTCTACATCTAATACAAAATTTACCGAAGGTAAACAGTGTTTAATTCTCTAAATAAAATGCGTTACTTGATTTTATGCAAATTCCCTAAGGAGTTTTCAAAAGTTAAAAGTTTTTTCCATTTTCATTGTACATTTCTTATTACAAAGTCAGAAAAATCAATGATTTTGTTCAACTGACAATGTCTTCCTATTGGAAAGTTAAGTAAAGAGTACTTGAGTGACAGACAGTATTTGAAAAAAGAGAGCGTCATTGCATGCTCTTTTGTTTGCAACTGCTCTTTTTTTGCGAGTTTTTGTAATTGTTTACTTTTTTTGTTGGACATGTGGATATGATTTGATTTTGACATTTGTGGTATTTTGATTACACAAAGATTATTAAAACAAAAAAAAAGGATTGAATGTAGGAAAATTATATTTAAAAGGTTGATTAAATATAATTTTCCTACTTTTAAAATTAAACTTGCTGTTTTAATTGATAATAATTTAAAAGTATGAACATTTAATTTGGATTTATGTATATTTGAACCGGTTCAGTTTTCTAAAATGCGGTACTTTTCGGTAGTGACTATAACGTTTTTAGCCACATTTACGCTACAATCCATTTTATATGTATTTCCTGGCCCAATGCTTTAAAAAAAAAAATGAAACAGAAGTAAGAAAGAAAGAAAGTATTTACGTTAAAGTCCATTAAGCGATATAAGCATATTTGCCATATATGCCATGTATCAGCGGCTAACAAAGGCACAATTAAATCAAATTATTAGCATTAAATTCACATTCGCAAAATGTACTAAGTTCTTCTTAGTTTTCGAAGCCACAAACCAAAAAAAAGAACTAAGAAATAAATCGTATAATTTTTGTCACCAACTCTTCACTCGAAAAAATATTTGCTTTTGTCTTTCGTATCAAGTATGAAATGTCTTATTATTATTATTATTTTACCAATTTTAATAATTATCAATTTTTTATTTTCTTTATTCACAAAAACTGATTATATTCGAATTCGGTTATATGCCTGATAGTGACATATCGAGTCATTACCGAAGAAAAAGCTTAAGCGACTAACAAAATTTTACAGGTGTTTTTTTATTTTATTTCATAAAAATTTTGTATGAAGGTTGTCGCTTAAGATAAACATTTTTTTGCTATAAAATCGTAACGGTACTTTTTGAGAGCATGATATTTTAGGGCAGGGATGATAAATGCTATTCCCAAAAGTGTACTTAATTCAATAAAAAATTGAATTGTACTAAAACCCAAAATTATTGTTTACTATCGATATCTGTAACTATGCTTTGAGAGCTGAGAATGTCAAACTGTCTAGACATTTCTGTTCAGTAAGATTTGGCAAATTATTAGCTGCGTTCGTTTACCCCAAAATTTGTACAAATTTGTACAGGATTTTACCGAAATGCGGACATAAATTTGTAAAATTTTCATATTAATCACCTACTGGATTTTACTGGGAGTTTACTGGAAAAGTAAACGAACGCACATATTATAAATTGTTTGATGCTACAACAACGCTTCAAAATTGTTGATTTTTGAAAAAATAAACCCGTTCGCGGGAACTTTTATCAAAGAATTGTGTTTAATGCACCTGCGTTTTTCACGAAATAAGGCAAGAAAAGATATCTCCATTGCCCAGATATCCAAAAGATACTGTAAAATATCTTTAAACATATAATGCCCTTGGAGAGGACAACATATCGTCCGAGATGCTTAAATCCGACTTCCATACTACAGGGAACATATTGCTTCTCCCTATCCAGAACTTCTGGCTCACACATGAACTTGATTCCAACTTTAAAGAAAAAAACGATTTATGGTAAATATCCCCGAAAAGGGTGACCTGACAAATTGTAAGAACTGGCGAGGCACAACCAACCTTGGTGAAGTATATAAGATCATAGCGGAAATCATTAACCGGAGAATATCCGACAATGTACTTAGGTATATAAGGCCCGAACAAGCTGGCTTCCGTCCCCAAAAATCCTGTGTGGACCACATCAATAGTCTAAGAATTATTAAATAGCAAACTACAGAACTTCGCTCTCCGCTTGACCTGTTGCTTATCGATTTTCAAAAAGCATTTGATACCCTGAACCAAAACGCAATATGGAGCTCTCTTGCTTGCAAAGGGGTCCCACCCAAAATCACAAGCCTTAAGGCCTCGTTACTCTTACGTAAATGTTGCGGATACGTAAACGTTGCGGTCGACTTGAAATGTTGGTAGTTACTACAAAAACGTAAACGTGTCATATGTTGTTGAGGTGTATGCGTGTACTCGTACACACATATGTACATATGTATGCAAATTATTATTTGTTTTGATTTTGCTCACAGACTTGTTCCAAGACATGTTGCTAACATTCTTGTTTGAAATCGCCAATACATACCGATATCGGCGCTTTTGTACAAAAAAATAAAATACTTTATACATATCTGTGGCATTTTGACAAAACATCTTAAGTCGTAATAAGATAGCAAAAAATTTAAAAAAAACTCGCTGAAAAATCATTTTTATCAAATAATAAAAAAACAAAACTTAAAGAAAAATTTCGTTTATAAAACAAAATTTTAAAAATGCAAACAAAAATGTTTTTTGAATGAAAACTCGTATGATTAACAACATTTTTTTCCAGTTTTTGAATTTGACTTAAGATTTTTTGTCAAAATGCCACAGGTATATATTTACATATACAGCACTAAAATTGCTTTGAAAAATTTAATTTTTTATTTAGTTTTTACTGCACCTGAGAATTTAGTTTTGGAGTAATGGACCTTAAAATGTTTGCATTTGTTGTTTATATTTGTGTTATTTTATTGTTTTGTAAATATTTAAAGCGAATTTAGTTAAAATACAAAAAAAATAGTTTCAAACTTATAAATAAATAAAATGGCCGTAGACAAAGTGAGAAAAAGGCGTTTGCAAATTTGCAGTAGCCCGCTGCCGGAAACATGCAAAAATATTATTTTAACTATTAATCAATTTTATTAACTTCCATCTATGGAAATAACCTAACTGTTGGATAAAATAAAATAAAAAATTGAACTTGTAACAACAATATTTAATTCCAACAAATAAACAAGTGCTGTAAGCTGCTTCTTTTATTTTCAATAAAAACCCGATAACTTTGGTTTCTGTGACACATAAAGCCAACATTAATTTCAGTTCGAACAAAAACCCATAACATTGGATTTCATTACATCAAATTTAAATTAATGTTTTGATGAGAATCTCATTAATAAAATTTAAAAGTAAGCCACTGGTTAATAAGTTTTGTTGACAACACTGCTTCAAAACAAATAACAGCTGATACGTAAAAACGGAGAGAAATTTTAATTTTATCAGGTTCATCCGCAACGCAACGTTACGTTTACGTAAGAGTACCTATTTGCACAGTAGCTTCGTAAGGAAAACGGAACAGCTGATCCGCAACGTATACGTTTACGTAAGAGTAACGAGGCCTTTACTCAAATTCTAAACCGTGATGTTAAATGTCGTGTTGTCCACAATACCTTTCTTATTGCTGAATATACAAATGATTGGCGCTAGATGGCGCAAAACTAATTTTTATTGAAAAATTCATTAAAACACCCTGTATTTGCCATTATTATGAGTTCATATTTTTAGCAAAAATACTCGCTAAAGAATTTTGTACAAAGTTGCCACACATCAACTGGTCGAATTCTGAAAATTTAAAGGTCAAACTTTTGATTTTCTTTAATAACCTAAAAATAGCGGAAATTTTTTAAATAACGGAATTATGAAAAAGTTGCTGCGGAAGTCCTAAAGAACCATTTTCAGTAATAAAAATTTATTTTTCGCAAAAGTCGATTATGGCATATTAATTTGGTTCAATAAGTCATCCATCGAGAAGCCACAATCATATTATGGTTTCCTCCAAACATATTATGGTAAAAATTAACCTAAGCATGTTTAAAAAATATAATAGCATGGTTATTTTCTACTAATAGCAAGTTGCTCTTCGAAAAGAGGAAAATACTATCATTAATTTAAAAACAAATTATTGTCTTATTTAATCATAACATGTTCAGAGGTAACCATATTATGGTTGTGGCTTCTTGATGGATGACTAATTAAACCATAATATGGTTGTCGGTGATTTGGTTAAAATTTTCTTTAAAAATAGTTCTGTTGGAGGTGGCCACATTGAAACATATTTTTTCTCTGCGTGTTGAGAAGTGGGCGTGACACAATATATATTTATTTCTTTCTAAAGAACGGTAAGAGAAAAATGGTCCAAATTTTGTACACATAGCTGGGTTATCAATACACAACCTCTCTAAACGGGCGGAATTAGAGATGTGGGCGTGGCGCCTCTCGTACAAAGACATAATAGATTTCCGTATATGTGGAGAACGAGAATTTTTGACATAAAAAAAACTCACAATCGTTCAACAAAACTACAATAATTCGATAATAAACAAAGAATGCTTTTGAGAAAAATTCTATTCCAGCATTTAACAGGGGGCTTACCCCGTATTTCGATTCGAAAGAAATAATTTTCGGATTCGAAAAATGTGTACTGTGTATAACGATTTTCGTAATATTTGTTTCGAAAAAACGGACTTTTTTTGATACTTTATTGAAAACAAAAAATCCCTTTCTTAACAACCACTCTCTATTACGATCAAAAAGTTTTCATCGAATTTCCCATTTTTTTAAAAATACAACCTCTGCCATAGTTTCGAACGATTGCGAAAATCGTAATTTCTTTCGAATCGAAATACGCAGTAACCCCCTGATCGGTCTTAAATATTTTTATTAAAAGGTTGGTAAATATTCTTTCTTATATTTACATCAATGTAAAAAATTTGATACACCTATATTTTCTTGTGAGCGCTCACACGTGTCGGAGTCCTTATTTCGGGAGGACATTTGTCGGGGTTTAATAAAGATTTTCAATTACAAAAAAATTAGTTATTTAGAGTATACCAAAATCCATTTTCCATTAGGAGAATTAAACAGAAGCAAGGTTAAATAATTGGGCCCGTATTGAAATACCAAACCATAACGAGCCCTAACCGCGAAAATATCGTAAGCGCCAAAAATGAAATTTTACAGGAGAGAGTTTCTTGAATTTATTTCATATAAATTTTGCTATTAAATCGTAACGGTAGCTTATGTGACAACGACATTTTAGGAGATGACGTGGCTTGCGTTATTTCGCGGTTAGGGCTCGATAAGAAAGAGGATTATTTTAGCAAATTTTAAACTCTGAAAAAGCTTACGTAGGGATTAGATGAAATATGAACCGATTTGATTAATTTTAATAGAATATGGAATCTTACACAGATATTTTGAGGAGTTATTTATTGTACAGAAGCAATTTTCACTTTACCTTATTAAGTTGCAAATTCCGGAAAATTCCCATTAATTAAAATTATGTGCTAATATTCACAACTTTTTTTAAATTTAATTTCAGATGCTTTGGACTCATCTATATCCGATGTAAGTAAAACCAAATAAAAAGTACGTAAATAATTATTAAAAAAAAAACTATTTTATTTGTTTATTTCAGTCGCAAAGCAAACAGCGAAGTAAAGCGGATAAAGAAAGAAAAATTGGCCACAGGAGAGTGGGAGAAGGAGGTGAAATTACTTATAAGAAAATACAAACATCACAGATTATGGGTTCAATACAACTGGGTATACAGCATACGGTAACTGAAGCAGATAACACAAACATATCCTTAAATACATAAATTTAATTGAGAAATATTTTCCATTGAACAGGTTGGTAGTTTAGCATCAAAACCAAAACGTGATTTACTTATGATGGACTTTTGGGAAATTGAAAGTATAACCTTTCCTCCTGAAGGTTCTAGCCTTACGCCTGCCCACCATTATAGTGAATTCAGATATAAAATATATGCGCCTATTGCATTTCGTTATTTTAGAGACTTGTTTGGCATACAGCCAGACGATTTTATGGTAAGTTTATCTGATAAGAATGTGAACTTAACTTCAAAAAGAGAAATAAATAATATTTGTTACACTATCTTTTATCAGATGTCCATGTGTACATCGCCTTTAAGAGAACTATCGAATCCGGGTGCTTCCGGTTCCATATTTTATTTAACCCATGATGATGAATTCATAATTAAAACAGTACAGCACAAAGAGGGTGAATTTTTGCAAAAACTATTACCAGGGTTAGAATTTTACCTTAGATCGTCAACATTTGTATTAAAGTTGTTCTTTCTCTTTTTATTTCCAGTTATTATATGAATTTAAATCAGAATCCTCGTACCCTCTTGCCGAAGTTCTTCGGTTTGTATTGTTTGCAAACGAGTAACGGCAAAAATATTCGCTTGGTTGTTATGAACAATTTGCTGCCTTCGTATGTTAAACTTCATCTGAAATATGATCTCAAAGGTTCCACCTTCAAGCGTAAAGCAAATAAGGCTGAGCGAGCTAAAAAATCGCCTACATTTAAAGATTTAGATTTTATGGAACATCATCCAAATGGTATACTCCTCGAAGCTGAAACCTATTCGGCTTTAATAAAGACCATACAAAGAGATTGTACTGTTTTAGAATCGTTTAAAATCATGGATTACTCCCTGCTAGTCGGTGTGCACAATTTAGATTTAGCTTCGAAAGAAAAGCAAAAGATCCGCAAACCACGTAAGGCCTCTCAATCGGACTATTCAGATAATGAGGAAGCAGCCAGAGCACCTGATCCACAATACGATAATCAAGATGAAGAAACCCAAAGCAATATAAACCGCAATAGGTAAAGTATTTAAAGAAGAGTCTATTAGATTTTGATTGAAGTACATTTTAAAAATATTTAATCCACAAAGTTTGGCCTATAGGTCCAATCGCCAACGTTTGGTTGCTCATTCCACAGCCATGGAAAGTATACAAGCGGAAAGTGAACCCATCGACGATGAAGAAGACATGCCGTAAGTTTTTATCACTAAAAAAAAATTTTAAAAATAACTTTTTTAAAATAATCATAACACGTCTGAAATTGTTTCAACTAGACCCGGAGGTATCCCAGCACGTAGCGAAAAAGGCGAAAGACTTTTACTTTTTATAGGTATTATCGATATTTTACAATCATATCGACTTAAGAAAAAATTAGAGCATACTTTTAAAAGTATCATTCACGATGGGGTATGTTTTCTCTTATACAAAATCCTTATTTAAAATGGATTATATAATAATTGTTAATTTCAGGATACGGTCTCCGTGTGTCGTCCTTCTTTTTATGCTCTAAGATTTCAAAATTTCATGGCCAAAACTGTATTTCGTAAAATACCATCTCGTAAGTTTCACAAAACATTAGTGAAAATGCACTGGACAAAAAATCTGAAAACAACTTGGAAAAGCTCTCTCTCTCTCTCTCTCTCTCTGAATAGTTAAGAAAAATCTTTTATTAGAAATAAATTTCTTATAAAAAGTCTCGATCAGAAAACCAAATTTAAGTGGCAATAGTAATTCAAATTAGAGTAAATTTAAACAGTCTTCATTTCCCTTCAGAGCTTAGTTTTTCCAAATTGTTTTCAGTACTTTGTTTCTTTCCTAATCCTAGTAAGTAAAGCGCAAGGATCGCTAGTCTATATTGTTTTAAAGACATCATGCTGCTACCAAACAATTCATGTTTTTATATTTTTGTTTCGTTCTCATTCGTATGCACAGTGGATCTCCCCGAGATCAAAGGAAATCATAGAAAATTTCGTACTTTGGTATCCAGTTATATAGGTAAATGAAAATGAATAGAAAGAACAAAGAAGAAAAAAGAAAAGTAAACAAATATCGTGATCAAGTCAAAAAGTAAATAAAAACGTTTTCACAATCATCTCTCAACCGAACTTAAATCGTTAAGTTACTTATAGAACGAAGATTATGAAAACGATTAATTTCAATCAGCTTTATAAAATCACACTTCAATTTCTTCCTTTTAATGAATCTAAAGTGTTTAATATTCAACCAAACCCATAAAAAAAAGAAAACCAAGCTACTTTGTAAATAATAAGAAACATACATTTTCTCATTTCTACTCGTACATTCTAAATATATCTATTTGTTTTTTTTTTAAATAATTATTTGCTTGCTTCTTTAGTTTGTTCTTAAATCACAGAATAGGCCAGGTTTTGGACATCACCAAATCCCAAGGCCTGTCTCTTAAAAAACATAAACTCAAAACGTTTGACACACAAACACTACTAATAATTAATTCAATAAATAATTATTATAGCCCTTAAACATTCACCCTCAAAAAGAAAAAGTCTCTCGAAAGCAATACAACGTTCCATAGACAGTGAAAACGAGCAAAGAGGTAAGTGATTCATATAACATATTTAATAAAATTAAGAATTCCTTTAATAGAAGTTATTGTTATTTGTTTTAGAGATAAGTCAAACTCATGCCCACAGTACAGCGGTTCATGCGAATAAAAAGTCACATCCCTTGAATAAAGTGTTAAGCACACATTCGACTGGCGATGATAGAAGTGCCGGGCATGCGACCACCTCAAGTTCGGCTGTATTGAAAAATTTTCAAGCACCACCGGTAAAACACCGCTCGGCCGTTGCATCTAGTAGTGGTTCCACACTAAAAGCTAAAGTACCACCTCCAGTACCGCCAAGAGGATCACCACGTAAACGTGATAGTGATGCTTATCAACAACAGGAAGGTGGCTCATCGAGAGCTCTCTCCACCACTCCAGGTATACAAAACAAAACGATAAACGTCAAAAGTTTAGTGAACAAGTTTTCCACACACCCGCACAAAGACACCCTACAAGTACCACACGACTCACCACTGCCTCGTTTCGGGGAGCAACGTTCGCCAAGTAATGTGCGTGATTGGTTAGAATTACATGATCTGTTCGAGGGTATACCTGCTCCAGAACCTCCCCCACCCCCTCCTCTACATCGAACTCAAGCGCAATCCCAGCCCAAAATAGATGATTTGAAAAAAACTCGTAAAAATTCCGCAATTTCGCATACTTCTAGCAAATATTCTGGAGTACCACCTCTTCAAGTGGCTGCTATACAAAAACTTAAGTTTCAGCGTAAGGATTCTGTCATTTCTTCGACTTCAAGCAATTATTCAGCAGCAAGATCTGGAAAATCCCACGCACATCCTCTAAATCACATCGATCTCTTCCAGAGACAAAACAGCGGCCTTGTATCGCGACGTTCTTCAGCCGCATCCATAGTTTATAACTTTCCACCAATACCTTCCGAGCACAGTGAACGAAGTTGCCCTCCATCTAATAGCTGCAACGAAGTTCGCATTTCACGTGCTACAAAGAGACACGAGAAACACATGCAATATCTTCGTTACGCCGATATGGCTTTGGCCGATGATAATGGCGAATCGTACGAAGATAATATAATACAATCAATGCATGCCTTTGTTGAGGTTAAGCATGAATTGGAGAATTCCCAAAGATCTCGTAAGCCCCGTGTCGTTTCTATCTCGCAAGAACCAGAACAAAAGAATTTAAAGCAGGGCAAACGTAAAACGATGAATCCCAACAGTGGTGATGGTGTTAAAATTCCCAACAAATTTCGAAACGCTAAAAAACCCGAACCCAAGCAGAAATCGAAAAATGTACCTTCAACTATATCCGAAGGCTTTCCATCGAATTATACACTTAATCCGCTTACCATCAGTAGACGTAGTAGTTTTGTTGAATTTTAGTTTAATTGCTTTTATTTCTTATTGTTACATATCAAACCACCAACCACAAGACATCCACCCCTGCCCTTCTTAGTCAGTCATTTGATTCGATTCAAATTGATCATTTATATTTCATATTTGTATTCGATTGAAGATTGAAAAAAAAATTTAATAATTGTTGTTGTATTTGTACCACTTGACTCTTTAATTTCATGTATTTTCTCATTGTATTATCGCTAGGCACAACGCCATCTTGCAGTTCGACACCACCCCCTGCCTTTGATGACATTTCCGAGGACAATAGTTATAATAAACATAGTTCCTCAACGATTTCAAGGCGATCTCATCAACAACAACCACAACAGCAACATCACCACCAACAACATCACCATCATCAACACCACCACCGCCATCAACAGCCGCAACACGAAACATCAACTTCGTCTTCGTATCATGAACGCAAAATGAATGTAGGCCCTGCCTACCGTAGTTCGTCATCTTCACAAAAGGATGATATGGTCAGGTAAGTGTAAGCTGGTTTTTTTGTTAATTTAGTCATATAGAGACACTGTTATTTAGATATCAAACAAAAGAAAGTGGTTCAATGTATGATGTATTGCCTCCTGACCAATGAACACATTGGTTTACAGTTGTCCAAAGAAATCGAACAAAGCGAGTTTTACCTTGGAATTGTTTAAAGTTATACAGACAACAATTTCGAGATTGGTACCATTTTGCATGAGAACAAAATATACGACTGGTTGACATTCAAAGAATATAGCAAATAACAAGTTTGGTTTATTCACCGAGTAAAAATTAGACCGATTGGAAGAGTGTCAATTTTCATCCATCGTTGTCATGTTCTTTTTGGAAATTGACGATTCAACCGCAAACAAAAATCACTTATAGTTGTAATGAACGATTTTTTAGTATGATAATAACTCATGTGAAACAACTGCCAAGATCGTCCGCTTTGGTTGCAATAGACTTGTGGGGTCATCAAAATCTATGATCGTCATCTGATCGAATTTTGGACATTTAAACGATACACAGCAGGGTTTAAAAAACTGCAGTCGAAACAAAAAACTGTCGATCAAGAAACGTAAATTTGTGTACAACTTTTCGCTTTAAGAGTTGGTTTGACGGCGTAAGCAGTCGCTTTAATGAATCAGAAGTAAAAGCAATAACAAATGAAGAAGTGGAAGAATTGGCAGTTTTTCTACATTGAGTGCAGTTTTTTAAAACGCTGATACACAGTTTTCCATTTTCTTTTTTAAACTGAAATCGAAAATAACAGTGTTTAGTTTGAGAATGTATAATCCAAGTTAAAATGCACACGGTTTGCTACATCAAAAAGGCACTTAACACAAAAATAAACTAGGTCACATCGCAGGAATCAGTGAAAATGAAAAAGAGAAAAAGAAATATAATCCCTCATAGCCTCATCCGGTAGTTGAATTGATTTTATTTATATTTATGTGATTTTAGTGTTTCCGAAATACATTTAGACACCTATTTAGCCGTAGATACATCATCGAGTAGTCACTATGGTTCTAGGGGTGGCTTAGCCTGGACACCACCAGCATCCGGTGAAGGTTCAACACCTACCTGGACCGAGGGTACGCCAAGTTTTACCGATTCAAGTTCCAGTGGCGATTTTGGTAAGTAACGAGAGTTGCCCTCTAACACTTTCAATACCTCAACACACAACAGAGCCCAAGAAAACACACGCGATTAATTAATTTTGATGTTTAGACAATAATTCATTAATTTCAGAACATTTTTCTCCAATTAATTCATCGAAAATGGATCGTTACAAGCCAACAGTTGAGGATGCCATCAACTCTCTCTCAGCCGAAATAGTTAACGATCACCATTCAAATTTTTAAAATAATTAAAGCAACCTTTATTCTTTAACCAATTTACAACTGAGGTTATTGCCAGATCTCAGTTATCCGCCATAGTTAAATTAAATTGAAACTAAAGTCACATATAAACGATCGAAATGCTTAACAAGCATGTCTATGGTATGAGAAAAAAAAAATTTAGTATGTGGGACACCGAAGATGCAGGATGGAAGATGGAATATCCAACCAATTTAGCTACTACATATCGCACTGGTTCCTCTAAAAATCCAACTCGAAATTTTTGAATTTTCACTTTTTGCAAGAAAGTGAAACTGCAGAAATCTTACATAATTTTCTCCACTCTTTCGCAAAAAAAAAAATACAGTTGTATCCCTCTTCTTGATATAAAAGTTTCTTCTCCAGAGTCAACTAAAGCGAAATATTTTGAGGTGTCCCCACATGTAAGCTGAATTCATATCAGTTTTGTTTCAACTGTAGAAACATATTTTAAGTTGTGTGTTTATGTCGCAACTGTTTTTTTTTTTTGCTTATGTTCTATTTGGTTGTCTCTTTTTAGTTATTAAATCTAAGCTTATTGTGTTGTTATATTTCACATAAAGGGGAACAACTCAAAAACATGTTATTTTTCGATAATCCCCGAAAAAAATTACAACAGCAACTACCGTTGTATACTTCTTACCATAGTGGAATAAGTAGGTGGAATCGTTACGGCAACAAATACAATATTACAACAAAAATGAAAATTATATCACCGTTTACGTCAAAAAATACTTTAAACAAAAATCAAAGCGTGCTGCTGAACGTGATGAAATAAATAAAGTTTTAGCCAATTTTTATTTAATTATGGTCAATATCTTATTTATTTTAATTTTAAATTATCAAAAACTTTATTAAAATACAATAATCACAGCACAAAACGTGGACTTGTTGTAAACATAAACAAAACTTTGACATAAACCTAGACAAACAACCCTACAAGAAATGAATGAGCGAAAAAATGTGACTACTCGCTCATTCACTTCTTGTAGGGAATGCAAGAGCCGAAAATCGCCATCTGACGTAGTGCTGTCACCTGTTTATTTCACCATGCTTCTTACTAGTATTTCTTTACAATGCCATAATTGTTTTCAACTTTCATTGTAAATATTTAAAAAAAAAAAGGTGTTTGCCTTTACTGAAAATTTGTAAATTTTGAGTTGACTCTCTTTAGAGGAACCAGTGCGATATGTCAAGCACACGTACGCGAGTTTGACATCTAGCATTTTGATCGTGTATGGACCGCTTAAATAGTTATTTTGTTTGTTTGTTTTTTGAATCGGTGTTTGTTCATAGTTAAATTTAAAAAATTATATTAAATAATTTGTGAAGGTTTACAGTTTGTATGTCCCGTTTACAATACAAAAGTGATATCTTTGGAAAATTTTACATATTTTCAATAAGAAAACTATTTAAACAAAAATTTTGAAATATTTTAATAAATCATGTTAAATTAACATGATTGTATGAAACAATTAGAAAATAAATCATTATTTTTCATTCGACAAATTAACATTTCATGTACATACAAACACTCTCTCACAAGCGAAAATATAACCAAGCCCCTACTTAAAAACAATAAATTATAAACATACATATTTATAATAATATAAATAATTAATTTATGTAAATTAATCAGGAAAAATAAATTTGTTTGTATTCTTCTATAAATATTTCTCTTTATAATCTGCCTATTAATTGTTTACTATTTTCAATTATAATAATTAATTAACAATTATATAATGTATAAATAAGTATGTAATGAAAACCAAAAAACAAACTATGTAATTACATATTATAATTCATATTTAAAACATATATACATAAAAAGTGCATACATGCATTCATCCATACACGTAGATACATCCATACAAACATGCATTCATACCTAGTTTTGTACATTTAATCATATTGTGGGGATAAGCAAATTTTTCAACCAAAAGCATATACATAATTAATTAATTAAATCTTGATGTTACAATTAAATTCAACTACAATAATTAATTATAAAATTTAACCAGATAACATACATTTAATTATATACATACATACAAAAGCCGATAATAAAATAAAAATCAAAGTTCTGTGTTAAATTCTAGAAATTTATCAATTTAAAAAAAGGAAGTTATTAAATTATTTCTAACTAGCATTTAACCCGCTACTTCGTTAGCGTCTCATTTTTCTTCGTGGGTGGACATATCTGTATACCAAAGTTTATTTTCTCATTTACTGTTTAATTTTATCTTTCTAGGTCCAATACCAACGGAAATTCAAAAAGGACCAGTCAAAGAATAAAAAAAAGTACCAAAAACTTCACTCTCATCCACCGAGGGCATTGCATCTTGAATTTTATGTTTCTAGGTCCAATACTTACGGTAATTCAAAAGGTACCAGTTAAAGAACAAAAAAGTACCAAAAAGTTCCGACATAGATTCTTATCCACTCAGGGCATTGCATATTAAACCTTCTGTTTTAAGGTCCAATATTAACGATAATTAAAAAAATACCAGTTGTAAAACCAAAAAGCGAAAGAAAAATATCAAATTTCCCGTATTTCCTTTTGGGTACTTTACCCCACACAACCCCCCCCCATTAAAGTATCAAAAATTTCAGTATTGTAGTGGCAGCCCATAATTTAGTACGAATATGTCAGTGAATGGAGAAAAATATTTTGTAAGAAAAGTACCAAAAATAGTTACAAATTTCACCCATTAAATGTTTGAATTTCAAAAAAGTACCAAATTCGTATTCGTATTTTTTTGATAAGTTTCGAATGTGGTATGAACTTTGTTTCTAAGTTGTTTGGTTCAAAAGATTGATGGGGTGTCAAAAAAGTACCAAAAATGCAGGCTTTACCCGTTTATTCCCTAATAGGCCCGACATTCAAAAAAGTACCAGAGACCTGTCCGCTTATTTGTCTATAGAACAACGATAAGTATTAAATTTTTTTGTATCTCTTTTAGTTTTGGAGATATAAGGTAACCGAATTTTCCAGTTTTTACTCTTTTTACTCTTTTTTACCTCCTAAATATTCGAATTTCCAAAAATCCCGTCTTAGTGGATCGATTTGAGGAGTGACCAATCTCTGGTCAAGTTTTTAGCTTCAGGCGTTTAGGCTATGCGATAATGAATCAATCAGTGAGTCAGTCAGTAACGTTACAATTTTATATATTTAGATGATGTATTTCACCATTATCGAGAAAAATGCCAGGAAATATTTAATTTATGCAGTTTATCCCTAAGAAATCGAATAAACGGACCCATTTAAATTATTTTGAAATTTTTGTAAAACTATTAAAGACGCCATATTCTACAGTTGTGGAAAAGATTTACATGGATACCTGACCTAAGGCATGCTTTATGGTGGATTTAAACCATTGGGTGACAAATAAAACGTTTCCCAACCGCTAACGAATGTGGGCGCAGCCAATACACCCAGGTATCAATTTAAGTGCATAATCCGGCAAAATAACACACACGCATACACTTGCTTAGGACTTGGAGCTATCTTATCTTTGATGCTTCTGGGGAAATGCCAGCAGCATCTTTTAAGTAGCAATAGCACCAAGTGAGTATCATCTCTCAGGCCGAACTCATCCACAAGGTGAAAAAATCGCACTTTAGGGGATTTTCTGGATATCCATTTCTGCGACTTTGGTTAGTTAACCACAACCACTTCGTGATTTTCAACGGAAAAGCGAAACTTCCGCAAAGGCAATCATCCCAAAAGACAGAAAGAATTTCTCGCAAAAAGAATACTAACAAAGGACTCAATCAATAGTCAGGCCGTTGCCAGCGGGGGCTACTGACTTCCGTAGTACCACATAGGATCTCTGGACAGCCGCGATCGCAAGAAATCTTGAAGTCTCATGAGATCTTTGAATTTTGGATTTTTGCCGAATCCCAGCTGATTTTTTAAAAATCCTTCAGGTTTGTGAGGAACCCCTTGGGGACCCTACATTTTACAAATAAATCAAGTATTCTCCAATTCCGTCTCAAATTTTTATATGTTACATAAAAAACTGTGAATTTATTTGAAAATTTTGGAAACATTTTACTTTGACTCTCAATGGCACTTAAAATATACCAGTGGCTGGAGAAAGGCTCCTTGACAACTGCTTCCTAAGATTGCATTCTAAATGCTGCCTTTTTTTAAGCGAAAGTTATCTTAAAAGCTACAGTAATTTTGAAAATAAATGAAATTAAAATCTCATTCGATTTAAATTCCACTTCATTTCGATTTGTAGAACATGCCCGTTTATATTTTCCGCGTTTGTATATTTTACATAAATTTATCTTAAAAAAAAAACAACATTCTCAAAAATGTTATCAACTTTTTAAAGCCAATAGCTGACACAATACCGATTTGGAAATTATTAAAACAGAAATGTTTATGCCTAAATTTTTTGCGGAACGCTTATACTGTGGAAATGATTGTGGTCAGTTTTTCCTGGTTTCCCCACAGGTAGTTTAACGTGCCACCTCTGACTGGCAATAAGGTGAAACTTGTTATAGCTAGCGCTATAAGTTGCTTACTCCCTGGGAGCGAAACACCTGCATTATATGTTGAACCGTCTCGATTCAAGGTGGTACCTGCATACGCCAACGAATCCGCCATGCAGTTTCTTTGTATGTCCCCGTATCCGGAAACCCAATTAAGGGTGACCAGTAAATGTCTCGCTATCTCCTCCAGAGACATCCGGAATTCTCGGACATTTCTCGATGTGATGAACACATTCTCCAGGGATCTTCTGGCTGCCTTGCTATCGGTAATAATGTGAATAGCCCTTCCAGATATTTCACCGTACCGGATGCGTCTCGCGGCTGTGCGTATGGCCATTATCTCGGCCTGAATGACACTGCAGTGGTCCGCAGCCTTATACGAATGCTTCAGTTTAGCTGCTCGGAGTATATGCCAGAACCCACACCATACAGTGTTTTAGACCCGTCCGTGAATATTCGAATCATCATAGTGGACCACGTTATGCAAAATGCTAACCCTGAAGCCAGGATCAAAGATTGGCTTGTGTGACATAATCAACATCCAAGTGCCAATTTATTTTGTTCAGAATATTAGCATGTCCGACATAGTAATCCCTCCATGCTCCAGTGGCCCTTAGTCTTACCGCCGCGTTCGCAGCTCGCCAAAATGTCTGGTGGTAACCAGTTCAAAATCGTAAACAATGCCTTAGAGGGGGTTGTTCTAATGGCACCTGTAACCGTTATCGCCACCGTTCTCATTGTATGTTCAAACCTAGTTTGTGTAGTGTTTTCAGATTAACTAAACCTAGTTTAACTGAGATCACAAAAGTCCAGTCTCAGAAAGCCGAACTAAATAAGATTTGGGTTGATAAATCACATACAGTCAAGTTCTGGAAATCAAACGATAAGGATGATTTATTTTTGAAGGAACTATCCAAATTCTTTTTACATGCGGATGTGACCTGATCGTTCTTAATAAACAAACAGTCTGGATGACCCACCGATCGATCTGACGATTAACAATTTTATTATTTCAAAGATACAATAATTTTGAAAACCTTAAATAAAATATTTTTTTGGAAATTCTCTCTTAATTCTATCCCTTATACCGCAAAAAGTGCCAATGTAGAAATAATTATTAAAGCCTAAATTTGAATAAATATTAACTTTTTGAAACAATTTTAAATGCTTCCTAAAACACACAGAACTCAGCGTAATTACGTATATACACTTACGGGCAAAAAATAGGGTCACTAATATTTTCATAAGTTTCTTAATATTTTAGTCAATTTGTGAGTAGGAGTGCCAATATATTTTGGCTCAAAATTATTGTTAATTTATTCCATTTTAAAAATATATTGAATTTGGAATATGAGTTGTCAAAACTATAGGGCCACTATTTAAAACACTAAACAATTTTTCTTTTACGTCAAAAATATAAGCGAAAATATTATTTGTGTAAATTTTATCATCTTTAGCAATTTAATTGAAAACAAATTTGAAAATATGGGTCGTGGTAAGCATTTTTCGGAGGACGAAAGATTATTCATTGAATGGCCGAATAATTAGGATCAAAGCAAAGACTACCGAAAAAGTAGATAATTGAATAAAACTTGTATCTAGTCGAGAACCTTAACGTTCGGTGCGGCAATTAAAACTGAATTTTGGATCTCGAAATGTCTGCTAGAACTGTAAGAATATGGCTAGAAGAACTAAATCTATTTAGGAGATCCTCAAGAAAAGTGCCAATGCTAAAAAAGACATCGTCGAAATCGACTAATATAAGGATTGGGATAACCCTGTTCATGGAAAAGAGTTGCGCAATGTGCTTTGGTCAAACGAATCTAAAATCAATTTAATTGGAAACGATGGTAAAACATGGGTAAGACGTCCAAAAAAGCGCAGAACTGAACCCACGTTACACTACTAAAACATTTTAGCATTAAGGAGGTAACGTAATGGTGTGGGAATGATTTTCCTGGCATGGTGTTGGGCCATTATTTTGAATAAAAAGAAACATGGGCCAATATTCAAACATAGAAGTCCTTAGTGAAATCATGCTGTCATATGCAGAGTGGGAAATGTCATTTAATTGGCTGTTCCAGCACAATAACGACGCGAAAAAAATTGATTTGAGGCAACCGAGTTGATTTAATAACAGAAAATTTATGGAAAATTTTTAAAGAAAGGATTGGACCAATTAAATCCTAAAATACAGACGAACTGTGGTAGAACATTCAAAAGCCAGATTTGTATTCTCCAATTCCGTCTCAAATTTTTATATGTTACATAAAAAACTGTGAATTTATTTGAAAATTTTGGAAACATTTTACTTTGACTCTCAATGGCACTTAAAATAAACCAGTGGCTGGAGAAAGGCTCCTTGACAACTGCTTCCTAAGATTGCATTCTAAATGCTGCCTTTTTTTAAGCGAAAGTTATCTTAAAAGCTACAGTAATTTTGAAAATAAATGAAATTAAAATCTCATTCGATTTAAATTCCACTTCATTTCGATTTGTAGAACATGCCCGTTTATATTTTCCGCGTTTGTATATTTTACATAAATTTATCTTAAAAAAAAAACAACATTCTCAAAAATGTTATCAACTTTTTAAAGCCAATAGCTGACACAATACCGATTTGGAAATTATTAAAACAGAAATGTTTATGCCTAAATTTTTTGCGGAACGCTTATACTGTGGAAATGATTGTGGTCAGTTTTTCCTGGTTTCCCCACAGGTAGTTTAACGTGCCACCTCTGACTGGCAATAAGGTGAAACTTGTTATAGCTAGCGCTATAAGTTGCTTACTCCCTGGGAGCGAAACACCTGCATTATATGTTGAACCGTCTCGATTCAAGGTGGTACCTGCATACGCCAACGAATCCGCCATGCAGTTTCTTTGTATGTCCCCGTATCCGGAAACCCAATTAAGGGTGACCAGTAAATGTCTCGCTATCTCCTCCAGAGACATCCGGAATTCTCGGACATTTCTCGATGTGATGAACACATTCTCCAGGGATCTTCTGGCTGCCTTGCTATCGGTAATAATGTGAATAGCCCTTCCAGATATTTCACCGTACCGGATGCGTCTCGCGGCTGTGCGTATGGCCATTATCTCGGCCTGAATGACACTGCAGTGGTCCGCAGCCTTATACGAATGCTTCAGTTTAGCTGCTCGGAGTATATGCCAGAACCCACACCATACAGTGTTTTAGACCCGTCCGTGAATATTCGAATCATCATAGTGGACCACGTTATGCAAAATGCTAACCCTGAAGCCAGGATCAAAGATTGGCTTGTGTGACATAATCAACATCCAAGTGCCAATTTATTTTGTTCAGAATATTAGCATGTCCGACATAGTAATCCCTCCATGCTCCAGTGGCCCTTAGTCTTACCGCCGCGTTCGCAGCTCGCCAAAATGTCTGGTGGTAACCAGTTCAAAATCGTAAACAATGCCTTAGAGGGGGTTGTTCTAATGGCACCTGTAACCGTTATCGCCACCGTTCTCATTGTATGTTCAAACCTAGTTTGTGTAGTGTTTTCAGATTAACTAAACCTAGTTTAACTGAGATCACAAAAGTCCAGTCTCAGAAAGCCGAACTAAATAAGATTTGGGTTGATAAATCACATACAGCCAAGTTCTGGAAATCAAACGATAAGGATGATTTATTTTTGAAGGAACTATCCAAATTCTTTTTACATGCGGATGTGACCTGATCGTTCTTAATAAACAAACAGTCTGGATGACCCACCGATCGATCTGACGATTAACAATTTTATTATTTCAAAGATACAATAATTTTGAAAACCTTAAATAAAATATTTTTTTGGAAATTCTCTCTTAATTCTATCCCTTATACCGCAAAAAGTGCCAATGTAGAAATAATTATTAAAGCCTAAATTTGAATAAATATTAACTTTTTGAAACAATTTTAAATGCTTCCTAAAACACACAGAACTCAGCGTAATTACGTATATACACTTACGGGCAAAAAATAGGGTCACTAATATTTTCATAAGTTTCTTAATATTTTAGTCAATTTGTGAGTAGGAGTGCCAATATATTTTGGCTCAAAATTATTGTTAATTTATTCCATTTTAAAAATATATTGAATTTGGAATATGAGTTGTCAAAACTATAGGGCCACTATTTAAAACACTAAACAATTTTTCTTTTACGTCAAAAATATAAGCGAAAATATTATTTGTGTAAATTTTATCATCTTTAGCAATTTAATTGAAAACAAATTTGAAAATATGGGTCGTGGTAAGCATTTTTCGGAGGACGAAAGATTATTCATTGAATGGCCGAATAATTAGGATCAAAGCAAAGACTACCGAAAAAGTAGATAATTGAATAAAACTTGTATCTAGTCGAGAACCTTAACGTTCGGTGCGGCAATTAAAACTGAATTTTGGATCTCGAAATGTCTGCTAGAACTGTAAGAATATGGCTAGAAGAACTAAATCTATTTAGGAGATCCTCAAGAAAAGTGCCAATGCTAAAAAAGACATCGTCGAAATCGACTAATATAAGGATTGGGATAACCCTGTTCATGGAAAAGAGTTGCGCAATGTGCTTTGGTCAAACGAATCTAAAATCAATTTAATTGGAAACGATGGTAAAACATGGGTAAGACGTCCAAAAAAGCGCAGAACTGAACCCACGTTACACTACTAAAACATTTTAGCATTAAGGAGGTAACGTAATGGTGTGGGAATGATTTTCCTGGCATGGTGTTGGGCCATTATTTTGAATAAAAAGAAACATGGGCCAATATTCAAACATAGAAGTCCTTAGTGAAATCATGCTGTCATATGCAGAGTGGGAAATGTCATTTAATTGGCTGTTCCAGCACAATAACGACGCGAAAAAAATTGATTTGAGGCAACCGAGTTGATTTAATAACAGAAAATTTATGGAAAATTTTTAAAGAAAGGATTGGACCAATTAAATCCTAAAATACAGACGAACTGTGGTAGAACATTCAAAAGCCAGATTTGCCGTTGCTGGGTGGGTTCAATGCCAAAACGTTGTAAGGCTGCACTTTCTAATAAAGGACATGCAACTAAATACTAGGATTATAATAGATTTTGTTAACGTTATTGTAATTTTTTCTAAATAGCCCTATGTTATTGTCCATTCAAAATCATAGACATAAATGGTCTTATAATTTTTTTTATTTTGTAAATTTTTTCAAGTTTTTGTTAAAAATATTAGCAACTAATTTTGCAAGGAATATAATAACAAATTTTAACCCTTTCCGTGTTTTTGTCAAATATAGTCGACATTTCATTGTACTCTGTTTCTATGCACTTGAACGATATACAAATTTAAAGTTTATTATAATATAGAGGTTGCATTTGTTTCTTTATTTTTGAGCGGAGATGGCCAAAATGAAAACCAAAATTTTTCCTGGCTTCAGCACCATCTACTTAAATATAAGATTTTTGATTTATGGCTCGACTTAAATTATTTTTGAACCGGAAAGGGTAAAGCAAAATACATGTTCGTAATTATATAAATTTAAAAATATAATATTGGAATGAGTGACCCTATTTTTTTTTGCCATAACTGTATGTATCTAATGTACGTTATTTTAATCAATTATTTTCGTTAACTAACCATATTATACAATAAAATAAATACATAATTAACTAATAAACTGAGGAATATCAATATAAAATGATAATTATACAAGCTATAATATAAAAAACAAATATAAAAATTAATTAAAGAAACAAATAGAGAAAATTAATTAACAAATTTATAAACAAAAAATAAAAAACAAATATAATCCTCCATCTGTATCTGTTGTGATGAATTAAATTGGTTAAATTATTTAATTAATAAAATTTTTAATATTTAAATGTAAACATTACCAAATGAAAAAATCTACATACTCTCTTATATCATAATCATAATTATACTCTTAGCTAAACAAAAATTATTAAATAAAATTCATAAAAAATTTAAAAAAATTAAAGAAAAAAATATTAAAAAACAGAAACTCCCCATTATAAATTATAAAAAAAAAAACAATACATTCCGTGGCAAAACAGAAGAAATTCGATACAAAAGTGAAAGTATTAGAAAATAATATTTAATTGAATAAAGAAAAAACTGTTAAATTATATAAATATTATATTATTCTGAATTTAAAAAAAGTATTTAAAAAGCAAATAAAATAAAAAAAAAAAATCATAAAAATTAAAAACAGAAAGTTAAAAATCATTTAGTTTAATTAAAAAAAATATTCAGCCATGTTCTGAAAATCGAAAGCGAGTAAAACTTAAATCTATGGAGATTTCCAGTCCATTATTTTTTTTTTTTTTTTTTTGAAAATTACCGCAGTTTTTCCTGATTTCCAGAGTAGTTTTGTTAAAGATAAGCTGATAAAGATGCATATCGTTACTTTAATATAGAAAAGCCCTAACTAATGTTTTCCTTACTTTACAGGAGAAGGAAACAACTTAATAAAAATTATAGTCTTGCAGTCACGATTTTTTTTATACGCAGTTTTTTGTTCAATTCTCTAAGCAATTTAATAAAACACTGGTTTTATGTATGATAAACTGTCTGTGAAAATAACTAAAGAGTTCATAGGACCTATGGAATCAAGTTTTATTCGTTTGATAGTTAAAGCTTTTGCAAATATCGATCCGTTCAAAGGGTTATTGTCCTTACAAGAAAACACAGAGGAAAGTTGCGCTTAACTCCAATTTATACTCATAACTTCTCCATCAAAGGTTTTCGCGATATCTTCACATAAAGTTCAATAAAAAAAAAACCTTATACGGCCTAAAGTTCTATATGTAATTAAAAATGCATTTAATCCATATTTTCCCAACGTTTCGTGAATGTTATGTTCCCTTTATCAGGGAATTCGTAAGAATTCGTATTAGCTAATATAAAATCTAATTTAATAAACAATTACATTGGCCAAACAACAAAAATATAGAAAAAAAAACCTGTTTTTCTATTAATCTATATTTATAAAACGTGGTATCTTATCTAAAAGTCCTACCAATTACCTTTAAAATAATTCTCTAACCTTTCTGATATCTTGTCCCTTCTCTGTGATATCTTAACCTGAAGTTTGAAAATCCGATTTTTCGCTATCAGGTATGTGATGGAAATCGATTTTAAAAACGATACGATTTGAAACCGAAAATATCGGTTTTAGTATCTTTTAAAATGGATTTTAAGTACATGCTCCTTTTATTTTCAGTCTTTATTCTTTTACATTTTTATATTTTATACGTTAACTGAATTGTATTCTGAACGAAAACTTAATCCTTTAATTCAGAAATGGATTTTAAAATCCCTCGAAATACATCACACCTTTTAAAAATGTTCGTTTTGAAATCGATCGATTTTCATCACATACCTGTATATTCATGTTTTTCGCCACTTTTTTTGGTAAATATGACATAATTAATTTTTAAAAGATTTAGAAAATACAAAAATTAAGTAAAAATTATTTTAAAAAAATGGCGAAAATACCATGAATATAGCGAAAAATCGAATAGTTCGAATGTCAGGTTTCCGATATTTTAGAGAAGGAACAAGTTATTACATCGAAAACCTGATGTGATGAAGAAATTCTAAATATAGATTCGGATTTACTCTGGTCCATGGTTTACAAATTTGTTGGCCTGTGTAATTGGCCCATATTTTTTGGAAAATTAATACTGTGTCGCCATTTCCATCACAGGTGTTAGATATCGGACAATGTTGGAAAAGTTTTTAAGGGCAGTTGTTTAAGGGGTTAGTTGAAAGGAAACCATCCGGCAATTAAAAAACAATACAAACGACGAAATTAACAACATAAAACTTAAATTAAAATTAAATTAAAAATATTCTCTAAAGAACTCAAACTCAAACTTAAAGCAACAATTTCCAGATTTCAGTGATTTTACAAAGGGAAAAGACGGCTGGTCAAAGTTTTTAACATTTCGTTACATTAATAAGTAGAAGTACGTGAGATTGAACATAAACAATAAACATAAATGTTTTAAGCTGAGATGTGTGTGAATAAAAATTACAAACCACCCACCCATCCACCCACCACCTTCAGTAAAAAATGTTAAAAATTTAAAAAAAAAAAAAAATTAATAAAACACAAAAAAGGGGAAAAAATTTTTTAATTCAGTTTGATTTAAAATCAATATTTTTCATTTTTTTTATTTTTGTATTAATTGTTCTTATACGCTATTTTCTCGACTGTTACCAAAAAATAAGATTAATAAAAATGAAGTTTAATTTTGCTTGTGAAACAGTTGAAATATGGTTTCATTTGACTCTTTTTTTTTTGATAAATAAGCACTTGCTTTGCAATAGTATTTTGTTTTTCTAATTACTTGTTTTTGGGTAATAGTCCATGTGTATTGTTGAATTAATACCTTTACAAGCTGTTTACATGTAGCTTAAATGTAAATTTCTCTCTTTTACCAATTTTTCTTCGTTTAGTAATGTTAATTTGTATAGAGTAAAACTAAAACGTCTTGTTAATGTGAGTTTGTTTATATAATTTTACTATTGTGTATCTTTCATAATGGCCTTAATGTCTTCGGCATCAAGGGTTTCGTATTTGAGCAAAGCCTCGGCTAATGCTTTATGTTCTTTAGAGTGTTTACGTAGTATTGCCTTGGCCCTTTCGTAGCTGTCATTGAGAATACGTTTGATTTCAGCATCCACAGCTTCCACAGTGTTTGGTCCAAGGGTCTCGCTAGGGTAAAGTCCCTTTGACGCTTCAATTGTACGTAGACCCACCTTCTCTGACATGCCCCAGTCTTTAACCATGTGCGTGGCAATAGAGGTGGCTTGTTTCAAATCACTGCTAGCGCCCGAAGTAATTTTGTCAGCTCCAAATATTATTTCTTCAGCGGCACGACCACCCATCATAGTATCCATCATAGCTAGCAGCTGCTGTTTAGTGACATGATAACGTTCTTTTTCGGGTATGTAGGCCGTGTGACCCAGAGAAGGTCCCCTTGGCATAATGGTAACTTTGTGTAATGGATGTGATTCCTAGAGTTGTCTTAAATTATTTCACCACTGAAAATTTTAAGCAACTTCTACTCACCTTGGTATAGTAGGCTACTATCGCATGTCCGCCTTCGTGGTAGGCGGTAATAAGATTGGCCTCTTCGTCGGGCAAGCGCGCTTTACGTTCAGGTCCCATTAAAACTTTATCGCGTGCTGTTTCTATATGTTTCATTGTTACAGTCTCTGCTCCATCAATAGCCGCTCTGGGAGGAAAATGTTTTATATATATTTTTTTTTTTTTTTTTTGTTAATTTAATGAACTTAATTAAATTTTTGAAATTTTGTAAGGTCCTGTCCTATGTTTTTATCATTATTTGGAATTTAGTGCTGACTTTTTTTCAAACATTGTAAAAGATCTTCTGTTGTTTACACATTTTTGTAATATTAAATAACACAATTTAACCTACTTCTTCAAATTGGACTAAATTTTCATATCGCTCCTTTATTGCAACATAGTCATATCTCAAAAAAAAAAAAAAAAAAAAAATCAACCTTGGCAAAATGCGATTAAAGTTTTTAAAAGTAATTACTCAGTTGGTAACATATTTATTTTCATTTCTATTTCTAAATATGTCCATTATTCAATGTTACGCTTTAACATTCCTAGAAAACATTTCGGGCTGAACTTACATTTGTGATGAAAAAGGTCAACAAAAAAAATGTACTTTAAACTTCAAGAAGAATTCTTGACGGAAAGTACGAAAAACAGAAGTTAGGAAGAACATGTAAATCAAATAAATAGAGAATCATTCAAAGTAAATTTCGATCTACCAAAGGTAAAATACAATTTGGTTTAAAGATTGATGTTTGACTATTGACTGCCAGCAATCGTCGATGGCTGTATGTGTTATTAAACGGCAAAACCCTCTGAAAAGATTGAGTGCTTGCAATTGAAACACGTAAGGGTGTAGCCTTTCCGTAAAAGCCATGGTTTGAGCCCAGCGGCAGTCAAGAATGAAAGATTATCAAATAAATTTAAATTAACTTCATGTTGTGAAATTCCTTTCTTCATAAAAATAATTTAACGAAAATTAAATTTGATGAACTTTAGCCTAATTAAACATATCAAAATTTGAATTAAAATCCATGAACAGTACAACAAAATAACCACAATACTAACTATTTTCAGCGTAAACGAAAAAAAATATTGTCATATATAGAAGACTGTGACCCAATTACTTAAAACTTTATAAGTCATATAAAATTAAAGTTTACTTGGTGTTGTCTGGTTATTTTTACAGAGTAAAATCTTCTTTTCGGGGGTAATGAACTTTTTCCAATTATTTGAAATATTGTAGCTTATAAACTTTATGTATTTCTCGATTAAAATGTGCATGCAGTCTCTGGCCAATCAAATGTCAAAATCAAAAACTTACCTTAAAGCAGCTTGATTAATCATATTTTCTAAATCAGCGCCAGTGAAACCGGATGTACCTCTAGCTAACATATCTAAGTCTATTTCATCATGTAAAATTTTCGAGAGATATAAAGTAATAATCTCTTTCCGTCCAGAAAAATCAGGGGTATTTACAACGACCTTAAAAAAACAGACTGGTTAAATATTTTCAAAAGGTAAAAAAACAAAATAGTCTTACTTCAACATCAAAACGACCCGGTCTTAAAAGTGCTTGATCCAAATCGTCACGCCGATTGGTGGCACCCAAAACTATAACACCAGCATTTTGATGAAAACCATCCATTTCAGATAAAAGCTGATTAATGGTTTGATTTGCGTAGGGATGTAACACTGAATTAGTACGCTTAGCGCCGACGGAATCAATTTCATCAATAAAAATAACGCAAGGAGCACGTTGTTTGGCGGCCTCTGTTAAAAAATTAAAAAAAAACAAACAAACTTGTAAAGTTCTAATTAAACCTTTAATATTTCATTAAAATACTTACTAAATAAATCACGTACACGTCTAGCTCCTTGACCCACTAAAACTTCATCAAACTCAGGACCAGCAGCATGGAAAAATGGTACATTGGCCTCTCCGGCTACAGCTCTAGCCAATAAAGTTTTGCCTGTACCAGGAGGACCCACCAACAGAACACCCTTCGGCAATTTACCACCCAAATTGGAAAACTTTTCCGGATTTTTTAAGAATTCTACAACTTCTTTTAATTCCTGTTTTGCTTCATCACAACCTTTGACATCTTCGAAGGTTACATGGATTTCTTCAGGATCAACTTCAACCTGATTGCCCAATTGAATACTTTAGAATGGAAAGAAGAAGTTATGTACATTAAAAAGCATTAAAATTACTTTAGTGGCTTCTTTGAATCGAAGAAAAACTTATACGGATAAAATTCGTATTTTTTTGAAGTTAAATCCACTTACCGAAACATGGAGCCATTTGAGGAAGAGAATAGGCTTATGAATATGCCAATGAATACTACAATTACCAATAATTGCTGAAAAACCTATTTATGTTTAAAAAAAAACCATTCAGTGTTAAAATATTAGATTATGGGGTATTATCACACCAACCTTAAGATATTTCATAGTTTTGCCTGACTTCGGATGATCTTCTGAATTCACAGCAGCTAAATAGCCCTCAGCAAATGCTATTTTTATGTTATCCTATAGAATTTAAGAAATTTTAATAATAAATAAATTTCATTTAATAACAACTATACCTGGCCCTTTTCTGTGCCACTTTCAGCTGAAGTTTGCAATAGTTTTTTTAACGTTTCGGAACTACTGGTTATTTCACTTTCAAGTTTTTGAGGATTACCACTAAAAGCAGTTCGTAATCGTGAAGCTACAGTAGGATTACGCTTTAATTCAGCGGCTATGGAACGATCTGTCTTAAAGCTGCGAACAAATTTTCTGCGAAATAAATTTAGAAATTACTTAACATGTTTTTAACAAAAATTAACTATATACATACATATGTACTTACAATTGATGTTGAGGTATTAAAGTTTGTAACAACTTGGAATACGTTTGTGGAGGCATACTCTGGGCGACAGCATTGTTAAAAGTTAATTCAATTAAATGACGTGATTTCTTCCCCTTCACTGTTTTGACTTCAATATTTTCCAAGTGCAAAAGATGTGAAGCCAAAATAGTTTTTGCCTTGTTTAACATTTGATTTAGTCGATCTGCCTCAAAAAAGTTAATGGCGGTGGCATTATGTTGGTTTACCATGTGACGCAAGTTTTTTGGTATTTTAATTATGTTCTGAGCCGATTTTACAGCCTCCGAGGTCGTTGATAAATGTTGACCATCGCGTCGTTTTCCTATCGGTCCTCTGCTTGTGTATGCTCTCCCTGTTGTTATTGTACCATTTTGCACTTTATTTTTATTTACTGTATAATAATGATGTGGTTTACGTCCAAAGTTACCCAAATACAAGTAGGGCTATTTTGCATGCGACAATCATCGATTAACATTAAGTTATTTTCAAATCAGGGTCATCACTTACCAAAGAATGTGTATAAGCACAAAACATTTTCTATTTATTATCTAAATTAATCAAAAATTTAATTTAATTTTTTCTTTTCTTCTAAATCTAGGAAATCCTTTAGAGCCAAGAATGATGATAATATACGCGACGGCAGCAAATATGTCATAACCGAGTACTCGCGCCCAAGTGTCAAAAACAAATTATTTACGAAAAATTTAGATTAAAATTAAATGAAGTCGGTACTAGATTCTCACGGCACACTGTTAAAAATGTATATGCGTACGGAAATTATTTCATTACATGTATAAATTTTCATATTATTTGAATGTGTATTCTAACATATTGAGGGAATCACCATGGAAAATTAATTCCCAGATTCTATTTGTTCAAATTATTTTATGTTTAAAACCTTATAATTTATTTCTCATGCATTTATTGCTCATGTTGAGTAACATTTATTATATTAAATTTTCATATTATTCGAATGTGTATTCTAAGTCAAATTACAATCCTCAAAAGCATTTTTACTTTAATAGTCTTATTCCTTCAATATTTTCCAGGAATATTTTGTATGCACTATCAGAATTTTTGTTTGTATATTGCTTTTGAGGATTGTAATTTGACTAAGAATACACATTCGAACAATATGACAATTTAATACCTTATAAAATTTTTAAATTTTTCTTATAAAGGCCAGTTTACACGGTAATACAATGTATTACGACTTTGTAGAGTCAAAATATGAAATTCTCTCCGTGTTTACTGCCCGTCTATACCAGAGGTAATTATTGCGACATATCGTCAGGTAATTATTGTTTAAGCCTACACGCCATTTTGGAAAAAATGAGTTAGGAATGAATTATGTATATATGACATCAATGTTCTCTATCATATTCCAAAATCCATTATTTGATATTTTGTATAGAATCTGAGATAATCAGCATCGACTTTAGTCTACATACATATTTTTTAGATTCATTGATCATTAGATTGCTACATATGACAATTTTTTGCATATGGAGCAAATTTTGCATACAAACATAGCAAAATTATACTTTACTATTGCTTTGCGCCATTCGAATAATGTACAGGGGTGAAACTCAAATTAGGTTAATTTTACCAAGATTGCAAAAATGCATTTTGTTTTTGTTTATTATTTTCCCCTCTAGGTTAATTTAAGTATCATTCAATACACGTAAGTTTTTGCACACCGTTTTAAGAAAAAGTATCTCATCCAAAATAATTATTCACTCATTTGGCAAACAGCTATACTTAGCTTTATAGATGTAATCGGATTTAGACAACTCACAGCGAAAGCCAAACAACTGTATTCCAACCCACAAGTGAAATAGAATAAAGATAACAACAAAAATTGGAGATGTCCTTAATATACAAATATATATGTACAGTATAACCCGGTTAATTACCCCACGTTTATTTACCTTGAGTTTTAAATCCCCGTGTTTTTTCTTGCATTTTTCAAAAAAAAATCCACGCTCAATTGCCTACGCTTAGTTACCCAATTCGGGTAATTGTCTTAAAAATTAAACTCCCAAAACAAAATTACACCCAAATCTCATTCGTTTAATTGCCTCAGTATTATTTGATAACAACACAGCAAGTAATGTAATCAAGTTTATATGATAATAATTTGAAAATTAGCACTAAAATGTTGTATTTATTTGAAAGCAAAATATTTCACAATTTAATATCGACGTCTGAATTATAACAAAAATGGAAATTAATGTTTGTACGGAGAATATTTATGTGGTTTGTTGGCAAACACCAAACGGAAGCAATGTGTGTGTTTGCCAATCATTTTGTGTGGCTTATTATGCCCTAGAGTTATTTTATTGAAGCCAATGTAAACTCGAGGAAAATTTTATTAAAGTCAATTGTGGGCACACTCCCATTTTCATGTATAAGTGCCAATACAGTAGTTTTCCTGTTTGACGAACCTTCGATTCTGCGAACATCGCATTTAACGAACACACAAGTTTGTTCCATTGAGTACCTTATATAGCGAACAAAAAATATTTTTTGTGCTCAATTTAGCGAACAAATAAGATTCTTGATTTTAGTTTAAAAATCATAATGTGAAGTTATTTCTAAGTATAAAAATATGAGTAGCAAAAAGTACCGCTATTTGTTTTAGGTTTTGTTTATGTAGCATTTTTGTTTGAGTATGCTGCAATGATCAGTTACGCATATTCCTTCGATCATGAAAAATATTTGGACCAACAAGTAAAACACAAGGGTGCTATCAAAAGCATCGAAATTTGTATTCAAAGGGCTCAATAAAATAAGGTTTATTTGTCAACTTTATTGCTTTTAAGAGAAATTCAGGAAGGTACCACAAAAAAAATTTTTTGTTCCAACAAAACAAACATAACTCGACAAATTTTTTATGTAAAATTTTCAAGAAAATTGAAAATTAATTTGAACCTAATTTAGGTTTTATGCTATCAGTGTAATGAATTGTAACATTTTTATTTTTTTTAATATATTATACAGTACTCAAAACATATTTCAAAATAACCCACAAAAAATACAGTTCTAGTTATTTATTTGTTCATAACATGGGTTTTAGGCATAAGTATGGCATATAACGAACTTTTCAGTTTAACGAACAGGCCTGACAAAGTACTGGTTCGTTAAACCGGAAAACTACTGTATATCCAATTATGTATTGCTTTAAGTTTTGTTATTACTTTTTTTATTGTTGAAAAATGTTAAATTTTGTTGAAAACCTTGATGATTTAGTGAATAATTATTGTCAAGGTTAATTATGCGACCTAAGTATTTTGACTAATTTTAACCCTAGAGAGATCATTTTACGAATGCACTTTCGAAATACATATTGTTATTTATTTTTAATTATCTTGAATAAGTTGCTGTGCATGTCAGACATTTCATAAACATATTTTAAGTTTTGGTATTTTTATTTAATATAAATGTAAAAGAAATCCATATTAGTTTGTTCTTAAATAATCAAAAAATACAACAATATAGCAGGTTAAAATAATGCGTCAGTTTTAACGTATCGTTTCTTTTTTTGCAACATAGTCATATCTCAAAAACCAAAAATTTTAGATTACTTAAGCAAAAGTGTTCTTCATAGTTTTTTATATGTAAAAAAAAAATCAGAATTATATCTGAAACTAACCCGAAGGGAATCCATAAGTAGACAAAATACGAACGAGCCCACCAAATACTTTTTCTTTAAGTGTATTTGTCTAAGCTTGAACTTGGCAGCACGTAGTGTTTACTCTCAGTTTGTTTATATTTTCGCACATACATTTGCTGTTTTCGTGAAAATCTGTAATAAAATATTTTTTGAAACTTTAAAACGCTGTAAAACATGACTATTTTATATAAAGTTCAGAATCATGGAGGTAGCAAAGATGGCTATTTACTGCCCAACTGTGTTTTGTGCAAAATATCTTGTAAAAATCTGGTGGCTTTTTGTGTCCACCAGGGATTACAAAGCAATATTTATGTCTGTGACATAGTGACACCATGGCAAAGTTTTAAGTTTAATACTTCGAAAAATATTGTTACAGTTTTGGAGTGGAATCAAACTGGTGAGTTGTTAATGGTTGGCTACAAGAATGGTTTATGTGAGATCTGGTCAACCAAACAACATGCCATTAACAGTTGGATTTTGCTGTACAAGGCTAATTTACCTAGTGAAGAGATATTGAGTGCAAAATTCTTTCACAATGGAAAGAGAGTATATTTTAATACCCACAAAAAAGATCTACAGGCATATTCGGATAAATTTGAAAGGATGGATTTTAGGCCTTCCATGACACATTTCGGCAATACCCCTGTAGAAGGAGTTTTTATTTTAACTTCATCCGGTTTGTTGGGAACATTTACTATCCCAAAATTATTACCACCAGCGGAAAATTTGTTAATCGGCAATTATGTTCCAACCGAATTGAACGTGTTTACGCAATCTATTGGCCTATCTAGATCTTTCATAACTCACAGCAGTGTTTCGTGGTGTCCAACCGGTAATTTTAGCGTGGCCGTAAACAGTTGGAATGAACCTTTAATTAACTGCTACAAAGTCAATATAGAAAGAGATTTGGAGGAGTCTCCATCTATCAAGTGTAATTCTTTGGCTAGCATTTTTCTGTCCAAAGGTGAAGTGGAGGGGAAGCAGGTTTCTCACATACGGTGGCGTACTCTAAATGGTGAAGAGATATTGTTTGTAGTCTATGATTGTTTAGATGGCAGTTTAATAGAACAGTGGATTTTAACAAAAAAGCACCAGGCCGTTCACAAGTTATTGCAAAAGAATAAAAGCGATTTCGTGCAATGGGAACAATGGGAAAATTCAGCTAAGCTGGCTTTATCGTCCAGGGTGAATGATATTTGTGTCACTAAACTATCTTCAGAGGCCATGCTTATTTTTGCTACACTACGAGACAATTCTGTGCAAGTTTTGGAATTGGGTTTGAAAAAAATTGGTTCCACAGTATTCGAGCGTATGGCCGAAGAACAGCATAGAATGCCTTGCAAACTACTTACATCCGATATCACTTATCTAAATCAATTATTGGTTTTATTTGACAATTTTGGTCAAATGTATGCCATGCAAGTACCCACGAATCATTATGATAAAAACTATAAAATGAATCCCTTATCTCTACCGGTTGCTTTGTTGGAATACAGTATCGTTACCGGCATAGATGCTAGTGATGTAATAATGTTAAATTTGCCAAATCTTGAAATGATGGCGGAAAAGCTAACGGAGAATTTTACGCGTCAACACAACTTCACCAGACAATATTATTATTCTAATTTTCTGTCATTGAAAAGTAATCTCTGTCGCATACAATCCAAACAACAAGATTTTGATAATCTTATAACTCTTCACTCCATTTCCATTGCATTTAAATCTTTGTTACGCCCCTCCGATTTAAGTTCCCAGGATAAAGGACCGGCAGAAAACTTGTCAATGATTTTATCTGATCCAAATCCTCAATACAATGATGTGGATAAAGTTTTATATGTTTTAGATGGTAAAGATTATACAGTTGAGCCGGCCACTCTGCAAAGTTTACAGCAACTAATTCAATGGGTTGCCGACTTGGGTTTAAATATACTCAACAAACTGCCAGAGGAAGTAATGAAAGCTAAATTCAACAAGAAGCATGGCTATGACATTAGCAGAGATATGATAGCCATAAGCGGTATTCGCGAATTGCTGGTAATGATACGCATTTGGGGATTACTTAATCCCCAGTGCTTGCCTATCTACACTAAATCTATAGAAAATTTTGATGTTTTACCTGTACTATTCAGACTTTTAACCAGACTGTATCAAAATCCTAATGAGCCAGATGACGGTTTACTGGATGAATGTAGTATACTTTCTACACAAGTTTTAATTCCTAATCGCCAGTTGAACACTCCTACAACCTTGCTTAATAGTCATGCTACTTCTAAGTTATTTCCATTCGTTTTTCAAACTTCAGTGGAACCTTTAGCTTTACAAGATCTACACTACGATGAAGTAGTGTTTGCGAATAGTACTCGAGATGATGTAAGCAACTTGCATTTGGGCTCTAAAGTTAAGTCGGTACGAAAA
Source organism: Pollenia labialis (assembly GCA_949318255.1). NCBI lineage: Eukaryota > Metazoa > Arthropoda > Insecta > Diptera > Polleniidae > Pollenia > Pollenia labialis. Next base: position 9,492,867 of record OX439143.1, on the reverse strand, counting down.
TGCATCCGTTGTGGATTTATTAATAACATTAATAGAAATACAAAGACCTCGGCTTTAAAAGCCTGGTGTCAAAGATGGCAATACTGTCATTGTGGTGGCTTCTGGTTAACAACTTAGATTGTAAGTGAATAACATTATTTTGTAGTTGTTTATTAAAATATATCTTTTATAATTAAATTATCAATATAATTAGAGTATGTTAGAAAACATTTAGACAGTGTTGTTTATTTCTTAAGTAATTAGCTGAAGTTTTCAATTATTGTACTCAATAAACTTTTTCCGACGAATCTACACATTAAGTCTTCGAATACCTTGTGAATTTTTAGATTTTAGCGTTCTATAATCAACGATTTTACCCGATTTGTATTATTTTATATATAATGCGATCAATATGTATCAATTTATTAAACAAAAGTTTTTTAGAACAAAAACTTCGAATACACAAAAACATACATACGGATTTGAGAACACCAATTTATGACTTATGCGGATTCAAACAACTTTTCGTTTTCAATTCGAGTCTAAACCTAAAACATACATACTACGATGGGAGGAGATCGTAATATTATTCCATATTTTAACCTCCTATAAATATCCATATACAAATAACTAAAAATAATGAATTTAATTTATTTGCATTACTAATTTAAAAAACGTTTTTTACGGAAAAATTGTATTTGTAAACCATTTTAAATTGAATATATATATATATCGTTACCTAAAACGCAAAACGCCCTATCTAACATTTAAAGAGTTTTCAAGAGAAGCAAAAAATTATTAAAAATTGTTATTCATAAATTGCCTTAAAATGTTTATAATTTATTTTTCTACAATTTTTCTTGTAAAACCTTTCAGTTGTTTTGACAATGGACAATGTTGCATGTTATGCAAACCGTATAGTAAGGTCTTTTACCGCGTATCATATATTATTTTGGAGATAGGGCCGTTTGTTTTTTTGTAAATAAATTCACACATTTTGGTAAAAAGATTCCAGAATTTATTGTGGACATTTGTGTCGGTGCAATACATCAGAATCAATGAAAAAGTAAATTTTTAATTTTTGGTTAGTTAGGGTCTATTGCATTTAAGGTAACGATATGTATTAATTCTTAATAGTAATTGATTATTTTGTGTGAAAATCGCTAGAATAGTCTCTCGAACTATAAATATTGTTTACCACAACACGCCCAACAAATTAAGAAATCACTAAATTATCAACACCAACAGCTGACTTTTTCCAGATTATTGGCCGGTTATTGTTTTTAACAATTTAATATAATTGTATAATTAACAGAGTTTAGCAGAAATCAAAAATGAATCCAAATGATTCCCAACAGAGGCCTCAACATCCCTTGGTAAGTTAAGCAAATACTAATCATTAGCATAATACACAATTTCCAAATACTATAATGCAATACGTAATGTTAAATTTGTGTAGGCCAATTATCAATTTTCTTCGGAAGAGTTGAGAGTTTTTCGGGAATGTAACACAGAATCGTTTTTCCAACGTTCATTGCCATTGGGTACGACATTTGGGCTGGCAGCTTACTTTGGTGTAAAACAAGGATATTTACCAGTTAGTTATACGTTTAATTTGTCCTTTTCTAATATAAAATGTATGTGGGTAATTCCATGTCAAATCGACCAAGAGTGGGACCCGACCCCTTTCGATTTGAATGAAATTTGGTGAGAAGGTTCCTTTTATCCTATAAGGAACATATATGAACGAAAAAAATTTTTAAAATTTTTTTTTCAAAAGTTACGTCATATTCAAAATGGCATAATTTCGCCGAATTAGCCGAATATGTTGAGTTTATTTTTTCTATATCTCAAAAACTACTGCACATACGAAGATGATTTGTATGTCATTTTAAAGAGAATACTTGGGGCTATAAGCAATATATTGAAGAAAAAATTTTTTTTGGAAAAAATGTAATATCTGCAAAATATTAAATTTTTAAAATGGACTAAGTCAAAAACCTAATTTTTTTTTTGCCTAATTTTTTTTTATATAATACCTCAAACTGTTCTTTAAAAATCCTAAAACTTTGAAGGAGGTGTTTTTTTTTTTTTTTTAGATATGAATTTTTTTCTTTCGCAACCTTTGAAAAAATAATCTTAAAATAGAATTTTAATATTGTAATTTTGAGCAATAAGTACACTGTGCTAATTGCAAAAAACAGACCAGCCGCACAATTTGCATTTTGCCCTAATTGGGGCACGCTGAATCCAGTGGGACTTACCGTTTTTTTAGATTGGCTCTTGTTTTCAAGAATTACCGTTATTTCGAAAATGTAAGAGGCTGCACAGCATATATTTGCGTAAATCAAAAACGGTTTAGTTTATTGAAATAACTAAAAAAACCGAAATTCGGCAATAAATAATAAAGTGGGGTTGGTCATACATTTGACCCATCTAGAAGCATCCTACGTGCCACCATGCAAATATTGCGGTTTAATAAAATTCTTTAATTTGGCCCCTGCAGCGCGCGTAGGATGCTCCTAGATGGGCCAAATGTATGACCAACCCCACTTTATTATTTATTGCCGAATTTCGGTTTTTTTAGTTATTTCAATAAACTAAACCGTTTTTGATTTACGCAAATATATGCTGTGCAGCCTCTTACATTTTCGAAATAACGGTAATTCTTGAAAACAAGAGCCAATCTAAAAAAACGGTAAGTCCCACTGGATTCAGCGTGCCCCAATTAGGGCAAAATGCAAATTGTGCGGCTGGTCTGTTTTTTGCAATTAGCACAGTGTACTTATTGCTCAAAATTACAATATTAAAATTCTATTTTAAGATTATTTTTTCAAAGGTTGCGAAAGAAAAAAATTCATATCTAAAAAAAAAAAAAAAACACCTCCTTCAAAGTTTTAGGATTTTTAAAGAACAGTTTGAGGTATTATATAAAAAAAAATTAGGCAAAAAAAAAATTAGGTTTTTGACTTAGTCCATTTTAAAAATTTAATATTTTGCAGATATTACATTTTTTCCAAAAAAAATTTTTTCTTCAATATATTGCTTATAGCCCCAAGTATTCTCTTTAAAATGACATACAAATCATCTTCGTATGTGCAGTAGTTTTTGAGATATAGAAAAAATAAACTCAACATATTCGGCTAATTCGGCGAAATTATGCCATTTTGAATATGACGTAACTTTTGAAAAAAAAATTTTAAAAATTTTTTTCGTTCATATATGTTCCTTATAGGATAAAAGGAACCTTCTCACCAAATTTCATTCAAATCGAAAGGGGTCGGGTCCCACTCTTGGTCGATTTGACATGGAATTACCCATGTATGTACCTTTGTATGTATTTTAAATTCCAGCCAAATGTTAAATATGGTGCTGTGCCCAAAGTTGTTTTAGGAGTAGTATTGGGTTATTTTGTGGGAAAATTCAGTTATCAACAAAAATGTGCCGAAAAAATTATGGCCTTACCTGATTCTCGATTGGGAGAAATTCTAAGACAGCGAAAAAACCAAGGTGGTTTTGGTGGCTACAGACCAGATCAAAACTTAAGTATGGGTATGGCTTTAGGAACATTTACTCCTAATCCCAAAGATGTCTATACAGACGAAGACATCCAACCCACTGACAAGGGAAATGCCCTAAATTTGGATGTCGAATCAAGGCCCTCCTTTGCCGGTCTCGATGACATTTATCGCCCCAATTTAGATAGTAATATTGTTTGAAACAAATAAGGAGAATGGTCATAACAAATAAAATATATACTTTTAGGTCCCACTACAACACAAGTTGATGCTGATATCCCCTTGGAATCCGTTAAGCCCGGTACAAGTTACGAAGAATTGCGTAAACGAAATCGTGAGGAATATCTGAAGAAACAACAAAGTCCATATTCAAAACCTTTACCACCTGATGCTCCAGTTATTTTGAGACAACCGGAAAGAGGTGTACCACCCAGTGCTGGCGAAGCTCCAGCTAAGAGATTGCAAACCAATAAATATGGGGACGCTTGGGTGGAATAAATCTTAAGCGATATCTTAGTACATACTAGCAAAACTTTTTAAAATATTTGGTCTTTGTTGGATATAAAGTTTGTTCCATGGTGTATTTATTTTATTACACCATGATTTGTCCTTGGCAAATTTTGTACTTCACAATTTTTCTTTGTGCTTCTATTTTTAAATTTAATAATGTGTTTACAATTTTTCTTTTCAAGTATTTTATTTCTCATTTTTTTAATATATTTTTAAAAAATATTTACTTTTTGTTAATATAAAACAATTTAATAAAAACGTATTATTTCATTTTGGAAAATGGAAGCTGAGCTTCCTACAGTTAATTACTTTATTTTTATTATTGTAAATGTGATGTTTTAAATTCTTTCAGTGATGAATAACTGTAAACTTAATTCAATTTACCAACTTCATACAAATAAGCGCCCAAAAGTTTAGTCTACAAAGAGAAACATTTATTTGTTAAAAACTATAGCATTTTTTTGTTCAAAATAAATCATAAAAAAACTTACGCCTTCAACATAATTGAAAATGTCAATTTTTTCATTTTGGGAATGAGCTCCATCGTCGCAAGCACCCACGGGCACTAAAATTACATTTTTGCCAGTCGCCTCTTGCAAAGTCAATGTTACTGGTATAGAACCACCCTCGCGTGTCATATCAGGCTCAACATTAAACACATGTTTAATTGCCTCTTTGGCGGCTTCATAGTGTGGATGGTTTGGATCTTCAGTCCAGGGTTTACCGGCACTTAACAATTTCACCTGCATTTTATTTGGTGAACCACGTTCTGCCCATTTTTTATTCAAATATTTGGTAACACATTCGGTAATGTGATCAGGATCTTGGTTGGGTACTAAACGTATAGAGAATTTACCAATTACTTTGGCAGGAATAACAGTTTTAGCACCAGCTTCAGAGAAAGCACCTTCAATACCGTGAATTGACAAAGAGGGATAACGCCATCTGTGCATCAACAATTGTGTCTTGTTCTCTTTGTGCGGCAAACAACTGGCACCTATGTCTTTTCTAAAGGGATAGAGAAATGTGTATATTTAGCAAAATTTAAATAAAAAATTTCTATAATTTTTTTCCAAGGCACATTCATAGTGAACTCGTTAGTCTCTTAATTTTTTGTGTCTGCTGAAAATTCCAAATTCGCATCAATGTGCCTTAATGGGGTTTTTCCTAATTACTTGCTTTATGCATGATTCTGAATTTTTTGAATTTCCAAGTCTTAATGCCTGTTCAACGATTTCGAACGTTGACGTTCGCATAAAAAATTTATATAAAAAACACTCAGTTTTAAAAATATTTTTCGTATAAAATTCTAAACGAACCCTTTCGTTTGAAATCGTTGAACAGGCAGTTAATAAAAATATTAAATATCCTATTTTTTTTTAGCTAAAATTTGCCTGAGCATAAAAAATATAATTCTGTTAAATTTATTTCCAAATATTTTACAAAACTTTACCTAAACGGGATAGCACCTTTTGATTTAGATTTTACAATCAGTGTTCGAAAATGAAGATTAAATATCGTTCGATTCGGTAGATTTGTGGAAAACACAAACGCTAATAGTGTTTGTGTAGTAAATCAATAAAAAAAATACGTTTCTCTGTTTGTGATCTTCGAACACAAAATAATACTGTTCTTATTCAACTCAACAAAAAGATGGGAACATTTGATTGCGTTCTGTTTTTTGTAACACTAACTTTGTTGTGTTTGTTTTGCCACATTTATGTTCGTTCGTTTAAATTTATTCCAAAAAAAAAAAAACCAAAAGCCAGCGAAATAGTTTTACACAAATAAAACATGTGCACAATATACGCAAAAGCTATTCGTGCTGTGGTCGTTGTTAAACATTTTTTATCTGCTCATTTCTTAATCGATGTAAAAAAGAAGCACTATCGAACATTAAAATATAATATGTGTCTACAGTATCACTCCAGTTGTTGTTTTATAACGACGAAAGGATCACTATATAATGTTCGTTACTTTCTTGAAAATAGTTACGAACGCTACTAAAATAGATATCGTTTCTGGATGTGTGAACCGTACGTTCAATAATGTTCTGTTTATTTTCGAACACTGATTATAACGATATAAATATAATGAACACAATTTTACGATTTTCTATTAGTTTAACCCGGCAACTTTTCTTTTGGGCTAAAAGGCAGTGTATATGAATGTACATATGTATGTGTTTATTTTTTCTAATTTGATATATTATCAACACAGAGTACCACAGAGTATACTCTGTGATTATCAGCACCATTCAGATACCACGAATACGTTTAATTTCTCAATCTCGTATTATGGATTTTCACTATTTAATAAAAGTAAAATTAATGAAATTTCCTATAGTTTATTCTAATCACATTATACTATCACCAAGACTACTATCAATTAACTTAAAATATAGAGTTCAACGTTATCTTACTTGTAATCTTCAACTTCATAATCAATTTTTTCATAAATTTCATGTTCGTTGTGAAGCAATGGGGCAATCTATGACAAAAAAAAAATAAATCATTTAATTTTAATCCACAACAAAAAACAAAATTTATGATCTCGAGTACACTTACGTCTCTTTCAATACCAGGTATTTGAATGTTGGTTTCCTTATCCACTAAAGTGCTTAGCAACCAACATAAATCAGGCATTGCCTCATGTACTGTACCACCGAATACACCACTGTGCAAATCCTTTTGAGCACACTCAACTTCCACGGTATAGTAAACCAAACCACGAAGACCATAGGTTAGACATGGTCTTGTTTTGCCCAACCAATAATTGTCAGAAATGCAAACATAATCAACATTGGCCAAGAAACTATCCTTAAGGCTAATTAAGAGATCATCTAAACCTAAACTGCCACTTTCTTCCATGCCCTCCAACACGAATTTGACATTAACTGGTATATCAATGTTCAACTTTTGATAGGCTTCAATGGCATGAATCCAACAGAGAACGGGACCCTTGTCATCACTAGCACCACGACCATAAAGTTTGCCATCTTTTTCGGTTAACTCGAAGGGTTCAGTATTCCAGCCATCGTCTTTAAGAGCAGGTTGAACATCCAAATGGCCATAAACTACAACAGTTTTTTTTTTAGGATCCTAATAGGAAGGAAGTATGTTTAATAGTAAACATTTTTTTTAAATAAATTAAAACTAATTCTGATTCTTTTACCTTTCCCAAGGTACCCAATAAGACTTTAGGTAACGGAATTTTTTTTCCATTTGGTAAAGTTTCTGTGCCAATATCAGCCAATTTAGTTTCAGTGCCCAATACCTTCAATTTATCTTCAGTCCATTTTACCATGCGATCAATTTCTCCACGTTTTTCAGGCCATGCAGAAACCGATTGTATACCAACGGCAGTTTTTAAGACATCGATGTATTTTAATTTGTTTTCCTCAATAAACCTGAAAGAAAATTTTTAATATTAATAACTTTCATTTAAATAATATGTAAGTAAAAAAGTAAAGATGCTGTTTGTTTACACCTGTATTTAAATTTGTTGAGCTATTTTGAAACTATTCGATAACTTTTTTAAATAAAGAGAATAAAACTAATTATCGTCAGCTCATTATTGACTTGACCTAAAGGTCATTCCAAGGTAACGGGTGGCCCAAAATAAACGAAGGGGTTTGAATTTGTTAAAACTTTTTATTTAAGAAATAATTATTAACTTTTTTTTCAATACAGTATATAAATGGGGAATATTTTTAGTTTGGTTATGAAAAAAAAATAACTCGTAAGTGTTGGCCTTTTCTGCTTCGCAAATTTGTGATCTTTCACACATTTTCCATAACCTTTCGCAACATTTCAAGTATTATGTTGTTTATTTCGTCGTATATATTGCTTTTTAATTACTGGATGATTCTAGGCTTATTAATGTAGACTTTTCCTTTCAAATAACCCCAAAGAAAACAGTCTGGGGTGATTAAATCCGGTGAACGCGGAGGCCAATTAAAATCACTTGTACGCGAAATAGTTCGTCAGCACAATGGATCGTTGATTTGAAAAATAGAGCTCAACAATTTGAGCACGTTGTTCAATTGAGTACTGCTCCATTTTAAATTCCCCAAGTCTTCTTAACAAAATACTTAAAAGAAAAGAAGAAAAAAAATTATAAAAAAAAGTTATTAGCAATTCAAACCCCTTCGCTAATTTTGGGTCACCCTGTACTTTAACACAAGGAAGACTCATTTGAGAGTGTAGACATGCTGCTCTATAAAAAGAACCGAGTTGTGAAAATTGTCTTCACATACAACAATAATAATTTAACGCACACATGTACAAATTTTGTCTCATATTGTTTTGCTCTACACGCAACTGTTTGGCGATTGCTGCAAATTCTTCATACAAAAACCGTACAAAATAAATTTCACTCTTGCTTTTCTTCACTGCCGTAACAGCGAAATTACCAAGCTTACAGCGAAAACCCAAATTTTTTAAACTTCATGTTAAGATATCTAAGAGAAGGAACATGTTAAACATTGATTTTAAAGGTTATTGATAAGAAATTCAGACTAAATACATACTGTACTTAAAATTGAAAATGAAATAATGCACAATAAAAATGTAATATTTCTTTTTATTTGAAGAAAAAATTTAAACATTTTTTCACTATTTTAACTAAAAATATTCAATTGAAAAGTTTGCTTTGTGTTTATCAGTTCAGTTGTCTGTCTCAATTGTTTACTTATGAACTTCTTTTAATTGCACCTTTTTCAAGTTGATATACCAAGCAAGAACGCTGTAGGCATTTAAACTTAAAATTTATTTGTTTGTTAATGATTTGCTATGATAAAGAGCTCAGAGCTGAAGTGACCAAGTTAAAAAAAAAGAAATTTTTCAGTTAAAGTAAGTAAAAGTCACTGACTTGGGTTTATTTTAATGTCATTTTAAAGAGAATAGTTGGGGCTACAAACCTTAAAAATAGGAAATCGCAAAAAAAATAGGAAATCGCACGGAAAAAAAGAACATGCTAAATTGCGTTTTCCAAACCGTAAGCGATTTAAAAACATACATTTTAACGGACGTATTCCAAATACATAGGCTAATTTTTTTTAATATGTTGATTGAAAATTATGTTAAAATAAGTTTGAACTTAATCCCAAAGAAAAAAAAAACAACACAAGCGGTTTGAACAACAACAACAAACTTTTTGATTTTCGTACAAAAATGCCCCACACGTTTTTTTATATCTTAGATCAAACCGCTTGTGTGGTTTATTTAGCCCTTTACAAAAAATGTTCCATTGTATTGCAAATTATTTAACAAACTCGTAAGCTTACAACAAGAAGATAAAACTATAAAATATCCGCTTTACTTTTGTGGTTTGCAACTATTTAATTTTTGTACTTTTTTATTAAAAAAAAAAAAAAAAAAAGATAAGAATTAAAAAAATATGTATTTATTTCTAAAATTTGTTTTTGTTTTAAATGTTATTTTCTATGCGAACGTTAACGTGTGACATCGTGGGATTGGCTGTAAATTTCAATCGTCTACCAAATACGATAATAAATATTACCAAGTCATAGTTAAAAATATTTGAAATTACAAAAAAAAAAAAAAACAATTTGTTCTTCACAAAATAACATACAAATTAACCCCCATATTCATAAAAAAAATTTTCTGATTCATAAAAGGTTTATTGTACAAATTTTCATAGAAAATTCGTTTCATAATCCTTTTATAAACCTGAAATGTTTTTTTATGAATACATATAAGGGTAAGTGTGTATGTATATATAATGGTTTGGCGAAATACTGGGGCCTAATTACCGCATTCGATATCGAATAAGCTATCGTATCAAGAAAACTATCGTATTTTTCCGCATACGATAGACACTGACGTATCGAATGAAACCTCAAGAGATGTAATGTCTTTGGTTACTCGACATCGAATGCTGTCATTTTAAATTACGATACATTTCATTCGATATTGAGAGCCATACCAAAATAAAAAATTTCGATAAATTTTGCGCGATATTGTATGCGGTGGTTAGACCCCTGACTATGTTGATATACATATCGCTCATTTACTTCAACAACCAGCAATAAATCTTAAAAATAAAAGTTGAGAAAAAGTCAAAAAAATTAAATTTGGGCGCCTCGAAAATGATTTTTTTTATAATGTCGTAGAGCAATTTTTTTTCGTATGCTAGAAGCTATCAAAAACCGATGGCGCAAAATCCACTCATTTTTCCACAAATATTAACACAAACATTTTTTAAAACTTATCCGAAAATTTCACGTTGTTTTTATTTAACATCAATTGTTATTGTATACAAGACTAGCCGTGAACGCGGCAATGCCGGCCCAGAGCTAATTGTTGACTTCTATAAAAGTAAAACTATTTCCTACAGATATTTCGTCGAAGGTTTGAAAAAAATTTAAAGCCTGATTGTTTTATTTTATGTAGATCGATCTACATATCGAACATTTGCTGCGATAGTGTCATTTTACTCAAATTTTAAGTTTCTAGCACCTCAAAATTTAATTCTTCCTTCCGCTTAGTGGGAATTAAAGAATTAAATTTACATTTTTTTTTAATTTAAATTTCATAAAAATCCGTAAGATAGTTTCGAATAGGCAGCAATTGCCGATCTATCCCTTCATATTCCTAGATTTTAAAAAAATATAAACCCTGTGTGTTTTATTTACGCTGATCTTTTAACTATAATATAATTCAAATTGGTTAGATATTTTCGGAGAGGCAGTCATTCTCCCTATGCCACCCTTTTGGTCCTAGTTTAACAAAAAATAAAAGCCTATATTTCCAATTTCATCAAAATCGGCTCAGCTATTTAGCCGAAAAAAGCCACAAAAGTCACTTTAGCATTCGGTCAGGGGACGGCGAGCAGACAGATAGACTGGAGGCGGATTGCACAGTGAACAGCGTACTCAGGTTAAAATGACTTTGTGTTTCTTTTGAGTATGAAAACTTGTGCTTTAATAGATCTTTCTCGTCTAAACGATAGTTATTTTTTTTTTAATAAAGGAGGTTTAGCGCTCATGGACCCTTTCCTAAGCACTTTAGTGGAACCTTATATAGCCTATGTGCGGTAGGAGGGAGGTTCCATTCATCATTTTGTGGAAACAAATTTTAAAAGCATACAAATTTTTCAGTTTTGGCTACGGTCTAAGGTTAAAAATTGACTAGAATTTATGTACAAATTTTGGAGCTAAATTAAAATTGAAATATGTATTTAAATAAAGCTGTAAAATGCCAAAATGGTTACACTGTTGTTTACCAGTGAAATTTATGTTTTTATTAACCAACACAAACCGTCAAAGCCTTAAGTATATGGCTAGATTAAAAAAATAATATTAAATATGTGTACTAGGGTATTCATTCGGTTAACCGTTAACCGATTAATTACTTCGTAATTTTCGAGTAACGATTAAACCAGTTGATTTCAGTCGATTAACCGAAATTAACAAAATTTTTTTGTTTTTTGTAGTATTATAACATATTTTTTTGTGTTTTTAATTATTTGTTTCGTCTCATAGAAAAAAGCCATATCGAGCCCTAATAGCAAAAATGATGTAACCAACAACATTTTAGACTTTTGTTTTTTGATGAAAATCGATAATTTTTGATCATTTGCATCATCTCTAAAAATTTCATATCTCTGGGTACAAAATAAGAGCAAAAGCAATTTCAAACGAACCCTTAGCCTTGAAGCAAAAATATTTTAAAAACACCTTCTCCTGTAAAATTTTATTTTTGTTGGTTACAGCATTTTTGCTTTTAGGGCTCGATATGTTGGAAAATATTTTTTCCTACAGTTGAATTTTGTAAACATGTGCAATTCGAAAACTTGTTTTTATCATTCTTGAATCTGTGTTATAGGTTGCTTCCAATTTCTCCAACATCTTCGATAAGTGCAATAATTTTTTCCTAGTCAAGTTTTATCAGAACTAAAGAAAAGAATCGCTTAAATCCTAAACATTTAAACCAAATTAATTTTCCAAAAGATTATTTTATAAGATCTTGGGGGTTACTGCGTATTTCGATTCGAAAGAAATAATTTAGGAGTTTGAACAATTTGTACTTTGTACTACGATTTTCGCAATCGCTCGAAACGATGGGAGAGGTTGTATTTAAAAAAAATGGGAAATTTGATGAACACTTTGTGTTCGTAATAGAGAGTGGCAGTTAAGAAAGGGATTTTTTGTTTTCAATAAAGTATAAAAAACGTCCGTTTATTCGAAACAAATATTACGAAAATCGTAATACAAAGTACAAAATATACGAATCCGTAAATAATTTCTTCCCCCCTTAAACTATTGAAATAATTAATAAAAAATCTCACAATTTATTTTTTTAATAAATATGTACATAAAAATATTATGTAGGTATAAATTATAAAATATGTTTTTCTTATTTATGAATTACTTTTTTGTTTGCTCGTTTAAGTGGTGGAACAAGGCACGAAATGAGATAAGATTTTGCAAAAATTGGTTTTATTCGACTGGAAATCACGCTGTAAAATTTCGTGCAGATCCGTCCATAATTTACCTTAGGCCACATAAAAACCCTACTAACGAAAAACAGTTTAGTACGCCTAAGACCATAATTAATAATGCTATCATAACAAAATTTGGTACGTTATAGTTTTATAGTACTAGAAATTACACTGTGAATTTTCGTGAAGATCGGTCTATAATTTAACTTAGGCCCCATCTAACCCTACTCTCGGAAAACAGTTTAGTTCAAAATAAAATTAAATACTTCACTACTCATACTAATAAATTTCGTGATGCCCGGTTCATAATTTACTATAGGCCCCATATAAAGCCCACTGAGCTGTCGGTGGAGGGTGTCAAAGATTCGGCACAGCCGAATATAGCACTCTAACTTGTTTTTACTAATATACTTCAATAATAAATAATTTTTGCATTTTTATTAATACAAAACTTTATTAATCGGTTAACCGATTAATAACAACCTAACCGATTAAAGCAAAAGCCCGATTAAATGAATACCCTAATGCGTACAATATATCTGCCATTGATAAGTGAAAACTTTTATTAATAAACTAAAGTGTTTGTGTATATGTATGTATATAAAAAAATTTTACCAAGATGCATTTCAGTAGTATTAGACCCCTATTACTTTTCTTTTTTTTATATATATGTATGTATGTATATAAAAAGAATTAATGAACCCTAAGCCATAGATAAGTTTTGAATTTTTTTCAATGCAAAAACAATAACATTTAAGACATGACTAAGTATTATTATCATCTTTTATTATACATAAATAATTATTATAAATTATTATAAACAGTACCAACCACCACAATGTACAAATTCATTTTCTATATGTTTATCAGCAAGAATTTAAATATTTTTATTATTTAATATTTAAACAAAAGATAAAAGTTAAAAATTTGATAAATAGAAAGTTCGTGTAAATAACATTTCTAAAAAAAGATATAATTTTTTGAATACGTATCTTAAAAAATTTATAAATTTGCCCTTGAACCTGTTTCGCGGGATTAATGTCATGTTCATTGATTTCGAACGAAGTATTCGCCACTTAACTTGCGTGAAGTTTTCGTTCGAATTCGGTGGACAGGCAGTTAAAGCGTCAGCTTTAAAAAAATATTATTTGCATTAAAATTAATTTTTTTTATATTAAATTTCGGCAAGCGTATGAAGATATAATTGTTTAAGTTAGATAAAGAAATTTAAATTGTTTAAAACAATTAAATAAAGGCAGTAATAGCTTTCATTTAAAACTATAATTGCAAATTTGTTTTTTATACACCGTATCTTATTAGAAAAATTGTGTTTTTCTGATTTTATTACGCTAAAACAAATGAATGAATACGTATGTATGTATGTATGTGTTTTTATATTCCTAATTTTATCACGTTCTTTTGCATACTTTATTACGTTTTTTATTTAGTTTGTCTAGTTATAAAATATTAAAAAAATTAGATTTTTTAAGGTAACCTTTTGTTGTGAGTATGTATGTATGTATGTATGTACAATCAAATAAAAAAACTGTACACTAACTTAATGAATTTTTTAAAACACAAGCTCTAAAATTTCTTTTAGTGTTTGTGAATTTGTACCCAATCAAAAAACGGTAAACAATGATCGTTTACTAATGAACACAAACACTAAGGTAACGTACCGATCTTAATTTAGCGTACGTGTAGTATTCATTTAGCGTATGGATTGCATTTTTTAAGAATATAATCCTTTTTACTTTATACGTCGCCTGATATGCAGGTTTTCTTATAAGCTCCGTTAACACAAAGTACAAAAGTTAGTCAACTTTTAACTTACGTTGAAAGCAATCAGTTTGTTTTTTAATTTGTTTTAATTTAATTTTTGTGATGAATAAAAATAAATACAAAATAAAACAAATAAAATTTTCTCGGTCTTTATTATATATCCGTCAACAAAGTATTCGGATGAGTCCGATTAAAAGAGCACTATATGTATATGTACGTATGTGAATAAAAACTGTGATGGGAAATATTTTTCTCCAGAACTGGCTGGACGGAAATTAAATAAAGTATGTATCAGAATAAGATAGGATTAATTACACTGTACTCGCAATTTACACTTTTTTTTAGACAAGCTGGGCACTTGGCGTTTCAACATAATTCGGGTACGCTTATTCCAATGGTGCTAACCGTTTTCGAGATATAGTTAGGTTAAGTCTCTTGAAATTACAAAAAAAAACCGAAATTCCGCAACTAAAATTCCTTTACCTTCTACCTTCATTCATGAAAGTTCACAAAAATTAAGGGTTTTCTTCAAAACATATGCCGTAAGCAGTGGTAAACATTTTCAGAAAACTTCATGTTAACCTTCATTGTCGTTTTTCTCCACTGCGACTTTTTGGCATATGTGCCTTACTAATAATGAGCTGCCGATATAAAGTACAACGGATTCTATGGGAATTGGCATTTAGTGCTCGCGTAGAGTACTTTTATGAATCTTCAAAAAAAGACCGTTTTCAAAATTTATTCGATTTCAATTTTCTCTAATTCGATTTTCAGAATATGGCTAATAAATTAGCATTTAAAATATATTTCTCAATATATTAAGTGTTCTTTTTTAAGGGGGTTTTCTCCATTAAGAAAATGTTCTTCCTATCTATAGAAAAACGTATTTTTAAATTGAGCTGGGGCCAAAATATCTCAGTCGATATCGATATATCGAATTCCGTAATTTGGCCCCAGCTTATTTAATTTTTTTCCGTTTTGTACAAGTGAAAAATTGAGAACTGTTGAAGAAAAAAATTTTTATAACATGCCATTGATATCTATGTAACTATTCCTTTATTCCAAATAACAATAGTTATTAAAATAATATTTGTTTAAGTGTATAAATGCAACAAAGAATTTTCAACATCATTTTATAATTTTTTGCTACAGGGAAATTTTTATTTTATTTAAAATACTATTTGTTTAGCCTTTTTATTGTTTGTGATCATGGTAGAATAAGAACAAGGTAGGTTCGTTAGGGAGAGTTGTCATAGCTTGTTATTATTCTAACATGGTTTGTGATATTAAAAGCCTTCAAAGTCAAAACGCATTGCTGGATTATTTTATACTCAATATATCATTTGTTTAAATATGTACATATTAAAACAACATGTACATTAAAATAAAATATTTACAGGGGTGTGCTGGAAATTGCAAATGCAAAATGCAAGAATTTGGAAGTTGTTTTTAATTAACTTTAAACCTTATTCTTATAATTTTTTTTTTGTTTAAACTCCTGTTTAATAGGGAAATATTTGTTTAATATTTGTGATAAATTGTTGCTCTAAATTAAAAATCAAAAACTTGTATTTTCATGATTAATTATACCGTTATTGACAAAATTTCATTTTGTTTAATGTTCTTTGCTTATGCATATCCTCCAAAAAAATCAAAAACCATTCACAGACAAAGTTACATTTTTTAAATTTTAGTGATACAATATTTGTATGCGGCATTTTTGATTGCAAGTCCAAATTTTGCACTATTTGAATTGAGTGCAGATTTTTGCATTCAATCTGCGTTTAGTGATAGTGAAAAAATTTGCAATATCACTAAAAGTTTTTTAGTGGTAGTTAAAAAATTGCAATCATCACTTAAGCTGGTAAAAAAGAGTGCAAACTAATTTCTTTGCAGTATTATTTAGTAATAGTGCACTGCTGATTTAAATCAATATTTAGTGCACTACCCCCAACTATGTTGCGTTTTACGTTTGCGATTTCCAGCACACCCCTGTTAAATTTTTAATATAAAATATTATAAATCTATATACATATATAAAAATGTTTGTTTGTTTGTTGGCTTATAGAATCCTAAACTACTGAACCGATATTCTTGAAATTTTTACAGTAAAATAGGCTACTTATTTTTTCGATAGGGGCAGGGAAATTGGTACCCCCATAGGGTGCCAATATTAAATACCGCATATCTTAAGAGCCGCTGCACGCATTTTGTTGAACTTTTGGTAGTAGGATCTTCTGAGCCCCAAAATTAAAATAAAATAGCAGTGTTTAATATCGCATATCTTAAGAACTGTTATAGTGAGAATGTTCAAACTTTGCAGAAGTCACTCTTATGGTATACTACACTTTTGAAAATAAAAATAAATCGGGTAGGCGCAACTAAAGAACTATTAAAGGGAGAGTCTTCAAACGTAAACTATAAATTTCAATATAAAAATGGGTGGGGTAGACAGAGGAGGAGCACTTTTTTCCAATAAGGGCTGGGGATAAGGAACCCACCATAAGATGCCAATATTAAGTATTGCATATGTATGTTAAGAGCCGCTGCACCAATTTTCTTGAATTTTTTTTCAGTAGCATCTTCTGAGCCTTGAAATTGAAATAAGACAGCAGCAGGGGAAGTGGTGTCCCCATAGGACGCTAATGTTAAATATCGCATATCATAAGAACTGTTTTAGTGAGAATGTTCATACTTGGTAGGAGTCACTCTTATAGTAAACTACACATTTGAAAATAAAAATTAAGGGGGAAGGCGCAGCAGGAGCAATACCCCCATAGGATGTACATATATATTAAATATCGCGTAACTGAAGAACTATCTTAGCTAGAGTCTTCAAACGTAGTTAAAGCCACTATTATAGTGAACTATAAATTTTTAAATAACAATCGGCGGGGTAGAGGAAGGAAGAGCGGTACCTCCCATACAACGAAATTAATAAATTCCGAATATCTGAAGACAAATGTCTTCAAGTTTTATAGGATCCACTCTTATGGTAAACTACACCTTTCTAACCCGGCTCTTAACAAAGGCAATTAATATTTTATAATTTTTAAGTGCCGGTGGTACCTCTCATACAATAACAATAAAGATTTCTTCATAGTTGGAGTACTGTTACAGTGAAGGTGTTCCAATTTTTTACAAATAGCTTAGACAAAAATACACAACATCTTCCAAAAGTAGGTTCAATAGGAAAAGTAGTCATGGCACCTCCCATACGAACACATGCGATTTCTGTATACATATCAGTAGAGCGTTTTCTGTAAAAGCAATAAAATTTGGTACAAGTTGCTTTGTTTTCAATACACGAGATCTGTTTTAAAAAAATTTTACTAATTGTATTTCGATGGGGTAGCAAAGCGCACCGGGTTAAGCAAGTTTTAAATATAAATTTTAAATATAAAATATTATAAATTTTTAATGTAAAAATTTTTAGTAAACTTTTATTTTTTTGAATTACATTTTAATCACATTTTTATTACTCATTATTTTGAATTAATTGTATGTATCCGATTAATTGGGGTTAATTAGAAATCAATTTAAATAAGCTTTTTCCTTTTTTCAAAATATTGTCTTGGATTTAATGTGTGTATGTTAATTTTTGTGTGTAAAAGGCACAAATTATGCTAATTATGATTATTTTTTTCTTTAAATTTTCCGTTTATTATATTGTATTGAACATGAGCAAAAACAATGACAAGTTTGAGACACCGATTGAAAAATCTATAGGTAAAATTTATATTGGTTTGATCTAGGTAAATCGATTTCGATTCCAATCGAAAATCGAAAACTTAAATTTTATTTAAACTAACAAAAATATGCTACTTTGAGTAACCCATAATAAATGAATTCAAACACAAAAAACTGTTAACTTTTTAAAATGTAACGACCGTTATTTTAAAAAAAAATTTTTTTTTTGGTAACTAATTTCTTTAATTTGAAAATAAATCCATTCCTTAAACAAAACATTTCAAAAAATTTAATCAGATTTTCAGATTTTACAATACATACATGATGTTTGTTTCGGACATTTGAAAACAGCACATTTATAAAGTAACGACCGTTACTTTTTTGCTTGAACTTTCGTAAGTCCAAAATGGAGCAATCCTCGTGGCATATTTGGGTAGGTTGGAATTTTATTTAAAAAATCTCCGAAAATCGGTAACGACCGTTACTTTGGAAACACCCATATGCGATTTTATACTGAAATCGGTTGGATATTAAAATTCATTTTTTTTTATTTTTAAACCGACAAAATATGTGGATGCACAATACAACTTGAAATTTTTTTTTGTGTGTTAATACGTGTGTATGAATGTTTATGCAGTGCGTCATGTTTAAAGTTAAAAAAACAATTGTAGTTTTAAGTATATACCTATTAGAACCCTTGGTATACTTCCAACTTTAATTAAGGTCCTCTTGTTCTTCAAAAATTAAAGTCAGCAATAAACAGTGAACAGAACAATCTTAAACAAAAACATACACTGAAAGTGAGCTATGTGAAATTATAGAAACACAACAGGTGAATCAAATCATGGCATTCTGTTGAATTACGCTGATAATAAAACAGACCAATGTGCGATAAAGCTTATTTAATAGTTACTTAAAACAGTATTCACCGAACAAGAACTATAGTCATCATCCTTTGAAATACTATCCATATATTGAATAATTTGCAATTTTTTGAAATGTATATAATTTTTTATTAAAAATATCGCAAAAATTCAGATTTTTTTTATAATTTTAATCAAGAACACAATTTTGCATTTAAAACAGAAACAACATTTTTTGAATTTGTAATTGTTCGAAAGAAAGAATTCTTTCGCACGTCGGAAATAGGCTATTAGTACATAACTATTTGGAAAAAAAATTCAGTTTTTTCCCATTTGTGATGTATGGTTTACTTATTGCAATATGTATTATCTTAAAACATTTTGAAATCGATTTTAAAATCAATTTTTAGGTGTGATTAATCGATTGCAAAAATTGAATTAAAAAAAATTAGTTTTTTTTTCAAAATGTTCGTTTTTTTCAAAAATTTAACGATATATCTTAAATAAACCGCAAAAACTAAAAACAGATTTACCTAAGTTTTGAAAAAGTTTTTGTTTAAAATTTCCCGGGAGTCCCGGAATTAATTTCCGAAAAAAGCGGAAATTGATAACAACTGAATATCCCGGGAACTTAAAACAGCATTATAAGGTTGATTTTATTTTATGCAATCATCCGTTATGTACTGTACCGTTAGCGAATACCAAACAATTTAATACCGTTACCGAAAAACAAACAGTTTATGGCTTAAATCTAGTTTACCGACGCAGCTCCAAATAAAAAAAGTACCTAGGGTGATAAAAAATTGAAAAATAAGAAGAAAAAATTTAATAAAAATATTGGCGCAAACGCTTAGTTTTCGAGTTATGGACGTTTTTAATTTTTGATTTGGCTGAAGTGCAGTTTACGGAGCTACGAAAATATAAAAAAAATAGTCCACCCGATTCAGAATAAAAAACCCAAAATTAAAATTTTAGGGGGCTGAGGCCCGTGGGCCCACTGGAACCAAAAAACTGCCCCCGCTCACTAAGTGATAAGTGTAGGTACTCAAATTAAAGGTAATTTGCTTACGATTTCAAATATGAATTTTGTTTTTGTATTCGCATATTATTTTCCTCTTTAGGTTAATTTAAGTATTTTTTAGGTGCAGAAAAGTTTTAGTTAGCAAAGTCGGTGTTTGTTATACCATAGATGAGAAAATCCTTGCGCCCGGCCCGGCTATGCAGAGAAGCTTTAGTAGCAAAGACGGTGTTTGTTATACCATAGAGAAGAAAATCTTTGCGTGCGGCCGAAGTCCGGCTATGCAGAGAAGCTTTGGTAGCGAAGCCGGTGTTTCTTATACCATAGAGAAGAAAATCTTTGCGTGCGGCCGAAGGCCGGCTATGCAGAGAAGCTTTAGCAGCGAAGCCGGTGTTTGTTATACCATAGAGAAGAAAATCTTTGCGTGCGGCCGAAGACCGGCTATGCAGAGAAGCTTTAGTAGCGAAGCCGGTGTTTCTTATACCATAGAGAAGAAAATCTTTGCGTGCGGCCGAAGGCCGGCTATGCAGAGAAGCTTTAGCAGCGAAGCCGGTGTTTGTTATTCCATAGAGAAGAAAATCTTTGCGTGCGGCCGAAGGCCGGCTATGCCGAGATGCTTTAGTAGCGAAGCCGGTGTTTGTTATACCATAGAGATGAAAATCTTTGCGTGCGGACGAAGGCCAGCTAAGCATGAAGTTTTTGTTTGCGGCATTAGTGTTTGTTATTTTATAAAATTTTTACCTATTACACTTTTATTTAAAAAAATTATACCTACACTTAGTACACAAAAACTGCAATGTGAGCTTAAGAGTTAACATTTTTTAAAAAAATTCTATATATCTAGAAAGATCTAGTCAAAACCTTCAAAATTATACCAATATTGGCCATATACCTTTAGAAATGTAGTGGAAAAATTAATATTTTTATGAAAACTAAAAACGTCCATAACTCGAAAACTAAGCGTTTGCGCCAATTTTTATATTTAATTTTTTCTTCTTATTTTTCAATTTTCTATCACACTAGGTACTTTTTTTTATTTGGAGCTGCGTCGGTAAACTAGATTTCTTCCCAGTTTATTACCGATACCGAAGATACAAAAAAACAAAAACTTTCCTTCTGTTTAGAAGAAACAAGAAACTTTTTTAGATGCACAAACGCAGTGAAATTTCTTTATCGCAATAACATACATACATGGTATTTATGTATGTTGTACATACATATGTATATTGTAACTGTGGGCGTTATATTTTTACCACACAAATATAACAAACAGCGTTTATTGAATAATTATTAGAAAATAAAAATTAATTTAGTTTACCACAATATTAATAGATTTTTCACTTTATTTTACACCTTCTTTTTTTGCAATTCCCCCGAATTGTTTAATTTCACACTTACTTGAATAACTGGTTAAGATCACTGGGTAATTCAGGCATTTTTGTATGAATTTTTTGCACAAATTAATGAAGACAGTTTAAAATTGGCTAATAAGAATTAATATTATGCACAAACACACACGAATGAACTAAATTATAATTGTTTAGAGAATGCACAATAGATATTGGTTATTGAAATAAGCTTTACCGGCAAATTAAATTATCCTGACCACTTTCTTCCAGTTTTTTTAAAGAATGTTGATGGAAGCAATACAAACACCGCTTAAATAGGCTGTCAAAATCATTGGAAATAAACAGATGGCTTTATTATGCCAGATGATCAAAGCGAATTGAAGTAAATTCGCTTTGTCACATGATTTTTAGATCTAGCAGTGATGGAAAACTGAAAAGTTGAGACGGTACTGGCCACCAAGCAAAATAGTACTTTTTATATTATATGTATTGATAAATAAACTAAAAAAAAAAATTTAAATAATATAAAACTAACATATTTATTCATTAAATAAAAAATATACAAAATTTATGTTAACACATGTACATATAGTTTTTAGAATTTTTAGAGTGTTCTTTGGTATTTGCAACTTCTTAATGTGATATCCCCGGCCAGCAGGCCGTTGTATATAGCTCAATCCACCAACATTACATAAGGCGCACTTTTTGAAATTCAAATTATTCTTAATTTACCATGAAAGCTTTTACCTATATTCGAAGCAAAAACTAGCATACAATTTTTTCTCTCTAAAATTGTACAGTTTTGAGTTTATAAAAGTACACAATTTAATTTATTATTTAGCCATTGCAGGTAGTCTCTATTATTTGCAAAATTTCAATGAACTATTTTAGTTTTTAATTCTCAAGCAAAAAGTTTATTATTTTCAAGTGGCATGCAAAACAGATTTATTGACTAGTGGTGATAAAAATAGTAAATACTATGTAATACTGTTATCGAAACCATGTATTTATGTCCCAATTCACACCATTGGGTTCATAACTCTTATCCTATTAAACTGAATTTGCTGGATTAAATCCCTAAACTGCTTATGATACCTAGAAGCAATTTGACAACAATGTTGTTCTTTTCTTTTGAGTTGTTTAAAAGTGAGCGTGGTTTCAACGGACAGAGAGATGCAGATGGCTAAATCGACTTGAAATTACTAAAGGACCCAATATATGTGCATTTTATGGGGTCTGAGATGAATAATAAAAAAAGTTTCACACAGAATGATAAATTTAGAATACCCTAATTCTCCACTATTGTTGAAGGGTATACAAATTGAAATGATGAATTTCTAAGTAGGAATCATAGCAAGGGTACTAAAACTGACGTGGGATTACCATGGTGAGGAGGCTTCACTGCCTCCGAACAGTGAGAGTCCTCCATTTCTGAGGACAATCGCGCCAACTCATCAGCCATTTCGTTGCCGTTGATGTTATGCGGCCCCTACACGTTGCAACTCGTCGTACAAATGAGTTGAATGAAAATCAAATTTTTTGATTTTTTAAGTTTTCCTTTTCATATTTGAAAATTACTTCGCAACTCAATACAAAAAGCTTGGTGGCGTAACGTGCATAAGGTAGCCTTTTCTATGGAAATACTTATATTTGTTCTTATATTGCCCAACTAATTGAATTATGTGGAGAAAATCAACAATAATAAGTGGTGGTTCACTCTCTTCAAGTTTTAGCCGTCAAGTCTTGAGCTTTTAGTAGAGAAGGGAAAAGAGAATGCCATATATTTTCCCCTCTCTCCTAAAAACTCAAGACTTGACTTGTTAAACTTTATGTGTGTGAACCGGCACTAACAGCAATAAAGTACTCAATAATATTGAAAAATGCATAGGTAACTTTAAACGTTACGAATTTTGTATAATCTTTATTTTTACATGGCGTTTACATTTGCCAGTACTGGCAAGACAGTAGCAATACATGCAAATGTTTTCACTAATACATGCACACTTTTCCAACTGTCTTGCCTACTGTCTAGCAAATTTTTCAGACAGTAACATTGGACAGTGATTTGACATTTGCTTACAGTAATCTAAAGTTTTGTTAGCAAAAGAAAAACAAAAAATCAAAATGTAAAAAATAAATATATTCTGTTTTTATTTTGAATGGTTTAGTTAAGTGTTATGTTTGTTAAAGGTGCTATCAGATGAGATGTATTTTACATATATACTGTCACTTTTCTTACCCATATGTAATTCCGTATGTATGTCAAAATTTCCATTTTACATACGATTCGTAATTTTTGCTATCACACCTGCTTATGTTTTTCCTTATGACATAACCTATAAATGTAAACAAAAGCTGACTTTTTAACGTGTATAAATTGTTTTAATTATAAAGCTGCTGAAATTATAAAGTTCTTAAAAGTAAAATAGATGTAACAACTGCTAATACAATATATTTTTACAATACATATTTTCAAACAATTTCGGTTCAAAACGAACCAGCTGCTTTGTTTATGTGCGCCACAGGAAAATAGAGCGTGTTCTAATCGAAAAAATTACATATGTATTTCCACATGTATTTTACACATACAAAGTTTCATATGTATCACACAATGTGTACAACTTTTACAGATGGAAAATTTGACAGTACATATGTAAAATACATCCCTATATAATTATTTTAAGCTATTTTTAAATTTGTTTAGTTAATGTAAGCCACCTTTAGCAGGACTTGCACTGCAACATTCACGTTTGACATATTTTTAAAAGTGAACTGTCTTAACTACTGTCTGGACGCCTACGTCACGAAGACAGTTAGCAGCATGATACAAATACACAAGGTAGTTCCACTTCTCTCTCAGAAATTATTTTTTGAAGTTTATCGGAATTATTTGAAGCTTGATACAAATAAAAACTTCAAATAATTCCAATAAAATTCAAAAAATAATTTCTGAGAGAGAAGTGGAACTACCTTGTGTATTTGTATCATGGTTAGCAGTGTATTTGGCAACTAATATGTATTTTCTTATTGTGTTGCCAGTACTGTCAAATGTAAACGCTGTGTTATGTATGTTGGCTTAACCCCAGGTCTACACTAAAGATAAATATCTCAGCAAGTTGGCAATAACGGCGACAGAATAGCAGAGCAATATTAATTATTGCTCAGTAGCTCGTTTCTGTATTTCTCGCAAACTAAAATTTCTCACATGAAACAAAAAATTCCTTATGTTACCTCATAGTTTGAAAAAAAGGTATAAGGTATATATGAATTTACTTGTTTCAAGCATTAATTTTTTTTCATCCACTCAGGACATTGCAAGTTTATATATCTAATATAAACGAAAAGTAATCAAAGTACCAGATGTAGTAAGACAAAGTTCCAAAAACCACCCCCTTAAAATTCTTATTCAATCAGGACCAAGCATGTTTAATTTTATCTTTATAGGTCGAATATTAACAAAAATTCAAAAAGTACCAACATTTCTCATCTTATAGGTTCTCATTTACTTAGGACCCTGCACCTATAATATTATATTTCTAAGTTCAATATACGGAAAATTAAAATATTATCACAAGCAGCACAGAAAAGTAAAAGAAAGATATTTAATATCTGTTATCGGTTATGAAAAATGTTGAATAAGACAAAACCTTGTTAATTCGAAAAAATCCAATTTTTTATTTTTATGTGTTTTTCATATTGTCAGATGGTCGCATGGCATATTTTTACAAAAATTGAGTTTTAAATGAATTCTGTTTAACAAATACTTTGACTTACTTGAATTACATTTAAAAATATTGGGATAATAAATGGTATACAGTACTTTTCGCTTATATTCCACTACTATAGTTGGATAATAAGTGAATCCAAGTATAATCATCATTTGGGACTATATACAAATTATTTTCTTAAATAAAATTACCCTTTTTAAACAAAAGAAATTTTTATTTAAAACATAATCAAATATTAATTTAATTTAAATAAATGGTTAAAACAAAAATCTTTTTTATCAAATTTATTTTTGGGAATACAAAATTTATTATTAATAAGATTTCTGTGTGACGTGCTAAATTCCCAAATTTTAATATATGATAAATACACTA
The DNA here is from genome assembly GCA_949318255.1 of Pollenia labialis. Classification (NCBI taxonomy): domain Eukaryota; kingdom Metazoa; phylum Arthropoda; class Insecta; order Diptera; family Polleniidae; genus Pollenia; species Pollenia labialis. Next base: position 9,467,592 of record OX439143.1, on the reverse strand, counting down.
ATATTTATTGTTGAACTTTCAGCTTCTATGCACATTTTCCTAGTTGCTTATATCATTTGTACACTTGCATACATTTCGGAGGAACGCATGGAAGATGTTGAAAATGTGAAATACGCTTTCACACTCCAAACATCTACTATCAATAAAAAATGCCACCATTTCTAAAAAAAAGCTTTCTAATGTATTTTGACGCGTTTGAGCTTTAACTTTAAACTTTTTAATGCGTTGTGTATTTTTGGTAAGTAATCAGCTGACAATAAAAAAGAATAATTTAACAAACTTGTGAATCATGATAGAAAAACTTATTGGAGAGGTTTAAAAACATAAAATATATTTAAAAGGAACAAATTCAATGAAATAAAAAATCTTGATACATTTTCGAATCCATTTTCAATGTACTAATAAGTAAACAAATTAAAAACAGCTGACAGGAATGGCTTTTGTAACGCGCGTTGTGTAACTTGCAATTTTTTATGCGCTAAAGTTTTTAAACGTTCGACAAACGTCGACGAATTAACGCGTGTTGTGTACTTATACCTTAAAGGTGTTTTAATATCAATCCTGAAAATTGGGCATAAAACACATACATGTTTAAAATCGTTTTGAATACAAAATTCTTTTGTTTACTAAAGGCTAGTTTACACTATTATACTTTGTATTAATACATATCAAAAACTCAAGTCTGATAGTATGAATGCATGTGTGATGAAAATGACAAGTATTAAAGAAAACATTTTGACATCCCATACGACTTCATCATTTTTTGAAAAATTTCAAAACAATAATACTTTTCATTGGATCAGGGTTGCAATTTATTTTAAGTGTGAGTGTTTATACTTTGTGTGATGGTGTGATTACAAACTGTCATGTTAAATTAGATTTTTTGACAGTCGCAACAAAACTCTTTAGATTTCTATCTCACAAAGTATTATGGAATACGTAAGGTTTGTGAGTTAGTGTAATCTAGCCTTAAACACTTACAACTTAATTCACCGATGTGATACACCATAATTCATTTTAAGTTTCCATTGGAAAAACTTTGTGCCGGTTCACACAAGTCAAGTTTGACTCGTCAAGTCTTGAGTTTTTAGGAGAGAGGGGAAAAGAAATGGCATTCTCTTTTCCCCTCTCTCCTAAAAACTCAAGACTTGACTTGACTTGTGTGAACCGGCACTTTGCAAGGTGGTCTCAATATTAAAGCAATACAACAACAAAGCAATAGCAGTCAGCTGTTTTTGGAAACACCTTGCAAATAATTACTCTTTTTTATGAAGGGTATTCATTTCAACGTTTTTTTGGTTGGAAAAATGGAAAAAAGAAAAATTACACTCTTATTGACGTGAACGGGGGTTTTTTTTTTTTGTAAAAAGTACAAACTGTCTAAAAAAAAATCTGTTAAATAATTCGTGGAAGTAATTGATATTTTCAATATGACAAATAAGTGTAAAAAGTGAATTAATTAATTTATTTAATTGTCACATCTTTAACTAAAATTAATATTTACGAAAATAAGGGTATGTAAAGACACATTTTAATGTGTTTTTTTCTTTTTGAAAGTTTAATGAGAAAGAAGTTATGTTTAAAATGTTGTAACTATAAAAAATAATTTTTAAAATCCGAGTTGTACAATTCAAGAGTTTATAAAAAGAGATGTAATTTTTCGTACTTTGTATTAAACATTAGCATTTTTTATGAATGGCAGCATCATTTCGTTTGACGTTTATAGTGGAAAATTAAATGTTTTTATCCTGACTTTTTTACACTTGCGCCCGGCCGAAGGCCGGCTACGTAGAAAAGAATTCTTTAGCACATCGGAAATAGGCTATTAGTTACAAAAAAATAAAATTTTTTTATTTTTTTTAAATCGAACATAAAACATTGAAAAATACAAAATAAAACAAAATAGTTACAATCGTGAGCAAACTACCTTTAATTTGAGTACCTACAGATAGATGTGAGTGGATGGGGCACTTTTTTTGACCCAGAGGTCCCCAAAAGTCCCGTCCACCCTAAATTTTATTATTTTTGTTTTTCTTGTACAATTACCTTTAATTTGAGTACCCACACATTCCACTTAGTGGGCGGGGCGGTCATCAGCCCCCTTAAATTTTGTTTTTTTTCTTTTTATATTCTTTTTATATTTTTATAATCGGGTAGCATATTTTTTTTATTTTTTTTTCGTACGCCCCGCCCCGTAAAGTGCACTTTTGCCCTATTTTTTAATAATAATAATGTTCGTAATTATTTTCAAGAAAGAGCCGAATATTATAGAATAATACCACTGTTCATCGTTAAAAAACTGAACAATTGTAGTTTAATTTTTGTATTTTAATTTTCTGTTTCTTTTTTTACATTGATAAAGAAATGAACAATTGAAAAAAGTGCCCCATCCACTCACATCTATGTGTAGGTACTCAAATTAAAGGTAGTTTGCTCACGATTGTGCGTATTTTGTATTTTTTAATATTTTAGCTCGATTTAAAAAAAAAATGTTTAAATTTTTTTTGTTTGATATTACGTGGGTAAAAAAATTAAACTTAAATGGTACTTATTATACCATGGTTTTTTCTTTTAATAAACCCCTTTTTTGAACAGACGTTTCACATGGCAATAAGTTGACATTACTGCATCACCTTGTTGCCAACCATCTGTCATAACTTTTATATATTTTTTTGCTGTCTTCTTGACAGAAATTTTTTTAGTTCTTCATTCGTCGGGTGAAGTTTTTTATACAACGTTGCAATTGGAAGTGAAGAAAATCTGTAATAACATTTTTTATAAACTTAATATATATTTTTAGTTATTTATTGTAATCAAACGATCGTGAAAAATTAGGTAATTTGCAATTAATATGTAATGTTGTAAAAATTGCGAAGAAATTGATAAGGTTCGAAAAGGAGTTTGAATTAAAACAAAAATTATATATTGAAGTAAATACAAAGAGTGCATACATTTTTTCAATTGAACACAAAAAAAAGCCTTGAGACTTTTAAATATACACCAACACACAAATGAAATTAAAATAATAAAGCCGATCAACAACGCCTCTTAAAAATAAAACTAAATCGAAAAGTGAAAAAAGTTGTATTTAATTAGAAATTAAGGTGTATGCACAAGTTATGAGTTTGACTATAAATTACAGTTAATAATTGAAGCGTTTATTGAAAGATTTGTTTATCGTAAAAATTTCAGAAATAAATTCTTTTCATGTTAGCAGCTAGAAAAAAATAAATAAATCACTAAACCGTAACTCTAACGTCATTCAAACAGTATTTTTCTTCTAATAATTTTGCTATTGTAAAATTTTTTCTAGTGAGTTTTCTTAGCTTCTTTGGCTAGGTACCTATAAAGAAACAGAAACAAATAACCTAAGTAGGAAAAAGCACCTTGGAAGAAGCAATCATAAAAACATTAACAACTATATATTTTTTACTGTTGTTGTTCTTAAGGGTGTTGGTGATATTGTTGCTATAAGTTTTCCTATTGTGTTGTTTGCCAAATCGTGTAATAATTCAAGCAAACCAAACAACCATCCAACCAACAACACAAACCCCGTTTATTTACACCACATTCTCTTGTGCTGCTAAAGGTATGTATTCCATGTTGGTTGTATGCATGTGTATTTTCTATTTGTATTGTACATACCTATATGAAACAATTTTTTTTTATTTAATTTTTTTATTTTGTTTTTTTTTCTTTTTCGCTGTCGTCATATTTTGTTGTAAATTATTTTTCTTATTACCTATTTTATTTATTTCTCCGCTTGTGTTTTTCGTGTTCTATTTTAATATAAATCCAATCCGCTGTACAGTTATTTTTGAACTTTCGTCGTCGTCAAAGAAACGGCAGAAAGACTCCAAGACAAGAGGATAGGACACAGTAAATTTTCTTCATCATCCATCACACACATCTAAACAAAAATAGCAAGCATGCAGAATTACATGCTTTCACAACAATAGCAACAAAAAAACATACACTAAGGGAGGATAAAAAGGGAACAACGAACATTATTGGCAGCCGGCATTTGTGAAAGTCATAAAGAATTTTATATAAAAGTTTGCTGCAATCATTGCAAATATTGTTAGTAATAACTTTGTATACCCTTTATTACATAAATGTATTCGCATTTTGTTAAGTAATTGATTGTTTTTCCATTTCTGGAAGTAGTTTGTTGAGCTGTGTGTTTTGTTTCCTATAACGTTGTATGACTGACTGAGTGTCAACAGCGACCAGCCCATATCAGACCAGACAACGAAGAATATTAACGAGGTTGTTTGCAGTTTTTACTTGTTTGTTCATCACACACTTCATTCATTCAACTGTTGGCTGGCTTAAATGGTAAGTTGTATTTTTTTATATTGCATTTAATTATTTTTTTGTTATACATATATGTAGGTATTTAAAACTAATTTATTTATAGATTAACATACATAAGTACCTATACATTTTTCATTCTATACTAAATAATAAATTTGAATATAATATTGTTTATATAATTGCATGAGCTACTTTGTGTCGTTTGTCTGTCGGCTGTTTAGTCAGTCTGCCAAAATATTTTTGTAATGACTCTCATTTGTTATCGACTAAAAAGAAAATAAGTTTCCAGGTTTAATTCCAAAACAAAAAAAAAAAAAAAAACAGAAAACATGGCATGTTAATTCTATATTTGTATTTTTCCTCATTTTACTTCCCATTTTATACCATTCTTTAATTTTATATATGTACATATTTTCTTAATTTTTTACACGACAATTGTGTGCAAAATAATAGCAGAAAATTGAAATAGAAAAGTTTTTCTATTTTTACAAATTCAAGTCGATACGAGTCTAACTTTGTAAAAATACAAATTTTGAAAAAAGCTAATTTTTTTAGTTCTATGTTTTTTTTGTGAAAAAAATCAACATTTTAGGAAAAAAAAATTTTTCTTTTAAAAGCCAAAGTTTTGTTTGGGGAAAATTTCAGCCACAACAATAATATCCTTTTCAGTATCATATTGTATTACTATGAAATGATTAAATAAATTAATTAATAAATATTGGTTACAAATACGTTTTTCTCTCTTTTCCTGTATACCTATGTACATACATACATATATTCTTTTAAATTCTTTATTATTTATGTTAAATCTTTAATTCAGAAATGGATTTAAAAATCGCTCGAAATTCATCACACCTTCTAAAAATGATCGCTTTGAAATCGATAGAATTTCATCACATACCTGAATAAGTTTAATGGCTCGATTACGGATGACGACTATAATATTATTGCACTAGAGTAGTGTAAAAATAATAATGCATTAATTTTTAATAAACTTTAGCACATCATCGAAAGCATCAATTTCTTTACCTTGCGAGAATAATTCAAATAAAGTTGCTTAATATACATAATTAGCATTAAAAAAGTTTTGATTTATTCCTGTTTTTATTATGCAAATTAATAAAGTTTGATGTCTGTTTTTGTACATAAATTTATACCCAATATTTTTTAAGGCTTTTTGTTGAGTTTTGTTATTCTTTTTCCTCATTTCTTTATTTATAAAATCGTTTTTATGGTTCTACAGTGCATAGCAAATTATAATTATGTATATTTTAGTGGCAATTAATAAAAACAATTTTTTATTGCTACTTGGGAATGGAATATCGATTCCAAAATCGATTTTCGATTTTTCGGTCGACTTTTTTTATTTCGATTTTTGAAACCGATTAATCGTACCTCAAAATCAACTTTAATATCGATTTCAAAATCGTTTAAGATAAATTTGAAAACTTATACCTTATATCACAAATGCAATACACCTGCATTTTTTTTTTGGCAAATTACTAGGAAATTGAATTAAGATTTTTACAGTGGGTTTATATGTATGGCCACTGTTTATAATTTGTGTACAAAAAGTGAAAATGTGCAAATTTTAAGATGACCTTTAGAGGAACCAGTGTGATATATATGTACACTTCACGTATTAAAATTGTAAATTTTAGCAATATTTTTTATAATAAATTAAATACCTTTTGAAAATATGCAAATTAGTCAATGTATGGATAGTGTTTTCAAAAGTTCTTGTACGGTGGAACCTGTTTCTTTGATAAGTTACTTTTAAGTAAGCTTTTGAAAACAAACGTTTGCATGTTATTGATGTCGGGAAGATGCAGAGATATTCCCTTCCAACTTCGGTTTTGTTAGGAAAAATTCCTTTCTGTGTTTCCACTCTGCTAATAATTGGATTTAATTATCGCTCACACACTGGTCTGTTGAAATATTAGCGCATTTTCACAGAAATGCAATGGTTTAATTCACCTGTTGTGTTTCTATAATATTATGTTGAATTTTACTCACTTTCAGTGTTAAGTTTGGTACAAAACGTTTAGGACTGTTTTGTTAAGTCTCCATTGTTGACTTTAAATTATGAAGAACAAGAGGTACTAATTAAAGTTGGAAGTATACCAAGGGTACTAATAGGTTAATACTAGATTATCCACTTAATTAATCGTTGTTCGATTAATCGAAGATTTTATCCACCATTATTTGATCGAATAATTAAAATAGTAAATTTCGAATAACGAATAACGATTAATTTAATTTCTTAGAAAATTCTACTTTTTTAATGTAAAAATATTTTGCTTAAATTTCTAACCTTAAAACTAAATTACATGTTGTTACTTTTTGCATTTATTTTCATTACTCATACTTTAAAACATATTTTAGTCCATTTTTAGATTTGAGCGTGTGTGTCATATTATGTAAATCACTGTTAACAGGGTTTTAAAAACTGCAGTCGAAACCAAAAACTGTAGAACAAAAAAACAAAAATTTGTATACAACTTTTCGCTTTTTGAGTGGGTTTGATAGCGACTGTTTACATTTATTGAATCAGAAGTAAAAAAAGTTTTTTTGACCAATGACAATAGAAGAAGTGGAAGAAATAGCAGTTTTCCTACTTTGACTGCAGTTTTTTAAACTATAAACATCAAATTCGTAAAAGAAATTCATCAGGAGTTATAAATTTGTAAACCATGTAGTGTCAGATAATGGGTTACCTGTTATTACCCTATTGTAAATTTTTTTATTACCTCGTATCTTTTAATCGGCTGGCATATGACATTCGAGATGTCATAACTTTCGCCTTAAGACCCTAAGTGACCTTGTTTAAAATAAATGAAATTAAAAGGGATTTTAAACAAAGATCCTGTGTTAAAAAATTATAAAAGAATTCGATTTATTTTTAAATAATTTAACGGAGCATCTCCATTGATTTAAATTTCACTCGTTTTTAAGAAATAATAAATTGGCTTAAACTGTTTTTCATAGCAGGCTGGCACCTCTAACCTTTCTTTTTCTGTTAATTAATAAAATAAAATTAACAGTTCGAATAGAAGATGTTTGTTTTTCCCATTAGATAAAATTATTTGAATTCTTCGAGTTATTCGAGTAATTCGATTAGTCGAGCAATTTTAAAATTCAAAAAAAATTCCTTACTCGAACAAAACCAAAAGTCGAATAATTATATACTCTAGTAAATACGTAAAACTACAACTGTTTTTTTTTTTACTTTTAACTTGTAAAACTGCACAAACATTCCTACACATATATGTACGCACAAAACAATTTCAAATTTTATTGTGCATGCCTGTAATTTATCGATTTAATTTAGATTAAACTGAAGAATTGCCAAAATTTTAATTAAAATAAAAAAAAATTGATTTTAAAAGCCCAATGATCGATTGCAGTTTAAAATCGCATACGTAAATTCGATTACAAAAACTCGATTTTTTTTACCACAAAATCGATTTTCGATTGGAATTGAAAACCATTCCCTAATTGCTACTATTGTTTTTGTCGCTATTGTAGCTTTTGCTGTTGTTGTTGCCGTCAACATCGTCCCCTTTAGTTCGCTTTATATAGCGCGGTAATGTTTTTAAATACAATAATCATTCCTCAAACTTTTACATTTTTACACACAAATATATGTACAACGTACGCACTTCTAGATGAGCGTGTTTATTTGTCATTTTTTGTTTCTTTTTTTTGTTGTGTTTCGTTTAAATTAAAGTCTACGAATTTGAAAATAGTCCATCCGCACTCATAGATACGCACTTTTAGTTAAAAATATTCTATTTTAATTAAATCCCAGAGAGTCAACTTCATGTTGGAAACTAAAGCAAAACCCCATTGCATGTAAAAATAATTCTAATTTTAACATACGCAAGCATTATTTCTAATTTGCAGATAATATGTATATGTATATATTTTTTTAAATAACAGTTGACTCTCGATAATTAGAAATTCACTTATATAATAAGTTGAAAATAATTTAATTGCTTTATTTCCTAAAGCAATAATGATTAAGATTCGAAGCAGAAGTGGTAGATTAAAATTGTTGATACCAAACGAAAGAGTAAACAAGTTGAGTTAAACCTAGTCAAAAACTCAAAATTATTTTATACACGAACACATACACATTACCAGTTTAAATTAAAGAGTATAATAGACAATTCAAACTTCAAATTATAAAACGTTGGCGAGCCAGATGACATTTCGCGTATAAAACAATTGTTTGTTGTGTTGGCAAGATTTCATAGAAATAATTTAAAATTACCGAGGGGGACAAATTACATGTAAAAATTTTTTTAAAATTTTTTTTTTAATGTTTTCCAAGGCTCATGAAAAGCTGTTCAAATTATCGACAGATTCAAAATAACGAGTTTTAAATTATAGAGGATCGACTGTATTTAAATTATAAATAGTGTGGCAAATTTAAATGTGGACGACATTATTAGGAAATATTTCTATTAAAATTTAATGGTATCAGAGTCAAATAAACTTAAATTATACTGCCTGTTTGTACAAGATGAACGTAAATTTTTAAATTAGTTTTTCTTCTAAATGTAAGTTAAACGAACGAGTTTTGCGTTCGTCTTCTTTAAACCTGCAGAAAGAATTTAATATCAAAAGATTTTGTCACAAGTGAATGTAGCGCCAATTTTTGCTACATCAACTGTGCGTATATAATTTAATTTCGGTAAAAAAAAAACAATTTTATAAATAGTAACATAAAAAAAAGTTTTTGTTTGGATACATCTTGAATTTAAATGCATTCATTCAATTATTCTTCAGGTTTTCATAAAAATAACACAAGTGCTTCAAAGTTAAATTATTTTAATCAAAACTAAACTACTTTCCAGTTATACATTTCTAAATTCAACTTGTTTTTATAATTTGTATTTATTTTGTTCCGTTTTTTTTTATTATTTTATACTTAATCTACTTTGATTTAAGCTTTCTTGAAGCCCATTTATAAAGCAAAAATCCAACACTTTACTTAACAATAAAACTTAGCCAGCTTTAAACATTATATGTATGTATCTTGTTTTGTTTTATCATTTTGCTGTTTGTATGCAAATTCTATCCGGTCTCTAAAAACGTCATTGCTTTGACAAAAACCGAAACAAAAACATATAAAGTCAGATCAAAAAAAAAAAAAAAAAATTTAATAAAATACGCAAAAACTAAACAATATAAACAGTCTATAATAAGTACATATTCAATAAATTTAGTGAATCATCCGCTCTTTACCACAAAAAAATTACACAAGGGCAATACAAAAAAGTTAGTACTATTGTCTTTCTGTAGAAACCAAACTTTTTTATTATAAAAGAATTATTTCAATTAAAAAGAAAGAGTGCTGTTGCTGTCACGCCACACACAATGCTGCTGGAAACTCTAATGATATCAAAAGTTGAAAATGAAACTAAAAAATTTAATTTATAATTTCTTCTTCTCACACAACAAGTGAAAGTCAATCTGAATTTTTGCATTGAAAGGGTTACCGCTTGGCGCCTTACAACATTCATTCACACAAACTTTACCGATCTTACATCCGCAATTTGGCTGTTTTTCGTGTTTTTTGCCTTCTAAACCGTTTTTCAGCTGTTCTTTGTCTCTTGTTTTTGCTTTTAAATTACGGTTGGCTGAGAACAAAAATTTCCTTTGTACATTTCTTGCACGTGATTCACAACATGCCTGTCTGTAAATTTGAAAATATAAATAAAATTCTGTTTATTTTTTTTTCTTTTTTTTTATAAAATAAGTCATCTTTGTTATTAATGATTATAAAAATAGTTTAACAGAGTTATACATATGAATTTAAAAAATCCATATTTCTCTTGTAATGATTTACTACTAAAATTGTGAATAGATTGTGAAAGAAAATATTCTATATTTTCTCTAACAGAAAGAACCAGCGTGAGGTATTTGGAGAGATTTCTTGAATAAAATTTGATCTAGCGAAAGATTTCTTAAAAGAAAAAAAATTTGCTAAAGGGGAAAATTTCTTTGGGTTAACTTAAACCATTATGAGATTTATATAAGAAAACTTAAGGTAGCTAGACATTTTATTTAAGAAAATTTTGGCCAGCGGACATTTTTTTTTAAGAATTCTTGAGCAATTGAATTTTTGTAGCAATGACTTGAACTTTTAATTAGTTTTCTGCGAAAAGTCAGAGATTTCTTTAAGTTAATCTTAAAAATAATAAAAGAATATCTTTTTAAGGGAAAATCGTTACAGACAATTTTCGCCTTTTTAAAAATTTCTTTAAGAGCTGTAAGAAAAAATTTTAACAAATAGAATCTGGGAATTTTTTCTTTTCTTTATAAATTACTTTATTATCAAAAATTACGAAAGCTTTATACGTAAATTTAAATTTGACTCAAAGAAGCACATCATAAAAATGTTTTAAACAAGTTTTTTTTCTTTTATTAAATTTTATTGTCTTTATTCTTGAAATTTTGAAATTGTGCCTATTATGAACTAAATTCGATTTTCGACTGTGGTCCAAATATCTGATTAAACGAGTTTTCTTTTGCTATTATGGCGCACACATGTAAGCATTATTGTGATTTTTACAGCTTACTGGAACTGGCCAAAAGCAGCAAAAGGTTGAGGAATACTTCCAACATTTTGAAAAAGGAAACCACTTTATAAGTTAATTCCAAACAAATTTAGTAAATTGTCTACAGTTTTATGCTCAGGAATGGGATCGTACCAACTCAGCATTTAAAATTAAAATATGCTTGGCCTTTTTCTGGAAGTTCTAGAACATTTTTCTTAAAATAATAACATGAAAATATACGACTGTTGTGAACAACCCCTCATAATTTAGTGTGCAATTTTGAATATAAATCAGCTAATTTAAAACAAATATAAAAAATAAATATTTACCTATAATCAAAATAATTTGTAATTCTAATACTTACATGAATTCATAAATTAAATTAGATCTTACCAAACTATTTTCCATTTTTTATTCGCAAATCACAAATAAATTTTATTTTGTTTGCTTATAAAACAGCAGAGTCCTAAGCCGATTTAATTTGACGCCGCAAGTGGTTTGTTGCAAAAATTGCTAGCCGCTGGTAAAATTCGGATATTAGCCGGATAAAACTTTACCATTAACGGCGATGACTACAAAAACTAATGCGGTTCGGCTCAGCGCAGGTCTCTTCTGATTAATTACGACAGCACAATAAACATAACAAGCAAAGTTCTATTAATTTACTATGTTCATTTGCCAGCGAAAGTCGTTTATCGTTTATCGATTACTAGTTATTAGGGTATTCAATTAATCGATGTTTTGTATTAATCGATTAAACGCGCGAATAATTATTCGAGGTAAAAATTTAATCGAATAATAATCGAACAATTTAATATTATTCGGTTAATTACATAATTTTAATTTTGTCTAGTTTAGAAGCTTAAAAATAAAACCAAAAATTATATTTTATATGTGACCCGGTCTATAAAAAGGTGGCTTATGACTCAAAAAATTATTTTTTTCTTTTTTTGGTTCGGATAGTTTTTGGGGCGCTCTTTAACATGGTGAAAAGCAGAAAGTCCTTACTTGCTTAGAAGTGTACTAAAAATGTAGAGAAAGAAGAGCACAAATGAAAGAAAAACAAAATTTTATTGAAAATCGAGAATGAAGATAATACATGGAATTGTAAATGAAAAAAAGCTATTTTGCACAAAAAATATTTATTTAGCAATATTAAGTAATTATTACAGAAAATTGGCTAATATTAGGCCAGCAGATCGTTTTGCTAATTTAAGCAAAACTTTTTTTGAGTGTAGTTTATAATAGAAAAGACCAACAGAAACAGAACGAAGGAGAACAACTACCAAGAAACTGACGAAATACATTGTTTATCTTTAACACTTGATTTTTCGAAATTTTGTTTTTGAGTCATAAGCCACCTTTTCATGGACCGAGTCACATATAAAAGAGAAAAACTTTTTAAATAAAAAATTTCCTCATAGTTTAAGCTTAAACAATCTTCCAAAAAGAGTATACAGAGTAAATGTTTATGTTTCATACGATTTCTTTCTTTTGTTTTGATGAAACTTGCTGCCTGTTTACCGATTTTGTTCGTCAACGTTAATCAAATAATATTAATCGAACAACGGATAATCGTTTGAATACCCTACTATCTATTGAGTTATTTTACATATCTCATAAGCAGACAGCATAATATTTAGTTCTCAGGGCTCTGGATTGTAAATAAGTGTAGGTTCACACACGTCTAGTTTGACTCGGCGCGTCATGAGTTTTTAGGAGAGAGGGGAAAATAAATGACATCCTCTTTTCCCTTCTCTCCTAAATGCTCAAGACCTGACGAGTCAAACTTGACGTGTGTGAACCGACACTAAGCAAAGAAATAAAAATAAAAAATAGTAATATACATACATATGTAACTGTCTATTTACTTAAGCTTGGAGGAAAACTTTTAATTAAAAATCTTCTTTACAAAACTCAAAAACCTCTACTTTATCATATAAATTGTTATAATATGTATTCATAAAGTTTCCTTTACGGAGTTGAAAATAATTTAATTTTTCTCACGCAGTATTTAAAGTTTGATCTATTTCGATATTAAATAGAAATTAACTTTTACAAATATTTCAAAAAAAAAGTAAACAGAAAAGAAAATTTTCTTTCGATATCGACAAACGGTCTTATTGACTGTTTAACGATTTCGTATGTCAACGTTCGCATAGAAAATTATATTTAAAACAAAAACAAAATGTTAAAATTTGTTTTTGTTTTGAATGTAATTTTCTATGCGAACGTTAACGTTCGAAATCGATGAACAGGCTGTTAAAGATGTTTTTTTTTTTGTTAAAAGATTATAACTTTTTGAACACAATAATTGAATTACAAAATTTAAACTCATAAAATTAAGAGAAACACATTTACCACACTTTAGTTGCGGTTTGCATGAAATTGCCACATAGTAGTCAGTCGTTGAAAGATCTAAACTTAGCATTAGAGTTTTTTGGAGCGGGATTTATTTTTAAATTTCCCGGGAATTTATCAAAGTTTTACTTTGGATTCAAAAATTAATTAACAAGGTTTCTTTTATTTATTTGAACACATAACAAATAAGTTTATAAATGCATTCAACTTTTTCATTTCTGTGTCAAAAAGGAAAAAGTTCTTTTCCTGAGATCAACATTTCAAATAATAAAAACTTAACTTTCCAAAAGCCACCTTTAAAGTGGTAAATTTTTTTCTTATTAAACAAAACAAATAGACTTAAACTCTTATTGCCACCGAATTAATTTAAAGTCAACAGCAATTATATAAAACCAAAAAAGTTAAATTATTTAATCAAATTATTACATAATATTTCTATTAAAATACGAATTTCGTTCAGAATAAGCATTTTCAGAATCGTTTGAAAGACTATCTCTAATTTTAACCGAGAAGATTCCAATGAGAAAACACGATTCCTTTCTACGGATGTTTACCTTTATAGTAGAGTTTCTACGCGGGAAAGAATTCCCGGGAATCCCGGGACATTATTTTTAAATTATTCCCGGGAATTTTCGGGAATTTCAAATTAAATTTCTTGAAATCTTAATTTATTTGCATCGTTAAAATCAAAAACGAGCAATACAAATTTAATCTTTACTAACAACTACCTACAAATCGAACTATTTTTCCTACTCCAATAAAAATTTTTAATTGCTGATGAAATGTCTAAAAAGCTTATTGAAGTAGAAAATGAAAATGTACACGATACACCATCACCAATACCAGAACCATCTAAAAATTTAAACAAAATAAAAAAGAATTTGACGTCTATTAAGTCACGGGTAACAGGCAAACAAATTTATAATCTTTGTATCATGCGCTTCTTACTATAAACCCAACGTCTGTAGAGAACGAGAGCACGTTTTCTGTAGCAGGTTATATATGTACATACATATCAACAAGGATTAGAAATAGAGTCTCTGATGAGCTTTTAAATGCTTTAATAATAATTAAAAAAATTGTCTTAAAAGGAAATTAATTTTACCAAGTTGCTATTAATAACAACTACTAAATATTAATAAGTTTTAAACATTCGTGATCTCAAAAAAAAAAAATATATACATAATATAAACATACATATACAATATGCGTGTGCATATGGATGTTCCAATTTATTTGGTTTTGGTTTTCTGTGGAATTATTAAAGCTAATTTTTTTAGACCGTTGTATATGTGTATATTCTTTGAAAAAGGAAAAACTTTTGTCTTTAACTCATTTATTGAAATCATTGTTTTATTCAAAAAATCCCGGGATTCCCGGGAATAAGATTTTTTTTGTTTCGTTTTCCGGGAAATTAGAAACCCTACTTTATAGTCAAAGGAACAACATTATACATATAATCTCGAGACACTTTCACTTTTCATAGCACTTCCTTCAAAACCTGTAATTTCTTTTTCAAAAATGAATTATTTTCATCGAATCGAATAAGCGTTTTCTTCATTAATAACTTTTGCCATCACCTCTTACAGAATCTAATCGGAAACATCTTTAATGCAGCTGTTCTGCATACAAAATCATAAAATTTTTTGAAGCAAGTGGTTACAAAATTTTTTCGTTTTTGTAAAATAAATCTGGGTCTTTGAACAAATTTAATATTCTGAACATTTTTGCTTTCCTTCTTTCGAAATTTTAGAGCATTAAACATTGCCTTACTTATCGGATATGAATTCACTTCTCTTTGGCGTTTGGCAAAAATGTCTCATATCTGTAGTTTTTCGTTATGTTAAATTGAAAACTATTTATTTGGTGTATTTCATAGAATTTTTTCCTAACAGAAGATCATAACGATTAAAAGCTAGACTAAAGTGATTTAAACCAAACAAAAAAAAAATTGAATTAAACCCTAACAAAAACTCAAAATGCGTTTTTTTTTGACTTAAGACCTTTTTGCCTAACGACTAAGATCTTTTTCATGACACAACTGTACAATTATGTCAGCAGTAAAGTTGTCAAAATAAAAAAAAGTGCGGGATCCCGGGATTTTTCCCGTATGAAAAACACTACTTAGCATATAAAAAATTATAACCATGTGATACAAGTACATAGTGTAAATATCTATCTTTGTTCTGATTTTTTTGCATGTTTAATATGTAAAATATTTTCTTTATGCTATTGCTTATATTGTTTAATAAGAATAATATCAGCTTGTTTCTTGCTTGCCCGTAATTTTTCTTTTATTTATGATTTAGTTTTTGTTTTGAATTTAGTTTTTGTTTTTTCTTTTTTCTTATTTTATTGTAATTTGTTAATTTTTTGTATTTTTTTACAAAATAATAAACACACCAACCGATTCCTTTAAAAACAAAACTCCATAAGTCTTTAATAGCTTGTTAATTTTCTTTTTTGTGTTTTATTCTCCTTTTAAACTTTTACAACTTAAATTTGAAAAAAAACCTACAAACAGAACTTGTTAAACCCGGCCTATAACTAAAGCATTATTCAACATTAGGAAAACCCTAAAAAAATACTGAAAAAAGACCAAAAACAAAATATAAAATCTAAGAAATAATTGTTCAACAAAGCGTTTAACAATTAAGAAATGGATCGAAGTATGGACTCAATTGGCAGCTGTTCTTTAGATGTTGATGCCGAATCGTCAGATGTATCAGGTATAAAATCTTTAACACACAAAAACCCCCCAAAAAAAAATTCAGACAAAATAAGCAAGAAAATCTAACTACAATAAATAGCAAAAAAAGGGTATTCATTTCAGTTTTTTTATATGTTGGAAAAATGGAAAAGTGGAAAAATGTAATTTTTGTTACAACAACCACAAGAAAAAAAATTCCACCAAAAGTTACATCTTTGTCAAACTATAACCAAGTGTAAAAAAGTCGGGATAAAAAGATGTAATTTTCCACTATAAACGTCAAACGAAATGATGTTGCCATTCATAAAAAATTGCTAATTTTTAAATACAAAGTACGAAAAATTACATCTCTTTTTATAAACTCTTGAATTGTACAACTCTGATTTTAAAAAATTTTTTATATAACTTCTTTCTCATTTAACTTTCAAAAAGAACAAACACATATTAAGAATGAGTTCAATAAAAAAGTTATTAAAAAAGAATTTAAAAAAAGAAATGAAGTGAATGAAGTAAACATTTCTGCAATTTAATATTTCAAAGTTTATATTGTATTGTTTTCATGAAAATGTATCTTTACACTTTTATTTTCGTAAATACATATTATCAATTTTAGTTAATGCTGTGACAATTAAATAAATTAATTAATTCACTTTTTACACTTATTTGGCATATTGAAAATATAAATTACTTCCACGAATTGTTTGGCAGATTTTTTTTTGAAAGTTTGTATTTTTTACAAAAAAGAAATAAAAAAACCCGTTCACGTCAATAAGAGTGTAATTTTTCTTTTTTCCATTTTTCCAACCAAAAAAACTTTGAAATGAATACCCTTAAAAAGTTTAAACTAAATGTTTATAAAAATCTTCTTTTCTATTTTTTTTTTGTTACTTCTTTCTTTTTTTATTTTTATTTATTCTTTGTAAATGGAGTTTTTTCTTGTTTTTTAAATGACACTTTGTCCAAATCCTCCAGCAATTTTGTTTAACCTTCCCTTACCTCTCAGTAGCAAGCACCTTAAAAAACATTTAATATTTTATATAATGAAGATTATTGTCTTTTGTACCAGAAATACTACATTTTATAATGCTGCCACTTCTATACTATTTTCTACATTACAACACTATTCTATTCTCTTTCTCTACTGCCTATTTTAATTTTGGTTTATTTTCTGGGTTTATTTCTTGCTTTACTAACATGGTTTTTATCTAAATAATTATTATTTTTTTGTTGTTGGTTTTAGGTCATGCTAACATGTAGCACAAACCAACCAACACCACCAGGTTTCTATTTCCCACACACATTTTTTTGGTCACTATTTTTACACAATATACACATACATACATGCATATACTTAAATAGTAGTAATTCATAGTTATTATTGTGCGAGGGGTTTTGTATGATTTATTATGTTGGGTTAAAAATGTTCAAGGATATATTATTGAACGACAAGAAATATCCTTAACTATTTGACCCAAACACTTGACATGAAATTTAAATCTATTTATGGATATGTTTATTACTATTCTAGTTTTTAAAGTGTCATATACAGAGATTAATTTTTTTTAAGTGATAATTATAATTAAAATTTTTTAAAGTTTGAGAAGAAATTGAAATGGTAACTAATTTGCCCAGATTTCTTAAAAAAAAAAACTTAAACCTGCAAAAGATTTCCTTAAGAAGACTTATGCTAGCGAAAAAGTTAATTTTATAAAACATGAGACAATGAGAAATTTATTTAAGAAAGCTTGAGTCAGCAAGACTAGAATCTTTTAACGATCAAAATTCTATTTACATATTATCACTTTATGGTCTACACCACAACTTGCATTAAGTGGTATTTACACAAATTTATTTTAAAATTATCTTTTCTTATAAAGATTCATTGTTTTTTTTTTTTTTTTTTTTTAAATAATAAAAACACAATTTAATATACTTTTCTGTTTGCACCTCTCCTCTAGACACAAGTGGAAGTTTGAATTTTCCAACTCCAATATCTATTAAGGACATAACCCGTGAATTTACCAACAACATTCGAGAGCGCTGCTCTGTACAGACAGTTAAACAAACAACAGCTTATGTGGATCCAGTTACAGGTCAAGTTTGTATAGCATTGACTCAAGCACCCACAACAACAGTAAATAACAACAATACAGGCGCTGTGGATAGTCACAATCAGCCAGTAACAAATGTAACGCCGAAAACAACAACAACAACAACAAAAACGTTATTATCACCACAGACACCCGAAGATAGTTACGACAAGAAACCGAGTTATTTAAATTTAGCATGTTGTGTTAACGGTTATTCGAATATTACCACGTACGATTCAAAAATACGACAGGACATAAATAAATCACGAGAAGTTTCACCGATTCGACCATCGTCGAGTAGTTTACATTATTGTAAGAAGATTAATTCGCTTGCTCCTCCCGTATTGTTGGCAATGCCAAACGTGAATTTAACATCGCCCCAGCAACAACAGTCACCACATCAAATGATGTCGGGCACTACAAATGGAGTGTATGTGACGAGCTCTACAATTGGCAGCAAATACTCGATTATCGAGAACACAAATCACAGCCAAAATGGTCTAGATGCTCACAATACCAGTGATGAGGGCGGCGGTGGTGTCAGTGTTAAGCGAAGTTTTATACAGCAGCGTGTTGAGAGATTATATGGGCCTGGTGCTCTAGCTCAGGGTTTCTATAGCCCCAAAAAGATAAAAGACTCTTCATCGCGCCTTAATAAATCGGACATAACTGAAAATGGTGGCAGTGGAGTGGCTACCTCTGAACTGGCTCGTAAATTTCAGGAACTATCACCCGGTAAAGACTATAATCAATTTCGAAAAAAAATGTCGAATGGCAAACCCCCCATGCCACCAAATTCTATGGCCGTCAAAGATGACGTTGTTAAATTGGACAATAATGATATAGATTTACCATGTCTGCGACATTTATCACAAGAATTTCGTGCACAATTGCCGGTGGTATCGCCCAAAAGAAATTTCTCTCGAACATCCCCTGGTAGGGATACAATACAGCCACAAACTCATACCACTGCAATAACAAATGGCAATAACACTACGTCAACAACACCTCCCACAACTGTAACACCAATTTCTGGCAACCACTTTGAACAAAAACTACAACAAAATGATCACCATCAGACATCATCACCAACAACAACGACACAAGCACTTAATTCATCTTCTCCCATTACAGGCCAAGACGAATTGGATCACATGGTTGCTGTTGCTGTGCTCGAAAGCGACATTTCAGTTTTAGAGAAATTAGTTCCCACAATAGATGAACCAACAGTTGTGCTTCCTTTAATAGATCCACAGAAAACCATATCGAATATTTCTACTTCTATATATGCTAACAACACGCAGGTGGCATTAACAACAAATGGTTCAGTGAAACCAGGCGTTAAAGATGCCCATTTCTTTTTGAAACAATTAAAAGATGAACAGAATCGTTTGCTGATAATGGCCGCTCAAGTTGAGAAATATTTGGATGCCTTAGCGGTAAGTAAATATTTTTCGCATATAGTCAGTATTTCAAAAGGGAAAAGTATATTTTACATATAAATAAATAACTGACTTTACGCGAAACAGAATCACTTTCTGAGTCGAACTAACGATGTCCGTCCGGCTGGCTGGCTGGCCGACTGTCCATGTAATTTTGTGCGCAAAGCACAGGTCGCAATTTTGGTGAAAACTTGATAAAATTATTGGCACAAGGACCAAGCTTATTGAAAATGACCCGAATCGTAGGATCACGAGGGGGAAATTTCTGCCTCTCAGAAACTATCAAACCGACTTTAATGAAGTTTATAAACATAGATAAATCCATATTTATATGGACACATAAGCATGACTTGTTTTTAAATACTGTGGTGTAGGGTATCATATAGTCGGGCTTGACCGACTATTCTTTCTTAGTTGTTTTATTTTCTGTTTTATTTTAACGTTTTAGAGCAATCCCGATATTACGGAAGATACTTTTGGTCTGTTACGTTCAGCTTCTGGTAAAGCTCGTTTATTAGTATCACAAAAAATGAAGCAATTCGAAGGTAATTAGAAAACATTTATCCAATTTAATTTAAAAGATTATTAAAAAACTATGGTTTTTGTCTTTCATAAATTACAGGTTTGTGTCACAATAATTTAAACAGCTCACCAGAAGATCAATTTCCAACAACTGTTGACGACTTACAAGGATTTTGGGATATGGTCTATTTACAAGTCGATCATATCGATTCAATATTTGCCGATATTGAGACACTCAAGAAAAACGATTGGAAAGTAAGTTTTTTTGTTTTAATAATTAAAATTTATAAATCATTGGTTTTATTATTTTTCTTTAACATAGAAATCTTTGGAGGATAAACCAGCTGTAAGTGTTTTTAAAACACCCAGAGGCAGTAAGACTCATTTAAACAGTAAAACAAAACAAAGTACACCCATGACAAATGGTGCTGGCTCAACAACGGGTACACCATCGGCTGCTGCTTTAAAACGTGAGGCTCAACGTAAAAAATTACAGGAAATGAAACGTCGCAATCGTGAAGCTATGGCCGCTGCCAGTGCCAACTCCAATACAACACATGAATCTTCTCCAGTCGAAATTACGGGCGTTAATAATGAAACAAACGCCTCCACAGATTTACAACAAATCAGATAATTTTCTTTTTTACATACTGTTTGTTAAGATAAAAACGCAAACGAATTCTTACAAAATTTATTAAACGAAAATTTAAATACTATCTTTATACTATTGGAATCATACTACCAAATTAATACTCGTAAAAATTATTACAAAACCAAACAAGAAACTCTATACTAATTAATTAAAACTACCTAAACGACTACATACTACTATTATAATACAAAGTTGAAAAACAAACTCTCTCTCACTCTCTCTGTGTGTCCTTGTACTTTCAAAACTAATCATTTAACTTCTAACTAGTCTAACTTTTAAGGAAGTGTAAAAAAACTTAACAAATTTAATCTTTAAAGGGAGAAAAACTAATTATTAAAAAAAAGAAACAAAATTTTGAAAAAAAACGTATTAAAAATTTACCATGTAATCAATATTAAGTAAAAAAAATAAGCAAAATTACAAAAAAGTTTAATAAAAAACATTATAAATTATTAGTAGAGCAGGTTCAAAACTAGAGTCGTGCTTTCAAAGCCCAGTTTAAAAAAAAAACGATCAAATTTACAAGTTATGGCGAATATTTATTTTTGAAACAAAGGCAATTGTTACAATTGTATTTATGTTTCCTTTTTCTAAAAGAAAAAAGAACCTATTAAATTAAATAATCATAAAAAAATAAATAAAAATTGAGTAAATAAATTTTATATTAATTAGAAAAAGTAAAAATAAACGAACTTATATGATAATGCCTTTTTATTAAAAATTTATTTAAATTAATTTTTTTTAAATAAAATGTAATTTAATTAAAAAAAAACCACAAACAAACGCAAAAATTATACATGTTTACAACATCAAGTACAAGTATTAAAAAAGTATTCAGTTTTATTTTTATTATTTTCCTTTTTGTTTTTCAATAATTGATATTTTTTTTTATATATTATGAAACAAATGAAACAGCTCGATTCAGTTTTGATCTCTGTATCGTTTTTACACATTTTATTTGTTTTTTTTTTTCTAAATCAAAGCTAGAATTGACTTTTTGCTTTTGGATGATCTTAATTTTATTCTCGTAAATTTTTAAGAAAACTACTCACTAATTGTTTACATAATTAACTCACGGACTTTACTAGAGAAAAAAGACATTTTTTTATATAAAAATAACATAGTTTTCTAACATTTTATTAAAAAAAAAAAAAAAAAAAAAAATAAACCCACAAATAAAGTTGTTTGTTTTCCTTTTAATTTTTTTATATAAATAATAAATTTTTACAATTCTTTTTTATACTTTTTCTTTTATTAAAATCTGTTTTTACTTATTTCTTTATAAACATTTTGAAAAATCTTGTTGCATTTATGTATTTGATAATTGTGTGTGTTTTTCAGCAAAAGATTTTTTCAATATTTAATTTTGCAGTTGAAAAGAACAAAGAGAAAACAACAACATCATAAGCTTTAAGTTGAAATATTTAATACCAATATTAAAGAAAAAAATTTAAAAAGAAAATAAAGAAAAATCTTAAAAATAACCGTAAAACACAACACAACAAAACAAAAAAACTAATATTTAAAAAAAGTTATTTTTTATTCATTATCCAAAATAAAGATCTTAAAAATCTGCAAAATGTTTTACTTTAGAATTTTTGAGAAAGAGGCCAATCCACATCATTCGAACTCGATTCGAAATGACCAACTTTTAATCCAATTTTCCATTAGTTTATAAATACAACTCTGTCGTCGTTTCGAAAAATTTTACTTCTTGAGTAGCATTTAACCCGCTACTTTGTAATCGGGCCTTTTCTTTCATGAACATATTTATATGCCAAAATTTATGTTCATAGGTTTTAAAAAAAAAGTTCCAAAATTTTTATCTCATAGGTTGATATTTACACAGGACTTTGCACTTATTATTTTGTGTTTCTAAGTTCAATATTATAGAAAATTCAAAAAGTACCACTCGTAGAACAAAAGAGCAAATGTAAGAAAGGTTATTTCCCGTATTATCCTTTTTGATAATTTTTTCACCCCATTTATGTGTCACAGTAACTACAATTTTATATTATATATGTATGTACAAGATAGATAGAGAAAAATGTTGTGAAAAAGTAACAAAATTAGTAACGATTTTTACTCCTTAAACGTTTGAATTCCAAAAAAGGTCCAAATTAGTTTTGTATTTTTTAGATAAGCTACGAATGTGATATAATTTTTAATTGTCCTTTTACACCCCAAAAAAGCCGTACCTCAAAAGAGTACCATACTACTGTTCGCTTATTTTTTTTAATGAACAATAATAAGTATTAAATTTTTTGTATCTCTTTTAGTTTAGGAGATATGAAGTTAGCGAATTTTTCTAATGAACAACAATAAGTGTTAATATATTATCAAAGTTATTTTCGGGAATACAAAATTTATTATTAATACGATTTCCGTATGACGTGCTAAATTCCCAGTTTTTCATATTTGATATTGTTACAAGTAAGACTTTGAGTGTTTATAATTCTTATTCGCTTTAGGGTTTTATTTGTATAATATTTTTGGCCTTTCTAAAATCTTTGGAAAAGGTTTCCTGATGAGCTGGCCTAAGCAACCAGTGAAATGCGCATAGAAGCTAGCTTTCCCTCAACAATAAATTTCAGTGTATTTATCAATAAGTGTTAATGTTTTTTAACTTTTTTAGTTTAGGAGGTATGAGGTTAGCAGGAGCAATTTGGCGAGAGGCGAGCCTTCGGTTCAAATGTTAACCTTTTAGCTTCATACGCTTATGATCTGCGGTGAAAGATAAATAGATGGTGAAAAAAATCTTTTGAAAAAAATAAACATATCGTCAGCTTAGAGTGCAAAGGTGCTAAGTCCACTTTTTATACAAATTTACATTTTGATGCAGAACGAAAGATAAATGAAAAATACATCATACTAAACAAAAAAAAGTACAGTTATTTCGCTTATGATTGTTTGTAAACACTGATGTGCAAAAGTGCTAAGTCCACACCTGCCATATCGCACGTGCTAAGTCCCGTTAAAAAAAAACCTACTTGTTCTTTTTAATCAAATTTTTCAATCGCAGTAATGAAACTAATTTTTATTGCTTAATAAACATTCACGTGAAAGAAAACTTCTAGTATTATCAGTTTGCCAATTTCATTTTATCACCAAAAGGTAAGTAACAATTTGCTTTTTTTGTTGTTTTTTTACGAATATGTCTTTCAAATATTTTTTTTTTCATAGAATGTTAAAATGTCTCTTCATAACAGCAATAGCACTGGTCCACAACCGCTTCAATGCAACAATTACGACAACTATGGCATTGAACCAGATGATGGAGTTGTTGGGCTAGTTCCTTATGGTTTTAATAGCGATTCTGACGACTCTTTTGACTTACCGACTAAGACCCAAAATCGCAAAAAGAGAGTTCAGGTGCAGAAGTCAGCTTGGTTTGCGGCCAAAAATAAGAAATCCAGAGAAAGAGGAAAACGTTATTATGGGAAACAAAAAGAGAGCGACATTTGGAATTATGAAAAAATTAAAGAACCACGAGCCATTAAACAAAGATGTAAGTGTAAAAGTGATGCTTCTACCATAAAATGTGCCCAAATCAATGATGAAGAAAGACAAAAAATATTTAAACAATTCTGGCAAATGGATTGGAATGCAAAAAAAGTTTATGTAAACACATTGATACAAACAACTGCACCTTCAAGATCCCGAAATAGAAAGGTAAGCAACGAATCCAGAAGGAGCGTTACTTTACAATATCACCTCAAAGTGCAAAATAAATATATACGTGTATGCAGAACATTTTTTTTAAATACATTGAACGTAGGTCGACGTGCTGTGCTTAATTGGCTAAAGAAACCTCTGGTTTCAAAATCTAATTTAAATGAAAGTGTTCCGAAAAAATGTAGTCAAGACAGACAATCCCTTAACTCATTTTTTGACTCGCTACCATCTATGGAATCCCATTATTGTCGTGCTTCAACGAATAAAAGATATCTTTTGCCTGAATGGCGTTCGAAAAAAATGATTTACGACTTTTATGTTAATGATTGGTGTAAAAGCCAAAAAGTGCACCCGCTCTCGATTTCGGTATTCTACGAAATATTTGATATCAAAAATCTTAGTTTATTCTCACCAAAGAAGGATCAATGTGAAACCTGTTCACGTTATTCAGTCGACAACCTTTCATATGAAGACTACACTCTTCACCAAGAAAAAAAAGAAGAAGCTAGAAATGAAAAAAACCAAGACAGAAATGAAGAAGCAAATGTGTGTCTTAATGGCTCCAAAATCTCAAGTCAGCAGTCTCTACTACCGGACAAAGTTGCAGGTGCACAATTTGGTTTTTCATAATCTTATAAACCAAAAGGCATACTGTTTCTTATGGAATGAAGCTGAAGGCGGAGTAACTGCTGAGGAATTTGCAAGCATATGGGTTTTTTTTATTGAAGAAAAAATTATCCGTGAAAATGACCCTAAAAAAATTATTTTTTACAGCGATGGGTGTAATTATCAAAATCGTAATTGCTTAATGAGTAACGCCCTGTTAAATACAGCAATCAAACATAATGTTACTATAGAACAAAAAATTCTTGAAACCGGGCATACCCAAATGGAGGCAGATAGCGTTCATTCTACAATTGAGCGTGCTATGAAAAATAGAAATATTGATGTTCCTGCGGAATATATTGGAATATGTAAAGGAGCCCGAAAAAACCCCGAACCATATGATGTTACCTATTTGGATCATTCCTTTTTTAAAACATTTAAAAACGTTAAATTTATCAAAAATATTCGACCTGGTCGTGGAAAAGGCGATGCAAAAGTAACGGATATTCGTGGTATTAAATATACACCGAATGGTGAAATATATTTTAAGCTCAGATTTCCTGATCCATGGGAAGTACTACCCCAAAGAATAGATGGTAATGTAGTGGCGTTGGACTGGTCAAATTTTCAACAGCTTTACCAGGAAAGAAGAAAAATAACAGCTAAAAAATATGAAGACCTGCAATATTTAAAAACTACTTTGCCGAAAGATCACCACAAATTCTACGACGATTTACCTCACGAATGATTAATTAATAATTAATTAATTAATTAATAATTAATGTGATATTTTTTTATTTAACAGCAATGAAATAAGACTGTCTTTAATGTTTTTTGTTACTATCAGGCATGTTCTGAAAATCACAAAATTTCAAATCACTTGTGATTTTAAAATCACAAATATTATTTAAGGGTGTTTTGAAAACCACAAAAGTTTTAACTTGGTTTAAAATGGTGGAAAAAATAAGCATGTAATTTTAAATCGGTGACCACTTAGCTGAACGGTTTAAAATCACAATAATGGAAAAAGTTTTTTGGCCAGAACACCTTTCTTGTGATTTCAAATCACATTCACAAAAAATGATTTTCAGAACATGCCTGAATAAAAGAAAAAAAAAAATTATAAAATTGTTTTTTTTTTTCATAAATATTTAACAAATGATTTTAAGAAAATGTGCTAAGTCCAATGCACAAACATAAAACAAGTTACAGAAAATGAGCTAAGTCCCGAAAATGCTTGAAAATCAGCAGCGTGTGCTATTTTTCAATTGCTCCTTTTTGATAATTAAAAAATGAACCAACACCGATAAAATTACGTTTAAAGTTTTATAGAATATTTCCATAGATTCATTTAGGAAAGTTTTATGTCTCTCCTGTAAAGTCTTAAAATGTGGACTTAGCACCTTTGCACTCTAAGCTGACGATATGTACAATTTGCATCCCTAATACGTTCGAATTTCGAAAAAGTAACAAATATGCATTTGTATTTTTTAGATAAGTGACAAATGTAATATAACTTTTTTTTCTATGCGTATTGGTTTAAAAGCTAGATAGTGCACGAAAATGTTCCAAAATACAGGTTTTACCCGTTTACAACCTAAAACGGCTGAATTTCGTAAAAGTACCAGACACCTATTTGCTTTTTTTATTTAATGCACAAAAATAAATCAGCCCAATTATGAATACGAATTCCCCGGGAGTTTTTCCCATTTTTGCAATTGAATTTGCATAGGAAAAATTGGAGAAGGGAGAAACCTCCCGGGGAATTTTTATTCATAATTGGGCTGAATATTAAATTAAAAAAAGTACCAGTTTATTTAAAAAAGTACCAGTTAGAGAACGAAAAAGTACCGAAAAATTCCTCTTACAGATTCTCATGCACTTAGGAACTTGCATGCTAATTTTATGTTTCTAGATCCAATAAATACGTTAATTGAAAAGGTACCAGTTAAATAACAAAATAGTACCAAAAACCCTCTAACAGATTTTAATTCACTCAGGACCTTGCGTGTTTAATTTTATGTTTCTAGGTCCAATACTAACGGTAATTAAAAAGTACCAGCTAAAGAACAAAAAAGTACCAACAACTTCCCTCTTATAGATTCCTATCCACTCATTACATAGCATATTGAATTTCATGTTTCTAGTTCCAATAATAACGAAATTTCAAAAAGTACTAGTTGAAAAACAAAGAAGTACCAAAAAGCGCTTTTACAGATTCTTCTTCACTCGGAACGTTGAAAGTTAAATTTTATGTTCATAAGACCAATATTAACGAAAATTAAAAAAAAGTACCAGTTAATGAACAAAAAACTACCAAAAACTTCCCTCTTATAGATTCTTATATACTCAGGACATTGCATCCTGAATATTATGTTTCTAGGTACAATACTAACGGAAATTTAAAAATACCAGTTAAAGAACAAAAAAGGACCAAAAGTTCCCTCATAGATTCTTATCCACTCAGGACATTGCATGTTGAATTTACTGTTTCTAGGTCTAATAATAACGGAAATTCAAAAAGTACCAGTCAAAGGACAAAAAAGTACCAAAAAGCCTTCTTACAGATTATCATTCACTCAGGACCTTGCATGTTTATTTTATCTTTCTAGGTCCAATACCAACGGAAATTCAAAAAAGTACCAATCTAAGAATAAAAAAGTACTAAAAAGTTCACTCTTATAGATTCTCATCCACCCAGGACTTTGCATATTGAATTTTATGTTTCTAGGCCCAATACTAACGGAAATTCAAAAAGTACCAGTTAATGAGCAAAAAGTACCACAAACTTCCCTCTTATAGATTTTTACCCACTCAGGGCAACGCATCTTGAATTTCATGTTTCTAAGTTAAATAATAACTTTTATTCAAAAAGTACCAGCTTCAGAACCAAAAAGTACCAATAAGCTCTTTTAGGGATTCTCATTCATTCAGGACCTTGCAGGTCAAATTTTATGTTCGTAAGACCAATATTAACGAAAATTAAAAAAAGTACCAGCTAAAACACGCAAAAGTACCAAAAAGATTCCTCTTACAGATTCTCATTCACTCAGGACCTTGCATGTTTAGTTGTATCTTTCTAGGTCCGATACTAACCGAACTTCAAAAAGTACCAGTTAATGAATAAAAAAGTACCCAAAAATTCCCTCTTATAAATTCTCATCCACTCAGGACATTGCATGTTTAATTTTATGTTTCTAGGTCCAATAAGCTAAACCAAAATATCAAATCCTGACTATCGACGTAAATTGTCACCACAGATCCACCCACGATGTGATCCAGTATCACCTCCGTCGCTCTCTAGATCGCTAGGATCTCAGCCTGGAAGACAATGCACTCATCCGGGAGTCTGAATGACCTTTTTACTTCGGTGTCCGCGATATATACACCGGTGCCAGTGCCATCCGTAAATACTGCCCACCCCTCAAACAGTCTGTTGGATCCACTCCAAATTTCCCTATCAGGGAACTCCACTGGTGGTGTTACAGTTCAACTTACTCGTAGTTAAATAATAACTAGATTCTTTTTGACTTCTAGTAAGTGTATTGTAAGTACTGAATTCTGTGGACACCTCGAACAAAAATAAGTAGTTATTCAGTCGAAAAATAAGTAGTGTTTATTTTCTCCAACATTACTTGCTAACTTACCAGGTAAGTTAAGTTTTTGCTGGGGCTTTTATGCATAGTAGACTTCATGAATCTTTTTTTGTTTAAAAAATTATCAAATTTTTTTAAGTTTACTATAAATTCAAATTAAATTCGTTGTTTTTAAAATCTTATTACCAAGGCCCGGATTTTTATGCAAATGCATATTTGTTCCCGTTAGTCGGAGATTACCATAGACAAAATATCTTTGGGAATCAAGAAATTTGCAGTAAAATGGTATCGATTTGTTAGTGTATATTTTTGCATATTTTGCTTTGAATGCATATTTTTGCATATATTGATGATGTTGCATATTTTGAAAAAACCTTGTTTTAATTGCTTTATTTTGCCATGCACCCTTCCGCAGAAGAGGTAAAAGTCAACTTCGATGATATTTATTTATTGATTTCTAATGGGAAAAATATTTTGTTAAGCTTTTTGCCTTCCTCTACAGCCTATAATAACCAGATTGGGGACGTGGTTGAGAGCAATTATGTGTTATGCTTAAAACTTTTGCCAATTCAAAGGTGTGGTAAAAGGATTCAACAATGGTAAATTTAAGTTAATTGATATTGCCTTGAATAAGATGTATTTTGTGGACGCTAGCTTATGCCAGTAACACAACTGGGACGAACGACGAATTTTTGACCGCGAATATTCGTCGCCAATAATAAAAAATATTTGTGTGTATGAAAATACACACAATCAGGGCGCCGACGAAAATTCGCCGGCTCTAAAGGCATTTAAAAAAAAAAATCAATAAATATTTGATTTGTATGTAATTGTGATCAGTTTAGCACTTTGCTTAAGCAAATGACAGTTTCGAAAATTTAAAAAAATTTTTCTTAAGTTCAATATGGTTTGACACTTATGATTAACATGTACTCGCACAGTTATGGATACTATAGTTGGGCTTTTACAAGTGACTTCATTTACACGATTGTCTTACCGTTTCTTTATATATTTGTGTTTTACTTTATTTTAACTTCTACTTTTGTGGTTATTGTTACTTATGTTTATGAGACTGAATTTTAACATTCTTCATGCTATTTTGGTTTTTTCTTGTTTTTTTTATGGTTTTTTTAATCACTTATAAAAAATTTAAGATAATTTTAACTGCATATTTTTAAAAATTTTAGCGCATATATTTCTATTTTTAGTGCATTTTTATGCACATAAAACGCGAATTTAACTGCATAAAAGTCTGGGCCCTGCTTATTTCATAATACCAATTTTGAACTGCCTGACCCACGATGTCAACAAGAGCATTTCTTTTGTATACATATTTTTATTGAAATCAAAAACAAATTTAAATTTTTTTATTATTGTTTTCAATATAAATATGCAAAATAAAAGTTCTTTTCGACATTGTGGGCCTGGCAATAATTTTTTACACTGTAATTTTTATAATAAAAAAATTACTCTACTTGATATTTCTGATGTTCCTTTTTGAGTATCGGTATTGGTATCGTATCGGCAAAAAGGCGTGTATTTATATTTTTGCAATTGATACGTTTTTTTTTCTGTTAGGACCAGCACTGAGGGGATGACCATTACTAATGCATTTCATTGTGTTGGAACTATTAAAAAAGGTTATGGGAATGAGAATAGAGGGAGTAGTGCTTGTGAACATTCGACTTGATCTTATTCATGTTGTAAGTGAGAGGGAAGACTTCTGCAGGAAGGTTATTCAACATACGAACAGTCCGGGAAAAAAACGAATTCTCTCTGTAATGCGTTGAACGAGTCACCTGCCAATCGACCACAAAAGGATGTGCTCTTGAGGAAAAGCGTGTATTACGAGCAAACGTACGGGCTTCGGGAACCAGATCCCTAATTTCGCCAGAACCCATTCTATTGTAGTAACGATAAAACAGGCAAATACAACCCGCATTGCGACGGTGCTCAAGGGAGTCAATAGAATTGGATACCCTACCGTCACCAATGAGAACCTTCGCCCTCTCCTGCACACGGTCGATAAGCTCCAAAATAGATTTTGAAGCACCGGCCCACATATGAGAGTTGTATTCCATACGCGGTCGGATATACAGCTGCGGTCAAAAAAAAATATAAAAAAATTCTTCGTTAGATATCAGTAAATAGGTCAAACTGATTTCATTGAATACTTGTCATAAGATACTTACAGGACTATCAAACAATATTTAATAACAAGCAATTAATTTGATTTCTTATTTGATATACAATTTTTAACTTTTTTAAAACAACTTAAAAAACACTCAGTCAAAAAAATAGCACCTCAGTTCCTTTTGTATTAAAAATAAATACTTTAACTTAAGGTACGTTCAGACTGATGAAATATTTGATAGCAAACATCAAATATTTCATTGGGCACGTTCATAAGTCGTAAAAGTTGTGTAACCGTTTAGTGTTTGTCTTAGAAACGCATAGTTGAGCACTTCCGCTCAACACAACAGTTGGGTATTTGAAGCCATTTAATCCATCATAAAATTTTTTAGCTACCTAAAGTCAACATGTTGTGGTCAACCTCAACAGCTGAAAATCAGATATAAATTCTGTATTATCCATACTTTTTAGCTAAACTAATAAATTTTATTATCACTTTTATTTTTTTTTCAATTGTTTATATTTATCAGCTGTTAATTTTTTATTATACATATAATGCCGTTTCTAAGACGAAAGTGTTCGGCTCAACAGTTGTCAACAGTTTTGTAGCAGTTGAGCTCAACAGCTACGTCTTATGAACGTGCCCATTAACGTAGTCTGAACACAAAATATTTTTGAGTATCAAATAAAATAACAGCTGATTTTGAGCAAATAAAAGTATTTGCCGGCAAACAAATATTTGTCCAATGTGAACATAGTGTGAACACAAAAAATCTAATATTTTAGTAATTTTTGAGCAAACATTTATTTGATATTACAAAAAAATTGTAAGAGCAAACAACGACAAATAATTTTAGCCATGTACCCGATAGAAGCAATTTTTCCTGTAAGTTTTCGGATTTTTTTACAGTTTTAAATATTTTTAATAATTATTAGACTTTGCTATCTTGCCGCTATTAGCCAATTTTTGCGAATTTTTGCTAATTTAGCAATTTTCACCGAATTTTTGCCATTCCTTATACTTTTGGGGACTTTTAGTCAATTTTATGGATTGTATGATATATTAAAATTGTTCGCGAATTTTCGCTATTTTCGCAAATTTTTTTTTTTTTTTGTTTTTCCCCGACATTTTGTTTTTTTAACCGATTTAGCGATTTCAAATAAATTTTAGGGTTTGCTATTAGCCAATTTTTGCGAATTTTTGCTAATTTTTGACGATGACGGTGTAGTTTAGGTACGGCATAACAAATAAAAAAATGTTTTTAAGCGCACCAAAAATGATGCCGAGCCATAGAAGTTATTTGGTTGCCACGTATTTTCGAATATGTCGAAAGGTGTCGAACAGAATAGTTTCTCAGCATTAAATCGATTGTAACTAGCATGGTGGAATAAGCAGGTGGCATCGTTACGGCAGCAAAAACAACATTACAACAAAAATGGAAATTATCAGGACTGTTCTGCAAATCACGTGATTTCAAATCACTAGTGCTTACTAAAATCACACGTGCGATATTATAGTGTCCCGTTTTTGTGTGTTTTGGTGTGATCTTCAATTGCCGAAAGCACACCGAGAAACACAAAAACGGTGATTTGAAATCACGTGATTTTCAGAACAGGCCCGTATATCACCGTTTACGTCAAAAAATACTCTAACCAAAAATCAAAACGTGCCGCTGCACGTGATGAAAAAAATAAATTTTTAGCCAATTTTTATTTAATATAGTCAATATCTTATTTGTTTAATTTGGCGGTTGCCGCAATATATATTGCTATGTGGAGACCCGGGGTTATAAAAGCCATAGTTATGATTTCGGTGTTGCCAGCTGTCTGAATGTTTATGTGACATTTTACATCTGACACTTTGGATCAGTTTTTGAAACAGCTGAGACCTATTTGTTGCGATTTTAAATAAAAGATCAAACATTTTTATATATATATTTTTGTAATTAGGCTTTATTATTTTTTTGTTGTTTTTTTTTAATTTTTATATATAATTTTCTTTTTAATTCGCATTTTTCTTGGTAGTTTTTCACAAGGTTTAAACAAACTTGTTTCCATGTTTTTTTTTTGCTTTTTTGTTTTAATAATTTCTATAAATAATTTAATTATATTAAGTACAAATATTTTAATTTGTTTTTATTTTTTATCATTATATTTATATAAACTGTAAATTTTTCTGGGTGCTTAATTTTTTTTCAATAATATTTTTTTTTTTAACAAAAAATCATCTTCAGCTAACTATTAATAATTTTTGTGATGTAGTTTTTATTTTATTTTATTTTGTTGTTATTTGTGTTAATCAATTATTATCATCTAATTATTTAGTATTAAATTATTGAATCATTTTTACAATTGTTCTTTTAATAATATTAATTAATTAATAAGTATAAATAATAAATTATTAACATTTTGTTTTTAATAAAGAACTGGTCTTTTTTTTATACATTCCAACTTTTTAATCAGACTTAAAATAAAGTTTCTTTTTTTTTTAAATAAATTTTCCTTAAATTTATTACATTTCCATTTTCCACCAAACAAAAAAAAAAAGAAACTTAAATTATTGTTTAAAATTAATAAAATTATTATTATAATTAAAGTAATTAATTTGAATAATAATTTTGTGTTATGAGAGTCAGTAAATAACAATATGCAGCTTAATTTTTTAATAATTTGCATATTAAATTAATTTATTTATTAAGAATAAATAACTCTAAGTTTTTTTTTCAATTTCTTATTTTGTTTTTGTATTTATACGATTTTCTTTCTTATTCAATATTTACAAAACAATTTATGGTTAGATAATCAAGCCAAATAAAGCCTTCCGTGCTTAAATTTTTTTGTTTTAAAACAAGGCCCTAAAGTCCTTTTTTCATTTCGTTAGTTAAGGGGGAGAGTGTGTGTTTTACATTTAAAGAGTTTAGTTTTGAAACTAAAATTAATCACTGGGTTCTTTTTTGTTTTTTCCTTTCGTTTTTATTATTATTTTTTTTTAAGTGTAATTTTAGTATGGAACTTTGGAGTGCACTAAGTCCTTTTTTAGGGAATTAGAACTTTTTTATTACATGTATTTTTGTTGTTAATAAAAAAAAAAAACACAAAATAATTTAAATTAGATTCAATTTTGACTAGAATAAGAAAAATACACACTTCAATAAGATCAATTGCTACTTTTATTTTTAGTTTTCAGAAACATGTTTTTTGTTTTACTTTCAAAACATTAAAAAATGGTTCTGTATTCAAAAATACTAAAGGAACTTGATAGGAATCAAAAGTTACCGAATGAATAGATCACTGAATAACTTGAATGTTATAGAAGTTCTAATAAAGTTATTTAAATACAAATCTAACAAATAAAATAAATTAAGTTTTTTGCGACAACTGACATTAATTGTGATGATTGAAATTAACCCTTGAACACATGTTACAGTTTGCTTATTTTTGTTATTCAAAATGAATTTTTCGTTTTGGCGTATTCTAAGACTTAAAGTAGAGTGGAGTGATAAACTTTTTCACCTTAACTTATACCTCCCTAATAGCCTTTTTACACTGATCAACATCTACCATCAAAGATGTAGAAAATGTGAAACATTGTTCACATCTAACATCTACCATCAAACAAAAATGTCACCATTTTTGAATTAAAATGTTTTTAAAATAAAAAAATGTTTTTTTATACAAAAGTACCAAAATTTAATAAGAAAGCACAAAAATATTTGAAGTTTAGTTTGTATAAAAATATAAAAAAACCTAACAAAAAACATTGCAATAAAAAAGAAAACTTGACAAATGGTAACGCTGCTTTTTAAACCAATTTTGTTTTTGTCAGTGATGCCACAATAATAATAGAACATATTGCCACGTTTTTAGTGATGACACTAAAATAATCGAAAGATGTAGAATGGAATAAAATGAGATAGGAAAATCTTTTAAAGATGTTGGTTTCTAGCCCAATGCATTTTTTATGGAAAGATGTTAACGTCTTCCCAAATTGTGGAAAATTGATGGTAGATGTTAGATGTTGATCAGTATAAAAAGGCTATAAGGTAACTTTTTGGTCCATTTTCCAGACATATACACAGAAAAAAATATCTCAAAACAATTTTTAACAGAACAGTTTGTTAAAAATAATATTTAAGGTCAACAAACTTTTTATTTGATTCAATGAAAACATTTATCAAATTTACACTTTGCAAAATGGCACTCAATAAAACATAATTAATAATAAAATTACTAAATATTTCTTCATATTCAATACAAAAAATATTTGAATCAAAGTAGGGACAGTATTTTTACAACTCTTGTCCATTTTGTATAGCTCATAATTCTCATTCGCTTTACAGTTATATCTGTATAAATTATTTAGTTTTGCCAAAGTTTTTGGAAAAAGATCAGGAAGATGAGCTGGCCTAAGCAACCAGCAAAATGAGCATAGGAACTAGCTTATCCCCCCATAATACATTTTAGTGTATTTAGTTATCAAAAAATAAAACTTGGGAATTTAGCACATCATAATTAATAAATAAATAAAGATTCGATAAACAATTTGTTTGGTTTATTTAACATTTCCAACAATTTATTTTAACAACTCACATAAACATTTTGTTGAACAAAATTATATGTGCAACAACTTTTTTTATTGCCTTAACAAACTTGGTTGCTGATAAAAATTTTTTTTATCAATACTGCAAAAAAGTAATCGCAGAAAATTAAAAAATTTTCGTAGTCAAATATGAAAATTATTTTTGTTTTGTGTAAAGAAAAATTGTCCATTCTTTGTAGAAGGATAAAATGTGCTCGTAGTACTTTATAAAAATCTTCTGAACAGATATGCTGATTCATCATAAGAATGTTTTAAAACGGGCGAACTTTAACACCCTTTTAAATGACCTGCCTTCGTATACTATTTTCAAAATTAACAATAAGTTATACCCGACTCCATTTCGCCAGACGGCAGTTTTTGGGCGTTCTTGTACATATCTGTCGAATGTTAGTACAGTATTTATCGCTTATATGCATTTCATAATTTGCACGGTTTTTGCTTTTAAACGGGAAATGAATCTACAAAAACATGTTTTTATGAAAATAGTTACAGTGATTTCAGAAAAACTCAGTTTTTCATCAAAATTTTTTAGTTTAAAAGGTAAAGTTGAATAAAATACACATAAAGCCATGATTTCGATTTAACTCTTATCGCATTAAAATGCTTAAACCTTGGCATTATATGCAATGCTATTTGAATGAACGCCTCTATCATTTTGAGCTAGATTTCGACCTGTTTTTCGCACATTTCGTGCGGTATTTCGGCGATAACTTAACGAATGTATGTTTTCAAATGCTCCAACGTTAGCTGGAATAGACAAATTGTGATTATGCGCTACACTTTCACTAACAGAAGCGATATTTTCGGAACTGCGCACAGTCCTGACAACATCTGTAACGTTTCCAGTTTCTTCAAATTTCTTTATAACCTTTTGAATCCCTTGCACACAGGTCGATTGTGAAGACTTTTTACGCGTCCTTCTGTTGTTAAACCAAGATATATTAACACAATATAGACTCATTTGGGAGTGTAAACACGGTGCTCTATAAAAATTGCCTTCATATAACACAAAAAACAATTTAACGCACACATGTACAAACTTGAGCTCATACACACGAATTTGACAATTGGGGTTTATGTCTGTCCGCTAACGAGTCTACCTTGTGTAAATATACCTTGTGTTAAACGATCTTTATTCATAAATGGCTTACCAATCAATAAATAAATGACACTTTATACGCTTTTTTTAAAACTAACGTTTGCATTGTCCACATTGTCTACCATCAAACAAACAATGACACCATTTTGAAAAAAAAAATTTATAAAAAACAGCGTTTTTCTTCAAAAGTGGAAAAATTTCTAAAGAAAACACAATAATGTATTTGAAATTCAATTGGTTAAAAAAAATAACATTAAACAAAAAAAACATTGCAAAAAACGGAAAACTTGACAAATGGTAACGCTGCTTTCAAAGGAAAGGCATTTTTGTCAGTGATACCACATTAATCATTTAACTTATTGCCTCTTTTCTATTGATACCACTAAAACAATCGAAAAATGAAGAATGTACCCTACAAGAAATGAATGAGCGAGTAGTCACATTTTTCATTTTGGTGATAAGAAAATGATAGGAAGAAATGACCGAAATCAAGTGTTCGGTCACAATCGGTCATTTTTTTCTATAATTTTCTTAACACCAAAATGAAGGGTGATGTTATGTTCATACGACGATATAAACCACCCGTTTCGCTCTCTAGATTGCCAACCATGCGATTCATTCTTGTTTCACTTTGACATTCTTTTTGTGTTGTTAGTGTACTTTAATTTAAAATAGATAAAAAGTAAGTAAATAATTCAAAATACATTAATAAATACTATTATTAATATGTAATATTATTTTATAATTATGTATTACTTTATTTTATTTAACATAAATTTTTATTTTGTTTTTTCTTTGTTTTGATTTTTTTTTGAGAGCTAGTTCAGATAAACTAACGATAATTGTTTTCAAAATTGGAGATTATAGTACATTTTTCCTGTTTCGCAGCATGCTTCAAACTGTTGTATGGCAAAACATGTTGTTTCAATCATGTTTGGGGTGCGAAACAGGAATGGGAGAGTGAAACACGAATATTGCTGTCCGTGTGAACACGGTATCATTAGAAATTTCGATAGATATTATTCAATAGCGACTGACAGAATCGCAAAAGTAAAAGACAAAAATCGAACGTACGAGTAAGTTTTCGATCGTATACGACTGCCAGAATTAGCCCCCTATGCCTATGTTCTGTAACGCTTGCGTCGAGAAACTTTTCGATTGAAATGTGTGAAATGAAACAAAAATTCCATATATTGAAACAAACAGCTGTTTTTCTCACTAAACTGTGTCTGTAACTTTTTTGGCGAGTACTAGCTGTCACGTTAGGAAATTACTCACCAACTTACAGAAAAAGTGTGTCTGCAAAATTTTTGTGAGAATGTTCCCGCTTTGAACTGTCAAATAAACTCAAATGGGATGAGAAAAACATTTTAACACAAAAAAATATATAAAAAATGCAAAATACACTGAGGAGATAACACGGAAGAGATAAGTATTTTGTTCTTCGTTGATTTTTTTTTTAACATTTATTAAAAATATGCAAATGTTTTCAAAGCCATTTTGTAAGCAACGGACATTAAAGTCGTGCTTTTCAGTTTTTGGTTGATTTTCGCCGCCGTCGTTGAAAATTTTTCAGTTTTAGTAAATTTTGATCGCGGTCAGCGATAGGTGTTACTGGCGTTTTCAACGTCTGTAATTTAATATCGGCTTCGAGTGGAATATTATGTCATTTATAACGCAACGACGTAATCTCTTTTCATTGTTTTCGACATGAGTTACAGACACTTTCGAGAAACGATGGAATATTTTGTTTCACATCTTTTCCATGCCAACTGTTACCCCTATCAAATCCTGTGATTTTTAAATGCTGTTCTTATTCTTTTGATTTAATTTCCTTTAGTATTTTGAAGCTTAAAAATAAACAATTTTATACCATAAAAATTTCTTTATAGATATCGCACACTAAACCATAAACAGTCACAACTCAAATTTATCGCAATCGTTTTATTCTTTATAAACCAGTTAGTTTACAGCTCAAATCCCCAACGAGCACGAAAATTTCTTTCGCCTCACTGTCTTGTTTAACTTTTGTGAAATTCAATTTGATTTTAGTTTTTTTTGCATCCACTGCATATTTTTGAATTTTGGCTTGTGACTGTTTATGATTTCGTGTGCGATATGCAACTCTTAAAATTCAAAATATATGTATGTATGTATATGTATATCTAAATATTTCCACTCTCTTAGCTTGAGTATTTCATGTAACACTGCGATAGTATCGAATAAGTTTTAGTGTTTAAATCTAATTGTAAGTGTACGAGTATCTCTATGATCTATGTTACAGTGATGATCAGTACAATTGCTATGCTAAATACGTTTTTGGGTTGGTGTGAAGTATTTATTTATTGTGTTAAGATATACGTATTTCCTTTTTACATAATTTTTTTTTGATGTGTCCCTGCCGTCGTTTAAAGATTCATTATGTTTTAAGAGAGATTAAGAGAGCGCTACAGTTGTTGGTTAGTTCTGCAATTGTGTGTGGTTGTTACTATAATTCGCAATTGTTTTCGTGTGGCAAGCAAATGTCACCGAAGAATAACTACTAATCCATATTATGGGCCGGTGGACTGTTGGGACCACCCATCATAAAGGAGGTGGGACTGTGAACTGATATACTGTCTAAATCTAAAGTGCCATCGCCCTTCTCCAACATGCCAGAGCCATCTTGTTTCATCATCATGCGACGCCATTTAGCACGAGCATTTTGGAACCACACCTGTTAACACACAATAAGAATTTCATTATTTTTGTGAACATTTTGACCTTTAAGCTTCAACAAACCTGTAATACTCTCTTTGGTAAACCTGTCTTTTGTGATAACTGCTTTAGATCTTTTGCATCTGGATTATGATTTATGGCAAAATACGATTTCATTGTGCGCAACTGATGATGCTTAAACGAGGTGCGCATGCGTTTTGTACGCGACGATGCACTCATATGTGAACCCCGCCCAAAGTCAAGGTATTCAGTATTTAAATCTGTTGTAAGGAAAAGAGGGAACTTGTTTAAAATTTGTCTTTTGTTTAGGAGAGAGAACAGTACTTGCATTTCATACCTATGTTGGCAGTGAGGGCTTCGATTTCTTTGGGTTTCCTTTTGCGTGGTCGCCCTTTTTGCCGTGGAGGTTGTGGAAGACCGGTCATAACATGAGAGGCAGATGCAAATATACTACTAGGAACAATACGTGTTGGATCCGAATGTGGACTCGATGAATCATTCGGAGGTGAACCAAATTGACTTGAATACGGATATGAACTAGCGCCACCAACACCAGGCACCACTGCCGAGCCCAAACTGGTCGATGCTGTATCGCCTTCACGAGCCATAGTGTAATGGGTTCTTAACGAAAGCAGCGAGTGGAAAAAGAGAGAGAAAAAAAAACGTTACTAAACACATAATTATATAGATTTTTTGTGAGAAGGGGGAGGAGGGAAAAATAATTCTTACCTGCAGTAAATGAGAGCATCTATAATGCCATATTGATCACCTTTTGTTAATGGTGTCTGGCAAACGACACAGCAAAAACAGGTCACATGAAATACTAAACTTCGCGCTCTCATCACCAGTTCGGTAGCTCCTATTGATGCTAAGCAACGGGAACATCTTCGAGTACCAAAAACACTGAAAAAAAAAAATAATATTTATTTTTTAACTTTTAGTTTAACTTAAGAGCTGAGAAGATATTTTTAATTTTATGTATTAGCAATATTTTTCTTTTTTTCAAATCCCTTTCGATTTCTTTCATTCTTCCGACAAGATTATTTTCTAAATACTCAGTTTTATGTGAAACGTTACTGTTCTTGACTTTGTAAATATCTTCCGGTGCATAATTTCCTTAAACTGCAAATTTCATTCATTCAACCAAATCTCTACTGCTTATCAATTAAATGAAATGATTTGAAATAAATCAATTCCATTCAAGACGATAACAGACAGCAGCCGTAAGCCCTGGTAGTTACTTATATTTGAATGTCTGCCTACACATAATAACGATCATGATGATGAAGATCATCCTCATCATCATCTTTACCATGATCAGCATTAACATTTCCATTCGATATGTGTATACTTAAAGGTAATTATTGCTATTTTTCTCTGCTTGTACAATGAAATTTTATTTCAAAGCTCGAATTTATTGTGAATGTGACGATCGATAATCATGATGTTTGTCTGAAATTCGTGTTTTTTATTTTCTTGAATTGTGTAACATTATTCTTTTACTTTATTTTTCTTTTTTTTATTTTTTTTTTGTTTATATTTATTTGTGTATTCCAACGTCATGTTTGAAATTATGTGGTTGTAGGAAGAAGGAAATTATAAGTTTGGCATGCAATTTCTGATTTGAAATACATAATCAGGGCTGTAATTTGTCCCTTTCTTAGGTTGCTACTGGATGTTTGAGGTTGGTGTTATTATATTTAGGTTTATTTTTAAAAAATGTGAACTAAATATTAAATAGTTAGGCAGTCAGTTAGTCAGTCGGCAACAATAAAATATATAATTTTAGGAAAGGAAAATGATCAAGTGAATTTTTTTGATCGAAAATGATTAAGTAGCAACTAAAGTTAGTTTAAACAAAGCAATCAAGGTCAAAATTGTTAAGGAGAAGAGAATAAATATAATATATTTTAAAGATTTCTTAATTGGAATTTTTTTTAAAAAGTATACAAACTTTTTTTGTTTCAAATTTTGTCTAACCGTTTGGAGTCTAAATTTGTTTCATTTTGTTAAATTTCTAGCTCGATAAACACTACAAAGTTAATAATCGGAATCAGGTAAATAAGTTTGTACCAGTTTAAGTTAAGAGCCGTGTGTAAAAAACGTTTTTGTACGTACAATCACAATCGAAAAAGCAATGTGGGGTACAATAGTTCAAAGAAATACACTCTAGACAGTACTGGTTTCTTTCAAAACCTTTAACTACAGTTGTATAATATTTGATATACTTCTAGTAATTCCTCGGGAAGTCTGCGAGAATTTGTTAAGTTCACGTGTAGCAAACGCATACAAAAAATTCGTGTTTTGGAATTTTGCAGGCTTCTTCCTTAAAGACCTTAAATTTCAGAGAAAATCTTGAAAACATTCAGAGGAAGGCGATTTATTTTTCTCCTATTTGTTTTTAAAGGATAATGAAATGAAAATACCAAAGCTGGGGATTTAAAATATATATAGTGCATGTTATCTGTGATTCCTTTGGGGCCGTTATATTTTTCCTTATCTCTTCTCCTTAGGATGCAAACTGCTCATCTTCAATTAAGAGCCAATATCAGAACAATTTAAGTCTTTAAAAACGTCGTGGTATCTCCGCAAGCTCTGCAAAATTTCGGAAGCATTCTAAAGGATTTCATGGACACTGTATTGTCTTAAAAAAAAAAAATATTACATTCATGCTTTAAACTGTATGGACTGATATTTGATTCTATTAGTCCATCGGATTTCAAAAATGCATGTTCATTTTTAATCTAAATAGTTGAATAGTTTATATAATAAATACTTTTGGAATATATCCTGATACTTTAAGAACGTTAAAAAAATATCCTTGAGTTTATTTACTTGAGGATTATTCAAACAATGTAATCTCTTATAAAAACGAGGAAAAATAAAACTTTTTTGTGTGGGAAGAAGGCTTATGGAGACTGAGGAAAAATAATTTATACTCAGAAGCCAATACTCCAGTTCCTAATGAAGAGATTTGGACTCCTTTTAATTTGCAATTTTCTCTCAGTTCAGTTCATAAACTTGGCCGCCTTCATGGTAAAAAGTACCACTTGATCTGTTTGTTTATACGCCAGCATGAAACTGCACGAAAGATTTTCAGTTAAGATAGCAAATGATAAATAACCGATATTATGGTCAGGTTTCTTGTATGTTGCAAAGAAAATTAAAAAAATAAAAAATAAATAAATAATAATTATAAAACTTACTGGCTTTTTATAGCCAGGCAGACAGACAGCAGTGGCAGTAGTACGATCAAAACTGCACCAACGACTGGTAGTTGTAAAACAAAATCACATTATTGCATGTGAATCAGAATCAGTGTCAGAATACGACGGACATAAATGTTTGCATGTATGCCCACAAATATGAAAAATATAACTTTAAGATGTGAATGCCTACACTTTGACGACGATGTCGACAATTTATGTCACCTCCCAATGTGTGCATGTATGTATATTGTACATGGACAATATGCACATATATTGTTGCCTACGAAACGTTGACTATAAGATGAAATGTGTGTTAACCAGATGTGGTTGAATCGGTAGAACGGAGAGAATTCTGTACACAGCAGCTTCAGCAGTTATCCAGTCAGCCAGCCATCCAGCCAACATCAGCAAGTGCACAAATTTAAAACGAGTCATCTCGAACATCTATCATAAGCAACGATGATGATGATGATGACGACGATGATTAAGATGACGTTGTAGTTGATGATAATTCGTTACACTTTAAGTTTCATGTTGCTGGTGGTGCTGTTGTTGATAAAAAAAAAACTAAAACCAACAACTGATTGTGAGTGGTAGCAATACATGTGTTTGTAGGAAATCTACATACATACAATATGCATCCCAGTTAGCCAGATTGCCGTCGTCTATGATGTATGCACGACACGTTAACGTTTTCCAAAAGACAATTTTGAGGAAATCGTCGTGAACGACAGTGAGAGCTGCGTTGTCTAATAGCTTGTCTTTTATCAAGCTCTATGAACGACATTTTAAGCGATATTGTCCTTAAGTTGCCTTGTACTTATAAAAGCTATTAACGATAAAGTTTTCTACTACCGTAGTTAAATCAATTAGTTTGGTTTGCTTAAAATTCTCACATTATTTTTTTTAATACCTACATACCATTTAAGGCAGATCACACAAGTCTTACGTATTTTGACGAAAATTCATCTCTGATTTAATAATTGTTGGAAAATTTTTAAAAAACAAAAACAACTTATCATGACAGAGTTGTATTTTCCTCAAAATACTTAAGACTTGTGTGATAGTGTAAAACAGCCTTTACGAATAAACTCAAACCTGTAAAACCGAAAACATGCTAATGCAGGTGGTCGCGAGCTGCAAAATGGATTACATGTAGTATAAACTTCATTGTCAATTTAAGAATTGCTTATAAAAGCCGAACATTTACAGTCGTATTCATAATGAAAATTTGGCTTGAAGTGAGCACAAAGTTTATTCATAATACACTATCAAACTCTGGCTAACGATTCGCTAGTCTCTTGTTAACGAGCTGCCAAACGTTTGCAAACTTTTGAAATACAGCCGTTTAATGTCAAACTATTTTGTTGGTGGCATCATTAAAATTCAGAGTTGATTTATCAAAAGTTATTATTACAACTCTGTGCTAATAAGCTGCTAAGCTTAATTGACATTCTAGTTAGCAGCTTGTTGTACATAGTGCACAAACTGTGGCTAACTTTTTGTTATGAATACGGCTGTAAACGTGTAACAGACGACATTGAAATGAAGGAAGTCGTTGACAACCAAGTAGGATATATTTTCTTGTATATAGTCGTCGATGAAAATATTAAATACATTGCTGCTCATCTCGTCTTGTGTGACGAGATTGAGCTGTTCTAAGTTGTCTTCTATAACTTATTGTTATCTTGTATCCGCCTTTAAAGATATCTTAAATACGTGGCCAGCCGGGATATTATAGTCGTATACATGTAAGTATGAGGACAATTGCCATGTTTGTAGTGCTACGAATACATGTATGATGACTATTGACAGTAGTTTAAAGGTATGCATTTTTAAGTAGCTGGAAATATCGCATACAAGTTGATATATTATTTTATACAGTATACAAATGTTACTCCTTGAAATTATTTAATTACTCTTTTTTTATTAATATTACTTTGGATCACAAAAATAGTTAACAAGTAACGGTATTCACTTTCATGTAACTGTATTTTCGAACATGCAATTTTAAACATTGGTTTTACGAATCCATCGAAACTCGCTTTGAGTTTTAAAGGATAAAAACAAACTCTGAAAGAGTAAGAGTGTGCACACAAT
Source organism: Pollenia labialis (assembly GCA_949318255.1). Lineage (NCBI taxonomy): Eukaryota > Metazoa > Arthropoda > Insecta > Diptera > Polleniidae > Pollenia > Pollenia labialis. Next base: position 9,423,193 of record OX439143.1, on the reverse strand, counting down.
GAAAAATTGAGCTTCAAACGAAGCAGGTTTGTAAGGGAGAAATTTAAGAGTTTCGCTTACCATCTCGCCTACGGAAGGCATGCATTTTATATGGTGAGTTTCCACTTTAAAGCAATACATTTCTGACACAAAAATCGCTTTATTCAACGCATATAAAAACTGATGAACGTAGCTAAGTATCACAATGAATGTTTTTTACAGTAACTTTTTTGTATTCTCCCTTACAAACCTGCTTCGTAGTAAGGGAATGCCGTGGCACTTTATGAGTTGTTTTTTTATGAAACTTTTTAAGAGTTCCTTCACTTACTTTACTTCATATCTGTGCACGTCTTATTGCGTATTGCATAATTGTGCGCTTATTTTTATAAATGTACTATTAGTGCTTCGCAAAATGTTAAACATTTTTATTGGGGATTATCTTTAACTTTGAAAGTGAAATGTTTAAAAACTTTAAAATAATATCTCTGGAGACAAGTCTCATTAAGATTTCTTTGAGGAAGATATGAAAGGAAATTGAATTGAAATTAGGAAAAGATTTTAAGTATTTCGAGCAAGTACATATCTTCCTTAGCCGCTGGCTTTAAGTGTATAACCAAAAACTCAATAGCGAAATCCACAAAATGTTTTAAGGGATCATAATAAATCACATGTAGTGTAATGTATCATAATCTCTAAGTAAGATTCTCTATGTTAAGATATAAATGGAGATGTGATTATGTGAATGTGTATCTTGGTATGTACTTAAAAATGTGTTGTGAATTAAGCATAATCGCAACTTTAAAATTTCATCAGGGCTGCTTGACGACATCTTTAATATGTTTCTTTTGACGATTTGGGCATTAACAAAGGCGAATTCAGCTACAGGTGGTGTCGAAACGCCATCTGATTTTGGCTGTTCGAATCTATTTGTTAAAAAAGCGAAAGAGAGGGAGAAAAAACCTTACTCAGCTGTCAGAAAAACTTAACTACAGAGCTTTGAGAGATTTTTTTCTCTCGTCTTTTCCAAGCGAATTTACTGTACCCGGCGGCCACACGATCAAGTTTTTCTTGATAGTCTTTAACATATACTGCTTGTCAAAATTTACATAAATTAAAAGCTGTGACGTAGGCGGCACTCAATTTGTAAGCAACTAACTTTCAAGTGCCCCGGTAGGCTAGCTGGTAGCGAGCTAGTCTATCAGAGCCGGGGTTGTGGGTTCGATTTCCCGCCAGAGACTCTGGTTTCTGTCCTGCAGACAAGCGAATAGCTTTGCGGGAAAAGCTTAGGAAATTAAAAAAAAGATGTCATCAAGAAAACAATTTATTAAGACAATCTTATGATCAGCTATTAAATTGAAAGTAAAATTGCAAAACAAATGGAAAGGTGAAATTGAAAGCAATCTCGTGGTCAGTTTAAAAAGTGTGAGTGAGTGTCTTAGTAGAAAAGTGAGAGTTTTTTGCAAATTGATTGGAACTGAAAGGCAAAACTTGATTGTGTGGCCACCAAGTTATCGGTGGCGTTAAAAACACAGCTTAGCTACTTTTTTCACTTATTGATAGAAATGTCAAAAGTTGACGTATCGTACAACTAAAGCATCAATAACAAGTAAACAAGTACAGCCGCCAAGCCCGTCAAATCGAGCCCTAAACGCAAAAATAACGTAAGCGACATCATTTTCAATTTTCGGTTTTTTAAAAAAATTACTTTATTTGCAACAAATTTTATACAAAATTTATATGAAATACAATAAAAAAAAAAGATTTTTGGCACTGACGTTATTTTCGCGGTTAGGGCTCGATATGATAACCTACAAGCAATTATTTCCCTATTCGGGAATCATAAGCAATGATTGACCTGCCTAAACAAAATTATGTTATGAGTTTTAGCTGTGGTGCAGGTGTAGGTGTAGGTGTAAGCTTGACCGACTATACTTTCTTACTTGTCTTACTTGTTATAGTATCGCCGCTACCTGATACATGAATTCGCCTTGGCCACTTCCCCATTGTATATATAAGCACAAGGCGAATTCACTACAGAAATCCATTGTGTTTACAATTCAAAATGTCAACAATTTCTATATAAAACATTGTTAAACCAAAACAAATTATTTCGAGCTGTCAAAGTCAGCAGGCTTTTATCTGCAATGAATTCGCCTTGGTATAAGCCATAGCCATTTGGTGATCTCCAAAAGAACAGTTCTAGGATTTACTCTTAAAGAACTTTAATCACCAGAGATTTGCAAGTGGTTAAAGTCAACCAATTAAATTCAGATCAAAACGATTGCCTTTCTGTCGGTTCGCTAGCATGCGAAAGAATTCTTTCCTTTTCAAACTGATTTTTGTTATGTTAAGTTGTGCTACTCGTGTCATACTCTTATTACAACAGCATCCATACACTCAATGTCAGCATGCATCATGCATGGTTGCATATTTGGGAACAAAAAATATACAAAACAGAAAAAAAAACAAAAACCTCTTGGGCTCCACCTCTTTTGGTAAATGGTGATACAAAAAGTACGAGTGCTGTGCATGAGAGTATGCATATGAATTTGCTATGGTTTCTGTTATTTTTTCGAGTTTGGAAAGCTTATGTACATACATACATACATACATACATACATACATATGTATGTATATACATATATTAAACGACCGAAAATGCTATGGTTTTGATGACTTGAAATGTAACTACCAACATGTTGTATAATGGTTGAACTGAGGTAAACCATTCACTTTAAAACTTCAGAAGCTTAACGAAACACAAATGTACTAAAGCAACAAGAACAATACAAGTGAAACACTTGCAGTATATGACAACATTTCATTTTCATACGGTTAAGAGCAAAATAAAAATAAAAAAATTCTAGACTGCCTGAAGTGAACAACAACAACAAAAACAACAGCATGAGTTATCAGCACAAGGAACTCAATTCGAACAACCATTATCGGCATCAACAGTATCACTGTAATCACCAACATCGTCATCTTCATCATTGGCAACATCGTCATCGTTCTCATCATCACCATCATTTGTGAGTCTGTAGCTGAAGATGTTGCAACCATAAATGCAATAAAAAGTGTTTTATGCTGCCAGACTTCAAGTCACAATTCACATAAACAAACATCCGAACCCACAAGTGAATAAGCAGTAGAGATCTGTCTTAAAAAGCAGATATGCACATATCTACTTGTACATACTCGCTTTGTAAACAGAGCTACTACTAGTGGCCTTGTGTGGGAATTCTGTGGCTTGTTACTGTTATGAGTTGGCTACCCTAAAACCGCCGCATCACGACCAAAACAACAACCATCCGTTTTAATACGCTTCATACCCAAACACACATTCAATTACACTCACTCATACATATCAGATTTCGAGTGCTCGAAAACATCGTCATATATTAAGAGATGTCACTTTGACATTTCGCCTGCTCTTTTGCATGGCAATAACCATAATTCATTTTTTCCCACTTTTGTTGCTTTATAGTTTTTTCGTGTGTTTCTTTGGTGTTGGTTTTTATGGGGATGTTTGAAAATAAACATGATCAAAGAAATAAATACAACAACTACAGCGATGCGCCAACAACAAAAATAACAAATAAAAGGTGAGAAACAACAAAATTTCGTAAGTACGTATGCATTTGCAAGAGTTTTAGTAACACAAATTACACTTTTAGAAAAATATGGATCTGAATCCGGCAGGAGATGAAGCATTTAAAACGGCTTCTGGTGATCCATTTGCTTATTCCTTCATGTATTTTTTTAACTGCAAGATCTTTTAGAGAATATTCTCGACGGATTTAGGCGTCCCAACCACACTTGCAAATAATAAAATTTTTAACATACTCTAATTTTCTTTGAAACAGCGATCTGCAACAAACCCCATTTCTGTATGAAGGAGTACGCTAACAAAGAAAATTGTCGAATTTGGGACGCCACATTGGACCCTTTTTCTTTAAGATGGACGTTGGTTAGACCATCACCGTGAACGGCTGTGGATTGAGGATAATAACCTTCTTCTGGCTTCAAGTAGATGAAATGTATACCAATGAGAAGAAGTTTCGACAGGACGACACAATTTCGACGACCGGGAACTGTGAAAGCTGAGTACAGCATAATTATGGAACACGACCGGGAGTAGTCAAAATTAAAGCATCTCAATGTTGTTGGGTTTGTTCTTTAAACGTTGGTTGGTGTAGTAACTGAATTTTCGTGAATTAAGTCTTTTAAGAGCGTCATATAAATGACTGCCTTTAGATTGGTTAAAGCAGTCGATTCTTTAGAGTTAGGCCTCAACCACTTTTTCGCACGGTCGGTATCTCGCCGGTAACTTGATGAATATTGGCTTTCAACTGCTTTAAAGTTAGGGGATTATCCACGTTGACACGGTTTTTGACCGACCCTACAAAAAAAGGTCCAACGGCGTTAAATCGTATGATCTGGGTGGCCAATTGACGGCCCCAAAACATGAAATTGTGCGTTATGGAAACTTTCCATGCAATAAAGCCAAAATCGGTCTTGTTGTGTTAATTCTCTAGAGCTCGGAGCCGTGGAATAGACAAATTCTGATTATGCGCAGGAATTTTACAAACATAAGCGATATTTTCGGCAATGCACAGGCCTTACCACACCTGTACCGCTTCCAATCTTCCACTAGCCAACCTTTCACTAAATAAATGACAGTAATTCAAAAGCTGACAGCCTTCCTAGACCGGCGGGTTTGATACCAAAAAATAGATTACCCTTTAAATACATATGTACATATATATTTTAAGGGTATAAAATGTTGAATCTCTCCGCTAACTGAGCCTTAAGCTTTGATATCGTTGCAAATTGGACTTTTTGAGTGTTTGCAATTCTGGCCTAGGCAACCAGTGAAATGCGCATAGGAACCACTAATGGGATCTGACAATTCTTAAATTGTACCGTCTCAATGGTAAAATTGTACCAAATTGACATAAATTGTACCAAAATTTCGCTATAAAATAAAAAAGCATACATAGTAAGAATTCATAACGCTTTTTTTTTTTAATAAAAACTAAAACAAAAATTTTCGAGAGTAAGACCTATGGGCAGTCATGCACCCGCCAGAACAAAATTATGTTATGAGGTTAAGATTTATGTAAAAGTTTTTGTGTCGACTATTATTAAGATATCCTCGTCTATATGGGATTTATTTGCCTTAAGGTGATTTTAGGAAGGGTTTTTATATCGGACCTATGGATAATTTTGGACCCGACAGCGCAATATTTTGTCTTTACAAGGTGGCTATCGTAAAAGTTACTGCCGCCAATTTTAATATCAATATTAACATTTATAAGGAAGTCGTCAAATATGGACCGATTCCGATAAAAAAAAAGGTAAGATGATTTAGATTGCAATAAAATAAGTCTGGTCCAAATTTAATGTAAAGACCAACGTAAGAGGATGGTTTACAGGCACAAACACTATTCCGGAAAGAAGTTTGTATGGGGACACAGAGTAGGCTTTGTCCTTATGAATTGAAACCTACGTATGTTCAAAATTAAATCGCATTACCTTAAAGATCTTCTTTACCGGAAGCAGAGACATCGTTAAATCGACTCAGAAAGTATTATTTTGTAGTGTAACACACATTAGCACAATCGCATAATAACATCTCCTCTGTGTGGGTGCGGGTATAAAAATTAAGAAAAAGCAAACATTTTCCTATTTCTCTTTTTTCTCAAAGGCAGACAAAAATGTTAACACCTGATTGACAGTGTCACCAAAAACAATCGACTAAAGTGGCGATTTTGAGGCACTTAATCCTAGGCTTCTGCAGGGATACGAGTACACAACTTATGTGTGTATGTATGTACTTTATATGTTAGCATTATATCCGAACATTAATCCGAACAATTTTACAAGTTTTGGTAGTTCTGGTCACGGCTGGCGATATGTTATTAAAAATGTTATTATTGAAAAGTAATTTAATCCACCTCAAAGAAATGATAAAACTTCGACGGTATGTATTTTTTTTAAATTGTACCAAAAAGGGATGTACCAATGAGGTTTCGATTGTACCAAAGTTGGGACAATTGTACAACAAATCGCATCAATTACTATATTAATATAAAATTAACAATTAATTTCAGCGTATTTAACAAGAATGAAAATTGGGAATTAATCACGACAAACAAAAACTTATAAAAAATAATTTGTATTCCCAAAACATTACTTTGATAATCTCTCAACTTTCTTTATAAATATTTAAAATTTCTTTTAGTGTAAGATTAAAGTAAATATGTATTCATATATTTATGCAGATTTATATGATTTTACTACACGACATAAAACTAAGGGGAGTTTTAACCAGCAAAATAACCAAAAAATAAGAATTATAGTGTATTGCGTGTCATGTTTATATTTTTGTTTACTGTCTGTATGTCTGTCCGTCCGTCCATCTGTCTGTTTCAATCTCAGTACATAAATACAACAATGTGAATGTCTGTCTGTCCTTCAGTACTGTATTTCCAGAATATTTCGTGTTATTTATGACGGTTTTTTTTATTATGAAAGATACAAGTGTTTCTTATTTTTATATGAATACATACATACCTACATACATTTTTATGTTCAAGTAGACGACAACACATCACTGTATATTTCAAATTTATTTTATCATAAAACTGGCTGAGATTGTAATAAAACAAAAAGTAACAGCAGCACAAAAAATAAAATAAAAATGAATAACGTCAGAGCAGAATTAACGAAAGTTTAGCTTAGAATTCTGGGGATTTCAGATGCCAAAAATATAAAATAAAAACACACTTGTGGGGAAACACATGAATAACAGTCTTAATGCATGTGTAAAAATCTGTATGAATTTAAATTTCGCAGCCAGCCAAAGATTGCCATTAGTGAGTGAGTGCATCATTGGCAGCCAGTAACAAGCATTATTCTCTGCATAAAATAAAACAACTTATTTGTGAGATTCTGGCTACTAAAGCTAAAAAGCTGATTTTTCCGCCAGTCAGTCAGTCAGTTAGTCATACTCGTACTTGGCTGATATGATGAGTATGTACAGTATGGATTGATGTTTTCCCTCAGCTCGGTGTACTTTTGTTGAGATTTATTTATTTTGTATATGTTGTTGTTGTTGTTGCTGTTGTTTCTGTTTTTTGCTAGTGAATATTTCATCTCTACGCTACGTTGCATCTTTTGAATGGAAGACGAATACGAGTATCAGCAACTGAAACACTGCGATGCTTTGCTGGCTGACTGGCTGGCTTCTGTTGCTGGTAGTTGCTTGCTATTTTTATGTTGAATGACTGACTGTCAACCATCCAGCCTTGCTTGCCAATGTGCATGACGTTACATCCCAAATCATTTTTCAACAGTGTGAAATTTCCCTTGGTTTTTTTTTATTTTAATTTTTTATTACATATTAAAAACAAACATCTCAAAATACATAAATATTTGTTTGATGTAAATATATATATGTGTCTGTGTGTGTGTGTGATGTGTGCATAAGTATATAAAATAAAAATGTCATACATCAGTTGATATGATAAATTCAAATGGAATTGCTTCTTTAGTTTCTTCATCCATATTGTATACCATTAATTCAGTTTGCATGTGAATTCAATTCAGTAACATTGAAAGATGTTTCAGGAACAAGAAATAAAATAAAATGGATTTTGAAAATGTAGTCGTCATTCACAAAATATTTTTTTTTAATTTTCATTTTTGTTAATTTATGGGTGGGGAAATCAAATAGTTTTGGTAGCAACACGCCAACACAATTGATTTGAAATGTATTGAATTTCAATAAAATATGGGAAATTATTCTGCGTTAAAATTTACATATGGACATTTCCACAGAAAAGACTCCTTTTTGTCGCGTGACGCCATCAAGTAAATACATACAGACATATTTTAAATTGTTTTACAAAGAAAAATTTATTTATTGAGCCATGTTCTGGAAAACAAATTCGAGTAAAATTAAAATCGAATATAAGTTTTCAAAACGATCCTGCTTTAAACGTTCATATGAAAATGTAATTTAAAGTAACGAAAAGTTCATTTAATTTTTCTTGTCAAAAATTCAAACGAGAATTCCGTTAAAACAAATGAACATTGAGTTATATTAAATTGGGGATTTAATAAAAATAATCGGGGATTTTTTTTGGGATTTTACGCATTTTCCATATATTTTCCCTTCTTTTATTATTTGCGAATATTTCTCTTTGTTTCGTATATAAAATATGAAAAAAGTAGCAAAACTTTTATCTTACTCTTATCAACTACTTACATATATGGTGTAAAGGGTCTTAATTAAGATTAATATTTTTGTTAAGTGTGTAAAAGGTACTTAAAAAACTTATGTTATTATTCTTGAGTCAGTGTTTTAAAAAAGAACTTAAAACCGTTGAAATCACATGAAAGTTTTTCATTTTTTTAAAGTGAATTTTCAAGCAATTATGTCGTCCCCAAAAATAAGTAAATATGAAAGACAATATAATAAAGTTGGTGAAAATATGGCTTAAACCGATTGAACAAGCTCCAAATTCTTATAAATTGACTCATTTATCTTCAACAACATTGTTCTGCTTGTAATTCTTCACAGGAATCGCATAAGAAGGATTTAGAAAACATGCCGAAACCAGTCGCTACAAACAAAATAAAATAATTTTTTTTACTAAAAATGTTTATGTGAGGATTTCAAATTAAAAATTTTCTTTCTATTTTTAAAAAAATTTTAGATTTGGTCAAAAAAATAAATCAATAAAAAACTTTTTAGGTTATTTTTTTTAATTTGGGGATTTTTTTTAATTGTTTGGGGACATGAAAAAAGTACCTGGCAGCCCTGATGGAGTTAACGAAATTTGCTGAATTTAATAAAATAACAAAATTTAATTAATTTATATAAAATAACTAAAAATTTATTTGTTTTTACTGAACATGAAGTTGAATTTTTGACAGTAAAAATTAAATGAACTTTTCGTTAAAAATAAATGAAAAATAAGTAGACCGGTTTTAACTGAATTTTCATTTATTTTATATTACAATTTCAGTTTATTTTACGTACAGAATATTGTCATAAAAGTGTCATAACGTCCACGGACACTGTGACACTTTTGATAGTGTCACTGGACGTTATGAGATGCCACATATTAATAACTGTTATTAAATTCTTAACATTTTAGGGTTGTCTTAGAGTTATCATTAAAACATAATTAATTTGTACTATTCATAGTTATGATTTCTGAATGTGCGCCATTGATTTTAATCAATAATTCAGTCAAAAAAAAAAAAAAAACCAAAAAAAAAAAACCCAAGAAGTGGAATTGTTGCGTTTTGTTATGGACATCCTTATTTATTATTTACTTAAAAATTCACTTCAAATGTTACCGCTTCTCTGCTGCTATAGCCAACGCATATGTATATCAGCGCTCATGCACTTTTCCTGCTTTCGGATACTTCCAAATTTGGGGTAACTCGATTGCCTACAGCGTTATAACAATAATAAAAATATTAAAATCCTGTGTACTCCCTGTGCTTCTTTAAAGGTGCGAGATTTGGTTTGTCACAGAAGTCCTACAAAATAAACTACTAGCTTTCGTTAATCGCTGTCTCCGAAGACTTCTTAAAATCTTTTGGGTTCGGAACTACAACAATCCAAAAACAGCAGAAACAACATAGGGTTTTTTGCATTGCATTGTAAGTGCTCATGGCTCGAAATGTTCTTAGCAAAACCCTAACAAATCAAAACAAATGAGTTCGAACTACCGTCAATTCGCCTTGGCCCCGTATGTTGTTGCCAGATAGAAACAAAACCCTATGGACAATTTGCTAAAAAATGCAAAACATTTACGAAAGTATCGCTATCGAAACGAAAGTCGGTGACAATAATGTGGGTTAAGTGACATTGCAATTTTTAAACATTTTTCTTTAAAAATCAAAATATACAAAAATACACCTTTTTGTATAGATTTTAGGGAAGATGAAATTCTTAAGATTAAAATACGAAGCTTGAAATCATTATTATTATTTTTTCAATAAATTTCAAAGAAAATTCGAGAGTTTAAAGTATTGGTTGCATTAGAACTGTTAACGGATATCTTCTATTGTTGGCGGCGTCTTACAGATGATATCTGGAAGTCAAAGTTTTTTTTTTTAATTTCATTTACTACTTCATTAAATAGTTTCTTTATTTACTTTACATAGTTTGTGAGTCAATTGAATATATCTGCCTAATTCGTAAGTAAAGTGAAATTGTAATTGAACGAGAATGTTAGTTTAACTAGGCTCAGACGGCATAGTGTTGGAATAAGTGAAATTAAAATCATATTATGAGGAAGGTTGACGACACCGTTGCCAGACTTGACGATTTATCGTCAATTTGACCTTAAATTTGACGATTTTTCAACCGATAAATTTTGATTTAATTTACAAAAGTTTTTAATATACTTTCACATTTTTATTAGCTTCTTGGACACTTTTATTATCTGATTGGCAATCATTTTCATGTGTCAGCAGTTTGTAATATAAAACATTAATAATTGTTGGCGTTTATTTTGCCCATTGTTCCCGTTTTAAGGTTGACAGGATTCAATAATTTCTTGTTTGGAAGTCTTTGAGTAATTCGTTTTAGCAATGTCCGGCTGCCTGTTGAAATTACGCTCACTTCTGAACGGCTAAAAAGAAGAGAACAATATTGGTGAGAAATTGTTTCTAGATCTCCTAAGCAGTTAGGGATTGAAATCCAGCATAATCGTTTCAGTAAGAAAATTGTTATGAATTCAAATAAACAACCATCCTAAGAATTGATATTCCCGTTAGAAAAACGAAGATTAATTGGAGCCAGAATTCACAAACTCGTTCAATATGACTGAATATCAAACTTTGTGGTGATGATCCATCCAAAATGTACCATAAGCCCCATATAAAGCCCGTATAAAAGTGTTGTGGTAAAATTTGGCCTGTCATAGATTTATAGGACTAGAAATAACCCTGCTAAATTTGTTAAAGATTGGTCCAACATTTACCATAGGCCACATAAAAAGTACAGTCCTTAAATTTTATAACTCTCGGTGGAGGTATCTAAGATTCGGCACAACCGAACATTTCACTGTTTCTTGATTTTAAGAATGTTTATATTTTAGAAAAATTTTAAGTTGTGTTACTCCAATACATATAAAGCTATGATTTCGATGAAACTTTTATATCATTTAAATGCTTGGACCTTGTCATTACGTACAAAATAAAATGTCATTTAAATGACTGCCTCTAGATTGGTTGCAGAAGTCGATTTTTGAGGTTTTGAAACCTGTAGTTTTATAGTTTCAAACTTTGGCAAAAACGTTTAAGCGATTTGTTTTTAATCCAAAAGAACTTTAAACAATACAAAATTAATGGAAGCGAGAATAACTTTTAAATGAAAGAAAATTATATTCAATTAAATTTTTCTTTTTAATTTTAAGAGAAACAAGTTGAAGATAACAAAAATTTTCATAACAATAATAAAAACAAATACATACACATAATTTTGCAATGACGATTTGGGTAAATCATTTCAATTCGATTTCTAGAACATGCCCGTATATTACGATTTTGACAAAATTGTCCACAAAACTTGACGGCTTTTAACCAATTCTATCTGGCAACTATGCTTGATGATGATTTGGCATAAAAACCTTTTCCGTTTTATTAACTTTATTAAATTATTGCATGCACTTTTTAACATTTTACAAAACATAAGTATATTTGTTGTTAGACGCGATTGCCTTTTATTAAATATTTAAAACAAAATTAGAGCAATAAAATATTTATATACATATGTATGTATAAATATTTACAAACAAAATTTTTTAGCAAATGCGTTAAGCTGAAACAACAATCATACCTTGGCCTAGACAGAGCTTAATCAACCGTAAAACCAACAAAGATTTTTTAAATTCAAAACATTTAATCCTCTAGAAAAATAAAGAACCAAACTCAAATAACCAATTATGAGCGTTAAATTGTAGTAGGTATAAGTCCTTTAAATAAATGCAACATTTTGATATCTACAACAATAGAAAAAGGCTTTTGTATTTTATTTCTCAACTACTCGAACAACTTAAAAGCAGCATGTGGTAATCACAACTAAACTGAACATTAAATAATTGAGGGAATAAAACTATTGGCATTTAGCAATTGTAGCTTTTTGTTGAAAAAAAAAAAAAAAACAAAAGTTCAATACTTTGAATTATTTTTCAATAGTTGACATACCTTTTACATTCTACAGACATATCCGTGTAAATTTGTACTTTTATGTAAACTAAACTAAACCCACAAAACATTTCCTTTCATTTTTTTTTTGATTTGGTTTCGTTGTTGTGTGTATTTAACTCCACAGGATGCAAATCCTTTAAAACTCATAAGATGCATTCCCGCCGTATATTCAATGTACAAAAAAAAGAACTACATTTCTAACAACATAATATTTGTTTAACATAAACAATATGCTGTTTTATTATTTTCGCATTTTTTTTTATTTTTTTTTTTGTTAGTTTTTTTCTTGTTTTATTGTTGAATTTCATCTAAAACAAATATTACACGCTTTTTTATGCGAACAAGCAAACCTCTTTGTTGGGTTGCGTTTTATTTTTCAAATGCGATTTGTTGTTTCCACTTTTGTTACGTGGATAAGCACACACATGAGTATTTGTGCAGTCAAACCCATGAACACCCTAAATAACAGAAATAACAACAACCTCATAAAACATCGACATCAGCCCATCAAACAAACGAAACAAATAAAATAAATGTTAACGATTATTATTCTACCACTCAAAATATTACACTCGCCGCGCACAATTTCTCTCACACATTTGAAGTCAGCTTAAAAACGTGGCTAGACTGGAAAGTGAGCTGTAAACTGAAATTACGAATGCCTAAAGCTGGGATCACACGATTGCCGCAATGCACCAATTTTCACAGTTTTTAATACCCCAATCGTGTGACTGCACAACCAAATGGCTCTTGTACCAATCGAGGACAATATTGTGCTTACTTTTACCAATCAAATGCAACCCTGGTGCGGCAATCGTGTGACTGTTTGCTATGCAACCGCGCGTCAATAAAAATGACAAAAATGCACCAATATTTATTGTGTTCTTGTGCGGCAATCAAACAACACAATACGCGCCAATATTTGCCTTTTTTATTAGATTTACTTTTTTGTGTTTCTTTTAGTAGGTAATGAAAATAAATATGTATGTATTTATTTATTTTGCATTTAAATTTTTTTTAATTAATTATTTTAAGTATGTATGTGCACAAGCATATTGAGCTGTTCTGTGCGAATATTTTTATTAAAGATATTTCTATTCGAACCTAAACATACGAAATTGTAAAACAGACTGTTAATTTTTGGAATATCTTAAAAAATTAAATAAAACTATTCAACAATAATTTGTTTAAGTATATGATATGTATCATTTAATTTTTTTCAATGAACAATCCAACAAGAACTTTCAAAAAAATAAAAAAGCTACCACAACAGCTGTTTTCGCAGTTAATATACATAAGTAAGAACAATCGTGTGACTGTTCTGCGGCAATTGTTGTAACCATTTCGCTTTGTACCAACTAGCGGCAATTAAATTTGTATAAAACTGGGCAATCGTGTGATTTCAGAAAATTTGGTTGGGGCAATTTCATTATTGTGCGTCAATAAAGCACAATAATAATTGTGTCATATTGGTGCCTTTGCGGCAATCGTGTGATCCCAGCTTAATGCTATGTTCACACTTGAGTTTTTAAACGCGTTTAAGCAAAATGTTGATAAGGTAAATCAAAGCCGTTCACATTACATTTCAGATTATTAAGATGACAGATGATTAAGAAAAAACAAAACAAACAAATTTATATTTCTTTAAACTGAAAATGTATGAATTATTTAAGGAAAAAATAAAAACATTAAGCAGAAATCGTGGCCGGTTGTACAGTTCATGTTGGCCGATTCTACATTATACTCAGTTTGAGGTATGTTCAGTGGACTCTATGTGATTAATGAAGTGATTTAAGGCCTAACCATAATATGCATAGCCTTGCTTAACCTACTGTCAAAAATTAACAAAAAGTCTCTCAAATGTATTTAAAAAAACAAAAACAAAATAAAAAAACGGAATGTGCGATTAGATTCGCACCTTGCTTAAGCAAATTACAGTTTCATTAAACTTAGCAAAAAATTTCCTTAAGTTCATATAATTAACATGTTTTCGCACATTTGCTTAATCCAGCTTAAGCACATTGTGGTTGGGCCTTTACCCTGACCCACCACGCAATATGGAACGCACTTGTATGTGAAGGTGTGCTACTAAAAATTATAACTCTAATACAATCCTTGTATGAAGATGTTATATGCCGAGTTGTTCACGACAAAGCATTAAGCAACAATTTCAACGTGGTAACTGGTGTTCGACAAGGAAGTAAACTTTCTACCCTTTTATTTAATATCATACTTGATATCATCGGACATAAGGCTACTTCAGCAAATAGAGGTATAAGCTGGGGGGCTCAATCAGCAGAGTCTGGAATATGCTAATTTTATCTGCCTGCTGCCTCACAGTTACAGCCACATGAAAGCTTAACTAAAATGCCTTAAGACCAAAGCTTTAAAACCCGACTCAAAAATAAACATGAAGAAGAGTAAGGTAAAGCACTGCAACACCCCTAACATTTCCAAATTCCGAAGACGGAGTGTTGAATTGAAAGAAGTAAGTACCTTGGCAGCATACTAGCAGAAACTGACGGTTGCAGTGATGATATAGCTCTCCGAGTTGCAAAAGATAAATAGTCGTTTGATATCCTACGAATTGTATGAAAGTCCTCTGCTATCTCGAGGAGGGCTTAGATCAGCATTTTTAATTCCTATGCAAACCTCGTTGTAATTTAAGCCTACAAATCATGAAATACGACATCGCACGATATAAAGCTACCCAGCTGTCTTTCAAGGATATTAAGTATATTCTGGTCTAACACCATCTCCAATACGCCGCTGTGGGAGCAAACACGCCAAAGCCCAAACAACATCGAGATTGTTGGTAGTAAATGGCACTGGTTTGGATACACGCTCCGGAGATCACATGACGACACAATAAAAACTGATTCAGATTAGAAACATCATGGTACCACACGCAGCGCTTGGCGACATTTGCAAACCTTAACCCGTCAACTAAATTTAGAAAATAGTCGAAACGATCTCAGCTGGAGAGAACTCAAACATCCTGCATCGAATAGGACCGCCTAAAGAGAGTTCTTTGTGGCCGTTTGTTACCCTTAGGGACCACAGGCCAAAATACAGTAAGAAATAAAGTGATAGCTTTAAATTGAAAATTCAGGTTAATCTAGCGAAACACGGCATTATCATTGAGAATCTTGCTCTAATGGAGCTAAAAACTCGTTGAAATAAAATTTTAAGGGCAAAAATTTGAGCAAACCGGGTCTGTAGGAGATTCAAATAACCCGAGAGGTTAATTTGTAGAATTTAAAGGTTCCTAAATATCAAGTAGACAAACAGCGATCTCTTTCTATGGAACATCGTATTTTTATTATTTTAAAAGATATTTTTGATTTTCTGATTCTTTTCTGCGGCTATCAGCTTACAAAGATAACACTGCTCAGCAGCAAAATCCTCCGTTAAATAAAACTATATGGACTATATGGATTTTGATGCGCTGAACCCAAATCCGTTCTCGGTTTTTTTCTATCAGATCGAAATTTTGTTTAATGGGCGTGGCAAATTTTTTGCCCTTAATTAGTCAGGTACGGAGACATAATTCATCCGAACTCGAGAACCAGTCATTCGATTTTCAAAAGTAAAACACCAGAAGATGTGTAACAAAATTGTATTTATTTGCCACGCCCATTAAACAAAATCTCGATCTGATGGAAAAAAACCGAGAACGGATTTGGGTTCAGCGCATCAAAATCCATATAGTTCACATAGTTTTAATTAACGGAAAGACAAAAAATTATTTTTTGCAGAGCAGTGTAATCAGAGCATAACTAAGCCCCATAAGTATGACTCGGCCGCCAAAAACTATCTTCAACATATTTTTTCTTTTCGAGTTAAAAATTTTTAAATAACTTTTTGTGTTGCCCTCGTAAGATACATTTTACAAAAGTGTACTTGTGCAAATGCACAATATACATACATATGTACATGTAAATAATACAACAATATGAAAAAAAATAAAGAAAAATTGCTAAAACACAGCGCTGTCCGAAAGAGGAAAAAAAGAAACACACAAACATTTAGTTAAACTAAACAAACTTTTTGTTAAACACAATTCGCATCGAGTAGTTTTTATGTGTGTGATTTTTTTTTTATTCCTATTCATTAATTTGTGTTTTTTTGTTTTTATTTTTTTTTTTTGTAACTTGTAAGCAGACGACCAGCGGGATGCAAAACCGTTGCTGCTACTGCTGTTTTAATGTTCTACAAAGAAAACAAAAAACTCCAAGACATCCTTTAAGCGCCTGCCGTTTGACTTACCTCACTACCTTTTTTCATTTTAAGCTCAAAAAAAAAAAAAAAAATTCACACACGTCCACAAGACGAACTCATCATTCCTGTGAAATTCTCATTTAGGAAACGAACACCGCCACACAGACACTCACATGCCCTTTCACACATTTATACATGTACAAGTTATGATATGCACACGTTCTCATATAACACACACGCCCTTAGATTTTAATGTTTCCAGTAAAGGACAACTGCATTTGGAATGTTTTTTTTTTTTTTTTGGTTGAATGTATAAAATATCACATTTATGATGCACTTAGGCACGTTTTTTTAATGTTTTAGTTTTGGTTTACAAAACCGATTTATTTCTTTGGAAATAACTTGGATAAGGTTACTGCCTACTTCATGGGCCAGCATTAAGTTTGGAGGATAATTTATAAGGAACGCTTGACGTTCTCCCTCGTCTAGGCAGAGCAAACAAAAATCTCTGGGGCCTAATTCTGGCATTCGTGATCGAGTACTTTCTCGATTCGAAAGCAATTTTATTTCAATCGATACTGAACGAATCGAAATTATTTTTTCAGTATTCTGAAACTCAAATTAATTATTTATAACACTGAAAAAATAATTCCGATTTGTTCAGTATTGGTATTCGTTATTCCGTATACGATGTTTAAGCGGAAAGTTTGGCTCACCAGAATTTCAAATTGATATGCAAATGGCACCTAAACAGTTTATGGATGAGGTTTGAAAATCAAATCTATGATTTTGGAAATCATTGGTATATAAAGTCATCTTAACGTTTTACAGAAATCAAATGAAAGACTTTATTAAATAAATTATAGGTAATCTAAAATGGCATAATCTCGATTCACACTATGAACGTTTTCTTCTAAAAAGTCTGAGTTTATTAATTTCCGACTGCAACATATTTTTAAATACATTTTTGCACGTGGACAAATTGAAACTCTCTTGAAACAAAAACTTTTTTGCTTGAGAAAAAACATTAAACTTTGAATTTTTTTGGAGAAGTGTGAATAAAGACTTATCTGCCCCAAAAGCCTATCTACGTTGTTAACCTATAAAATTTAGTGTGATGTCTCTTCCGTTTGGTAAAAAATTCATAATAAAAATCGACTCAAATTGGTTGTTAAGATTCCGTCTTACTTAAAGGAAGAACTTAATTATACGCACACGACCATAGTGGAAGAAAAATCAATAAATCCGCACTCAAATCAATCCGGAGCGGAATTAATAGTACGGTGAGTACTGATTTCTTGAATCAATCGCGAAATACTTAACTTATCCATAATCGATCCCGAATTAGTACTTGAAATAATTCGAAAATGAGATTGATTTAAGTAAAGCTTAGATTGAATAAATCTTAAATTGCGCTTGATTTAAGAATTATGAAGTTGATTAAGCCCTGAAATCATACTTGAAATAACACTAAAGTGAAAAAGGCTAATTTCATTATGATTGATTTAATTATCAGTTTTTCACCTTACAGAATTTCAATTATAAAACAACAGCATCATTCCCGATAAGATTTTTACTTGAAAAACTTAATGTACATATATAACGAAAATTATAAACTAAATGAGAAGCAAGAGTTCTCAATTTTACTCTTTTAAACATAAATATAATGTGTTTTCGTCTTGTTCTATTGTAATCTGGTGCACGCATATCTAGGATGCGACAAACATCCGAAATGAAAGGACTCTTAATGTCTCTTTAAGTCTAGGGTTATTTCCAGAGTACTTTATTACCTGGTGCTACGGTAGCCTCCGGTGGCACGGCATTTAACTGACTATTGGTTAAGGTCTCCGTTAGTATGGTTCTTGCGGGAACTGCTTTCAGTCTTTCGATGTCTTTGCGGGAGCCTTGCTTTACTGATGGAAGTTGACTGTCCGCCACGCTTGGGTGCATTAACGGTGGGCAGCAGAGGGATGAATTCGAGAATCACGTGTTGGATGTGCTTTATACTCAAAACCGTGTGTGTTAGTGGTAAATGCATAAATGGTCACCCAGTGGTTAAGATCCACCATTAGGTTAGGCCATATGGCAGTACTCATGTAAATCTGTTTCCACATCACTTTGAGTCGATAAAATCAAATTTTGTTTTGTCAGGTCCATGATTGCTCGTAGGTCTCAGATAGAGCAAACTCTCTAAAATTTGTTTTGCAAATAATGTGGCCAAGCTTGAACGACTATACTTTTTTACTTGTTTTTTTTTTGTACTTTAGACGTACTAAATAAATAAAAAGATTATAAAGTTCAGGGTAAAGTCTTTTAGGCTCTGAGCCTTTCTTTGGCTTCCCTGTCGGTCACATCAGGAGGGCGATACAAAGATGGTACGAACGAGAAATAGTCTCTCAAATGTATTTAAAAAAAAAAACAAAAATAAAATCAACAAACACTTGATTCCGTACGGATTGTGCGATCAGTTGCGCACTTTGCTGGAGCAAATGACAGTTCCATAAAATTTAACAAAAAGTTTGCTTTAGTTCAATATGGTTTGCCTCATATGATTAAAATGTATTCGTACATTACCTTAATCCAAATTAAGCACATAATGGTTGCGCCTTTATTCTTAAATTAATGCACATGTTGTCTCTGGAGCTTCATCTCAACGTTATTTCACATTGAAACCAATCCGAATCTACATGAAATTAAAGTTGTTTTAACTTGAAATAACTTTCATTCAACGTGATTCGGAGTGTTATTTCAATATGATTGTCAATTTGCTCTAACTTGATGGGAATTTTAAATTAACATGAATTATTATTAGTTATTGTAAAATCATGTTAAATTCACTTGAAGTAACTATGAAGCAAAATCACTACCGAAAAATGTAAAATCAACCTTGTTTCCAATGGTTTTTTCTGTGTGAGGCTGCACAAAAAATAATCTGGGTCTATCTATAATATAGATTATATATAGTTGGCTCTCTTAATTATTATGACAGCTCCTCCCTAATGCTTAAAAAGTGACTTCTATAGATGCTTGTATTTTAAAATGTTTGAACTAGAATTTTTAAATATGGATTCTATGATTTTTAATTAATGGGAAATTTGCACTGTTTTAAAGTTTAACATTTTTTTTTTTAAACCCAAAGGTGGCTCATCCAATTTCTGATATTAAAAAAGACATGAGCATTAAGAAAACTCCATAGAAACCTTGGAAATATTTTTTTTCTCACAAAAATTAACTTTCATTTTGTTGTTATTTAAACCAACCACAAGGTGCTGGTAGATTTCAATTGTTTTAACAAAAATATTATTTATTTTTACAGTCTTCCTCATTGAAATCTTAACATTTGTTTTGTTTAATTTAATGTATTTTGTAATTCACTAAGAAACAAAATTATGATACACTTTTGTAGGTTTATTTTTTTTTTTTTTTATCTTAATAACGCTTTCATAAAGTAAATTACCGCCAGCAAACATGTAACGTATAAATTAAGGGGAGTTTAACTTAAGAAAAAAATCATAAAATATATTTAGAAAAAAAGAAACACTGCCTTGCCGGCCTGTAGTAAAAGTTATGAACCATTTTATTTTATATTTCCCAAAAATAAATAAAAAAAAGTAAAAAATTCACGTACCAATAATCAGGTGATAGTAAAATAATTTAAAAACCCATAAAAACATCTACGAACATCTTTAAACAAAATCTTAAGTATAAAATTCAGACAAAAAAAAAAAAAAAAAAATAAATAAATAAACTCGTAAAAAATCTTCAAATTATTCATAAAAATTTTAGTTACTTGAACAAAAAAAAAAAAAAATATACTACAATATAAATGAGTTTATTTGTTTTTTAAAAATAAAAAGAGCCTTTAGGAAAAATATGGAAACTAAAAAAAAAAAATACTTAAGTTTAAAAACGCAAGAGAAGAATAAAGTGAAGAAGAAGAAGAAAATGCTAATGTCATAAACCGCCAAAACCATTATCAACATCATTCATCCACTCACTCTCTACTCCCGGCTCCATGGCCACTACTACGTACAGCTTTCGACCATTTTTACGAGCCATTGTTAAGTTTCCCGAAAATTGGAAAGCTAAAATTTTGTAATGCAGAGTATGAAAATAATAATAAACTACTTGTACAAGAAAAGATTGTAATAAAAATATGATTGAGTTTTACGGTAATTTAATGGTTTTCAACTTACGAGCTTGAGTTTTAACAAAGAAAAATAAAAAAAAAAAAAATTATAAAAAATTTCTCAAGTTAAAAATCCATTGGCAGCATTTAAAGGGTTGTACCGTTTAGTGTTAGGAAAGTTTTTGTTATATTAACAAAATGTGTTCAAGTTGATTAATTAAGCAACATAAATAAGAACGGTATATCAAACAACCGGTATTCATGATAGTAGTAAAAATAAACACTTTTTTTGTATGCACTCTCATCAGTACGGGGAATAAAGTCTAAAAAACGTGGCAGGCAAACTTCGGAAAAATTAAGTGAAAGCTAAATTTTTGCTCGAAGCTTCTTTTTGTTGTTCTAAACAAAATTCCAAATTATGAAATGTGTAGCTTAGAAAATGGCCTACATTTGGAGGACTAATAGTTTCTGAAAAAATTCGTTTTAAAAAATTGTAACACGAAGTATGTAAATCAACGCCAGTCACACAGTGGGAGAGTAGGAGTTGGAAAAAAGGAAATAATACTGGATTTTATAAGCGGTTAGTCTGACTGGATTAACATTTAAGACGGCAATTAAGGACTTGCAATCGAATTTAAGATTTGGATTTGGGGTCTATAGACCTATCAAGAGTACCGCTATAGGTTACCAAAGTAGGTTCCCTTAGCTGTTACAAAAATTAAAACCTGCCATAATTCTTTATTTAAGCCCGATCTTAAAAAAAACTTTTATCAATGAAAATATTCGCCTTCGAAAATTAAAATTTGATATGTTTGCCCTACCTTGGGTCTACTAATTTGCATATGACTTCTTAACTACAAACGATTTTTTCCGAAGATTATAAAACGATTTGCTGCTAATTCAGAAAAAACAAATACTTTAAAAAAAACCTTGATCAATTTGAGATTTATATTGGCATAATACTAGGAAAGGATAGGTCAGAATTACTAAATTTTAATTTTCGAAGTCGGATATTTCCTAAACCATAAAGGTAGAAGTACATAACACGCGTTCATTCGCCGACGTTTGTCGTGCGTTTAAAAACTTTAGCGCATGAAAAATTGCAATTTACAGAACACGCGTTAGCAAATCCGCTCCTGTCAGCTGTTTTGAGTTTGTTTACTTATTTGTGCATTGAAAACAGATTCGAAAGTATATTAAGATTTATTTATTTTAAACTTAAATGCGAGTCATTAATTTCCATATTTTATTTTAAACGCAAGAACTGGTTAACAAATCCAGAGTAATTTTTATTTAAATCTCCCACTGTGTTACGTTGGTACTGTATGTTACAATTTTTTTAAACGAATTTTCTCAAAAACCGTGATTCCTACGCAAACAAATTTGCATTATGATTTTTTAGGCAATTTCCTACTACACATTCGATAACCAACCAGTATTTTTTCGATAAGTGTTACCGTTAGCGAGATTTTCACGAAACGCCGTTTTTCTTGAAATTTGACACCGCGTAAATTTTTTTGAGGCGCTCATGGATTGACAGGTATTTTTGGAACAAAACGAAGCTTCGTGCAAAAATTCAGCTTTCCCCTAATTTATCCGAAGTTAAATGTATTTATTCCCTGTATTAAATATATTTTTTTATAATAAAAATCTGTGGTTTTCATGGGTAACCGCGTATGTCTTAAAATAAAAACCATTTTAGGAGAGCCGAAAAACCATTCTAAGTCAAATTTTTGGAACCTGTAAAGAGCGTTTAAAATTGAGCAATATGGCATCAACATCTCAAAATCGAAAAGTATGGACATACGCTTATTAAAACCACTTATTTAATAAGCAAAGATTTAATGTTATGAATGAAAGTTGCAGTTGGATTTGAATACAATTAAATACAATTTTAATTTGATTACAATTACTTTCAATTCGATCTAGGATCTAGGATTCTATGTTGACTCCAATATTTAAAAGGCTACAAATACAACCACTTTTTAATCGCTTTTTCTATACTGAATAGGGATGGGCAAGTTGAAAAAATATATCGATATATATCGAATCGATATTTTTTTAGAGTATCGATACTTATTATTTCAAAAATATCGATATATAGAACGTATTTTGCTGAAACTATTACCAAACTAAAAAGTTCAGTATACCTTTGTACAAACATATGTATGAACAAATTAATTATATGTAATTACATTGTTACTTTTTATTGTTTCATTTTATTTAAAAAAATTAATAAAAACAAAAAAATTTAATCAAAACAAAAAATTCAATTATAACAAAAACAAAAGGGAAGAATACAACAAAACCATATGAAAAAAAAAATAAATTACGAAAAATTTAAATGGAAGTAAATAAGTCATCGAAGTACCAACTTTCCTTAAAATTTGAATTGCACCCCAAAAGTACCAACTGGTTTTAGTCAAACCAGTAATCATCAGATATGGACATCAGGAGCACTCTCTGTTTTATGTGTAACTCCAGACAATCTGCTTCTTGTATCCGGCACTGCTTCTTTTAAATGCCAATTATTTTAGATCTTCATATTTGTTTAAAAAAACATATGATGCATGCAATGATTCCAATTCTTAAAAAACATATTGTTTGAAAACGGCTAAAATTTTGAGTTCTTAATGAAGACTGACTTTAAAAAATATTGAATTCGATAGTCGTATTTCAATATCGATACATCGATATATCGGTATTTAAAATATCGGCGATATATATCGATTATATTTTTTTTAAATATCGATATTTTGATATATCGATATTTTTTGCCCATTCCTAATACTGCAAAACACTCTCAGTAAAAAATTAATCGGAACGCATGGATGAATCCAACTTTACTGCTTTTAAATTGTACAAATAACAGTAGCAAGTGAAATTTAAAAACTATACAACTCTTTGAACATTTTTTTTTGCTGCGTTTACAACTGTTGCTAAGAAACTATAGAGGTAGCAGAAGCGGTAGTAAAAATAGTCAAGTCTCCAACTTCTTAACGTTTTTTAATTAGACTGTTTAGTTAATTTTCGCTGCTACTGCTACTTTTATGCTCGTACTTTCTACAATCAGATATCTGGTCGTGTTCGTACCTAACACTTATCTTTACCTATCCGGCGGTAACAATATTGTGGTAATTTAAACGAAAATTTTGCCTACGTAAATTAACTATCGAAAATCGATGGTGTAAAACACTAAAATAGGTAGGTAAGAAACATATACAGCTTAATATATATTTGTAGAAATTACGGGCATAAGCCTAGTTCTTAAAAACACTGGCTGACACCTGGTAATAACCTTTTTTTTTAAGCATTTGACAATTATGACGTCTAAACTTCTTTAAAACTATATTTTTCATGGACCTTTTACACTTTAACTTTTACGTTTGACTTGTGGAATATTGTGAAAGGGCCTTTAGTAACCTTGTTACATTTTCAAATAAATTCTTATATTAGCTATCGATACATTTTTTAATAATAATCAGTTTATTTACACATGTTTTTGCCAAACCCTTTAATTCAACCCAGAGATGGTTAAAACGTCTGCTTGTGTTCGTTTAAAAGTAGCGAGCCCTAAAATTGAAGAATTAGTTGCTTCGTTTTATTTCCCATTCCTTTTTTTTATTTGTATTTTTCGTTTTGTTTGTTGAATGCCTCTTATGGTGGCAATTATTAGTTTTAATAGCATCTTAAAAAATACAATAACATGATTTTTTACTCTGCAATAAACTGAAAAATAACTTTATTTTAAAATAATAAGTAGGTATGTTGTAGTTCGGTTTAATAAAGTTCTACCGAAATTAAGAACAAAAAATATTTCCTTCTGCGTCAAGTTTGCAATACTATATGGAAGCGTTTGTTGATTAGCAAAATGATCAATGCTTGATATCACAGTACTTCTAAATCTTAACTGTCCTAATACTGTCTGCCTTTTTAAAGCCCCTGGTCAGTTTAAACATTTTTAAATTATGGATTGGGATTGATTAATGGCCAGAAAATTTACTATGGAATTGTCTATGGAACTTTCATTATCAAACAATCCATCATAGATAAAGAAAAGCTTCCAATTCGAAATTTGTAGTCTGTTACATTCTCTCGTAGGCACGAAAGCTTTGGATTTATATGCCGCACAGAAAAAATAGAAATTTGACTTTAATTACACAGAAAAAAATTAAAATTAATTTCAATTAAAAAATTTGTGATATTAATAAAAAATTAATTAAATTTGCACCAGTTAACAAATTAATAGTATCAATTAAACGTTTAGTTCACTTGATTAAACGTTTAATTTATTTGATTAAATTTTTAATTAAAACAAATTTTATTTTTGATTAATGCTTGAATTTTAAATTTATTTAAATTTATGTGTTTTTATTAAAAAAAATTAATTGCAGCAAACGCGTAGACTGCCACAATGGCGCTTAAGAGAACGAGATATCGTGTGAGTGTTTAAATATCAACGTTGATTGCACAATAGTGGAGAGAGTATTCTGCGTTGTGCGATCGATTAGGGTACACTTTCGAAACTTTTATTTCAATACTGTGGTGTAGGGTATCATAAGGGTATCATTGACCGACCTACTTAATAGGTTTGGTTAATTTTTTTTAACTTACTACTTTTTCAACTATTCATCCATCATTTCTTTTTCGTCTGCCTTGGGACACTTGAGTTTTTAAGATGAATATAACGATTTCCAACGTCGATAACCAACTAGCCGTTTGGAAGATATGAGGTAAAACATAACAGATGATACGCGCAGAAATCTTAACCCTACCTTCGACCGTCGGGTAAAAAGAACATGCTGGCTGAACCTACTTACAAAGTAAGCTAGAGGATTGATATTGGTAAATACTACTTTGCCTTATATACTGCATTACAGCACGCAGAGAAAAAACATGTTTTACCTCCAACAAAACTATGTTTAAAAAAAAATGTTAAACATATAATGTTTAGTTTAACCATATTATTGTCACCGATAATTATATTATGGTTAAATTAGTCCTCCATAACGAAGCCATAAGCATATTTTGGTTGCCGCTAAACATGTTTTGGTTAAATATGACAGTAATTTGTTTTTAAATAAACAATTGTAACTTCCACTTTTCCAAGAGCAACATGGTATGGTTAAAAACAACTATAGTATTATAAGTAGTAAACATATTTTAGTTATTATTAATCGTTACAGTCTTAGAGGCGGTTGTGGCTTCTTGACGGAGGATTATTTAAGTTTTAAAATGGTTGTAAAAATATGTTTAAAATTTTCTTTAGAAATAGTTTTGTTGGAGGTGACCATGTTTAAACATGTTTTTTCTGTGCTGAATGGAAGCTGAATTTAAAGGTATTATTATGCAGCTTTCCTGCCACAATTATAGTAACATCGTTTTTCCGATGTAAAACATGGCACAAAGTTCAAGTGTCATAAATTCATTTTATTGCACGAACATTTTTGAATTATTCGCATAATCTCATGCTCATTATCTTTATTCTTTATCAATAATACAAGTTTGTTGTTGTATCTGAATAAAAGTATGTAGCTGAGCTTGTTCTTGCTGGCAACAGCAACAAAAAATTGTCCCCTCGGTTTTTTTTTTTGTTTAAGCAAAAATTACAATATTTGTTGTGTCTTTTTGCAGTTGTTTACAAAGTTTGCATGTTTTATCAAAATTTTGTCTTGTCATATCAGTTGCACTTGTGTGTGAGAAACTGTCTCTCTTTGTGCGATATGGCAGACAGTTGCTGCTGCTATTTCTGTTATCAGGCGATAACATCTAGATGTCACAGTTAGTGGTATGAGTTTAAGGTTAAATTTATATTTAAGCAAATGTTGCAAGTTTGTTTTTGTGCAACGGTGAGACTTTTTTTGTAAATTGTAAGTAAGTTGGATGACTGTTTGGCTAATATGGTGCTTGCATGCATGCATATGCATGCAACCATCACCTTTTTTGTTATGATTATTGGTTTGATTTTTTAGTTGTTCCTTTTTAATTCTTATTATTATTAAGAAGAAGATGATGACGATGATGTTGACGATGATGACAACCTTGATAGTAAAGTTGATGTTGCAACTGTTGATAAAACAAAAATTCATTTTGTTGTTGTTGTTGTTGTTGCTGCTGGTAAAGAGTCCAAGCTCTTTCATATAAAACTTATAAAGTAGCTTGTTTTATGTTGAACATATCTTGTCAGCTAGTCAGTCAATGACATCGTTGTTGTTGTTGTGTTGCTGTCTTCGTTCAAACAACAGACAACAACAACAATATGTTGTGAGTTAAAACTGTTGATGTATGAGTATTAAACAGCAACAGCAACATCACCATCAACATCAACATTAACAATTTGAGTCAAGATCTGAATTAGTTTTTTTTTTTTGGGATTGTACCTGTTTATTTGTATTTTTTTTTTACTTTCCGAGTCCACTAGCCAACCCAGCAATCACAACATGAATGTCATAAAAACACTCACACAACATAAATCCAAAGGTGAATGTGATAAAGAAGAAAAAACTTGCAATATTTTTAACTCCTGATGCTAAAACTTAGAGTACCAGGTAATAAAATTTAAAACCAAAAAAAAATATAAAAAAATAATTAAAGAAAAAAAAAACTTAAGATAATTTTTAAATCCTTAGTTGCACCTTTTAATAGCTAAACTTGCAACAGCAGCTAAATTTCATCAGTTTCGGTTTCACAGTTAAATTCAACTTCAAACCACGACCAAGAATCTTAGAAAGGAGAAGATGCAAAATTGACCATAAAAACCCCAACAACATTTGCAATGATAAGCTTTAAACCATTTTAGCCATAAAACTACTCAACAACAAAAACAAATAAAAAATTAAAAAAATAAGAAAATAAAAACATCAGCCAAGTCGCGACGCGACGTTGCAATAAAAACGTTGAAAACCAGCAAAAAAAAAATCCTAATGATTTTTTGCCAGTAGTTAATTTTTTTTTTATCGCAAGATGATGTCTGTATTGATATTTGTTGTTGTTGTTTAATTTGTTGATGAAATATCTGATGAATTTGACGGCTGCAATCATAGATAAAAGAGTTATTTAATTTTAGCCTCTACTGTCAAATCATACCGACACTTGTGCAATGACAGCAAGAGAATTCAAGATGGAATTAAAAAAAATAAAAAAAACAAGTGAGAAAGTATAGTCGGTCTAGTCTGATTATAGGATGCCCTACGCCACAGTTTGTAAAGGCAAATTTTTAAGAGTGGACCCTGATTGGGACGCAAGTGCAATCATGGACCAGCCAGAACAAAATTATTTTATGATGTTAGGGATTCCTGTAAAAGTTCTAAGTGCCAACTTTTTTTTTCGATATCTTTATCTGCATAATATTAATTTTGTCTTTAAACGCTTTTAAGAAGTGGGTTTATATGGGACCTACATACGTTAAATTCTGGACCTACAAACACAAAACGATACACTGAGCCAAAAATCTAATGACGTTAAGCAAACGAATAACGTTTATTAAAATAGTTTTCGTTGGCTCAACGAATTATTCGTTAATACATATAATGAAAATTTAATTTTCATTAGGTATTATTTTCATTATATTAAAGAATAATTCGTTGCGCCAACGAAAATATTTTAATAAACGTTGTTCGTTTGCCTAACGTACATTTTTATTGGATTTTTGGTTCAGTGTATGTAGTATGTATCGCCGAAGTTCTTGTTGTAAATTGTATGTCAATACCGACATTTATAAGGAAGTTATGGCATAAAAATCAATTTTCGAGATTAATATTATTAAGAGAACTATAGTTAGTGAAATATTGAACAATTCTATAAAAATTTGGCAAGACAATTAAGATTGCAATAAAATTAGTTTGGACGGAATTAAATCTAAATACCAAAATGATAAGACGGTTTATGGGCAGAAATATCAAATCATATAGCGATTCGAAATATTTTCAATGGAAGTGGTCCTTGTGACAAAAATAACCTACATATGTACTAAATTTCATTAAAGTATCGCACAATGTTTGCATGGACATCCAGGTATTCGGACGCAGGGACTTACATCGTTAGATCGATTAAAAAAGTGATTCAAAGTCGATGGGTATACTAAAAGGTGGGACCTATATTTTTAGGGGTAACAAACATCAGCACAAACGTATAATACACCCTCCACTATGCTGGTGTAGGTTTAATTAAATGGACAGACAATTCGACCATAGCGAATCAGAGACAAATTGTAGGATAAGATTTTTATTTGTAAATTTAAACAAAAAATTGTAGTGCATACATACATTTCGAGGGTCGTGTGATAAGTTTAAAGACTTTTGTTTGTTATATTTTCTATTTAAAGTTTATTTTGCTATTTTATTTTAGCGAAGTTTAGTGCAAATGGTCTTGCGTTAGAGCAAATGCGAAATATGCGAAAACTCGGTATATTTTGTTGTTGGATTTGAAACCGTGAAAACTGGCCTTTAAATCGAGCTTTAAGTGAAGTGGTTGTAATTGATTGTAAGAATGATTTTTTTACACTGGTTCTTTTCCATTTCGGTCAACAGTCGTTTCTTATTTTGAGATTAAATGTTTGTAAAGCTAAAGCTTAGGAAATATTTTAAACGTTTTAATCTTTTAGTGTTGTTGTTTTTTTTTTAACAAAACTAGCAAATCGTTTTTACTTACTTGTGCGTATGCACTCATATAGAATGCAATGCTAAATGTTTAGGTACGATTCGTAAATGGAAGAAGCTTAACTTTAGTTCGAGTTTTTTCTTTCCTTGTACGCACCTCAAGGTTAGGGGTTCAACGGAAGTGCTTTTTTGATGAAGGGATACTTTCGGGGGTCAACTGGTGGTTGTGTTTTAAACCCAGAGTCGCGGGAAATTATAGAACTAAACACTTTACTAAAGGACTGATTTCTCAGCACATGTGGAAGAGTTCGGCCTGAGGGAGAACTTTCCCTAGATGCTGTTGCTATTTTACAGATGTTGCTGGCTATTTCTGAAGCAGCAGAGGCTAGAAAGCTCAAGCTCCAGAGGCGACCAGATTATACAGTCAAAATTGCTACCGCTCCTGGGCGCTTGGTAAACGCAGCAATTGTCACCCAGTGGTTAAAATCTGTCAAGAGATTAGGCCATATTGCCACATTTGTACTGGTTTTCAATAGTTCTAGTAAAATAATACTTTACCCTTTATAATAATAATAACTAACAATCTTAAAATTAAAGATAAGGCTGGAAGTCCACACAACGCGTTCTATACGTTTCACACTTTCTCGACCATTTTTCAGCATGCGTGTGACACATGTAAAAGTAGAATGTAATCCTGCTTCATGCGTTCGATGTTGTTAATAGAATTTTACACGGTTTTTGTTTTGACAGATGAATAAACGCATCATGTTTAAAAAGTAAATTAAATAGCAAAAATTCCCAAATTCTCATTGCTTAAATTATTTAGTTAAGTTAATCATGCCCTTATAGGGCATGATGTTGGAGTTTTATAATTGAGAGTTCTTCTCTTAACAAACAATAGCGAAACAAACATGTGTATACTCAAAAGAAAAATCAATCCATCCGTACTCAATTCAATCCGAAGCGGTATTAATAGTACGGTGAGTACGGATTTTCTCGAATCAAGTACAGAAAGTTTGATTCAAGTACGGATCTTCAATCGCAAAATACTTAAATTGTCTATATGAAATAATCCCAATAGGAGATTGATTTAAGTAAAACTAATCAATTTTGAATCAATCTCAAAATGCGCTTGATTTGAGTATTATAAAGTTGATTTTATCCCGAATTAGAGAGAAAAAATTATTATGATTGATTTACTTACTCGTATTACACCTTAGAGGTTTTACTTTAGAAATCGTATGTACATATTTAACCAAAAATTTAAACTAAATGAGAAGCAAGAGTTTTAAGCCCTTCGTGGTAGATATGAGTCTGGCCAGACCTTTTTCAATGTGTATAGAAAATGAAAACATGCGTAACCCGGAGTATTAAACACAACGAAAAGTTTAATATCTTTTTTACTGGATTTAAGAATTTTATACTTCTTTCAAGAAATTCCGGGACTGATTTTCGAAAGTAATCCCATTTAGGATTGTTTTAGTGTTATTCGTACTTGAATTGTACGACTCGTACTTAAAGGAATCATAAAAAACTTGATTTATCCCGAGTATTTTTCTTTCTGTGTAACGGGTAAACAAATAATTATATTTTCTATCTATCTCTCTCTGGTTCTCCTTCTGGTTCGGTATTAAGGCAGCTTACAGCCGTACCTAAGTGCCCCGGTAGACTAGCTGGTAGCGAGCTAGTCTATCAGCGCCGGGGTCGCGGGTTCGATTCCCGCCAGACAATCTGGTTTCTTTCCTGAAGCTTCGCGGGATAAGCTTAGGAAATTAAAAAAAAAAAACCAAAGCGGAAAGTGTTTTCTAGCTGTCAAAAATTCTCATGCCCACACAATTTGTATGAAGCTTCCCTAAATAGCGAGGCGTCCACGCTTTGCAACTGGAAAATCCGATTTTGACAGCGCGTTTAATAGTGAAGTTGGCTGCTATTAATAATAAGTAACGGCAATTTAGCTGTTTTTTTGTCAATCTAGCGGGGTTTTCTCATCTTTTTATTTCTATCATGTGGGTTTTATTAAACAAGAATGTTAACACTACTGTTTATAACACAACGTTTACGCTCTTGTTTAGGCATGGCATATCAGCGTAAAAGCTAAGCGGAAGAAAACGTTCCGCCTTCCGCTCTTGTTTAGGTACGACTGTTAGAAATTTTTGAATTTTTTCTCACTTTTCCCTAAGTCAATCCCGTTTTCGGTTTATTTTAAGGACGGTGCACTTGAATAATCCGCTTCGGCTTGATTGTTTTTTCAACCTTTCGAAGTATTATTTATCAGAAAGGTAATGGAGGTTTTAACAAATAGCCTGTCCGGTGCCTGATCACCGGGCGCTACCGACTCCTGTGGTACCAGAAATCACGATGACTTTAGGAGACCTTGCATTTTCTATCTTTCCTGATTCCAGGCTGACCAAAAAGTGAAGTATCTTTGGGATGATCTCGCACCTCCGGGGTGATGAAAATAAGTACAATAAGACATTAAGCATCTACATGAAAATATATCTGTGAAAAAATCTAGCTTAAGCAATTTGGTAATGCCGATGGTCAGATTTTTTGGTCTTGAAGGGTTTTTATAACATTTCAAATAAAAAATCAAACAATTAAATGCAAGAAGACAAACAGTTCAGCATTATTTTTCCTTTTAAAATTACAAGACATACAAGAACTCAGGGCTATGGAGATTAAACTTATAAAATATTTCTTTTTTTTTTTTTAACACAATTATAAATGGCTTTAAAAACCAAAATTATTATGCAGCCAAGCTTAGAAACTTAAACGTTCGTATTCTTTAGTTTATGGCAGTTGTCTGCAAAATATGATCGTTTTTTTTTTATATTTTGTTTGTCGTAATAAAATAAATGAATAGAACTTGAACAAATTTTCTATACGGAAGCATCACCTCATCTAAGATGGTTGTTAAGATCATACGGAGTGTAGACATCCATATAGAATCTTATGAGTTGGCCTCCGGTATTGAGCGGTGCATATTAATGTCTCAATCGTGTCGGCTTACAGATGTAGCAAAAAAATAAATAAAATAAAATATGTAATTTATTTGTAGGCAAAAGAAAAAATAAAATTTCTAGTTTTTATTCTTTATTTACAATAAAAAGTTGTTTGTTGCATGGATTAAAAATTACTAACGTACTAAAATTTTGTTTCAACAGACAATTTTTACAATAAATTTTAAATAATTTTGGTTTGGAAATTTATAGTTGAATTCGTTGAAGATTTCACAAAAAAAAAAATCTTAAAATCCCTAAAAAACAGTTTTAATTAAATTGCACAAATTCTGGTTTACAAACTAAAACAAGATAATAAATAAAAAAAAAATGTAAAAGTATTTTTTATTTTAAATACAAACAAACCAACACATGCGCATGAAATCCATACCCCTGACACACACTCACTCATTCATCCACAGCTCTGAAACTTCAAAAATCATAATTTAACTACCAAAAGTCATAAATTCGACAGGTCATGCACGCCACTTTTACTTCCTCTCAAATGAATCTTGTGACATTTATTGCCGCGCTCAATCCAAGCATGAATGACTTTTTTATGAACACAAAAGAAAAAAAAAATACAAAAACACAGAGCCAAAGCCAAAGAAAGACTGATACAATTTCAGTCGTCCATTCACTCAGTCCCTCTCACTACATCCCATGACTGGCTGACTGTAAGACCGTCTGTCTCTACACGTATCGTATTCATTTCAGTGACTACGAAGAGATTGTCCAAAAATAAAGCTGAGGGAAGGAACAACAAGTACTTTCACGCCCCGTACAAATACCGAACACATGGCTGGCATTTCTAAAGACAATATAATTTATAGATCGTAACAGTTCTTTTTGTTTTGTTTTTATTTTTTTTGTTTGTACATAATTTGAAATGGATTTGGATCGTGTGTTATGGTGCGCCAAACAAAAATCAACTCTTGCCAAAATTCCTATTTTTCAAATATTTCAATGAACATGTGTTTTCATTTAGAAGATGATCTCTTTGGTGTAGTTTGGTATGTTTGGAATTGACATAGAATTTTATGTGTGCATCGAGATGACTTTTGAAAAGTGATGTTAAATATTTTATTTTGAATTAAAATTGTCTGATGGATGTTAAGTAGTTTCAAAGACTTTCAAATGAATTGTTGAAAAAACCTTTAGCATCTTTGTTACATCTTTGGAATCATTACTGGTGTTCTGACTCCTGATAAGGTGGTAGATTGACTCTACAAAGCTTTTGTTTGAGTTTGTGCTAAAACTGTACGCGTTGCATTGAATTTTGAATGGTTGTGTTCTTTTTTAATACATGTCCATATGGAGGTCTCAGAGGTGCAGCGAACCAAGTCAAAAAGAAAATTAGAAAATAGTTTGTGTAATTTCTGGAGCCATTGACTTGGGTTTATAACCGTTTCCTTAGGAACAAACCACTTTTGGAGTTGGTCCGTTACTGAACTGGGGCCTAGTTCATTTCTAATTCTTTCAGACGATACCGCACGAATTGAAATTATTTTTTCAGTATTGTGAAACTCAAATTAATGCTTTACAACACTGAAAAAATAATTCCGATTCGTTCAGTATTGACTGAAGTAATTAGATATTAAGCTGCACACGTAGCCAAAAAGCTGTGATAAAGAATCAAATGGTGCCTGCGCTAGAGGCTACTACATGGTGGATCATAACCACTGGGTGACACAAAATACCTAAACCAACTGCCCCCGAGTGCGAGTGGTCAGTCGTGATCGCAAGAGATCGTTAAGATCTCATAGATTCGTCAATTTTTGATTTTTTCCGAATCATTTCCCCGAAGGATGTAACTCCCAAAAGTGAAATATCCTTAAGCCTTTGATACGTCTTTGGGGGCAAATTTATTTCTTTAAAAGTTAAATATGAAATACAAAAATCATTAACTTATGTGCAAGTTGAAAGCAAAGCTAAAGGGACTACAGGTTTGTTTTGGAAATATTTTGTTTTGCACAAATTTGCACTAAAAAGTCTAGTTGCACATATACAACAAGTGCATTGCATGAGAGGGTAAAAATTATCTCTACAAACTCCAGGGGGGACTCATTTCCACACAATGAAACTTTTGTTTTGCACAGCAGAGCACACCTTTCCTTCATTCGTCCTTTACAATCAAACTCAAATGTTTTGCAGCAGTGGTAGTTAATTAGCAAAATTTTTTAAACAAATACTGGAGATGTGATCTCGAGAGTCTCTCATAATCTGTTCGCTAATCTTGTGCGACGTAAGCAACAAGTGCGCATTCATCAAGATTTCGCGAAAGTTAGATACTTTTTCCAAATTCTAATATCTAAAGGAATTCAGTATCTTGTTGTGCTAGATCATCAATAAATAAATATCGGTTTGTAAATATCGGTTTTAGACAAGGAAATGGTCTGTCGTGTAACCTCTTTAACATCCTTATGCTTATGCCGACGATATCGGCATCAAAGGTCGCACATTGCGAGCAGTAACTGGAACCTTGAAGAAGTCGATAAAACTAGTTTGATGGTGTCAACCACCAAGACTTCCAGCAGACTCGGGCGAACAGTGGATGTTGAAAACGGCAAATTTTAGATAGTAAATGAGCACTAAGGGGGAGGACTAAGCAAGCAACCTAAGAACAAAGCAATCTCTCCACAGACAAAAATCTCCCTCTACAAGACACAGATACTACTCGTGCTGTTATATTGATTCTGAAGCAACCCATACTTTCGTACCTGTGCCCATGTTCTGTAACTCTCGCGTCTAGAAACTTTTCGATTAAAATGTGTGAAATGAAACACAAATTCCATATATTGAAACAAACAGCTGTTTTTCTCACTAAACTGTGGCTGTAACTTTTTTCGGCGAGTACAAGCTGTCACGTAAGGAAATTACTCGCCAATTTACAAAAATGTGTGTCTGTAATATTATTGCGAGAAAAGTTCTCGCTTTGAACTGTCAAAAAATAAAATAAAAATGGGACGAGAAAAAATTTTAACACTAAAAAACTATTAATAATGCAAATAATAATAATAATAACATCTTGTTCTTGACACATTTTTCCATAGTTTGATTTTTTTTGTTTTAAACCTTTTTATAAAATATACGATTTTTTTCAAAGCTCGTTTGCAAACAACAAACACTAAAGTCGCACTTTACATTATTTGGTTAAGCCGACGATTGTATTTTCGCCGCAGTCGTTGGAAAATTTTCAATTTTAGTAAATTTTGGTCGCCGTCAACGATATGTGCTACTGATGTTTTAACTCCGGACACAAATTGGAAAAGAAGCGCAGAAGATCGGAGGAGGTTTTTACAACATTTGACTTTTCCACTTTCGACAGAATCGATTTTTTTTGTTACATTGAAATGAAATCTCAGCGAAAGAAAAATTACACCAAAAAATATAAGAATAAAAGACATGTCTTCATCTTAAATTGTGCAAAAACACAAAAAGTGGAATATTCAAGTTTAACGGTTTAAGTTTACCCTTAACGAGGACTTGTGACTTTCCGCCAGTGCTGCCACAACCAATAAGATTTAAAAAATCAAAGTTAATGTACAATTTTTAAAATACACAACCAAAACTTATTTTACAAAAAGAAATTTAGCCACATCGATGTGCTTTTCTCATATTTTGAGGCACCTCTTATCTTTATAAGAACAAGCATCAGCATTAAAATTGGTTGCGGTTTAGACCTACATATGTATATGTACATATTAAATTATTGACCGACAGTCAGAAAGTTTATGCTTTTTTTTTTAGCAATTTTAACTAGCTTGAGTAAAATATCATGATTCGTAACAGTTTGGAGCAGTGATAGCCACTCCATAGCCTCGCGAGTTGGGGGCTTGGTTATCACTGGTTTGGAGCCATGGTAATTATGGACGACAAATTATCCCAAAATTCTGTAGAGTGATTTCTGGTACTAAAAATTAGTTTAAACGTTTACGGTGAATTTCAGAACGCTGCTTGGATAAGTGAAATAAATTTTATGTAAATATTTTCTAATTTACATGTTAAATATTAAGGGTTTTAATGATATCACTTTAAAGTCTCACAATCTGTGCAAACTGTGCACTTTTACGCCCTCAAAAATTTTATGAGAATTCATTTACACAAACTTCGTAAATTTGCCCAACAATTATGACTCTTAAAATTTGTACTGTTTAATTGCGCCGTTTTCAACAAAAGTTCAAGTGTTAAGAAATCACAACTATAAATTCTTGGAATAAATTCCACAAATTAGTTTTTGCATTTTTGTATTAATTTTAACAAAATAATTTCAACTTTTATCTTTAAATGAGTAGGTGAGTTGCACAACTCGTTCGTTACAAAATTAAAAATACAAGATGACAAGTTATTCCAACAGTTCCAATGGCGCTTTGTGAAACGAAATATACCAACTGCATCAATGCATGTCCTTGGAAATGGAAGAGGACATTCTAATCTACTTTTAAAAAAATTCCCGATAAAAAAAAGAAAATTTGTATAGACTGCCAGGAATGGGAAACGTTCGTGAAATTAGGATTTATTACATGCGAATAACGCTGAATGCCACTCCAAATAGGTTTTTGTGCTACTAACTTATTTTTTATTGACAACTTGGCAGAAGAAGCTGAAAAGGCAGCACGGGCTGGCGACACACGTACTGTCTTTAAGGTCACAAAGCAGCTAGCAGTCCGCAAGCTACGAACAGAACACCCTGTGAGAGATCTGCGAGGAAATTTGCTCAACACCGACCACGAACAACACCAACCACCAATTACAAACACGAGGATTGGAATAACAAAAAACAAAAAAACTATTGCCGCCATAAAACAATTGCCAAATGGAAAAGCAGCTGGTATAGATGGTATTCCTGCGGAAATATACAAATGTGATCCGGCACTTTCAGCAGAAATTTTACATTCACTGATCACTAAGGCATGGGAAGCCGAATCCTTTCCGAAAGAATGGAAGGATGGCATTGTTGTTAAAATCGCGAAGAAGGGAGATCTTAAAGATTGTTTTAACTGGAGGGGCATACATATGTGTATTACCAACCATTGCAAAAATAATATTAAGCCGCATTAAAGAACACTAAGAGCAAAGTAGTTCCTCTTGCTCTGACCATTTTAACTCATTGCGCATTATCATTGAGCAGTGCTTTGAGTTCAATTCCAAACTTTATCTGCTATTTATAGATTTCGAAAAAGCGTTCGATACAATTAATCGCGAATGTATTTGGTTAGCCTTGCGCAGAAGAAATATGCCTGAAAAATTAAATACTTTGATTAAAGAGAGCTATAACCATGCCAGGTGCTTTGTCCTTCATAAGGGCAATCTTTCTGACCCGTTTATAGTAAAAAGTAGAGTGCGTCAGGGTTGGATATTGCCATAGATATTATGTTGTGGTTATGGAGGATTTTCTCAAAGATATTGAAAATAAAAGACAAGGAATACATTGGCAAATCAACAATCGTTACCTTAACTACCTGGCGTACGCAGACGATATTTGTTTACTCTCAACCAGACATTTGAGACAAGTGACCAATTCTGCTATCTAGAATGCGAGATAACTGCAAATGGAGGAACCGAACTGGATGTAGTCGCTAGAATAAACAAGGCTAGGTTATCTTTTGGCTTACTATCCCCAATATGGCAAAGTAATAAAATCAGCCAAACCACAAAGCTGAGAATTTTCGAAGCAAATGTTAACTCGGTTCTCCTATATGGGTGTACAACCTGGAAGGCCACAAGCGACATTACCAGACGACTCCAAACTTTTATTAACCGCTGCATAAGAAGAATATTACGCATCTTTTGGCCTAGAACAATATCAAATGCCGAGTTGCTAGCAAAGACAAACCAAATACAAGTAGCAACCGAGATACATACGTAATCGAAAGTGGCAGTGGATAGGACACACCCTCCGTCGAAATGACACCAATGTATCTAAACAAGCTCTTAGATTGAACCAATTTCAACAAAATGGTAGAGAAAGCGGCGGAATCCGAAATGAACCAACTGGGTATACATATCTTGGAATGAACTTTGGTATATCGCTCAAAACCGGGTCAGATGGAGAACAGCTGTTATTGGCGCCCTATGCTCCAGTGGGAATTAGAGGAATATATTATTTTTCAATGTTACCTCGAATATTAAATATCACACCTCCGCGAAATAAAATTTTAAATCAAAAATCTCCTCAATCCTTTTAATGCTACCGGATCAGACATGTTAACTGTTGGTATTAGTTGGTTTCCAAATATTTTATTGTAGATATTTTTTATTGCTGTTGTTGTTTCAGATGTTGTAGCTGCTGTGTGTGTTTTTGGGGAAGTAGTTTGTATTGCTGATGTTGTTGTCATTGTACTCGTATACTATATTAAATGTTAAATGTTCCCGTTCGTTGGTGATTTATAGCTTAAACGTCAGATATGACAATCTCGTATTTTTATGTTGTATGACTACATAAATATTATTTTTCATATCAGCAAAAATACAACAATTTTTCAACGAAAAGAGGGAACTTCATTATTACGATAAAGATTATTATGGCGATCATTATAATTATCATAACTTATTTTAGTTAGAATTGTGATCCCAAGAAAACCAAACTTCAACACACACTCTCTTTCTCTTATTTAATATTCATTGTAGTTTGGCGTAAGTCTAGCGTAACGTGCTCATAATTCAGCGATAACGGTAAACTTTTATTTTCATTAGACGCCAATGAAGATCATGATGATGATGATATTGGAGAAGAGTGAAAGAAATTTACTTCAACTTAGTAGTTGCTACTGGTGGTTGGATAGTGGGGCTAAATGGCTGACTAAATGTCAGACAGACGACTATCTTTTTTTTTTGTTTTTTTTTTAAGGCAAAATATTTAATGTGATTGCTTTTTTGTTGTGGATGAAATTAAAATATTAAAGAAACAACAATGAGCTGATGATCTATGTGATCACAAATCCAATAAAACATTGTTCATTTGACATTTTTCTGTTTGTTGTTTTTGGGGGTTTTTTTTGGTTGTTAAATTTTTTATGTCTACTCGTACATGTGTTTTTATCAATGTTTTTTTAATTCCTTCCTAAAAAAGTTTTTCTAACTGATTGTTTTTTTTTTCTAAGCAATACCAACAACAAAAGAAAAAATTATGTTTATTTGTTGTCGCTGCTGTTTTATTATTTATGGAGCCTCAACTCATTTTTAAAAATGTTGTTCGTCAGATGTGGTGGCTGTTTATAATTTATTGGATTGCATTTTATTATGCCCTCCCACTTACTGGGTTGATTTCATGTTTTATTCCTCTTCATGCAATCATTGGAATATATTTTTATTTATTTGTTTATTTTTCATACATTCAAGTTATTTATGTATGATGATTTTGTACATCTAAACAGATGTATTTATGTACGAAACAATCAATAAGAATAAAATATTTAATATATTTGTTTTTACGAAATAAACTGTTATTTTGACAATTTATTATAATAAATAAGCCGTAAACGATTCTGTGAATAAATAAATATTAAACTTGGAATTCAATAAGAATATTTTTTAGTTTTGCTTTGTCTCATAATGTTTTTGAAAATCCTAAAGAAATTATACTTGTAAATCTTCTAGAATATTTGGACATTAACTAAAAACTTTAATCTGTTTTAAAATTCAAAAGGTGCCAGATCTCCAAAGTGTTATAAATAATTAAGCAATGCCCCATTTTTTTTCGAAAGTAGGTCATAAGTCTTTCAGATTGTGTGTTTATTTTTATGAAGGATTGGTCGAAACAAAATGCGGCAAACACCAAAAATTTCGTTTGGAACTGTATATGTGTTCGACACAAACATTTTTTTGGTAAACATTTAAATTTTTTGTTAATTCACAATATTAAAAGAAACTACAAATTATTTCTTAGTAAAATGCATTATTTTAGTTAAAAAAATTAAAATTTTTTAGCGAAGAGTGCAATAATTTTAGTAAAATGTACAACATTTCGAGTAAAAAGATCTTATTATATTAAAAAGTGCAAAAATTTCAGTAAAAACTGAACATTTTTAGTGCAAAATGCATAATTTTAAGCGAAAAGTGCAACATTTTTAGTGAAATGTACAACATTTCTAGTAAAAAGCACATAAGTATGTAGTACAGTAAAAACTGCAAAAATTTTAAGCAGAAAAAGTGAAAATTTTTAGTGAAAAGTGCAACATTTTTAGTGAAATGTGCAAAATTTTTAGTGAAATGTGCAACATTTTTAGTGAATTGTGCAACATTTCGAGTAAAAAGCACATATTATAGTAAAAAGTGCAATGACTTCAGTAAAAACTAAAAAATTTTTTAGTGAAACGTGCATAATTTTTACTGAAGAGTGCAACATTTTTAGTGAAATAAACAACATTTCGAGTAAAAAGCACATATTATAGTAAAAAAATGCAAAAATTTCAGTAAAAACAGAAAATTTTCAGTGAAAAGTGCAAATTTTGGTAAGTAGCGCGATTGGTTGGCAATAAGTGTAAATTTTCGGTAAAAAGTTATATTTTTGGCGAAAAGTGATCATTTTCTGTAAATACTGGAATAACAATTCGATACAAATTTCGCAAAAAAGTCAAATGTTTGGTGAAAAGTACAACCATTTGCGGTAAAAACTGCAATTTCCGGTAAAATCCAGTAACATTTTCGATGAAAAGTGCAAGTTTTTGGCAAAAAGAGAAAATTTTCGCTCAAACTAGATGTTTTTGCTAAAAGCAGTTTGGAAGTTACCAAAAAAAAAAAAAAAGACGAGGATTTTTCTACATAATATTTCTGTCGAAAGAAGTGAAAATTCATTAAAATACTCGTCTTATGATGTTTTATAAAACTAGATATTTGTTTAATAATTAAAATAATAATAGTATTAACTACGAGTATGTTTGTCTTCCAATTAATCACTAAAATGCACTTAACCTTTATCTAAATATATGTATATGTAAGTGTTGAAATTACCCTAAAATTAAAGTCTTACCCCCATATTCATAAACGATTATTAAATTTAACAAACGTTTATTAAGGATAATTTTCATAGTAAATTTGTTCTTTAAACCTTTATTAAAATTAAAAATTGTTTATGAATACAGGCATTAAATTCTAAACATTGTTTTGCATTAAAAACTTAACATAAATTATTTAATGCATATTATCTTACATTAAATGCTAAATAGTATTTTTTATTTAAGTATGTATTTTGTAAATTTAAAAATGTATCTATCTAAATTAAAATTATAGAAAAAAAAATCCAAACACTCATAGTAAAACATGAGCATGCCGTTTTGTTTCGTTTATTCTCCCCGTATCAACGATGAAAAACTATAAACAAATTATCGCATACATTAAATGTTTAACCCCTTACAATAAAGCGGTGCCTTATTTGTCATACACATTAACATTGAACAACAACAACAAATTACATACAAAAATAAACTTTATACGTATACGTAACATACTGACGTAAATTCTTTCTCATTCCCCCACCAAACAAAAAAAAAATGACTTTCAAACCACTGAAATAGAATTTAAAGTGCATTAAATAAAAGACACAAAACAAAAAATTAAAAAAAACAAACTACAAGGAAATTCAATTGAAAAATTTGTTTTAATTACTGTTTGAAAAAAAAGAATGGAAAAAATATTATTTAGAAGTGTTTTGATTTATTTGTTGTAAAAAGGCTTTTGCATGTCATGTTCCAGAGTTCCAGTGTATTGCAACGGATACGAATACGTTTGTTCGCGTATGTGAATTGAAACAGACAGCAGCAGTAGGGCAGGCAGGCAAACTTGCAATTGCCACCAGAGCGTTATAGCGTACCGTATATAGAATGAATGTATCTGGCTTGTGTGAATATAGATTTGGTTGATGCCACAATAGCGGCAGTAGTAGCTGCTCCGAAAGAAACAGCAATTGCCACAAACAAAATTAAAAAAAAAAAATTAAACCTACAGAAGAAAGAATTGCAAGTGCTGTTAATGTCAACTAATGTTTCAGTCTAGTAGTTCCATCGCTGTAAAGGTTTCTTATGCTTTGTGGTTGTTGTTGGGAGTTTAGTACTAGAGATCTGTGGACAGTTAGGGA
Organism: Pollenia labialis; assembly: GCA_949318255.1. Classification (NCBI taxonomy): domain Eukaryota; kingdom Metazoa; phylum Arthropoda; class Insecta; order Diptera; family Polleniidae; genus Pollenia; species Pollenia labialis. The sequence continues at coordinate 9,380,953 of OX439143.1, read as the reverse complement.
AATTAAAACGAGGGCCCGGGGAAAAATGTATTTTCAGTATAATTTTAAGTTAACGAACCAATTTCGGTGAAAAGTAAAAGTGAAATTGATAAAAAGTGTAATTTTCGGAGGAAAGTAAACATTTTGAAGAAATTCAGTTTTTAGTAAAAAGTGATATTTTTGGTGAAAAGCGTAAATTTGGTGAAAAGTTAAAATTTTGATGAAATTGACAATTTTTAGTAAGATGTGCAATTTTCAATAAAATGTGCAATTTTCAGTAAAAATATGCATTTTTTTTAGTAAAAACTCATATTTACGGAGAAAAGTGTAATTTCGGTGAAAAGTGTTATTTTGTTGAAACGTGTCATTCCGGCGAAAAGTTACAGTTTTGATGGAATGTGCGTGCCATTTTGGTAACTTTTTATTATTGGGTAAATTATGCAATTTTTCCCAAACAATCTTGCCCTATCTCCTTTCCTTAAGAGGGCTCCCATACAAATTTAAAATTTAATTAAAAATCGATAGCGGCCTTTTAGGATTCCCCTTAATCCTCAATCTCTAACATATGTTTCTAACAAACCTTTCCGCTTTCTCCTTACCATAAGTGGGCTCCAATAAAAAAATGTAAATTTTATGAAAACTGCATTATGCACTGTAAAGAAAAAATGTTGACGGACGTGCAAGGCATCGGGAAGTAAGTTGATCGACTATATAATTACATATGATTGTAACAGCAACTCTTGGTATTGCCAAAATACCACCAGGAAAAGTCTAGTACTCTGTTCAAATTTGTGAAGAATTAATTATTTCACACGAAAATTTTGACATGTATCAATGTTACCTATCGTGCGAGTTTGTACAAGTTAACGTTTTTATTCCTGCAAAGTATGCGACATTGTGTTGCGTATGTAAACAAACCCCACATGTATTTAACTAGAAATTATTTTTTTTTTAAAAAAATTTAATAAAAAAGAAATTAGGTTAGGTTAAATTGGCAGCCGTGATCAAGCACAGCTCACGTGGGTCCACTAATTGGTTCCCGTTGTGCTAAAAAAGAAAGTAAATATGAATAAAAAACTGTTACCGGTTGTGTTATTTAAAAATTTTATTTCTTATTTAATAATCAGTTCATACTTTTTTGCTATTCATTAAAATTCCACGTGAAAAAAGTGCAACTTACATTATTCCGCAGTTGTAAAAAAATGTTGCCAGAAACATTTCGGAACTTTTTCACAAAATGAACAGAGTACAACGCTATCAACATTATTTCATAGATATTCCGCACAAGTTTTTTTCATATGCGTTTTGACAGCATTTCCCGTGAAATGTTGAACAGAGTACCAGGCTTAATAGAGAAGGCATATGTATTCCAGAGGACGTTAACGGTCTTCTGCTAGAGTGGCAAAAAGCTGACTGCGCTAAAGATATTTCTTTTGTTATAACATCAACGAACACTTGCCAATTCCAAGGGGCGTCGCTAATTCTGCAAGGAGATAATTTCTATTTGCCATGCAGGCATCATAATTATGAGCTACAATTAAAGAAATGTTTCAGTGCAAATTCGGAAATACGTCTAGACCAGGAAAATATTAAAATTTTCAATAAAATGTGTAATTTCTTATTTTAAAAAAAGTTCACTTGTTCAGTCCATCCATTTCTTTTTTTTTTAAATGCCCTTATTTAAATCTCCCTAACTGTTTGAAGAAGTCACAGACGCAAAAGCACCTAAGGTTTGCATTATGTATAAAAAAAATCATTTATTTACTTTTTTTTTTACTCACAAAGAATTAACAAAAAAGTTTTATGGCTGGATTTGTTTTATTTTGACCAGGTTTTATAGCTACAAAATTCTCAGCGTTAATTTTACTTCAGCACACGATTCTTCTTCTTTTTCTTCAATAGCTAGTGTTCTGATGCTTCTTCAGCTTTAAACGTTACGGTCTGCTTAATTTGCCGCCAAAAACTTTAACGTTATTGAAAAAGAATATAAAAACAAAATACTAGAAAAAAACCGCCGACTACGAAGAACTGTCAGGAGAAACAACGTCTGTGAGCTCTAAACTACTGCTGCTTCTACCAAGAATAGTTATTTTTTTTGTTTTTGTTTTTACTACTACAACAACTACTGCTGGCTGCAGCTCTCTGGACTAGTTGTAAAACTTCTTCTTGTAACTGCATAAATATTTCATTTGCGTGTTTAGAAATCATTTTATAGTCACTGTCTTAGCTTGTAGCCTTAAGGTTTATCAGCGATTCATCAGTTGTTGTTTTGGTTTGTTTGTTTTTTTTTGGGTTTTTGTTTTAAGAAGGTTTTTTATACCGAACCGAAAGTACAATGACGAGTGAGCGCACAACAAACACATGGATTGTTGGCTGGTTTAATGAAAAAAGGCACCTACAAGTGAGTGAAACAAACTGAAATGCAGACAAAAACTGCATAATAAAAGCTGAAATTTTTGCATTTGTTTTTTGTTTTTTTTAATTATTTTTTTTTGTTTATATAAAACAAGATCCGTTTCAAACTGTTTTCAAGAAGAAGCAGCTTTTTGAAACACGTTCAACAAAGACAAGTGCGATCTATGTAAGTGTAAAGAACTTAAACGTCATCGTCATTTCATTACATACCCTGATTGTTTGTGGGTCGGTTGTTGGCATGTAAGATTTTTTATTGTTAAATGTTCTTTTTTTTGAATAGTTTTGATTGCATTTCAGGGAGGTTGTTAGAAGGTGTTTCTTGGAAACACTATAATATTGCATCACATGTTTAAATGTGCACAAAATGTAGATTGTTATAATTTTGCATAGTTTGCTTGGTGTGTTTGCATTCAGTTTTTTTTTCTATTATTAAAATTACAAGTTAAGCTCACCTGTAATAATCGCTTTTGCAGTAAATATTACCGTCGCGCGAATAACATGATGATTCCCGGCCGAGGGGCTGTCGACATGCATAACATTGAAGACAGCTGGCGTGCCACCGTTTATCCACAGCAGAGAGGTAGAAACGATCCTATTTAACAATTACAGAAAATAGAAAAAAAGAAAAAATAAACAAAATTATTGTAAAACATGTAAAAAACAATTAACGGTTATTATTATTTTTCATATTTAGATGCGAATTATTATAAAAAGTGTTTCAATATTTAGGGTATTTAGAGCACAAAAGCAAACATTATTAACGCAAAATCAAAAATTTTCTAAAAAAAAAAAACAATAAACACCGGACAGGCTGGGAAGTTAACAGCCTGATCCACAATGTTGATCGACTCGACAGCTTAAGCGAGCGACAACAAGTCACCCATTATCGTTCTCATTAGCCCCCCCCCCCCACTTACTAAAGACTTATTGGTCGTCAGGTTTGACGTTTCTAACTATAATGTATTTATTCATTGCCAAATGATTATATTGCCATAACAACTTTTCCACAAATTAAACGCTAGTTTAAAAATAGAAATCGGCAAAGCATGTAAATCAAGACGAATTCACTCCAGGAGAGCTTTGCTTGCTACGTAAGCAACAGCTGGTAACTAACCACGTGCCAAAATGGTATACTCTTCTGGTGGTTTTTAAATTATTACATTTTAAAACACACAATTTTATATTTAAAACAAAATGTTTGAATTGTTTACTACAGTGTTGTATTATTTTGACAAAACGTTTAAGTATTTTACAGTGCTGTAACAGTTTTCAAAATAAGACCACCATGTATGAATTCGCCGTTATATAAATTAAGATACAAAAATACAGCTCTGTGCTACTTGATTTGCTACAAATGACGACAAAGCAGTAAACAAAAAACATCGGTTTTCAAACAATAAAATTTGTGAAAAATATTTAATAAAACAATAGAATTTTATTTATGGTGTTGTTCTAAAGAAATATTATTATCAAAAAATATTTAAAAAATATTTATTCCAACAAAATGTCTCTGTCGACAACCTTAACACAAGTGTTACTGCCGTTTTTTTTTTTAAATTTTTAGTATTAAAATTAATCATTTCGTCCTTCTGATTACGAACTGGATTACGAACTGAAGCAATGGTTTTTACATAAAAACAATAATAAAGATCGAGAAAAAGAGGCAAGAGAAAGAGATACATTTAATTATTTTCAAATAAATTTTATATATTCTTTGTAGGCCTTCGGTCTGCCAAGCAGTAACCGTGAATGGTATTCACTATCACGAGATGATAACGGACTTCTTGTTGCTAGACGATATGTGCTTCCAAAAGGATGGCACCACTTGACACACAGCCAGTGAAACAATGGTTCTTTTGCGCGAGAAATTTAATGGTCGTGTCATCTCACTTTGTGGCGATGTTGATTGGCCGCTACGATCATGTGATTTGACACCGTTGGTCTTCTTTCTTTGGGGATATTCAAAAGAAAACGTGTACGTCAAAAAGCCAAGCTATTCAAGAGCTGACGGATGTCATTAACGACAATGAACCTCAATTATGTCTCAGAGTCATTGAAAATATGGACCACCGAATAAAGGTTTGTCACCGATGCCGTGGAGAGCAATTGGCCGATTTATCGTTTCGCATATAACTGTCACAGATCCTTCTATAATAATAAAAAATCATTTTCTGAAAACTTTTTGTTTTATTTACAACTAGCATTTAACCCGCTACTTCGTTAGCGTCTGCTTTTTCTTCGTGAACATGTCTGTATGCCAAAGTTTATTTTTCTAGGTTTTAACTTGTTTAAATTCGTAGAACACTCGTAGAACACAAAAGCAAATGAAAGAAAGTTAATTTCCCGTATTATCCTTTTTGACACTTTTTTCTCCCATTTATGTGCCAAAAATTTAAATTTTGTAGTGGGAGCCCATAATTTAGTACGTAAATGTATGTTAATGAATGGGGAAAATGTTTTGGTTTAAAAGATAGATGGCGTGACAAAAAGTTCCAAAATATGTACAGGTTTTACGCGTTTACTTTCCAAAAGCACCAAATTTCAAACGAAAATTCAAAATTACCAGTCGATGAATAACAATTGCCAAAAAGTTCCCTCTTATAGACTCTCATCCACCCAGGACATTGCATCTTGAATTTCATGTTTCTAGGCCCAATATTAACGGAAATTCAAAAAGAACCAGTTAAAGAACAAAAAAAGTACCAAAAAGTTCCGTCATAGATTCTTATCCACTCAGGGCATTGCATGTTGAATCTTCTGTTTTAATTAAAACAAGTAAGAGTGCTATATTCGGCTGTGCCGAATCTTATATACCCTTCACCATTGTGCGAGCAGAATACACAGCAATTAGACAAAAACTAAATAAAATTGGTAAATTTTTTTTTTAAATAAGAGACAACCGATTTTGAACTTCGCTTTTCATAAGGGCCCAGAATATATATACTTTATAGGGTGTAGGATCAATATTGTAGAAATTACAGTTATATATACCTTTTTTACCTTCCGTGAAGGGTATAAAAAGAGTAATTTTCGGGAAATCAGGGGTCTAATCACCGCATTCGATACTTTCGTATTGAATAAACTACTGAATTTTTTTGCATACGATAGACACTGGCTTATCGAATGAAAACTCGATAAATGTAATGTCGAGGTACTCGATGTCGAATGCTTTTATTTCAAATTCAATACATTTCATTCGATATCGAGTTTCAAGATACCAAAATAAATAAATATCGTATGCAGTGAATAGACCCCAGTATTTCGGTTATAACTCATACAAATTTCCGACATTTTGGTATATAAGTCATATACATAGGACATATCACAGCCCTAAAATTTAGGTTTTTATAAAAATTTTGATGTTTTTTAGCCCATTTTTGAAGTATTTTGCTCATAAATTACCCATTGTCCAACCGATTTGATATTTTTATATACCGACGTGTTAAGGAAGAATTTTACCATTTACTTAAGTTATATTTATATATAAACATTTATATATACTTGTAAATATATATTTTAACAAAGTTAATTATAAGGGTATTTAAACAAAAAAAAATTAATTTTGGTCATAACTTTTTTGTATCTGAACCGATTTTCCGAGTTTTTTATAAAATATGTTCTACTAGAAATTTCCGAGATTTTGGTATATAAGTCATATCCATAGGACGTATAGCAGCCCTAAAATTTAGGTTTTTATACACATTTTGATGTTTTTTAGCCCTTTTTTGAGTATTTTGCTCATAAATTACCCATTGTCCAACCGATTTGATAGTTTTATATACCGACGTGTTAAGGAAGAATACCATTTACTTAAGTTATATTCATATATAAACATTTATATAAACTTGTAAATATATATTTAAACAAAGTTAATTATAAAAAAGAGTAATTTTTGGGGATTCAGTATTTCGGTTATTACTCAGCCATTTTTTAACCGATTTGGCAGATTTATATACCGACGTGTTGAAGAAGAAATTTACCATTTACTTTAGTTATAAAACTTGGACTCGGGGAGATCTATGGTTCCCGAAAGTGGGTATTTAAAAAAAAAAATTTAATTTTGGTCATAACTTTTTTGTATCTGAACCGATTTTCCCGAGTTTTTTATAAAATATGTTCTACTTAAAATTTCAGATATTTTGATATATAAGTCATATCCATAGGACATATGGCAGCCCAAAAATTTAGGTTTTTATACAATTTTTAATTTTTTTTGTATGGGAGGTACCACGCCCACTTCTCCAATCCCGCCCACATTTTGTAGAATGGTGTGTATTAGCAACCTAAATGTGTGTACCTAATTTGGAAGCTTTGGCTTTTGCCGTTTCCCAGATATACAGCAAAAAGTAACAAAAATACAACAACCACAAGGGATTTTTGGAAAAAATTAGAGGTAGTCGTGGTTTTTTGGTCATATCTCAGCCATTTGTGGACCGATCTGGCAAAATTATAATAAGAATACCTGACATAAAGATACCCCAACGAAGTCCCCATCATATCTGGGGGCTTCGGAAAACCCATTTCAACAGACAGACGGACAGACGGACAGACGGACGGACGGACAGACGGACGGACGGACGGACAGACGGACAGACGGACAACCGGATTTAAACTTCGCTTTTCATAAGGACCCAGAATATATATACTTTATAGGGTGTAGGATCCATATTGTAGAAATTACAAACGGAATGACAAAGTTATATATACCCTTTCTACCTTCGGTGAAGGGTATAAAAATACCAGTTGTAGAACCAAAAAGCTAAAGCAAAATATCAAATTTTCCGTATTTCCCCTTTTAGGTACTATTTTTTACCTTATTAAAGTATTAAAAATTTCAGTTCTGTAGTGGGAGCCTATTATTTAGTACGAATATGTCAGTGAATGGAGAAAAATGTTTTGTAAAAAATAGTAACAAAAATAGTTACGATTTTCCACATTTGTGTTCGTATTTTTTTGATAAGTTTCGAATGTGGTATAAAATTTGTCTCTATGTTTATTGGTTCAAAAGATAGATGGGGTTTCAAAAAAGTACCAAAATTCAGGTTTTACCCGTTTACTCTCTAATAGGGCCGAATTCAAATAAGTTTCAGACACCTGTCCGCATCTCTTTTTGTTTTGGAGATATAAAGTTACCGAATTTTCCCTTTTTTTTTACCTTTTTTTACAATTTTATATATATAGATTAACTTCGTGACTTCCTTTATAAAACTCTGGCTCGACAGTTTGTTTAATTTTGGTCCTACGAACCAAAAATTTAATCAATTATTTATTTTCTTAAGAAAACACTAAATTAAATTAGATTTGCTTAGAAACCGAAAATAAATATATTTTTAATGAAAGATAAATGCTGGTCTCACCTTTACAATATTTTGTATTTAAAACCCATATTTTTGCCCTTCGAATCTTTAAGTTAATAAAGTAATTCCGTTATAGTTCTTTTTAGATTCTATAAAATTTTGCTAAACTTTCACTTACTTTTTATGGTTTTTTGAACAAGTTGATTTTATGAATTCATTTGCTTTCTGTGAATACCCTTAATACTATCAAGTTCTTAAAAGAAAAAGAAAAAATCCAACTCACCTGTATTAAACGCCCACAACCCGCACAGGGTGGACTACAATTTGGTTTTGTTTCAGTCGCAGATTCTGGACTACTTGGCGGTCCATATGGTTCTGTTTTAAACGATATGCCCGAATTTGTTTCATCATTATCACCATCCGGACATTCGGTTTGATTACGATTGATGGCATATTTAATGGAAGATTCATCAAATGTTGCCTGTTCAGCGGTTTCATAACTAAAATTACACGAACTTTAATGAACGATGAAGTTTTAAAATTACAATTGTTTGCAAACAAAAATAAAAGAAAGAAGAAATTTCATCAATTTGATGTACAAAACAAAGAAAACAGTTTTTCCGAGTGTCATGTATAATTTTTAGAATTTTTTTTTAAATGTGTTCTTTGTTGTGTAGTGGAGTTTCTAATGTACCTTCTAAATGCCACACTATATGCTGCCGCCGCTGCACTAAATGGTTTTGTACTGTGTTCACAGATATCGGGACACGTTGAGCAGGATCGAAATATAAATTGATTACTGTGATTACTATTACTACTGCTATTTGCACCTGCAGCACTGCCACAATGTGCGCTCCCTTGATGTGCTACAGGTGGTGTTGGACTTTTTTCCCTTGCACCTGGCCCAAGAAATCTTGCGCTCTGCTGCTGTTTACGAGAAATTAAAGAGAGAGAGAGAGAGAAAATATACGAAAAAATTAAATAAATATAAAATGAATATTCAAATACTTTAAAAAGTGAGATTCAATTAAAATGATTTTTTTTTTCAATTTACAAAACTTTTTTCCCTTTAAATTTTTTTCTTCTTTTTATACGCCATTTAAAGAAAATATTTCTTGGTTTTTTAAGGTTAATTAGCACAAGAAACAAGATTTGACATGTTTTTGTGGTTGACACTTTTCAACAGACACTTCTTCTATCATTTTAAAATCAAAAGGATCTGGATGAAAATATGCAAATGTATTTGAACATGAATTTGAAAAACAAACTTATTCAAACATTTTCATAGCGCTTCATGTAAAAAGTCTTAAATAAAAATTTATTTTTTACTAAGAAATTTTAGAATTTCTGTCTGCTGTTTTTGTTTAATTTTTTTAATAAATCTAAAAATAATTTTATTTTCAAAATCCATACAATTCATTCTTCGTGTAAATGTCAACGTATGCATAAATGCAACTGTCTAATTAAAAATTTCTATATTTGAAAAAAAAAGATTTCTTCTTGTTGAATAAAAAAAAAAATTAATAAAATATACACGTTTTTATTTAACAAAAAACTAAAATTTTTAAACAAGTTTTTTTTCCTAAATTTAAGATTATTTTGAAATCTGCTTAGAATTCTCTTGTGTAATGCAGCAGAAAGTTCTGCTACATGATGCATTTTCATCTTCATTATCATCATCATCATCAGCAGTGCAATACATGAATTGTGATATTGATAAAATATTGTGTCTGTCCATTTGTCAGTTGGTTTGTCAATTTTTTTGTTGATGTTGTTGCTTTAGGGTTACAAATGTTATCAACTGCCAAGTCAGTCATGAATGACTTCTTTGCACTGTTTGTTTTTTTTTTTTTTTTGTTATTTGTGTGATTCAGTTATTCGAAACAAAAAATAAAAAAATCTCCACGAAAAACTGATAATACATATTTTATTTTGAAATGTCAATTTTGTATTAGTTTTGTGATTGTCATATTTAATGTGAATTTTAGACAAAACCTAGGAGAATTGAAAAATTATATTGTAAGGTTTAGATTAATGCAAGTATTTATAATAGGCCTATTCCCGTAGCGGATTGGATAGAATTAAGAACTTCAATTTGTATCAAGCACTCGTAACTCTTTTATTTCAATAGGTCTCCAAAATATAATTAGGAGTTATCCACCCAAACTAAATCACAATTTCCCGCTTATCACCCTAAATAAAAGTTATATTTTAAACAGTGTTAAAAAAAACCAGACTACAAGTAAAAGTAGCAACGACCATATACTTAAAAATCTATCTATCTTCTTGTTAAGAGTTTGGAGCTAAATTTGTGTTTCTACTACTGCAACATTCACATTTTTATAGCAATAGTTGAGGTCGCAGCCCCTGTTGCCAACTTTATTTGAACATTTTCCGCCAAATCGGACTTTAAAACCGCTAAATATTTAATTAAGCGGGTATAAGCTGCTTTTTCAAGGGTATATGAATCTCAAATACGTTTCATACTAAGTCTTCTAACTTCCCTAGCTATTTTATAAAAAAAAAAAAAAAAATGTTAGAGTGATAAATTGGGCTGTGCCGAATCTTTGATAACCTCCACCTACAGTAAGAATATTGCGAAATTTGAACAAGTATTTTATACAGCCCAATTATGAATTAAAATTCCCCGGGAGTTTTTCCCTTTTCCCATTTTTACAATTGAATCTACATAAGAAAAATGGGAGAAAACTCCTGGGGAATTTTTATTCATAATTGTGCTGTATGTCTTATTAAACTATGACTGACCAAAATCTATTATAATAAAACACACATACTATAATAAAAACACGGGCCAATGGTAAGTTATGGACCGATCTGCGCCAAAAATTAAGTATTATTTCAAGTCTTATAAAACTGTGACATACCAAAATTACAATAGCATTTTTTGTTACGGTTTTAGGCGTACTAAAGGTTTATTAGTATGATTTTTAAAAAGTTAATTGAGGTCGGTCATACATTATATTACACTAGGGGCGACTCCTGGGCATTTATTTGACTTTTCTTCAATATATGTATATCTAGTCCGCATTGAACATTTTGTATGGGAGCCCCCTTAAGGTATGAAGATAGCGGGTAAGTATGTTCGAAATAAATGATTGAGATGAAAAATAAAGTGGGGTCGGCCATATTCAAAAATTTTATTAAACCGCCTTGCTGCGTTTTTCAATTTTTTATGAATTTTTACAAACAAAAATTTCGAAATTTTGATAAAAAAATTATTTTTTCCCAAAAAAAATTTACGTTTCTAAAACGACTGCTCATATTTGAAAAAAGTTTTACTTTTCTGAAAGGAAATTTCTGTTTTTTTTTGTAATTTCAATACACTAAACCGCTTTTGATGTGCAACCTCCTCCATTTTCGAAATAACCGTAAATCTCGAACACCAGAGCTAACGCGTAGCTCCACTGGATTCAGCGTATCCGAATTAGGTTAAAACGCCAAGTGCCAAGCTTGTATAAAAAAAGTGTCAATTTCGATCACAGTGTTATTATTCCTACTGCTGAATGTTGACGAAATAAATGCTAAATGGAGCAATAATAATAAAACATAAGCTACCAATAGAGCTGTAGCACAGAGCATATAGAGATGCAAAAAGTGACGTACGCAAATTGCCCAAATCATCTGTAAGGTCAGCTTTTGAAAAAAGAAAAAGAAAACGTTTTTTGGTAGTGAAGTAGCAGTGTGTTAAAACAGGCCGTCGCAATCTTTAAGCAGTTTAAGCACAAGTGACTTAAAGTGTAGTAAAATTTGTATGAAAAACAGTCAGTTTTTTGAGTCTTTTCAATATAAATTTTACTACACGTTCAGTCACTTGTATTGTGAAAACAGCACATAAAAATCATTTAGTGGAGTTCTTACGATGTAGCCTATGCCCTGCAATTAATTCTGAAAATCAGTTTCAGAAGTTGTGACATTAAAATAAGTGTTAGCCAAGGCCAAACCTCCAAAAAGTAGTATGTTGTTATAAAAAATTAATAATTTTTACTTTTTTGCACTTGTTATAAAACATTTTTAAATTTTTCTCTTCAAAGTAAGACTTTTTTCGCCAAATTAAGATTTTCCTTCCAAATCTTCTGGCAACGCTGGTTGAAAGCATTTGAAGTAGCTTATTGCTAAAAGTCTAAATAGTAATCAAGAGTTGTCCTCATCAGATGTTTGTAAAATAATCGCGTTTTCATGTATCATATGTAGTTTAAAAACATAACATGTGGCAGGACTACGATAAATGTTGTGAAATTCATATGGTCTGTATTCGTAGTTTAAACGCCCAATTTAATGCGTTTAAAGATGGTTTATAGATATGTTGGTTTAAACATATTTTTAACCAAAAAGAGACTTTAACTTGCTCGGATTTATTAGCCCTAAGCACATTAACGGAAATCCTACACCTGATTTCGAAAAATCTTAAATTAACGGTCAAAGAAATTATACAAGTCGTCTAATACTTTTAAAAATATTAAAGGCTTATAATTGTAAAAGTACTAACAAAACAGAAGTGTAATGTAAAAAATCAAATTAAAAAAAAAAATCTAAAACCCGTTTAAAAAACTTTCGTCTTTCTTTTTTCATTTTTAAAATTCACAAAAATCATTTGGTCCTACGAAACATGAAATAATTAAAAACAAACAACATCGTTGGGCATCATAAGTTTGTACCTAAAAAATTCGTGCTTTTAAATTTAAATTACAGCCTTTCATAAAGACTTCTAATGAAAATGTTGGTCCTTTAAATCCAAAAACAAATGAAACCGAAATAACAATAACTTTTTCTAACAAAAGCGTTAAAGTGAATTGCAGAGATTGCGAACAGTTTTTTTTTTAAAAATTTTTAAAAACATGTTGGTCCTTCGAAGCATGAGATTTATTCAAAAACGTTTTGTGGTAAAAATTTTTTAAAGGTTGCAGTTTTCATCTTTGATTCTTATACGTTAATAAAATAAAATAATAAAACGTTGTTGGAGACAAAAGTATTCCGAGGAGATTTAAGAGCAGCCATTAATTACATCCAGGGTTATGTGCAAGTGCAATATTGGGTTGATAATTGCATAAAGACTTCCCCAAAGATTTAAAAAAATATAAAAAGTATAGTTCCTTTATTTAAAAAAACGTTATAAGCTGAATACGATAATAAAGTCCAAAAAGACCTGAAAGACAAATTTGATTTCAATGTTGTCTCAACATAAGTTTGGGACAGATTTTCAAGAGCGGGATTTTTTTTGGCGATTTTTTAAAAATGTAGGATTTTTTTTTAAATTTTATTTAGCTAATTTTTTTTTTATAAATAAAAAAATATGAAAAGTTATTTAAAGAATAAGATTACCCACTGTGCAGGTCCGTTATTTTGTTGTGTGACGTAGACATAGAATTTGTGTTCTAAGCTTTTGTACTTTTTGTCTTACATTTTTTACAACGATCGCTCATTTTCATTCTATGATGACGTAGATGCGCACTAGAGACATTTTTTGTACGGCAGAGTGCGCACTCTTGTTGTTTTGATTCATGGTTTCTGACGTCGGATTTAAATTTGCGATGACGTAAAAGAGAAAGAGAACATGCAACACCTACTCTGTCACTGTCCTGAAGGCAAATTATGACAGTCGTGATCGAATACTTCTTTGATTCGAAAGCAATGTTAATTCAGTCGATACTGAACGAATCGCAATTTTTCAGAGTTGTGAAAACTAAAATAAATGCTTTACAACACTAAAAAAATAATTTCGATCAGTTCAGTATGGACAGAAAGAATGAGGAATAAAATTGCTTTCGAATCGAAAAAGTATTCGATTTCGACTCCATAATTTGCCCCCTGATTTGGCTAGAATGCGACTGGCCGAAATTGGATACGGTAGACAGAAAAAAATAAAAATTGATTCCAATTAAAAATTTGTGATATTAATTAAAAAATTAATTCAATTTGCACCAGTAAACAAATTAATGTGACGTGAGTTTTGTACTAAAATGAGGGGTTAATTATTCTTTTAAGCGATATTTTGTTCATTCTTGTTAGAATACACCGAGAGCAAGAACATTTCAGAAGATTTAAAAGAAATATATAAGTTTGTTAACTCATTTCACAGTATTGAAATTCGTTGCGGTTTAAGGCGTCTTCCAAAATTACGTTTTCGGGAATCGGCTTTATATGAGGCATATGGTATATTATTGACCGATCTTCACGAAATTCCAGCCTTATAAGACTATGACATAGTAAATATTACCGCAATAATTTTATTCGTTCCAGTTTTAGGCACACTAAAGTGTTTTCCGGGAGTGGAATTTATATGATGCATATGGTAAGTTATGGACCGAAGATTTCTTTTTATAACTTATGCATTCCGACCATCAATTTGTATAATTTTTTGTAAAATAAATATTGGCTTTGTGATTGTTTTTTTTTCAAATTTAGGTCTATAACTCTTTTCTTACTGAGCCGATTGGGCTGGATTTCAATCCCAAAATGCTTAGGAAAAATAGAAACAATTTTATGTCAAATTTGTTTTTTTTTTCTGAGCCTTTGGGAAGTGTGCGTGCCTTGGCTTTAAATGCTTGTTCCCACAAAAAAGTAATTAATAAATTTTTGTGTTTTTTTTTTTAAATAGTTAAATTTTTTTTAAATAATCAAAATGTTTATTAAAAAACAAAAAGATTTAGCTGGCTTGAAGTCAGAATTAAAAATTTCGTAGAGATTTATAACTACATATTTTAAGTCTTATTTTAAGTGAGGTACACACTATCGAAAGAGATCAACAGTTTTACTGAAATTTTCGTTTGCTCAATACTGTGGACGCTTATTTTCGTCAACCAACCTTAAATTATTTTGTGGTTGACTGTTGACTGATAAAATGTATGACTTTCGCTCAAGTTCAATAGTGTGTACCCCACTTCAGGAGTTATTTATTTTCATAAAGTTTTTTCTTTAGACTTACCCAATGCATCACAGGGCGCTCTTCGGTGCAGACGCCCATGTGCGTCTTTTGAGATATCACGAGGTTTGGTTCCAACGATGCTTATTTGGCAGTGCGGCGGCAGGATGTTGTATTTTATGCTGACGTATTGTGGAAATTTTTTCTTAACTCGAATACCGATTTGCAACAAGCGGCGGCTCAACTTTGTTGTAAATATGAATTAAGTCACACTTCTTATTTAGACAAACCAATGTCAACCAAATGGTTTGAAAAATATTTTATTTATTTTTTTTTTGTTTAAGTTTTGCACTGTTTTAAAGAAAAGAGAAACATTTTTTTAATAAAAATTTTTTTTTATTTATTTTAGTATTTCACAATTTAATCTTTACGTCTTTTTCATTAATTTTTTAAAAAAAAAGTTGACCGGAAGCTTGAAAAGGCGAAGGATAATTCACACATTAAGAAACTTATTTATTTATTATGGGACAGTTGTAGCTGGGGACCCACACCGTGGTTTTTTTATTGTTTTTTTTTCGTAAAATTTATTTGTTTTATAAATTTTATTTTCAGCGCCAGCAGGTATTCAATAAATTCACACAAATATTTGAAATAAATATGTTTAAAACTGAAAACACAAACAGAAAACTGATACCAAAACGACCTTCCCAAAATTTGTATTGAAAAGATGAAAAAAAAAAATTCTCAAGCCCAAAAACCAATTTACAGTCTGATCTGATCTAAAAGAATGATCTGTTAAGAGCAGAAAAAGGCACCTTAAATTAAAGGAACGAACTGTTTAAGGCAGCCAGCCTTCTACCTCAGCAGCATTTGTCACCAAAAAATAAAACCAACCACCACCTTTTTAGCAATGTGTTTATCTTATGAGTTTTGTTTTAGGAGTTTTAGTCAATTTAGGTTTTTGTTTTTGTAGTTAACCAACTCTGGCTTGTCTCGAGTTCGTTTAGTCCACATAAAAAAATACTCAGAGCACAGGAGAGGAAGACTTGACTTAATGTAGTTGTTGTTTGTTCTACATGTAAAGTGTCCAAAATGTTGACAATTTTTAACTTAATTTATGACATTAATTTAGAATTTGTGTAAAAAAAATGCTGGAAAATAAAAGAAGCAGCTAAAATATCATATGAAAAGTAGCTGCAAATGAACAAATTAAAAAAGAACAAAACAAAAAAAAAAAACATTTAATAAAATAAAAACTAAAAAAATCGAAAACATTGTTTTTGACCCTCCTCGTTAGAACATGCAATAAAAAGATGCAAAATACTGATAAGAAATCTTTTGAACTTAGAAAAAGACACATTTTTACGACAACAATACATTTGAGGCAACATTTTAAAACATACAGTAGCCGACATTCAATTAAAGGCAGGGTAAAGAAATTTTTCTTTTTAAAAATAAGTTTGCAATATTGGAAACTCCAAAAAATTTTCGTTTTTGATAATATTTTTTTTATTCTGGTAGCGAAAGGCTGCATTCACATTTCCTCTTTTTTTCACCACGATCAGTGTTACCAGAAATTTTTATTAAAAACAGCTACTTTTTTTTGGCAGATGTCTTTATTTGCAATTTATTTATTAAGGGAAATGACGATGGCTAGTGCAAAGTGTGCAAACGATACAAATGCGTGCAAAAATACACTCATTTGAACAACACAACAACAAAATGTACGTACAAATTTGAAATTTGCTCTATTATAATTCGTTTGCACTAAAAAAACCATGAGCAAAATTAGTAGTGCATATTTGCTGAGTTGCAAACAAATGTAAACAATAAAATTTGACATATTAGCCGCCATATTGTTTTTAAGGAAACTTATAAATTAAACATTTTTGTCGGTTTTTATATAAAATAGAGAATTAAATTTAAATTAATTAAAAATAAAAAATTTATTTTAATTTGCTTGTGTATAATTTTAAACAAAAGCAGATTTTTTACGGTGCTGCCAGAAGCTTTTAGTGTTGCCAGGATAATTTTTTTAGAAAAATAGCACATTTGCACACAAAATAAAAGTGATATGCTCACGATCAATCGTAATATGCACAGCAAATTTAAACATTGCGAATTTGCACAATGACCATCGTGATTACACTTATTATTTATTTTGAGTTGATAAAATTTTCTTAACGCTTTTATTTTACTTTTTCAATTTGAACTTCTAATTTGCTGCTTGTCAGAAATTTTGTTGGTTGTGTCAAAAATTCTACTAGCCCCCAGGGCTAATAAAATTTTTTTTTAACTCAGTAGTGTCAACATTTTACTTTCAACAGTACTTTGCTACCATTTCACACACGCCCTAAGTCAATCGTAAATCCGATTTCTCTTAGCAAGCAAAAATTTTTTTTCCTAAATAAATTCCTAAAAATTTTGTACAAAAAGTTTATGTAAAATAATAAAAAATGTTTATCTAGAAAAATTATCTTTTTGAAAGATTTTAAACTTTTCGCCGGGAGTCCCGGGAATTTTGTTATTTAATTAAGGCAGCTGCATAAACGATTTTTGGATTAGTTTCTAATGTAAGAGCTGATGATAAAAGGAAAAAATTGACATTTGAAATAATTTTGAATGCAGTCAGTCGTGAAGAAAACACTGATTCGATTCAAAGAAAATACTAATCTCGAAAGTAGGAATTACAAGCTTTTGAAGGACGTGGTGAAAATGTTAGAAGTCTCCAGGAGTTTTGTTATGCTCTTTTGACTAAAAGGTCATCATCCGTTGAAAGTGTCTGTCATTTACAGGTCTCTTCTTAAATGAACTTAGAAATATGTAGGTAAATTCTTATTTTGTACTAACTAAAATATTATTTTCAAAGAAATATTTTGCAACATTTTGCTTAAATAATTTAACTTTTTTGGTCTTATAGCAATGCTGTTGGAGTTGCAACCAAGGCGAATTTAAAAAGGTAAGTGCAACTCTACAACTACAAAAAGCCCCATGTATTTTTTGCATTTTAATAAGCGGCTGTCAAAAATGCTGACAAGGCAACAATTGATTGAAAACCAAAATAAAAATTTTTTTTGGGTTATAAAAGAAATTATTAAATTCACTTTAATTATACGCAATTTTTCTCAGAAATTTTTTCGGTTATTTTGGCGCAAAACATAAACAAAATTATATTTTGACGTTTCCCTATTTTTTTTCTAATTCGCCGTGGAGACAGCTGATGAACGGCTGACGAGTAGAGTTTACCTTTTTAAATTCGCCTTGCACAATACGAAGATTTGCTACTGCAGCGTTGCGGGACAGCAAAAACGTACTCTTGGTTTTTTATCTCTACACTTGTCTGCAGAAAAGAAGCCAGAGTCTCTGGCGGGAATCGAACCCGCAACCCCGGCGTTGATAGACTAGCTCAATACCACCTAGCCTACCGGGGAGCCCAATGGATGTGTTCCACTTGCAATATGTCTCTTTTTTTTAAGTAAAATATAATCTTGTTTCAGAGATTTTCACAAATAAAACATTACTTTTATGCGCGCTGGTATACACCATGTCCTTGGTCAAAACCTGAAGGATACAAATTTTCCCAATACATATTTTTCAATAAAATTCTTTTACAAATAAAATTAAATAAAAACATTTTGTTCTATTTGAACCGATTTCGCATAGTGCCCCGGAAGGAGCTAAAATTTAAATTTTATATTGTTTTTTTAACTTAAGTTTAATGCTTTTATAAACATATTAAATTGAATTGTTAATTCTTTTTTGTTGAAATTTTGCATTGTTTTGCCTGGTACTCAATTCAACATTTCAAATGCTGTCAAAACGCATATGAAAAAATCTTGTGCGGAATATCTATGAAATAATGTTGATAGAGTTGTACTCTATTCGTTTTGTAAAAAAGTTCCGAAATGTTTCTGGCAACATTTTTTTACAACTGCGAAATAATGTGAGCTGCACTTTTTTCACGTGGAATTTTAAGCAAAAGCGAAAAAGTGTGAACTGATTATTAAATCTGAAATAAAAAAAAATTTAAAAATAAACTTTCTTTCTTATTAAATTTTTTATTAAAAAAATAAGTTTTAGTAAAAAGCATGTGGGGTTTGTTCACATACGCAAAGCAATGTCGCATACTTTGCAGAAATAAAAACGTCAAATTGTACAAACTCGCATGACATTGATACATTGCAAAATTTTCGTGTGAAATAATTTTCAAAATTTCCCGGGAAAAGAAAAACTGTAAACAGAAAGCTTTAAAACTCTATAGGAGTTAGCAAAAATAAATGTTACCCTTAAAATCTTGGCTGTGAAAGAAGATAAATATTGCAAATTTCCCAACAAACAATAACTTGAAATTAAACCTTTTTTTCAAACGTTCAAACGTTATTCTCAAATATTTTTTCAAATGTGGATTTTAATACAAAGCGGAACATAAATGGAAAAATATTTTTTTTTTTAACTTAAATTTTCTTATTTTATTTATTTATTTATTTATTTAAATAAACTGTCAGCTAAACATTCGGCACCATAGCTAAAACATTAAATAGCGTTCTTTCCGTCCTCAAGTTCTGGAAAAGACGAAATACTTGGCTCCTTTTTATTTTGAGGATTGTCATGGCGTAGCACCGCGATCGTACCACAAACTTATATTTTCTTCACTTTCACGTGTTATTTTTTTTTGCACTTTGTAAATAATTTTTTAATATTTTTCCACAAACGATTTTTACATTTTTATATTTTTCACAAGAAGTAATGGGTTTCTAGGGCGATTTCACTGCATGTAATATGTTATTTTTCTTAAGTTGTAATTCACATTTAACTTTAATCGCCATATTTTAATGTCTACATTTATTTTTAGCTTTAGTGTGGCCAAGATTACTTTTGATTTGAGAATAACATTTGGTTAGTTTTGATTTTTGGATACCACCTGTGGTTGAAATCGCCTTGTTCTGATCGAATTGTTTGTGTTTTTATTAAAGAATTACCGATGGCAATAGGGGCATCAGATTTTTAACTTTGGACCAGAGATGGGCACTTTCTTTCCACGAGTGCTTAAAATTGTTATTGCTCTCCGTCGACACACACTTATATTTTATTTTCTCTCTCACTTTCTCTCCATCCCATCCTATTCAGTCGTACGATTTGTCCTAAAAACCTTGAGTGCCCACAAAGTATGAAAGTGTGTTCTAACATGAAATTCATAAACAAATTTTTTTTTTAAAGTTTGTACGGCTTGCAAATGTTTAGGGAAATTTGCATAAAATTATGTATTCTATGCGATCAGAGTTGCCTTTTTCTTGTAAAGTAGATAAGATTTTGCATCTTTTTTGTGCGATTGACAACATATTTTTCAGAAATTTTTTCTATGTCGAATAAAATTCTGTCAGCTTTTCGTGTGAATGAGTAGTAAGATTTGTAGGATAGCAAATCCTGGCCTTAAAGAAACAGCTGATTGTTTTTTATTATATACATTTAAAAAAGTAGTAAAAAAAACGCAAGTTCGTGTTTAAATAGATAAAAAAGACAAAGTCAAAAAATGTCGAACTTTTAATGGTAAATATCGCAATATGTGTGTTGCCAACCACTGTTTTAGACCAGAACATCTCCAGAAGAGACAAAACAAATTTGGATAATTTTTGCACTGAGAGACAATGATTTTTAAATTATTTATACAGACTGTGATTCTTTATACCACATTTTGTTTTTATTTTTTACTAAGCGTTCGGGGTTTTCTACAATCGATATCGCCTTTCTCGCTTTGTTGTCTTTTATATGCGCCTTTTTTAGTCAGAAACTACAGTTTTTCGTTAATACCAAACAAAATATATGTAAATTTTCGACCTTATTGCCTGAAGCGCAAATCATTACGATTGGAAGCAGTTGTTATTGTTAACAATTGAAAGAGAAACAAAATTAAGTTAAATCCAATTAAAAACTCATAATGCATTTTATTGACTTATTTTTTTTCTAACGGCAAAGAATTGTTTTTAATAGCTTAATTAGAATCATTCTAGACTTAACGGTTTTCACGATTTTTTAGAGGGGTTTTTTAAAGAATTTTCACTTTTCCGATTTCAGATAAATTTTACGAAATTATCGTGGTTTCGTTTTTTTCAATTTTCAGTATTTTTATCAAATAATAAAAATTTAGAATTATATTGCTTTTTTAATAAATTTTTGGATGAAATAAAAGTTTATAACTGCCTGGTTTTTTTAAATAAAATAAAAATTTTCGCTTGGGAAAACAACAATCACAGAAAAAATTAAAAATTGTCTCTAATCACCAATAATATTCCAAATTCATAGAATCAAGCAACCCATTTGTTGATTTTGCAGCGATTACCAAAATGATTATATTGATTACAAAAATTTGTAAAAATTTTAAATTTTGAAAATTTTTTTTTTCAATAAATGATATTTTTAATTTTATTTAAAAAAATTATCAAAAAACTTTGCCGTTGCAAACAATGTATTGATTGGTTTTTGACAATTTTCAACAACAATTCCACAAGTTTAAATTATTTTATTTTAAACGAAATTTTTTTTTTGTTATTTAATAAATATTTTATTTAAACATTTATTTCAAAACAACCAAAATGTTAATTATATTTAAAATTTTCTTTTAACAAAAAAATAAAAATAATTGATTCGATTGTCACATTAATTAAATTTGAATACTTTTTGAACAATTTTTTTAATTGATAAAAAACTACTAATAATTTTTTCTGTGATAAAAAAACTCAAATTTCTTTTTGTTTTCAATATAAATTTCTAAAACGAAATTTTTATTTGAGTTTGTAAATTTTAAATTTAAAATAAAATTTCAAAAATATTTTCAAACTTTGAAAGCGAATTCCTTTTTCGCTTTGTTGTTAAAAATGCTTTATAATACTATAATTTGAATTCGAAAACTTTTCAGTTGATTTAAAAAAAGGCAAAAAAATATGAAATTTTGAGTGGAAATATCGCCTTCAGAATTGTAATATAAATGACACTTAGGCATTCTTCTGTAAGATTTATCGAAAAACTGCTCATTGCTGCAAGAAGTAGTTAAAGTAGGCTTAAGATTTTTGTAAAATTAAATTTTGGTTTTCGGTATTTTAAGCTGAGAGTCTTAAAATCTATAAAATAAATATAAAATCGCATTTTTATTTCCAAAATTATCTTACAAAAAACTCTTAACTTTAAGAAGTCTGAGTACTTTAACAGTCGTAGCCACTATGCAGCAGCTTTAATTAAAGCTTTTAAGCCAAACAGTAGTTAATTTCTAAATTATGTTATATTCGTGTTAAGTTTGTTTAAACAATATAGCCATATATCACGCAATGTTAAAAACAAAAAATAAAATAAATAATTCGAGTTCTAAGTTAGCAAAGCTAAATTAGTCACATTGTGTAAAAGCATGGAAAAGCTCATGTCAGCCAGAACTTGGCAAACCCAACATTAAGAAAATTATTAAAGGAATAGTTGCAAACAAAATGTAAAAGTATGTATGTGTATCACAAAAGGCTTTAGCAGAAAACAAAGATTTTTTTTTTTAATAATAAAGCGAAAAACTTAAAAGCTCCTGCCCTGTATTCAAAAACAGGCTTTAAAATGCTGTCGCCATATTAGCAAAAGCAGCCAAATTATGCGTGTGTTTCTAGCTAAAATTTTCTAATGACGTCAAAATAACGCCAGAACCACATGCGCATGTGGCTTTCCACATTTCGTGTCCTGCAGTTTTAACATATTCCGATATTCCTCATATAAAGGCCCCTACACCTAAACAAATATCACAAAGTGTAGAGCTCTGCCAACAACAAAATTTAAAAAAAAATATATAAAAATTGTGTGGATGAGTAACTAAATATTTAGTTTAAAAGCGGCCAGTTAAATGTAAGCGATAATAAACGAAAATAAAAATAAAAAATAACTGATTAATGTTTGAGATAATTCTGATACAACAACTCTGACTACTTCTACAACATCTACAACAACTTTTGCTAATACAACTTAAATATACAATTAACTATTCTCCGTTTTAATAAATTAAGAGATGATAATGTCAGGTAGTTGGAAAACAAGCGAAAGAAAAAAAAAACAAACAAACATCTTCATTCTATTACAAGTTACATTACATTGACGAACAAATTACATTTAAGCGTTTTGTGGCTCATGTTATTCGTTAAACGGGGAATAAATTTTAATTTCATAATGTAGGCGTAATAGAAGTGTAGTACAGAATAATTAAGTAGATATAATTTTTATTCTATTCAATTTTTTTTTTGCTTCAAGACTATTTAATTAACACTATAAGAAGTGACAGATTGTCTGAAAGATGTCATGTGTCAAACGGCAACACTAGAATAGAAGATTCTGCAAATCTAAGGAATTCATAAAATTTTGTAACTAATTTGTTTGCTAAGTCCCATTCCATATTTTTAAACATTTGTTGCGAAACATTTGAGTTTGCTGATGAAAGGGGAAAATCGAATGGAAGAGTGTAATTTGTTTCATGTACAAGCAATTTTTGTAAGTTCGTTATTGAAATAAAGAGAGAAAGTATAAAAGCAAACGGCTCAATGCTGTAAAACAAAATTTTTATTCTATGGACACGAATGCAGTTTCAAAAGAGAATTGAAGAAAGTGTTTGCAGCAAATGTTTCATAATATGGATGAGGTTTAAGGAATGGCGTTTCGTTATTCTAAAACTATTTCAAATTACATAATTGCAAATGAATCAAACATTAAATAAGTTTTATATATGATACCCTAGACCACAGTATATAAAAACAATTTTTGTTACCTATTTGGGACCCATGGGCAGTCATGGACCCGCCTTAACAAAATTATGTAATGAGGTTAAAATTCATGTTTAAGTTCAAAAAAGCTAATGTGGCTAGATGAATAGGGATCTATCAATGTTTTTAATTTCATTAAAATTGGTTTGATAGTGATAGAAACCCTATTCCGGAAAGCAACTTGTATGGGGTCTTTATGAAATTATGGACCGATTCGCCCCAATTTCAAAGGGTCCTTGTGACAATAAGAACCTACACTGAACCAAAAAAGCAACGAAAATATACGTTAAGCAAACGAACAACGTTTATTAAAATAGTTTTCGTTGGCTCAATGATTTATTTATTTTTAATTAAAAATAAAATTATCCAGGTATTGACATTTAAGTTCTTTTCATTGACAAAAAACAAACGGTCCCATCTACAAAAGATCATGTATATGATAAACGCTAAAAGTTAATTGTTAATTGTCAACACAGCTGGTTTTACAGGTTTTACAAGAAAAATAGAAGATACAAATAATTATAAACAGTTTAATGCAATTGATAAATTTTTCATATTAAAAAGTTTTTTTCTTCTCCTGTAAAATTTTCAAGATTTTAGATAGGACCTTTTGCGTTTTAGGTGACGATATGCTAATAAACACATGCATCTTTTCGGCATTAAAATTCATGAACTACCTATTAATTAATTAAGGGCCAGTTCATAATTTCGTTTTTCAATTCTATTTATCTTTAAGTTAAGTTATTTTTAAATACGAGATTGAATTTTTCAGTGCTTTTTAAAGGCAGTTTACACAATCATACAAGTCGTACGTAAATCGTTTGATGCTCATGTTTCATGCGCTGTTTGGCAGTTTACTTAAGGCCACAAGAACTGCGTTATCCTGTTCATGTAACGAATGCCGTTCACAGTGTCTGCAATTTCCGCACCATTTTCAAAAAAGTAGGGCCCAATCACGCCACCTTAACTTAACCTTCTATGCAAAGCAGGCCTTCGGCCGGGTGGAATTCCATCTACGCAGAGCAACTTTACTTAGCGAAGGCGATGTTTGGTATATGATAGAGGAGGAAAGCATTGCGCCCATTTTAGATATTGGGTACATATTTCATATGAAATAAGTGTCCAAAAACAAGGATATTTTTTAATTTCTGTTTGGGGCGTTAGTTCATTTTATTTGGGGTTTATTTCATTTTCAAATTTAGCATTTTTTTGCATATGAAATAAGGCCCACACTTTGGGGGCTTATTTCATTATATTTTTTTGGCTGGTTATATTTTGGGGGGTTATTTCATGCCGCAAACACTTTCATGCACCAAACGTCTTTGGGACAGCTAAATTTTTTTCCAAAGTGAACTATGAAAAACCAAAATCAATTAACTTCTTTCTGTATGTGCAAGTTGAAAGCGAGTGTGAATTAAGGGACTACAAATTTTTATTTGAAATATTTTGGTTTGCACAAATTTACGATTAGAAATAAGAAACATTTTCTTAAATGTCTTTTTGCACACAAACAACAAGTGCCTGAAAGGGTTTAGGACAATCCTACTAACCTAATCGTAGAAGTAATTTTTCTTCGAGCTGAGTTAGGTTTTATTCTCTCTCTCTCTCTCTCTCTCTCTATTGATTTTAGTTATTTATCTGTGGTTAAACATTTCTCCGAAAGTTTTCACAAATTAAAGCATTAATCAAAAATAAAAACAGTTCTAATTAAAAATTTAATCAAGTGAATTAAACGTTTGATGAAGTGAGTTCAACGTTTAATTGATACTATTAATTTGTTTACTGGTGCAAATTTAATTAATTTTTTTAATAAATATCACAAATTTTATAAGTGAAATCAGTTTTTATTTTTTCTGTGTAGGGTTTGTTTTTTATTGGCAAATGATGGAATTTCGTATATTAAAAGCTCTTTCTCTAAATCTTGCTTACATCTAACAACTACACAATACTGTAATTTATTTGACAGAAGCACACATTCATTCTAAATCTTCATAATAGTAGCGTTTGAGCATGTCAGGGAGATCGTGTGTTACTGATTCAAGCTATTTTTGCATTCGGTTTGGTGAATATTTTGATTGGAAGAACAGGATATGCGATATCCGAATCATTAAAATAGGCATATTTAGATTATTTTGGTTTTGCAGTCAGAAACTTGGAGAAACCTTGGAACCCAACAAAAAAACTAGGTGCAGTGAGCGCGGACAAGGGGAGCGTGCTCACCAAGATTTAATGCAAATTAAAAGAATTTATCAAGAATTTTGAGACAAATCCATACTGGGAGACTATTGCTGGACTCCAATACGCGAAACCCAAGCAACAAAATACAAACGACGTTCAAATAACGCCATTCACTTTTGAAACTTCATTGATTTTTAAATAAACTAGTTATTTTTTATGTAAGAAACGATTTTTTTTTTATTAATTCCCTAAGCTTATCCAGCGAAGCTCTAAGCTTGTCTGCAGGAAAGAAACCAGAGTCTCCGGCGGGAATCGAACCCGCAACCTCGGGCCTGATATACTAACTCACTACCAGCTAGCCTACCGGCTTTTTGTATCTCAAAAACCCGACGTGATAGAGAGAATTTAGCCCCCAAAATTACCCTAGGAAAGATATTTGGTCGATCCAGTACAGGGCCTTGTTGGCTAGTGTTATTATTTGAAATTTTTCCAAAAACAATTGCGGTATTCACAAGGTATTATATTGTCATTATGTTTTAACATTTCACAAAAAGAGGCTTAGATTAATAGAAATTTGCTTGCTATATTTATTGTGCTGTCGTAAATAATCAGAAAAGACGTGCGCTGAGCCGAGCCGTATTAGTTTTTGTAGCCGTCGCCGTTGATGGTACAGTTGTATCCGGCTAATAACCGAATTTAACCTGCGGCTAGCAATTTTTGCAACAAAACACTAGCGGCGTCATTTTATATCGGCTTAGGACTCTGATGTTTGGTAAACAAATAAAATAAAATTTATTAGTGATTTGCGTCTGAAAAATGCAAAATAGCCAGGTAAGATCTAATTTGATTTAATAATTCATGGATTAGAATTAAAAAATAGTTTGATTTTAGTTAAATATTTATTTTTTATATTTGTTTTAAATCAGCTGAGCTAAATTCAAAATAGCACACTAAATTATGAGAGGCTGTTCACAACAGTCGTATTTTTTCATGCTACATATTATTTTAAGACTTATGACTTTATGACACCTTGTGAATCCCCCAAGTAACAAATTATCATGACAGGGTTGTATTTTCCTCAAAATGCGTTAGACTTGTGTGAAAGTGTAAAGTACGCTTTAACCATTTATAAAAATACAACATAATAACGTAACTTCAAACGAACATTAAGAAGAAATACTCACTTTTTTCATTAAGTTTTATTTATGCCTACAAAAATTTAAAAAAACAAGTTAGAGTGCTATATTCGGCAGTGCCGAATCTTTAATACCCTCCACCGACTGTTCGAATATTTCAGGGGATATCTATATGATGTCTATTTATTATTAATTTATCATCAGACATCAGCATTAAAATTGGTTGGTTTGAGGTTTAGATCTATATTAAATTATTTAGCAATTTAAACTAGCTTTAGTAACAGTTTCAATTCAAATTTTGTTATGATAGCATTATTTTTATCGGTTTTAGGCGTACTAAACTGTTTTCCGGGAGTAGTGTTTATATGGGGCCTAGGGTAAGTTATGGACGGATCTATACGAAATTTTACAGCGTGATTTCCAGTCGAATAAAACAAATTTTTGCAAAATCTTATCTCATTCCGTGCCTTGTTCCACCATTTATGTTATTTTTTGCAACAAAATTATCATTTTTTTTTAGGTGGTGGTTCCACATTTTGATTCATAGCTCTGGTCCTACTGCACCGATTTTGCTGAATTTCAATCCCAAACTGCTTAGGATAGCTACAAGCAATTTGGCACCAAGTTTGTTCATTTCTTTTGAGTTGTTCGAAAGTGAGCGTGTTTTCAACAGACGGACAGACGGACAGACAGACGGACATGGCTAAATCGACTTAGAATCACTCAAGGGCCCAGAGTATATATACTTTATGGGGTCTGAGATGAATAATAAAAAAGTTTCACACGGAATGACAAACTTAATATACCCTCTTCACGACTAATTGTGGTGGAGGGTATAAAAAAGGTGTGCAGTATGAGAGCATAACAAAAGCAGCAATTTCCAATGGAGATTGTTGTGAATCTTTGTTTCAATCAACACTTTTTGGCTTAAGACTTAAACTAGATAAACGCTTTTTTGGCATTGCCGAATCACCCATCAAAGGAAATTAATAAATGCAACTATATGGGCATTATTGGATTAGGGCGCTACGAACTAAGTCCCTTATAAACAAAAACCCCAAAGCCGGTATTTTTTTTATACCATAGAGGAAAAATTCCTTGCGGCCGTCTGAAGGACGTTAGTTAGCGCAAGTATTTTCTTCTCTCCACCGGCTTTGTTTACTTAAGCTTCCCTGCATAGCTGGCCTTTTTCTGGGCGCAAGGATTTTCTCCACTATATGGTACAATAACAAAACCGGAGTCGCTAATAAGGAAATAAGTCCCCAACTAAAGTGTTATTTTTTGTGAATAAAAATTTAGGGACTAAGTTCAGTTTGGTTTTAAGGACATAATTCTATTAGATCTTTGTTTGTTGCACCTTAGATTAATTTATGAAACAATTGGAGATTGCCACGTTTGTTTCGCACAAACCATATAAAAGAACTAACATTTAAATTGTTTAAATTTTGTCATCAACTCTTCACTCGAAAAAAAATTAGTTTTTGTCAATGTCTATTTCATCCCGGATAATGAAATATCTTTTAATTATTATTTTAACTATTTTTTTTTATACAGAATGCAACTCGGTTGCAAACCCATAAGCCTGCTGTCAGTGTAATAAATATGAAATTTTTATATTCATTATTCTAATAAATTGATTATATTCGAATTCGGTTATCTGCCTAATTGTGACATACTTTATGTGAATTAGGCTAATAGTCACATTAGCGCTATAGTCGGCGATTTGTCTGCAACTAAAGGATGAGACTACAGGCGAAAAGTACTGCTAATGTGAATTAAAACGGTAGTGATTATAAACGAAAAGTACTGTATATATTTTCGGTTAAGTTGAAATTTTGTTTACTAGTGGATTTCTTCCTTTAGATAGATAGTTGATAGCATCTTAGATTGACGTTTTCTAGTCAAATGCATTGGAAATAGAAAGGATGGTAATTCTTGGACGCTAATAAATTTACTGATGCTAAACGAGTTTAAAAACAATGTGGGCATAGTGAACTAAAAAAGGCGAAGGGAATTATTACAAAAAAAATTAATGTGGTGGTGGTTGGTGGTAGTAGAAATATTATTAAAAAAAAAAAAAAAATCAAGAAAACGGCGGAAAAAAGGTTAACGAAACGGTTTTATTTTGCAAATGTTAATCGATCTAAAACTTTTCAGAAGGCTTATCCGATCATACATTTCCTTAAAAACTTAACATTTTCAATTTAGCTTAACGATAACAAGAATTTAGCTTTCGAATAAAACTTTTACTATAAAAATTCTAACAGAAACGAAAATTTAAAAGATAACCTCTAATCGGGGTTCTTCTTATTTTAAAGTACATTTGAAATGGACCTTGATTTAAGGTTAATCTTTTGAATCTTAAAAGATTTTTTTTATAAAATTTTTTTATTTTTTTTTGTTAGTAAAAAAAGTTTTTAAGCTGCGATGATTACAAGTTTTGTTGTTATTTTTTTTTTTGTTACCTTTAAAGCAAAACTTTTTTTTTAATATCCGTTTTCTTGTTAAAGCCTTTTTAAAATTTTAAAGGCTTGTTAAAGGTTAAGAGATGCTTTTAGGAATAATATAATCCAGGGGAATGATAACTTTAATCCTGTGGTGTTATTTTTTATTCTGGTAATAATTATTTGGTTTTTATATTTTTTAAACACTTTTTTGTAGGTATTTTTTTTTTGTTTTTTCTTAAAATTTTTTTTTGAAAACACTTTTCTTAAAATATAACGGTTCGCTTGAAACCGTTTTTGAGGAATTTATTTTATTATTCCTTTAATTTTAATTTAACAAAATTTTGTTTTATATTAAACTTTTACGCGATGTTTTTTTAAATTATTTTTCCGTTTCTTTTTTTTTTTGGTTTTAAACAATAGAGATGTTAATTAAAGATGACGGCGTTAGGACGATAACGACAACGACATGTAGTAAAGACGGTAGTAGACGACGTAGTGATGAAAACAACGACAACAACAAAACGAAAGACACGCTAACCAACCATCTAACGTTTGTATTAATTTGAGTGTTAACTGCCCGCGGTTAAGTCTGTGTCTGATATCTAATCTAATGTTCCGCTAAGCGATTTTAACACGTCTGACGCGTTACAGTAACGTACACAATTCAGACTACCAAACAACACGCTGTCGGTTGTCGGTCAATACAATCAAATCAATGCGTACGATAAAGTTTTTTTGTTTCGTTTTTATTTTTATTTCGAATTTTGTTTGGTTTTTTTTATTTCCTTTTATTTTTTGTTAAACACAACACCTCTAAACGCGTTTACTGTGAGAGATGATAATGATGACGGCGGGCAAAACTCCAAAATAACAACAAAGTTAAGTGACGAAAGCAGCAACTACAACGACATTAATAACGAATTTTTATACAATAAAATCGAAGTGAAACTTTTAAAACGAACAAAATAAAAAAAAACACACTACGATTTGTTGATGAGACATGCGCCCGCTCAAATGTTTTGAAAACAATAAACCGACTCACCTTTAGGCAAGTTTGATGGTGAATGAAAATGCTTGACAGCCAAGTTGCTGGTCATGTTGGAAGTGATGAGAGATATAATTCATTTACAAAATTTTTCTCCACTCATTTATATCAATGGCTGTCTCTTTCATTCCTTTGTAGTTTTCTATATATAGAGCAATTGAAAATATTTACTCTCTGCTGTTGTTTCCATGAGCAAGAAAAGAGAGAGTGTATGATATGTTTTCTAAGCAAACTAGTTGCTCGCTCTCTTACTCTTGTGAAGAGTAACGGTGTTGTGTTTTTTTCTTCTTCTAAAAAAAAAAAAAAATCAAAAACAACCACAATGTTAACTAGCTGGGCGTGTCTTGATCTTCCATTTAATTTATGGCTTTTGTGTATTTGTTGTTTTTACAGCAGCTGTGTGCGAATGTGGGTTTGTGTGTTGGTTATTATGGCTGTAATTTTTTCTAACTTGGCTTAAAGTTAATACACCAGACTTTTTGCTGTTACGTTTGGCGTTAACGGAACGTTGACGTTGTGCGAAGCTTCTTTTATAGTTTTTGCACTTGTTTTTTGGCTTTTTTGATTTTAGTTTCTTTTATTTTGTCTTTCGTTTATAGCATAAAAACCAGAAATGTCTAGTGCAAAGAAAAACTTAAGCTGGAGGCTAAAATCATACAAAGACATCAATGTAGACTTTGGCGTCATGGCCTGATCCCTGTAGGCTTTTAAACATGTTCTAGTAAAAAATATTGTACATTTAACTTCTCGCTCATCGACTGTTTTGTAGGTATTAAACATGTTAAAGTTAAAGCCATAAACTAAAATTGCAAACTCTTCAAACCTTATTTGAAAAACATTTTTTTTTCGATTTGATACCTAAATAAAAGAAAAACACTGTTATGAGTTAAATAAGTTTAGGCGGTAGGTTTTTATTTTTTGTGAGTTTGTTTTTTTTCCAGTAGCTGCTGCTACATTGAGGCATCCATGCTTTGGCTCGAGCCCCCTGCATTTTATCAGTAGCAGCTCAGCTTCTCTAACAGAACGTTAACGTAGAACTGACTGCCACTGCTTTTTGTTTTAACTTCCTGACGTTACTTGACGATAGTAAAAGTGCTATTGCTTCTTTTACCCCCTTTGTGGCTTCTTTGTGAATGCTACCAGCCATTTTATGCAGCACTGTTTGTGTAATGTGTTCGCTTATTTTTTTTTACATTTGACTCTCTAAGATGACGGCAAATGTTGTTAATATCAAAGGGAATGCCGTACGTTCTTCATGTTGGTGCATTGTGCGAATTTAGAAGAACAACAAGAATTTCAACAAAAAACGAAAAAAGCGAATAAAAACGTAAAAATAAAGAAGCTTTACAAACATGCAAAAATAAATAAATAAAACATCAACGAAATATATTAAAGATTTATAAATTTATTTTAAACAACAGTGGGCAACATACCTAAAGACTCAAATGTTAAAAGCAAAAACGACTTTAAGGTCACCTTAAGGTTAAAAACAAATTGGGTCCTTGAATTTAAGTATTAGATGGATGGCATTTTCCACTTTTTTTTATTTATTCAAGTTCATATCTACTAAAGCTATGTTCACACCTATAAAATATTTACCGTCCTGCACATAAACACTAGATTTTATTAAAAGGCTTTTTTACTAGATAAAACATCATTAAACAGTTTCCAAATTACATTATACAATTATCTTTTTACAAATAAAATTAAGTAAGTCAATAAAAATTTTTAAAAAATAGAGCTAAAAGAATGATCAATTTACTGGTCACGCTTTTTTTGATTTTTTTCATCAATGATTTGTTAGGTGTGACCTGATCATACCTTTAATTTTATAAACAATTTATTTTATAACTTCCTTTTATTATTCAAAGTTGAGACAAAATCCTTGTGATTTTTCTCTACTAAATAAATAAATGGTGTTTGTAGAGTACTTATAAAAGTCTACTTTTAATTATATTTATTTTTATATTCTTCTATATGCACTTATTTAACATTTTTAAAAAAAGGTTAATTTAATTACAACAAAATAATATTGTTGTTTTTTTATAACTTGGACAAATTTGCTTATTGCAAAAGGTATCTCAAAATTAACGCAAGATTTGAGTTTGCCGCCATCTGTGCTGTAAAGTGTTGGCAACCCCAAAAAAAAAGACTTAAAACTATGTTTTCTATTAAATTCAAATTTTGCGTAAGTTTTGGTACACCCTTTATTATGTCTTAAGGTATTTTCTGTTATACAATATTTGAAGAAAAGTTTTCTTACATAATTTTATTACATAATCGCTATTTTGTTACGTATTGTGTTACCCAACTGGTATGTTTGCATAAAATTTTACTGTTTTACCACTTCTATCCGACTGAGAATAAAATACAGTTCCCATGTGTGGGCCGGTACTTTAAAGTCTTTTTTTGGAGCTTCTCGAGCGCGTGCAGGAGAGCGTCCTACTGTCTCCTTGGTGATTTACCGATGCATAGTACAGCGCATTACAGGGAAAATCTGTTCTTAACCGCATTGTTCGATTGACATGCCCGCGGAAGCCTTCCCTCTCACTTTCAACAAAAATAAGTTCAAATCGAATGTCCACAAGCACTACCTCCTTCCCACAACCTATTTTACCAGTTCCAACACAATGCAATGCATTAGTTGGGGGGGGGGGGGAACCCTTGAGAGCTGGTCCTAACAACAAATTATTATAAATAATTTTTTAAACTTTAATATACTAGAAAAGAAATTTGTCACTGAATTTTGTAAATTTTGAACAATTCCAGTCGTTCAAATAGGCATCATACCTTCAATAAAGTGTTGAAGATCGGAGCAGTGCAAGCCACCTTGTAGGGTGCATTTACATTTTGGGAGAAATAAAGTTTCTATTTGTGTTACAAACAGCAAAGGCCGCATTGAATGTGAAAAAAAGAAATATAAACAACTAAAATGAAACACAGAAACATGAGAAACAACGTTACCAGCAAAAACAACAATAATAAAAAGGAACTTTAGCAACAACAACAACTGAACAAAACACACATCCCAAACGACAGACAGAAGGACGTAAGAATGGACGAACTTAAAAGCAGCAGCAAAGCATTTGACGATAATAGTTTCGTTTTTTTTTGTACCTTCTGGAAAAAAATTGAAAAAAAAAGATGAGGAAGAGAAAAGTAAAGTTGCAAAAAAGTTGATAAAAACAAACGTTGAAAAAGGTATTGAATTCGCATTGTCAGCAGCATTAGAAATGAGGAATGAATTCAAACAGCAACAACAGCCAGCAATAACATCAACAGCAGCAACAACAACAACAACATCAGTCAGCAAAACAAAAAAAGCAGCATCCAAAAGTTGACGACGAAAATGACAACAAGAAGAACGTGCAACATCGAATTGAATTGCAATGAATTGAATATTTTTTTTCGAAACGTATTGACACGGCTGCAAATAAATATAATCGCCGAACTGACTGACGTTTATTACAACTTACTCACATACTCAACGGACTGACGTATGGACAAACAGTCATACATTTTAAATCTGTTTTTTTAAACCTTCTTATTTTACATGAAAGAAGTGGAAAAATTGTAAAAAAAAAAAAAAATATGAAAACATCAGCATTGAAAAAAGAAATACATCCAAGTCAGAAGCCTTGATAGTTACAGACGTAGATTTGTTATGTAAAAAAATTACAAAACAAAAATCGAAAAATAGGTATTGAAAATAATCAAAAAAAAAAGTTAAAAGAAAAAAAAAATATAAAAACGTAGGTACCCATAAATTGAATAAATTTTTCTTATTCAATAAATGCATACATCACTTATAAAATGGTTGAAGGAAGAAGAAGGAAAGGTCACTACTGGGAGAGGGAGAATATATTTTGTACTTAAAAAAAAAGAACCACATTTTCGCCACACAGGGCTGGGCAGTATTTCAAATACTTGTATTTGAAATATGTACGTATTTGGTTGTTGTATTTTAAATGCATCTTCTCAAGATGTATTTTGTATTTTAAATACTTGTCGCTCAGGTATTTTGTATTTTAAATACTTATAGTCTCAAACTACATTTTCGCGAAATGCATTCAATAAAGAATTAAGTTCATTGGCCGCATAGAAAATTTATAATAAAAATTTTAATTCTATTCGTTAGCAATCGTACACGATGTTCAGATCGGAATTTAAAAGACTGGGTTAAAAAAAATTCCAGTTCAAAAACAACACTCCTCATTGTCTACACGCAAAGAAAAAATATGGTTTTGGTAAACATGTTCTAAGAGCAACATCCCTGCACATAATATTGGACTACGTGATCCATATTAATGAAATGGACTACTCCCTGGACTGGTTTAATGTTATGCAAGCATGGACCATGTCATTGTTAAAAAGAGTTTGTCTTCGTTTTTAAACGAAATTGTTTCGTTTTAAAACGAAGTTAAAACTAATCCTCTGGAGTATACCATGGAGTAGTTTCAAAACTAGTCCGCTAAAGTATGTATGAACATGGAGTAGTTTTAAAACTACTCCGTTGGAATGCAAAACTGGGTTACATGGTCCAGTCCTAGGACATCGTAATGTAAATTAGACCATGTTTTTTCAATACATTTGGGTTACCTTTGGACTACTCCTACTCCTTTATGGACTACTCTTTACATGCATGTATGGACTAATCTCGTCATCTGCAGGGATCTTATGATAAGATTCGTGATTGTAGTCAACATATTACGATTATTATTGAATCATATTATGACCAAATATATTCGCAATATTCCATCATAATATTTTTCCATTAATTATAATTTTATCATGCTAATCATAATAAGCTATGAAGTACTCATACTATTATCATGTTAATCATAATATGTTTAAGAGTCATAATGGGCTGCCTCAACATTAAATCTAAAGCCGTTAGAATCGATGAAATCCAACCACTTTTTCTCAAAATGGTTCGTACTCTTCTTACTGCCGATTATAACATATTTTTTCAATTCCATCATTACAACTGGCATCTATCCAACACGTTGGAAGCAAGCAAAAGTATACCATGTCCCAAAATCAGCATCAGAATATCGGCCTATCGCTATTTTACCATACCTGTTGAAAGTCTGTGAAGAAATTCTTCATCAGCTAATAACCAAACAGCTCGAAGACAATAACTTATTAACGTCAAAACAATCTGGGTTTCGCGCTAATCACAGTTGTGTCACTGCTCTTGCCCACATAGCCGAAGACCTAAGGGGAGCATTTGATGACGGTCACATGGCAATATTAGTTTTATTGGATCATTCCAAGGCATTCGATACTGTCGACTACACCATTCTAATT
Source organism: Pollenia labialis (assembly GCA_949318255.1). Taxonomy (NCBI): domain Eukaryota; kingdom Metazoa; phylum Arthropoda; class Insecta; order Diptera; family Polleniidae; genus Pollenia; species Pollenia labialis. The sequence goes on along the minus strand of OX439143.1, from coordinate 9,345,489 downwards.
CAGAAATTATAAATAATAATGAATTTTTCAATAACATCCTGAAAATTTATGCATTCCTATCTCACTGGCAGAGAACAGTGCGTAGAGGTTAACTCGTCAACAGCGTCAACTTTCCTTCCCGTTACGAAACGCGTACCACAAGGCTCGATTCTTGGACCTCTCCTTTTTTCTATGTACGTGAACGAATTATCCAGTTAGCTAATGCACAGTCGTATTAGGATGTATGCGGATGACGAGCAATTATATATAAGTAGCAGAACACTTAGAATGAGTTGCGGTATGGGCTGACATCAATGGTATGAGCCTAAACCCAAAAAAAAATCTAAATGTATGTTGCTCCCTAAAAGGTCGTAAAGCAATTTTGAAGCACCAAGACTCTACATTGACAACCAACAAATTGAAGTCGTACGAAAAGTGAAGAACTTGGGTATTACATTTAATGACACGTTAACTTGGTCAGACCACATTTCAATAACCTGTGGAAAAATGTTCTCAATGCTCCGTAGCTTGGGGCCATCACAATTTTGTACTCCATTTACGATCCGACTGCTTCCGGCGAAAACTTACTAGATTCCTAAGTTAAGTGATGCAAAAAAGCAAATCGAGGCTAAACGTGACATATAACAAGATACGTCTTTGGCCTAAAATCCTATGGGAATCGTCAGGAAAATCTGCGGGGTTCCACTCGATGATGTTATGAAAATAGAAACGTTGCAATGAATCCACAAAATAATCAACACACATCAACCCGAAGCAGGCTTGCCACAAGAATTCAAATACAAAGTGCTAAATCGACAAAAAAAAAATGCTAAAATGTTCTTCAGTGAAAAACAAAAGTGCTTGTTTTGTAACATTGATTTTTATAAATATAAAAGAAAAATACATATTAATTTTGTTTTATGACAATTTCTTTTATGTGAAATATGTTGCATTAATGTAACATTTTCTACATGAATTAGAATTGTGGTTATTTTGTTGAACTATTTATAATTTAATGAAAATTAAATTTGATTAACTTAAGCCTGATTAAAAATATTAAAAATTTGGATTTTCTACATGTTTATATTCGTTTGTACAAAAAAAAAAAAACACTGCGAAAAATGTTCAAGTTCTTTTGTGAATAAGTTGATGAAAAGCATGCAAAATATGTTGCATATTTTACCCCTACAGTTATTTAAGGTGTTCATACTGCCCTGTTATACAACTTTGATACTCACTTCGTTGTTTGTAGAACCAATGTTTTATTTTCTTTGTCATAATTCATACAGCTAATAATTATGTAAAAAGATTGTTTTGAAACAAAATATAAAAATATAAATATTTACATAATAAATTGAAATAAAGTCTATCTGTATAATTTTAATTTTTCTAAGCCATTAGTGAAGTCAATATTTGCTGTCAAACCGTAATTGCGTGCAGAAACCGCTCAAATAGCCTTAAAAATCGCTCATGAAGTACACTAATGATAAAAGTGTAATAGTTGTAAATAAAATCAGCTAATTTTGTTCTATTGAAGTTGCACAACATGCAACACTTCGAGAGATTATAGGCAACACTAGAAAGTATACTGTAACATATTTTTCTCAGAAAATAAATCACTATTAAATAAAGTTGTTAAAACTGTTTAAAATTTCAATTAAGTCATTTTCATCTTCCTCATGTACCAACTCATTTTTTGTAATTTTCAGATGAACCGATTTTTTTACCATATCGTCCGGTGTGTGTGGCTGGCAACAAACGTTGTCTAATTTTGCCCCTTCTCTTAGGCGTATAACTGAACATAACAGATCTGTTTTCATTCTCGTCAAGTCTTGTGCTTTTAGGAGAGAAGGGAAAAGAGAATGCCATTTCTCTTCCCCTCTCTCCTAAAAACTCAAGACTTGACGAGTCAAACGGGACGTGTGTGAACCGGCACTAATATGTATGGATTTTTCTTGATACACTTAAAGAAATGATACTTTACTTGAATTGATTATGTGAGTTTTTAAGTGGTTTTGGGATCTAAAAAAAAGTGCTAAAAATGCTAAACAATTATATAAATGTGCTAAACTAGCACTTAGCACTTTTTTCGAAATTCTTAGTGCTAATTCAGAAAAACATGTGCTAAATCTAGCACTAAAAGTGTTAAGCTGGCAAGCCTGCCGAATAAATGTACAATCTGCTCAACTTGACCCGATCTGAAAGGAACAAATCAATAATACCAATGAGATATAAAACTCTGATATCGGAATGGCAGTTCTTTATACCCACTATACGTCTCTGGAATACTCTCCCATCAAACATTGCGGCACCAAGCAACGCATTTCGTTTTAAGAGGAACATTTTTCAGTTTTATTCTCGAACGTAACTTTTATTTCTTCCGAATATTTCCGATGTTAACAAATCTAGACTCTACACCCAATTAATCATATTATTATTATTTAAATTATTATTATTGTTTTTTTTTGTAATTAATTTTGACTATTTGTATACAGGGTTGCCGTTGAAAATTTCAAAAAATTATCATAAAAAAAGTATTTAAGAAAATAAAGGGTCAAAAAAAGATTATTTTGAAGTAAAAAAGGGTCAAGTTTATTAGTATGTATTAATTAAATACATTAGACTAAAATAAAAGTAATTAGAAATACTTCAATTATAAATCAATGTTAAAACTAAGAAACAATTCACAGGAACATTTCAATATTAGTCATATTATCAACATAAAGAAGTTACTTTTACAAAAACTTTTGATTCTTTATTTTGTAATTAATTCTTTACTTGGAGTCCATTCTTCCAGCTCTAATTCGAGCAAATTGGTAGAGGAAAGTATAGACTCACAAGTTTCTATTTTAAGTTTGTTTGTAAATAGTGTCCGTGGACAGTATGACACTGGACGTTATGACATGCTACAAATTTTTTTATCTATGTTCACAAAACTAATGAGCACTTTCGTAAGAAATATGGAAACTTGTTCTTATTTTCAAAAAGGTTCAAAAGGTGTCATAAATTTTGTTAAAATGATACAAAGAGATAAATTAAAAAAGGGCCACAAAAAGTGTCATTGTCAGGAAAAAGGGTCAAACGTGATACTTTAGTGTCACAATGGCAACGCTGATTGTATACTTCTGCTATTTTTGTTGTAGAAGCTCACATAAATAAATAAATAAATAATAAAAAAAGTAATCATATTATTAACATGTTAATCTAAAGATATTAAGCAAATAAAACTGTTAAGCGAATTAGAATTAAAGGCCATGTCAGATAAAACTTTGGCTTGGCGTTGCGTTAACGATTCGCTTTGACATCCAAGATGAAATATTCATACTTATACGAAACATGTCACATAAAGAACTTTTAACGTAGAGCGAAGCGAAAAGTGAGGCAACTCTCATCTTTTTTCGTGCTTTGACAGTCCGCTGGTATAATTTTTTTTATTTATTTTTAACAAACAATTCGTGTGTGTTGTCAAAGTGTTTATTGTGACAGAAACCTTTTGCGTTACGCTTTTCTGTCAAAGTTAGAAACGTCACGCTAAGCGAAGAAGTTTTATCTGACATGACCTTTAGTTGTAGCCCGCGTTGCCACGACAAAAAAAAATTTGTGACCAAAATTTACAAATAAAGTAACAAAAATCGAAAAAAGTAACCAAAACTATTTTGTATCAAAAGTACTATTTTGGTCGCAATTCTATTTAAAAATTGTGTGCCTAAAGAAGAAATAGTGTTTGTTTGTATCTTATAGGCTTAAAAACCGCTAGACCGATTTTTAAAAGGTTGGACAGTATATTAACGATGTCTTTAAAAGAACAATAGGCTATAAAATTTTTCGAAATTTTTAGTGGATGTGTCACTTCCTGTACAGAGTTCTTACGTTTATTTTCGTAAATTTTAAAAACTTTTTGAGCTAAAGTTTTCAACCTTTTTTTAAAAAGAGCTCTTACAAGTAAAACTTTTAAAATATTGCTGTGCGTTATGGTATCAAAGTGCAAAATCAAGGCGAATTCAACTACAGGTGGTGTTGGAACTACAACAATCCAACAGCATCAGAACCAACAAGGGTTTTTTGCATTGCATTGGTAGTCATGCAATGCTACTAGCAAAATACTTACAAATTAAAACAAATAAGCTTGAACTGTCGCAATCAGATACCTGTAGTTAATTCGCCTTGAGCAAAATTATAGAAGGTGGAAATATAATCAGATTAAACGGGATGGGATGGGAAGGGCCTTCGGACTAATCGTTTGTATAGTAAAGTGTTTCAGTTAGACCTAAGAAGCTGATGATGACCATCTACACTTCAAAGTTCAAGCTTCTAAAAAAATAATTTCAAAGTAGATTAAAAAAGTACAGTAGAATCTCGAAAAAGTTAACCAAAATATCCCAAGGGTTTTTAACTTTTTCGAACTGCACATTAACTTTTCTAAGCGGGCTTAAATTTGAAAAATATACAATAATAAACACGGATCTTTCAGAAATAACACACTAAACATATTCCAATGGCTTAGTTTTCATAATAACAAAAAAGAAACTCAGATTTTGTATTTTTATTCGCCACAACCTCGAGAATTTCAAACATTTTTTCTAAGTTTTAAAATCCATAAACGCTTTTAGTTTTCCCTGAAAATCTTTATTCATTTTGTTCAAATTCTCTACTTTCTGCTCATTTCCGATGTTTCTTTTTATCAAAACTTTCAGAAAAGTTAACTCAAAGTTAACTTTTTAGAGCGACGCAGGCACGCTAAAATTCGGTTAACTTATCCGCGAGATTATCTCATCCGAGAGTTAACTTTTTCGCGATTCTACTGTATTGGTTTTAGATGCACAAATTCTTAGAGCCAAAAAAGCGGAGTGGGTCGTTCTTGTTCAAAAACAAAAAAAATGGTTATTTTTGTTTTGAAAAAAAGTAACCAAAATGGATAAAAGCACACAAGTACACATTGAAAAAAAGTAACCAATTTTGGTCAAAAGTAACTAAAACGGCAACGCTGCAGCGTTGTAACAATATCAAAGCTTAAACAAAAACAACAACAATAAACAGTGAGTTTATCTTTTCTTAGTGCCGGTTCACACACGTCAAGTTTGACTCGTCAAGTCTTGAGTTTTTAGGAGAGACGGGAAAATAAATGGCCTTCTCTTTTCCCTTTTCTTCTAAAAGCTCAAGACTTGACGAGTCAAACTTGACGTGTGTGAACCGGCACTTACATTCCCCACAACAATTGCTTAGAATTCTTCCAACATTAGCTGCCCCAAAAATTGTACAAATTTGTACTGGATTTTACTGAAATGAGTTCGCGTACACATAAATTTGTAAAATTTTTTACTCACCTACTGGATTTTACTGGGATTTTACTGGAAAAGTAAACGAACGCACATGTTGATTGTAGTTGTAAGTAGGCGCAGTTGGGGGTTGTAGTGGGGAATGTAAGAAAAGATAAACTCACTGTTTATTGTTGTTGTTTTTGTTTTAGTTTCAACAATAAATTTTAGTGTTTTTATCAGGAATTAAAATTGGAAATTAAGCACGATGAACAAATTCTTTTAAAGTAATCAATCATATTATGATACAAAGTGATTATGTTATGGTTAAAAGTAAACATGCGTTTTACATGATTAGGGCCTAAATAAGGAACAGTTATTATAACTCAGTTTTTTTCTAGATACTTTTTTCCTTGATAGTACCCAAAACCTCCTGAATAAAATCTTGTAAATTTTTTAAGGCAGCTGCTGATAGTTTTGCTGTTGCTGTTGCTGTTGTTGTTTGTTTTTTTTTTTTTGTTGCTTGCATCACCAACCGAATTAAATTGTGTTGTCTTTGAGTATTCCTTTTTTTTCATAAGCAGTTCTTTTGCTGCATGTATGAATTTCTTCTTTCAATCTCTGTGTTAAGTTTTTTTCGTATCAATGCTTTTTTTTCCATAAACCAGCTCGTTCAGCTTCTGCCTGCTGCTACTCCTGCTACTTAGTTTGTGGATCGTGATCGTGTTTAAATTCTGCACAAAAATTTTATGTTCATTTCATGACAACAAAATTGGCAGTTTAGTTAGAGGTAGTGGCTGTCTGTTTGCTTTTCTGCCTTCTTTCCAGCCTGCCATCCACACACAACAATATTTTAGAGGAGTTCGTTTGCGATCGATGGTTTATGAAAAAATACTTTTTGAATTCGTACATCGAAGTAAAATTTCTTAGAAACAAAAATGCATTTTGCAAATAGATTATCGTGATTTGTTGGAAATTCAAAATTTAAAAAAAAAAAAAAAACAATTGACCAAAATGGTACACAAAAATTAAAGAAGAAAAAAATGGAAAACGTAAACAAAAGCCTACGATTTTGGTTACCATTTTGTAATAATGTTTTTCTGTTTTTAGTTTTTGAATGGCCAGCATAAATTCGCAAAAACTCATCATCTGTAACTTCTAATGATCCATTGTTGATTACACGATCTGCAATTCAAAAATTGTGTTTATTGGCTGACTGACTAACTGATCGCAATTGACTGTATAATTTTCATTCCGTATTCCTTTTAGGGGTTTTTATTTATCTGAGTGTTAAATTGAAATTGTGTTTTTTGAATTACAATTTTATTATAATTTCTGGGGTAATGGTTTCTGGTTCGGGGTTTTCTTGGTTAAAAAAAAGTACCTTATTTGGATCATCTGCAAAACCTTATTGATGTTTTCTTGCATACATAATACATTCATACATACATACATACATACATACATACATACATACATACATACATACATATAATGTATGTTGAAATAACGAGTTAAGGAGTTTATGAATTGCTAACTGTATTTTAAATACAATTTTAACAATCAGTGAAGGCACAACCATACTGTGCTTAAGTTGGATTAAGTAAATGTACGAATACATGTAAATCATATGAGACAAACCATATTGAACTTAAGCAAACTTTTTGTTAAATTTTATGAAACTGTCATTTGCTTAAGCAAAGTGCAAAACTGATAGCACATTCCGTACGGAATCAAATGTTTGTTGATTTTATTTTTGTTTTTTTAGATACATTTGAGAGACTTTTTTGTTAATTTTTGACAGTAGGTTAAGCAAGGCTATGCATATTATGGTTGGGCCTTAAGTCGTCTTATTCTGTTATTCTCCTAGTTTAGCTAAATCTCGTTTGCGAAAATGATAAATAAATTTTGGGCAGATATTTTGGTGAAATCTGTCGATATTCTATAAGTTTAATCGCTTAGCAAACAAATAATATTTTCGCCGTAGCTAATTTGCTTTAAGTAGAATACTCCTTTTTGTCCTTAAATAGACTTTTTAGATTTTCAGCAATGAAGATTTAGCAGAATATGGCTTCTGTTCTTGGGCAGTTCTTGTTCAGTTCTAATTCAGTTCTAGCTCAGTTTTTATTCAGTACTAGTTTAGTTCTAGTTCTGTTCTGTTTCGGTTATTGTTCACTTCAAGTTCAGTTTTAGTTCAGTTCTGGTTCAGTTTCAGTTCAGATCAGGCTCAGTTCAGTTCTAATTCAGCTTTTGCTTCGTTCTAAATCAGTTCTAGTTCACTTATAGCTCAGTTTTAATTCCGTTCTTGTTTAGCTCTAGCTAAGCTCTAGTTCAGCTATAGTTCTCTTCAAATTCAGTTTTGTTTTAGTTCTTGCTCAGTTGTAGTTCAGTTATAGTACAGATCTAGTTAATTTCTAGTTCAGTTCTAGTGCAGTTCTAGATAAGTTCTAGTCTAGTTCTTGTTCAGTTCTAGTTCAGTTTTTATTCAGTTCAGTTCTAGTTCAGTTCTAGTTCAGTTCTAGTTCAATTCTAGATTAATTCGTGTGTTCAGTTCAGTTTAAATCTACTTGAGTTTAATTTAAGCTCTACTTCAGTTTTTTTAGCATTTATGAACTGGTTCAACATGTATCAAGAATATTTGTTTGTTTGTTCAAATAAACTAATTTACTTGAATTTTTACCAGCCATAAAAAGAAACAAGAATCATCAGTCGATTATACATAATTTTAATTAAACAGCATTAATTGAAGTTTTATTGTTCAACAAAAACGTATTAAAATTCCAAATTCCAAAACTAAATTAAATTCAATACTTTATTATCCAAGCCAGTTAATTGTTTAAAGTTGTCGTACCTGTTCTAGTATTTTAAACTATTAAATTCCAATTGACAGGTTCTCTTTTATTGATATGACTTTGTGTAATTGTCACTCAAATCACAAATTTTCATTTAGCTGGTATTTCCGTTTACAAATGATTGATTCTTATTATTCTAAATGTTTTTTTTTTGTGTCATCTACATCATTGAAATCCCAACTCATTGAAATTTCCTGTCACTTCATTATCTCTGTCTTGCCTCTCGTGCCTGGAAAATTGTTACAAATTTCTAATATTTTCAATAATTTTTACAATCGCAATCACAATTTTATTTCATTTTCTACTCTGGTTGTTGTCTGTTGTAATTTTGAATTGAGTTCTAGATAATTTTTGCTTTGAATTTATTGTAATTTAAGTCGCCTGGTATATTTTGCATTTGTGTATTTTATTTAGGGGAAGTGTGTGCTTGTGTTTGTGTACTTATTAAGGGTTTTTTCGCTTCTTTATTTTATGTAGAATATTCATATTTTATTTTATTCCTATTTTTTTCTGTTTTGTATTCATGTTCTGTAGAAAATTGTAAACAATTTTCTGTCTATTTAACTTTTCACATTAATATCATAGAAAATAATTTTTATAGATGGTTTGTTTGCATACAAAGATACAGATATTTACAGAGATATAAAATGTTTATGTAGAAAGATTGTACGCGAAGATGATTTTGGGATTTTGTTTTTAATTTTGAATTTTTTTTAAAAGGTTTTTTTTTTACTTTAAACCTTTTTTTTATAGAAATTAATGATTTTTCCGACTTGTTTTTTTGTAGAAATTTTTGCTTTTCTTTAGATGTTTGCTTATTTTTTTCAAGTTTGGCGCAATTAATGATTGGAATTTTTTTTTAAAGATTATCATTTATACCCTTCACTGAAGGTAAAATGGTTTATCGTTACCTAAGACGTGACAAGCCCTAACAAAGTAAAAATAAAAAATCGACAAAATCTACAAATATTTACATGGTACACGCTAAAAGGCCTAACTAACAATGTGCATAATATGTGATATGCATATCTCTAAACAATAATATGTCCAAGCCACTCGTAGGCTTTACAAGAAAAATAGAAGAAAAACAAATTGTAATCAGTTACAGTCAATCCATTAATTTATCATTTAAATAGTTTTTGCTTTTTGAAAATGATAGATAGGGCATTTTTCGCTTAAGGTGAGCATTTTTCACTGATTTAGCATGTAGCATTTTTTCTAGCACTATTTAAAAATTCCTAGCATTTTTTAGTTCTTGTCATATTTTTAATATTTTCCATTTTTAAAATGTTTAACGCAAAAATAAAAGAAAATAACGGAAGATTCTAACATTGAATTAGATCTTGAAAATGTTAATTAATGTTTTACTGAAATACAAATCAAAAAAGAAGAAAAATTAGTAAAAACCTATTTACAAAAGTTTTGCAAAGATTGGGGAAAGCACTTAAAGTAAAAAGAATGGGTAAAAGGAACAGATGACTAAGAAACCCCCTTTTTGCAATTATTGCAAATGCGATATTTTCTAAAATTAGTGGCCCGGAGCAACACGCAGAAATATTAAAGAACAACTTAAAACCATCCTGTCCCTTTCTAAAGAATTTGTGAAAATGTTCAGCAGAGGCGACATTAAGTTAATGTGCTGTTCATAGTTCGGTTGCACCTGTCGAGTATCTGACAAACCTTTATTAAAGGCAATTTGACAGCTCGTCATTGAACCTGAAGAACAATATGCAGCATATTATAAACAATTTATTGGCCCTTGCTTTAATGAAGATTTTTCTTATATCTTTCTTTCATATAAATTTGTTTTTAGCATTTTTTAACAAAATCTAGCATTTTTTCCTAATTAAGTTTTGGCATTACTGGTGACGTAATTTCTACACTATGGATCTTAGACTCAATAAAGGATATATATTCTGGGTCCTTATGAGTAGCGAAGTTAATTAAACGATGTCCGTGTGTCCGTTGAAATTGGGTTTTCGAAGACCCCAGATATGAAGGGGACCAGGTGTTAATATACTTGTGTCAGTTATAATACGAAATTGTATGCTATTGAAATCGTTGCCTGATCGTTTCACGAATGGCTGAGATGTGAGTTAAAAACCATGACTGCCTCTAATTTTGCCCATAAATTCCTTGCTGTTGTTTTTTGTTGTGTGTCTAAAGAACGGCAAGAGCAACACGACAGCATTCGACAAAACGTAAGTGGAATTGGAGAAGTCGGCGTGGCAATTTTAAAACTAATGGCCATTTTCTCAATGTACCGTCAAACTGCCTGTTACTTAATAGACCGTTAAACTGTCTGTTAACAATTTTGGTCTTCTCAATATACCGACAAAAAACATGGTTTTAAGTTGGCAACACCTCTCAAAATACATGTAAAAGTTGGGAGGCAGCTAATTGAATTTATCTGTACGGCAAATTAAAGGAAAATAAATAATCGGCAGATGAGTGCTGGTTAGCTTTGGGACAGAATAAAAGCAAATGAGACATTGAGCAAACCAAATTTCTTTAATGTGCAGTTTTTCGTTGGGGAAAAAGTTAATCGTGTAATAAGAAAACGTCCATAAGACATTGTAGATTTCTGTAAATCTGGAGAATGGCAAGAGCTAAAGTTTGCAAATTGGGTACAAGTTTCTTGCACGTAGGAAAAAAATATGGTTGGAGGTAACCATATTCCAAGAGCAACATACTATACACACAGAAAAAAATCAAGTTAAAAACGTCGAAAACAAGGTTGATTTAAAATTTTTCGGTGGTGATTTTGCTTCATACGTGTTTCATGTTAATTCAACCTGATTTTATAATTACTTGCGAACAACATTTTTTTCTTTTAAAATAACTATAATTCATGTTAATTTAACATTGCAGTACTTGCATGTGCCCGTGCAAAAAACTGAATTGGCAAATTGGTTTTTTTTGTTGTTTTCTTACGAAGACTGTAGAATGAAGCAGTTTGTTTTTTCTTTTTACCCACTTACAACTACAATTCGAGTCGGAAGGAACCCGACCAATTGTAGGGGAATGTAAGAAAAGATAAACTCACTGTTTATTGTTGGTGTTTTGTTTTGGCTTTGATATTGTTACAAGTAAGACTTTGAGTGTTTATAATTCTTATTCGCTTTAGGGCTTTATTTGTATAATATTTTTGGCCTTTCTAAAATCTTTGGAAAAGGTTTCCTGATGAGCTGGCCTAAGCAACCAGTGAAATGCGCATAGAAGCTAGCTTTCCCTCAACAATAAGTTTTTTTTTTTAATTGAAAAAGAAATTAACAAGCAAACAAACAATTTTAGCAACGACCGCACCACGATCAGCTTGTGTATGTATTGTGTATATGTTTTGTTTGTGCACAATTATTTCGCTGGTTTTTGTTTCTTTTTCGTATGTGTATTTTGTTTTTGTAAAAAATGTTTGGTTTTTTTTACTAACCAAAAGGGACGAATATTAATGAGCCGAACCGAACACAATGAAGTTTGTCGAGTTTGATAAAAACAGTATTATTTTTGTGTTCGAAAGATGACTAACAGGGAATCGTTATTTTGTTTTAATGATTTTCTTACAAACACTATTTCCAATATGTTTATCAATTATAACAGTTTTATCAATTTTTAAAGGACTGTGGTTAAATTTCAAGATTAAGCGCTGGAAGTGAAGGGAAAACTAATGAGCTGTTTGGATGTTGTAAAAAGCCAACAAGCGTTTATTTTAAGTTGTGCTCAGTTTACTTCGCCATTTGATAACGAATAAAAAACCGCCAGAAAAAGTATTTCGTAAGTATTTCGAAATCCTGATTCAGATTGAGAATCAGGATTTCGCTTCTTCTATTTTAAAGTCGTGCCAATAGTTTAAAATAATTCTTAAATTATTGTTTATAAACTGTAAAAATTTTTTCGTGTTCCTCCTTTATGTATTCTTTAAAGCTCGTATATAAATGAAAAAAAGTATGTGTTTGTCTACTCATCTTACGCTTGTGAACACTAAATGCAGAAAAAAACAATCTTCAACAGAAATATACATACATACATACACTCAAACACAAGTGCACACAGACACATTCACACATCTACACTTAAAAAATCTTTCACAGATGAAAAGCAAATGAAAGAAGTGGAAAAATATACACAAACATTTTGTAAAGTCCTTTTGAAAAATGTTGGGCAAAAAAAAAATGAAAAAAAAAATAAATAAATATAAAAAACGTTTTACTAGTGACTACTTAACAAGTTAAACACAAGGCTTTCATACATTTTATTTTCTTCTTTTTCCTTTGCTGGATGATGTTGTTGTACTTGTGATTCAAAAGAAATAGAAGAAGAAATAAAAGACTGTTTGGTGAGTGGAAACAACTTAAAAAAAAAACAAAATGAATTGAAAAAGGTTCGAGGTGGGTTGAAGTTTCATACAAAGATACAAGATTTGCACGCATACTATTAACATACATACATACATATGTATGTGTATAAGCATACATATATGTATACATACATATGTGCATATATAAAAACTTACATATAGAAGTATTTATAGATAGAATGATAGATAAATAACTAGGATGGATGGATGGATGGATGGATGGATGGTTGGTTTGGCTGGCAGTTTGAATGGATTTGACGACGACGATACCATTTGGAGTATGAAATAGTTTAACAACCGTATGAATTGAAAAATAAACTTATGAAAAGACATAGAAACACAAACGACACAACACACAAACATACTACATTTGTATTACCAACAAAAAAAAACATTTATTTTTAAAAGTTCTCGTAGTATGCGAGAAAATGTAAAAATAATAAACTTTTTTTTTATTATTTTAAGATGGCTTGACTATGGCAAAATGTTGGATGAATGTATGAATCTGCATACAAAGTATCTCATAAGTTTTCATATGTTATAAAGTTGAACCCATAGATACATACATACATACATACATACCTATGCATACGTGGATTTGCGAATTTGTATTTTCATGAATACTCTTTCGTACATATTCACTTATGTATTGAATTGCGAAGCATTCAAGGGTAACGCTAATATGGATACTGGGGCACACAGGATGCCCGGGCAATCAGGTAGCAGATGAGCTGGCCATACAAGGTGGTCGCATGGATGATACATTCACTGACCAATTCATTGGCCTTCTAATGGCTCACTGTAAATCATTTATAGGGCGCGAGTCTTATAGAGTTGCGCAGATGCGGTGGACCTGTGAGTCCACCTGCTCGATATCCAGGATCCTTTGGCCTGGATATGATGGACGGAGAACTAGCTCTCTACTTGGGCTCAGTAGGGACCAGATAAGGACGGTGATATCGGTTGTGACTGGACACTGGCCGGTGGGGACTCATGCTGGAAGAATGGGTCTGGAATTTAACGACTACTGTAGAAGTTGTCAAAACGAGGAGGAAGAGGAGACTGTGCTTCACTTTCTTTGTCATTGCCCTGGATTAAGGGGCATTAGGGAAGATTACCTGGGGGAACCGGTGTTTGCCTGCTTGGAGGATCTATCTGTGATAGAACTAAAATCGTTCCTTCTCTTCACTAGGAAGACGAAGTGGTTGGACTTTGCAGTGACGCCATCTGAGTAACTGCTCTAAGGGACGGGCATTGGCGCCGGGTATCACAAAGGCACCAATAAAGGACACATATGCTGCCACCGCTCCACATAAAATTGGGAATTGTCAAAAAATTCATCGAAGTGGACGTTGTAAATTGTCCAAACGCATTCGACTATTTGAAAAGCGTTTTCCAAAACCGTAGCGATGACAAAATTCAAAAAGTTATTGTGGTAAATTCAAAACAAATTTTTGTTCACCTCATTGTACTATTTATATGTGGTAATATTTTATTTTCTGTCTTTATTTTTTGTCTTCATTTAACAGGCGTACTTAATGGTCCTGACATTAGAATTCTATTCAAGAGCAACTTTGATTCATTGCTTGATGAGAATCATTCAATGGCATGGATTTACCTTCAGCGTGTATGCACCAGAGTGTTGGAAGGGGATCAAGACGCGGAAATGGAAGTAAGGAAATTCTGTATTATTTTGAAAAAATTAGCACATCGATGACATTAAAGCTGCATTTTCTTCATTTTCGTTTGGACGACTTTATCAAACAACTCCCTACCGAATCCGATGAGCAAGAAGAACTGTTTCACCAAACCACAATGCCCATGGAAAAACGCTACCAAGGCAAAAAAAAACTCGACGCATTGCTTGCAGAGGTAATATTAATTTTATTGATGCATTGTTTTGCATTCCTTTTTTGACTTCTTTTCTAATTCATTTCAGGTATGATGTTAATGAAGTATTTGAAGAAGAAAAAGCTGATGATGGAGGATAGTCTGGAAGTAACGTTCCTGTGGACACCATAAGTTCTGAATCAGAGTCAGATTTGTACGACGATTTGGATCCACAACTTAAGAGAATTCGATTTGCATCAACATTATAATCATAATACGAATATTTTTGTAATAGACAGCATAGTATCTCAATGTTGAAGTAAAGAAAAAACAAATTAAATTAAAATAAATTCGGAAAATGTTTCACTTTTGCGGCTACCTAAACGGTGTTAGGAATCATTCTTAGGAAGTTCGTGTGCTATAGAAAGTTGTTTATTGAGATCTAAGGTACATTTTTGTTTCCTTGAATTTTGAATGTTACCTATGGACCTGAACAGGGGAAAAAGGTAAAAACAAATCGAATTTTTTGAAGATTTTTTGCGATTTTGATCTTAAAGTTGTTCACAATTTTTGTTCTTTATGACAAGAGCTACAACTTTGTCTCAGAGGGTTAATCAAAATTCCGAACGGTTTGCAAGATATGAACCTGAGAAAATTATCACTTTTTTGCAAAAATTACACCGAGGCCCCAAATCTTTAAGGGCCCATACAAAAAAGTGCACGACTCTGGGCAAAACTAGGAGACACGGGTCTTTTTTTTGGTCCTTTTTGGTTATTTATTGTCCGTATATGATTATTTTTTTTCGTGTTGCAGTGTGTAATAAAATCATTTAAATGATGCACAGCATGTTTTGCGGTCTACACCAAAGTTGCCAGTTTAGCTCCGTTTTACCTTAGCGCTTTTAAAAATATCCAACATTTTTGCACTTTTATTTGCGTACATTAAAATCAAGAAACATTAAACAAAAAATTGTCTCCGTTTTTAAATACTTTTGATATAATAAAGTACTCTGAAATACATTCTATACCCACAACCCTGGTCTACACATGGACATATGGTTTTAGTCTGGGTTCACACTATGAAAGTCTATCTGCAAGAAGTTAATGTTTATTATGAAAAGTGAAAAAGTCAGGGCGTAAAAAGCAAGCTTGACTGAGATGGAAACTGAAAGAAATTACCAAAACTTAATGTTCTGAAAGCAAATCTTGGCGGACAAAAATTAATCGAAAAGTAGAACTTAAATTAAAATTACACACAGATTACACATAAATTACACAGAATATGTGTAATTATACATGGATTGGCAACACTGGGAGAACGTCAAGAGCCAAAGTTACCTTTCAAAACACAACTTCCGATAATTGGAGAATCTTAGCAGAAAAAGTTTCAAATATGGTACAAATAGCTTCGATGTCAATGCATGACATTTGGCAAAAAGTGAGCGGGACAGAGACAGAGATGATTGGAGATTGGAGCGCCCGGATTAAGCCATTTAGTTTTGGAAAAACTATGATCTGAGCAACGAAATTTTGTAGGTATCCTGTTTAACTAATTTTTAGAATGAGATTTTGTTGTTTTTTATAGAAAATTGTGTTATTTACTAGACATTTTTCGAAATTATTTTATTTTTAAGTCTAAATTTACACGTTTCATCTTTTGATGCTCAACTTCTTTTCAATTCCACTTAAAAATAAAAATGCCATTTGACGTTTTTCGCAGCAACACATCAAATTCGCTTCGAATCATAGTAGCGGCGGCTGTGAAAATCTTAATTATTTTATAAGATTTTTTTCACTAACACAATCAAAAAAAAAAAAAAACCGAGTTTGACAAACCAATTTGATACGTGGCCATCGTGCTTAAGGTAAATATGCTGTGCAGTGATGGCAATTCAGTCATTAAGTGGCAAGATTTAGCTATTTTTCATCATGTTTAGCAACTGTTTTAAATATTTTTTTAAAAATTTAGCCATTTGTAGTGGCGTCTCTATTTGCTACTTATAGTAAGTTAAGCGATTTTTTGCTACTTATTGAAACTTTAGCAAGAATATACAGTAGTTTAGGGAAATTTGCTATTAAAAGTTTATTTGGGAAAACGTTTTTTTTATTTTTTAATACATTCTGATTAAAAGTTGTTATCTTAAGAAAATTAATATTTATGACAAATTTGATCAAAGTTTGCTATTTATGGTAAATTTAGTGAACATTACCCTGCAAATAATAGGACTAGTCCAAGCACGCGTGTAAAATGTAGCCCATAAGGGACTAGGACTACTCCAAAAGTAACCCAAATGTATGAAAAAAACATAGTCTATTTAACATTACGATGTCCTAGGGCAGGACCATATAACCCAGCTTTGGATTGCAAAGGAGAAGTTTTAAAACTACTCCATTGTATACACAAGAGGATTAGTTTTAACTTCGTTTAAAAACGAAAACATGTCGTTAAAAAACGAAGACATGTCGTCTCACTACAAACACTTTTTAACAATGACATGGTCCATGCTTGCATTACATCGGACCAGTCCTTGGAGTAGTCTATTTAATCAAATTGGATCAGGTGGTCCAATATTTTTTGCAGGGTATCTACTAATGGCAAATATTGTTATTTGAAGTAAATATGCTTTTTATGTTTAATATAATAAAAATATGCTATCAAAAGTAAAGATTGATTCGAACTCACATATAAATGTTTGCTGGGTATTTGCATTTCATACTAGTTTATCAAATTACAAAAAAAAAAAAAAAAAATTGTGTGTACTAAATAAATTAAATTAAACCCAACATTTTTGGTCTTGCAAGAATGACCAATGTTTTTGGCTGACATACCGACACAACGACTAATCAACCGATGAAACAAACGACTGCTTAGCTTGTGTTGCAAGTTTGTCTGATGTTGAACTGTATTCCGTAATGTGATGGATGATTTTGTAATAATACTCCGATGGAAAGGGCCCGAATAGAAATGGCAATGATGGTAACGCTTGTTGGCGAAAACCAAAAAAACAACCGCACAGTTGTGCAAATATGTACCCTACAAGAAATGCATGAGCGAGTAGTTACATTTTTCATTTTGGTGTTAAGAAAATGATAGAAAAAAATGACCGAAATCAAGTTTTCGGTCACATTCGGTCATTTCTTTCTATAATTTTCTTGACACCAAAGTGAAAAATGTGACTACTCGCTCATGCATTTCTTGTAGGGTAGTTAAAATCAAATGTTCACATTTATAGAAGGCTATCTAGACTACTGGGTGTTTTTGCAGGAGCTGCCGGTGTTGATGATGAGGATGGTGCTGTTGCTGGCAGCAATGTCTTTGGTGTAATGATGCCAAACTGAAACAGCAGTTAGAGTTGCATTTAGTAAGTTGTTTAGTTCGTTAAAAAGGATCAAAATACTTGTTTTTAATATTTTCCCTACAAGAAAAAAAATGTTTCTTTTCCTTTGAAAACAAATTATACGCCTGAAATATCTTCGATTTACATATATTTGGTGTGTCCTGAAAAGACTCCCAAGCAACAAGACTTTGCTTCAGGAGAACATCTCCTTCTCAAAACAAAGTCAAGTCAATTCGAGTTAAAGATTTTATTGTTAATTCTTTTGTTGTAGTCAAGTTTAAAGAAACCCATGTAAGAAATATTGTGTACAAAATGTTTCCAATGATGTTGTTTTTTTTTCTCTTGGAGTTTTGCAAAACGAGTTGTTGTAAGACTACAAGATTACGTTTATAAACACAATGTTGGAGTTTTTCCTCCTTGGCCATTGTTTTTGTTTTTAGGGCAGCTTGTTTATTTTGGCTGGGACTTTTTGTGTGTTCGGTAAGAAAAGTTGTAGGTTGTATTGATGTATTTTTTTCGAGTTGTGTATTTTTTTAGGTGGCACATTTTGGTATTTTCGCTACATGTTTTTGTACGATGATGTTTATGCTGTTGTTGGTTATTTTAGGGTATTTTTGTATTTTTTTACTTCGTCTGATTTGTTGTTTTTTTTTTTTTTTTTTGGCATGTATGTAGTTGGAAAAGAAAGCAAAGTAGAAACAAAACGCGTATAACCACACCCTGAAGATTTTGTTAAATACTCACGGATCAAAACGATGTTTGCTTTTGCCACCAGATTTGGGAGAAAAAAAAACATATTGAATAAATACCAAGTACAAAAACAAAAATTTTCAAATTATAGCAAATCTAAGAACTCTGTTTCTCATTTACATATCTCTATTAAATTTGGCGAAATTGTCCTGCTTATAGCAAATTTATTAAATATTCAATAATTATAGCAAATTTGCGAAAAATTTGCTAAAATTAGCTAATTTATTGAAAATTGCATGACTATCGCAAAGTTTTAAAATTTTTGTTTTTATTGCAAATTGAATGAAAAATTGCAAATTAACATTTCCCTGTTTATAGCAAGTTTATTAAATATTTAAAAATTATAGCAAATCAACCGAAAATTAACTTATTATAGAATATTTGGAAAACATTTCCTGCATAAAGCAAATTTGTTTAAAATTTACTTATTATAGCAAATTTGTTGATAATTTCATTATTATAGCTAATTTTTTGAAAATTTAATAATTTTACAACTAAAGCATATTTGCATTAATTTAAATATTAGAAAATTGACTGAACATTTGCGAAATATAGCAAATTTGGCGAAAATTTCCTGCTTATAGCAAGCATGTTTATTGAATATTCAATAATTATAGCATATTTGAAGAAATTTTTTACTATGGCAAATTTGACAAAAACTTCTTGTCTAAAGCAAATTTGTTGAAAGTTTACCAATTAAAGCTAATTTTTTGATAATTAAATAATTATAGCAACTTTGTTGAAAATTTAATTACTATAAAAAATTTGTTTTGTACACTGTGCTAGAAATTGACACTTTTTTTAGACTATCTTGGAACTTGTCGTTTTAACCTGATTCGATTACGCTGAATCCAGTTGTGCTAGACATTTTTTTAGGTGGGCTCTGGTTTTCGAGAAATACCGTTATTTCGAAAATGGAGGAGGTTGCACGATATATGTTCGCGTAACGGTTAGCACCATTGATTTCAGCGTACCCGTATTATGTTAAAACGCCATGTGCCCGGCTTGTCTATTTTTGCAAATAGCTCAGTGCTTTAACATATTTGACTACAATTTGCTAATTATAGCATTTTTATTGAATATTTTACAACTAAAGCATCGTTGCATACATTTAATAATTATTTCAAATTGAGTTGCTAAAATTAGCAAAATTAGCTTGAGTTCATCAAATTTAATTTTCATTAAATTACACAGTGCAGCACTAAAATCCTGAACCAATTGAGACCCCCAAAATCCGAAAGCTTATGATGGAAGAAGAAAAACCCTAGCTGGGTATTGCATTATTAGCTAAGGTTTTTTTTTAATTCATGTTTGAAGTTTTCGACCGGGGGTGTATTTTACTTAGTTAAATTTTCAAAAACATGTACTGATTCTTAAGTCTATATCTCGTGAACTATTCGAGTTATCGCTTGTCTCTCTTCGGCAAATTTTAAGCTCTTCATCGGATCTAAAAATTTTACTTTAAGATAAAATCGAAAAAAACAACAACATCTTACTCAAAACAACAAAACTGTAAAAAAAACTTAGAAAAATTGATGATTTTAAAGTTAAAGAGTGAAAAATAAGGACCCTTCAAATCTTTTTAAATATATATTTAACTTTAGTCGTTGCTTTCGACCATTCGATCATTGAGTCTTATCAAACTATGTATAGGGGTCTATGGTGGGGGTCTCTATTGGTTCAAGAATTTGTATGAAGTTAAAAAATGTGCCACTGTGTTATTTTTACTGAAGGAAGGAATTTTTACAACTTGGAATTTTTATTAAAATTTATTGATAATTTTCTTGGCTGAGCTGGGGCTCGAACCTGGGTTGAATTTACATGTTTCAAGAATCACCACATTCTTTCATCAGAATTCTTTGAGTTCTAACCTCTGCACCACTGCGGTACCTGCCAGCCAACAGTCAAACATCAATCTTTTAACCAGTGATACTGGTGGTTCGAAATTTGCTGCAATTATCATTTTTAATTCATTCACATGTTGCTTCCTTTCTTCTGTTTTTTCGTATTCTTTCCGTCAAGACTTTGTCTTGGGTTACTTTTGGAGTAGTCCTAGTCCCTTGTGGGCTACATTCAACACGCGTGTTTGGATTAGTCCTATATGTAATATGTAGGGATAATTCAAAACAAAACGCATTTTGTTTGTGTTTTGATTTATTTTTACATGTCCAATTCAAAAAAATTTTATCGAAAGCTTTGTAGCATTAAGTTGGTATAAAAAAAGCTTCGATAAACTGCAGATCAAATATATCAAGTAAAAAACGTGATCGAAAATTTCACCCTTTTTCGTTATAAACATGAACCTTTAACTTGATTGAAACTGTCATTACAAATTTGCATATATAAGAACATGTATTTTTTATTTAATTGTAATACTTTATTGTGTTTTATTGGTTTTTTTATTATTTTAATCAAAATAAATGCATTTTTTTAAAGCTATCATGTGTTTTTTTTTCAAATAAACCTTCAACTCGGTTTAACCAAAGAATATAAATCATGATTTATATGATTTATATTCTTTGGTTTAACATAAGCTATTTAATCGAATTTTTTGTGTCGGTTAATGCAACAACTTAGCTAACGCAACAGCCTTAATATATTTTGGTTGCGCTTACCGAGGTTACACTGTATTTTTTGGTTATAGCAAATTAAAATCAATTTTTTCAATTATAGAAAATTTGTCTTAATTTTGCTAATTATAGCAAAATTGATGAACATTTTACTAATTATAGGAAACGTTTTGAAAATTTAACTAATTATAGCATAATTAAATAATTATAGCAAATTTAGCGAAAGTTTACTATTAAAAGTAAATTTAGCAAAGCTGTTTTACTCATAGAAAATTGGAGAGGAATTTAAGAAACTTTGGAGAAAATGTGTCGTAAATTAGAATTTTATAGCAAATTTTATAAAAATTTGATAGTGAAAGAAAATATAGCGAAACATTTGTTCAACAAATTTTGCGAAAATTTACCAATAATTCGCAAAAACTAACCACTTATGTATAGGAAATTTATGGAAAGTTTGGCGAAAAATTGTAATTTTTTGCGATTTAAGCAAAAACTTGCCAAATACAAGAACACAGCTACCACTTTTGAAACATTTTGTTTTTTTCAAAGATTTTCTAAATTCAGCAAAACAAGAACATGAAAGAAAGAAAAAAAAAATAAAAAGAGTTTTTTATGTTTAGACACCACTACACGATGGAAACGACAACGATGATGATGGAGATGGTTGAAAATTGAAAAGGATGTGAGGATAATGACGATATTGTGGTTGGTGTTGTTGCTGATGTTCTTTCTTGTTGGTTGGATAAAATGTGGTGGTGGTGATGATGATGACGATGATGATGCTGCTGTTGCCTGCCGGTGGTGTGGAACGTACAACTTAAGCCTTCACGTTTATATTCTTGTATCGTTGCTCTTGGTTCCTTTTGACACTTGTATGAAAAAGGAGCAAAAAATATATTTAAACCATTTTGTTGTTGCTGTTGTTGTTGTTGTTTGTACTTTGTTGGGTTCTTTGATTTGTTGTTGTTGTGATTTAGATAAATGTGTATGGAACAAAGTGTTTTTGTGTTTTTTTTTTGCTGGCAATATTTCGTTCGAATACTTCGCTCCACTCCATCTGTATGTTGCTGCTCAGTTTAGTCGTTGTATTTTGTATGTATGTTTGACTGGTTGGCTGTCAGCAAAAATGGTAGTAACAGTAAATGGTATCAAGGAGCATTATAGCAAAAACCAACTTCCATATTGCCACCAAAGATTCAAAATACAATACAGTTCGTAAAAAGTTAAAATGTGTATGATGTGGCAAGTAAAAGAATGAATATGTTGTACATACATACATACATACATACATACGTATAGAATGGAGTCGTTGAGTGGAGTGGTGAGTGGAGTGGTGTTTGGGGGTGTACAATATTTTCAAACTTCTATCTACAGTGGCAACATATTTCGTTTGTTTTGTATCGTTAAGTAGAAAAAAAAAGTTAAAGTACCAAACTAACAACAAAAGAAGAGACCCTAAAAATGGTTTCCATTCAGTATTCTTGTTGATGTTATTGAATTGGTTGGTAAGACAAAAAATATGGTTGCAACCTACACCTACATACATGCCTGTTTAGTAAATGTTTGTAGTATGTTCTCGTACTTATACTCGTATGTATGACTGCCACATGCAAATATGGTCTAAAAGTAAGATTTCAAACTTTAGATAAACCATTGTTTTTGGCAAAGTTTTTTTTTGCTGTTTTTTTTAATGTATTTTTGAAATTTTTGGCAAAATAAAAAAAAAATTCCAAAAAAATTGTTTCTATTCTTTTTTTTTAAGAGTTGTGATTTTTATGCGAAAACAACTAGATTTCAAAGGAACTCATGATTGTATGCGAAACACAGAAAATTATGGTCGAACAGATTTCATAGTCTTGAAGTGAAAACATTTTTTAAGTTTAACAAAAGTAAATTATTCAATATTTCAAAGTTCTCTGGAAAAACTTAAATTTTAAATCTTTTAACTTAAGGTTATCAAGTTTTGATATAATTTCTAAAAATATTTTTTGTGTTACATGAAACTACACAAACCACTAGAGCCATTAAAATCGCTTAATGTGGTTTGAAGGACCAAAAGCTAATTTAAGCAAAATTCAAAATATTAAATGGACCATAGCAGATTTTGCATATTAATCAGGCATCTTCTTTTAAACAAAATTAAATTCTTTAATATTTCTTTTAGCCTGATATACATTTCTTTAAAGTTTTTGCTTTTGTGTTAAAATATTTTAGTTGGTATCTGGAAAAAAAGATAACTTGTAGGTACATAATAAATTACAAATTTCAATTTAAAGCTCTTAAATTATCAATGAAGATATAAATTCGTTTGAAGGCCTAAAAATGTTGGCTCATATTATTTACGGCATTAAAAGCTATATTTTTCCTTTGCCTTTCGATTGGTATGGCTTTTTAATTACTTAATCGCAATATTTAACACTTTCGTTTTTTTTTAATAACTAAATATTTGTTTTAAGTACGTTCTAGTGTTATACGTACTTAAAATTTAATTAAAGTAAGTAAAAAAACTTTATTTATCCCGAATGTTTTTCTTTCTGTGTGGCTTTATTTTATTTACAAAATTTTGGGACTTACTTCATGTGAAGCAATCCTTCATCACAAAATTCAAAACTATTTAAAAAAAAATTAACAAACTCGCTTACTCCCCCCCCCCCCCCCACCCCATTTTCACAACTTACCGATAAAATCCTACCATTAGCTATCGGAAAGTTGAGAAAACGGGCCTTATAGTCGTTTTGTTATTCTCTGTATAAAAAATAAGGGAATAAATTAATTTTTGCTTTCGGGACTTAGTTCTTAGTGCCATATAAAAGTAAAGTATTATTAAAATGTAACTTTGTTAAGAAATTGGAATTGTTTCTAGTGCAAGAAATACAGTCGGGACTGTAAGAAAAGATAAACTCACAGTTTATTGTTGTTGTTTTTGTTAAAGCTTTGATATTGTTACAGGTAAAACTGAGGTTTATAATTCTTATTCGCTTAACAGTTTTATTTGTATAATATCTTTAGCTTTTCTAAAATCATTGGATGAAGTTTCCTGACAATCTGGCCTAAGCAACCAGTGAGATGCGCATAGGAATAGCTTTTCCCTTCAACAATAAATTTCAGTTTCTCAATAGTATGAAATGGGAATTTAGCACATTTGAAAGAAACCTTGTTAATTAATTTTTGAATCCCAAGAAAACCTTTGATACATTTTTTTTAGTTTCATGCAGTTCGAAGGACCACATTTGCTTCAGCTAGTTAAAAATATGAATTATTAAAATATTTTTTAGCTTGAAGGCTGTCTTTAAGTTAAAAAAATAATATTAACTTTTATTGATCTCTTCCTCTTCCCACAAAACACATTTTATGCAACAAGACTTACATTTTTTTCGTTTGTATCTTCTCATCATACGATGGATTTCTTTACTTATAGTCAGGCGTATTATATTTATTTTACATATTTTTGTATATTTTATTTACCAGTTGACCATTTCAAGATAGTTAAGTCCATTGTGTGTTTCCTCTCAGTCTTTTCTTTTTTTTTTTTTGCTTTCGTGAATCAATTTTTGATCATAATAAATGTTTATGCATTTTATTTCATTGTATACAAGTATTTTGTATTTTGCGTTCTTTTGCAACTTAAATGTCATTTTGAAAATATTTTTTTTTTCTCTTAAAAAATTTCTTCCTCATAATGCTGGGCGAGAGTCTGTGTAGGTTTCATTGTTTTCTAAATTATGCAAGTTTTAATTTTTTTTCGTTCGATATTTATTTATTGCTCCCTGTTTTAGTTTGTATTATATGGAAATTTGAAACCATTATTTATGAATTCATATCGATAAATGGTTGTAAAGTTCGTTCGCTGACTGGTTTCTTTAAGCTTGAGTTGACTATTATTGGCGAAGATAAATAAATTCGTGGTATTGTATTCAAGGATTTTTGTATGAAAACTTATTCATATTTATTTGTATAAAGGAGAATAAAAAAATATTCGCAGAATTATAAAATAAAAAACAAAATGGCGTTTGTAAGTTTTTTTTTCACTAATAAATTATGCAAGAGATTATAGATTTTTTTTTTTAATCAAAGATAAGTTTAAAATGAATGAAATTATTTGTTAGGAATATTTTAATAAAAATTGGATTGAATAGAAAACTTTTCTAATGTGTCGTAATTTTGGGCATTATAAACATAAAAATTTGATTTTAGTTAAGTAGAGCCCTTACCGCAAAAAAAGCTTAAGCGATGTCATTTTAAATTTTCGTTTTTTTTTAAATGACTTTACTGGTCACATAAGGAACCGTTACGATTTTAAAGCAAAACCAATTTTATCTCAAGCGACAACCAACCTTCATACAAAATTTTTATGAAATAAAATAAAAAAACCTTCTCCTGTAAAATTTCGCTTTTGTCGCTTACGATTTTTTGCGGTTATGACTCTTACATATTTAATTAGGAAATAAGCAAACTTTTGCCATCTACAATCTGCTGATTTCGAAAATATCTTTCTTTTTCTATATCGTTCATTACATTATTGTTATGTTTAAAAGAAGAAAAAATTGTTTGCTGTAGCCAAACAAAACATCTATAAAATTCCATTTTTCCTTTTGATATATTTTGTATCTACATATTTTCATATTTCTAAAAAATTTTAAATTACATCTGGTTCGATGGACCATAAACCTGTTAGTAAGTTGTTAAAATTTGTTTTTAAATCAGGAAAATTTTAAATAAGATATTTTATATTTTATTCATTGAATATATTCTTGTCCGTTTAGAGACTGCATCTTTAATAAATCAAGTTTCCAAGGACCAAATTTCCGAAAAAACAAAAGCTTTGTTATGTTTTTAAATATATATCGGGGCCCTAACCGCGAAAATAACGTAAGCGACATCATTTTCAATTTTGGTTTTTTTTTAATAAATGAGTTTATTGGCAACACTTGCATAATCTATTAAAATGTCATGGTCACATAAGGTACCGTTACGATTTTAAAGCAAGAACAATTTTATTGTAAGCTTCAAATTTCATACGAAATTTATATGAAATAGAATTAAGAAAACTCTCTCCTGTAAAATTTGATTTTTGGCGCTTGCGTTATTTTCGCCGTTATGACTCGATATTTGCTATAGACATTTGAGTTTCGAAAAAAAAACATTCAAAAAGTCCTTTTATTAGATTTTAAGTTATATCTGGTTTGAGGGACCACATTTTCTGTAGTTAAATTTTAAAAATTTGTTTGTTTTTTGTTATTATTTTAGCTAAAGTTATGAAATATTTTAGAAAATTGTTGTTAAAAAAAATGTTCGATTCCTTGAGAAATGGTGTAACTAAGACCTTCAGTTCGTTGTATACAAAACAGCCCAGAGTGAAAGGAAGCTATAATTTTTAATTTTTTTTTGTTTTATAAAGAAACCAATGATTTCAATGCAAAACTATTTAAAATGTATAAGAGGACTAGTCCAATCATATGAAATTTTGTATCACTTGTGGTTTTGATAACCATTTTTTTCCCCTCCACCCCTAGAGGTATTCCATTCTGTGTGAAACTGTTTTAATATTCATCAAATATCCCATTAATAATTAATAATGCTGTTATAAAAAAATTTGGGCAGTCATAGTTTTGTTAAACCATAAATCACTGTCAAATTTTGTGAAGGGAGGCACATAATTTCTCATAGGTCGTGGGCATTAAACCACTTCTAAAAGTTTCTTACTGCCGGTGAAGGGCATCAAAGATTTGGCACAGCTCACTTGTTTTTTTTTTAGAAATAAGGATTGTGAGAATTTTTGGAAAATTATGGCAGACCCTATCACAAAAGTTATTTTTGCCGAATTTTATCGAAAAACCAACAAGATTTTTACTGTTTAGGAAATTTTTGGTGGAGGGTCTATAAGAACTTATTGTAAATTTTTGAACCCATCGACACAAGATTTTTGGTACCATTTAAAAAATGTCTGTTTTATTGACTGCGTTTATTTATTTTTGAAACAACTGTCTGGCAGCACTTTTTGAAGATTAAAATAATTTCTGGGTTTTCATTATTTTTAAGGGGTAGATTACACAATCACACAAGGTCAGGCGTGTTTTGAGGAAAATACAACCCTGTCATGTTAAGTTATTTTTGTTTTTCTTAAAATTGCAAACCATAATAAGATGAGAGATGCATTTCCGTCGAAATACGTACGACTTGTGTGATCGGTCAAACTGCCCTTAAAAGATATCACAATCTTGCCATTTCTCCAGTGGTGGTCACATGTTTACGAATTTCAATCTTCTCTATTTACAAGTCACAAATACGGTTTACTTTATTGTTTCGTGTTACAAAATTACAATTTTTATTTTTTTCCTTTCGTAAATCGTATTAAACATTTTATTTGATTGTTTCTATTTTTTGCTTTTTTGTATTTAATAAATTCATGAAAGTCATCAGGGACACATTACTTTGATTTTATTCTAACAGCCATACAAAAATATTTTTATTTTTATTGTCAAAAAAAAAAAAAAAAATCCAACTTAAATCAACCATCATCATTTACGACATCACGTTTTACAGAATTGCGGTTTGTACTTTTTCTTTTTTTTTTTTTTTTTTTTAAATGAACAAAAATTACATTTAATGCGTACGAGTGTTGCTTATTTGTTTTTGTAAAGTTGTTGTTGTTTTTTATGTATGTATGTATGTTTATAAAAAAATGGTTAAAAATCACAAATTAGATCCCTTGGGATCAAATTATTGAATAAATAAACGAAATAAATAAAAAAAAAGGAAATAAAACCGACACACGTACGAATACATACATAAACATGAGTCCATAATAGTACTTTCTTGTTTTTAATTTAAGTACCAAAGCGGGCAATGCAATCGCTTGCAAAAACTTAACGTATGCTCAACATTAACACTAAATCCGTAAATCTGCTGGGGCACAACAAACTGTTGGATTGTATTTTGAAGAGAAGCTGCTGGCACAGTGTGTCTGTCATCCACCCTGTATTTATGATACCAGTTTTTCTTACACTAAATTTTGCCATAAAGTTAAGTACTTTCAAAGCATATGTTTCTGTATATGGAAGTGTTAGTACTTTATTAGCTTTGGGTTGAATTGTTTTACGGAAAACACAAACCCTTTTTTGAAAGATTAGAAATGAACATAATGAACCAGTGGTCATAGGATTCTTTCGTTTCTGTAGTTCCAAGGTGTCTTTTTACACTAAAAATCTAAATTAAGGGGAAGAAATTATGACAATTGTTATCTACCTAAATGAAAGCTGGCACGCAAATAAATATGCCTTGAGATCAGTGTTGCCAATTTAGCCATTTTATATTGTTTAGCCATAAAAAACAAAGTAAGGCCATTTTTTTTTTAATTTTTAGACCAAACTCTGTACTTATTGTGAGGACACGATGTCTTATATTATACAATAAATTTTATCGATGTACTGAAATTTGGGCTTAAACAATTTTATTTGTGTGCATTTTACGAACAAAAAAGTTGTTAAAATGTTTTATTGTAAATGATTTCAATTAATATTAATGAGTTTTTGCAATTAATTTTCGTTAAGGCATTTCATAAGCACAATTTGGCATTAATTTGTTTTTTGCTAAAGATTAAGCCATTTTTTGTCATGAAGGTTTGACAACACTACTCATAATGGGTACCAGCAAAATCAGACAAATGAGTACATGGAAAATCGCCTAAAAATTTTCCATACAAATTTGGATTATTTTGCATTGGAAATATCACCAATTTTTGTTGGCGGTTTTTTGTAATTATTAATTTTTAACGTACTTGAGAAACATTTGTGGGCGAATTCTCATTGTCGGTGTTTGCCAAATTCTTCAATCAGATAGTAAAAATCGCTCAAACGAAAAATGTCCCAACAAATAAAAATGGAAATTATATCCAGAAATAATAAATAAAGGTCCCAACAAATAATGAAAAATCACCTAATTTTTTTTTAAAAATTTATCAATTAAATTACTTTTACAAAGTAGTTTTACGCCTACTCTTATACTTCTTATATTTCTCGTGAAAATCACATTTTAATTAAAAATTAATTTCCCACATTTTGCTTAAAGGTAAAATATTAATAGTTTAAGTTGCACTCTCCACATTCCTAATGCGATTGTTTGGTTATTTCTTTTCTTTTCATTTATTTTTTTCTTAGTTTATTTGCATTATTGAGGTTATATACGATGATTTGGTGTTTTCGACTTAACTGTGTTATAATTCTGGGAGTTAATATAAATACGAATGTTGTTTGTTAATGTAACAAAAGTACATCACAAATACCCTTCCCACCATTCTCTCTTTTTTGGAAAATAATGTTGTTATTATTCGGTTGAAAATCATACCACTTAGACATTCATTAATCCAGATTTGCCACAAAACAATGATGTTGCATGAATGCGTGTGTTTGTTATTTTGTTTTTTTTTTTCAAAGGTAAAGTTATTCCTTTCAATAATAAATTCCATTTAACACACAAGGCAGAGAGAAATGAGAGGGAAATTGACACGTGTACGCCTTTCAATTTGTTTGCAAATCACTTAAGATACGATGGGTACATTTTATACGCTCGGGTAAGTCCGTTCTTGTATTTGTTCGGATTTCTTTGTTCATATTTCTCGGGTCTTAAGTGATCAACTTTTTTTTTGCGCTAAGTTGCGTTACTCATAAAGAACTGACTGAATTTGTTGTAGAATTAAATGTATTTTTAAAGATGTAATGATACCTTTATGATTTCGTATAACTTAAGTTTATTTTTTTTTTTTTCAAATCATCTGTATTTAGTTTAAGATTTTTGGGTGGTTTTTTAGTAGACGCAACCGTGTGTGCAAAGAAAAATATTGCACGAACATGAGAAGTTTGAAAATTGAATTTTGTAAAATTTGTGCAATATGCTGATGCTCTAAAGACCGGTGCCTTTATTAAGTGTTCACTCAAAAAAAAAAAAAAAAAAAAAAAAACACAGGCACAAACACACACACACACTCATCCACTTGCACTGCATGAGGCCTTCGTTTCCTGTTCGATTCGAGTACGTATTAGGCAAATTGGTGGTAGTGTTTTCCTAACTCGATAACTTGACTGGGACTAAATGAGTATAAAGTATTTACTACTTACAAAATTTTTTTCCTTATTTTGTTTGTTTGTTTAAATATAAATTTGGTTGTATTTTCATCATCGCTGTATGATGCCATCGCATTCAAAGACATAAAGTAGTGCTATGGAGTGGAGTGGTGTTGAGTCGTGTATGGGAAAACCGCAATTTTGTGTGTTTAATGACCAGGTACATACTTTTAATTTTTCGAGATTGTCATCAATAGAATTATGATGTCATGGCTAAGTTACATTTGTTAAGTGAAAAATAATTTGAATTATTTTTGTGGGAAATTGGGAAAATAAAGAACCCAACAGAATTTTGAGGAAATTTAATTTGTAAAGATTTAAAGAAAATTGGTTTTTAGTAGATGAATGAAGATTGTATTGAAGATAAAAATAAGCGAAATAAAATAATATTCGACATGATACTATTTAATTTGCAGATAAATTTGGGTAAAAAATAAAAAAAAATTTCTTGGAAATTTCATATTGGCTGAATTGCTGAGGAAAAACAGAATATATTTTCTTAAAAAAAAACAGAAAAAGTGCTTGTAAAATTCTTAAAATTAAGAAATATTCTCTCAATTCGTGACAAAAGTTTTAAAACTGCTAAAAATTATTTATAGCTTTTATCATTTTGGAAGGTCTAATAACAATATGTGACAGTTTTTTGACCAAATGTATTTGACACCTAATCTTTATGTAGAATCCGCTGAATCCGAATATGAAGTCAGAATGCTCCAAAGTAGAATAGTTTTCGAGATATACCAAAATTATCATTATTTGTGTTTTTAAAAAAGATGATGTCAATAAAATGCAAATTTCTTCGAAAATATTAAACGGATTAAGTATTTCTTATTTTAATGAAAGATAATAATTGCTAGTGACGATTAGTAGGGCAATTACGGAGTTGCAGGGGAAAAAGTTGAAACTTCATTGAAAATTTTATGATTTTATGCAATTTTGCGCTTTTCAAGTTATTTTTTTATACCAAACAATCAAAAATTATCACGTTTCGCATGGTGCAATTATTTATTTCAATACGAACATTTTGCAAAAATGATAAAGCTACAGAAGATTTAGTGATTAAACCCACATAGTAATTTAACAGTTTTATGTTTTGGGTTTTTTGTGGTTTGGCTAAAATCGAATTTAAGAGAATGGTAATAATCGGCCTAGAATTTCACAGAGCCCTCTTAAAGCGTCTTTCTGAAATAGAGTGTTTGTGCTCATAAGCCAGATTAAATTTGGTCGAAACTTATTTTTTTGCAATAAAAAATATTTGATCACGGCTCCTATACAAATACAGTCAAATCCCGATAAATCGTAACCCGATAAATCGTAATTCCCGATAATTCGTAATAAACTGTTGGTCCCTTGAAAAAATCTCGTTAATTCGTAAAATTTCCATATATTTTGGTCTCCTCGCTAATTCGTAATTTTTTTTTCAAATAAAATCTTCTTTGCCTCTTATAAGTCGTAATTGTTTGCTAACTTCCACTTATAATTCGTAATAAAAACAACAACCGCTATTTTTTTTTTGCGTGGGTTTTTTTTCTTTTGTGTTTCTTTATTTTCTTAAGATCAGTTTGTTACATAAACAATTTTTATATATTTTTTCTTTTTAACCATTTTTTTTATCGTTTTAGTAAATAAATTGAAACCCCCCGTTAAAACGAAACCCCGCTAAATCGAAAACCCCTTTTATTCGTAAGAAATGGCCGGTCCCTTGCGATTACGAACTATCGGGATTCTACTGTACTACTATTTTAACGGCATAACTTCCTTATAAATGTTAGAGGGACTTTTGTGAAGCCCGAATATCTCACCAAGTCAGGTTCAGGCTTCATATGACGCCAATTATCCTGCTTAGTAAAATATCGTAAAATACAGTTTTCCACCGAATAATTTCTGCCTGGTAGTCCCGAAGACCGGACAACATCAATCAATATTCTGCACAACCTGGTATTAATATTTCACATTGTAAACTGATGGTGTCTTAGACCACAGTGCCCCGTAAATAGTTCAGCAAAGTACCTTATTCCTTCTTCTCAAGCAGAAGTAGCCAACCTTCCCTGCCACGAGCTAGGGGGACAAATGTCTTGATTTTCTCAGTCCGGAAGTAGACGTCCACGTGTGAATGAATATACGTTCGGACCATGTCCGTATCTTCCCCTTAATGTGACCGATAGAAAGGTTCAGGGCCTATAATTGGACGGCGTGCGCCCCTTTTATTGCACACATGGCGTGGTACCCAGCACAAATTCAAGCTATTGGTCTTTCCAAGATTGTTGAAAGATGAAATGCAGTCCTAAACTAACCCAAAGGCCATCCATAATTTTTAATAATCTCAAGCCCTTTGCCCCCTGCTCAGACATTTCCCAAGGCACATAAGTATAGCATAGATCTCCGCCTGAAAAATAATAGGCCGTTTACCCAAAGGCAAGCCTCTATGGAAACTCGAACCCATAATGCCCGGCCCAGTATCACCATTCATCTGTTTTCAAGCGTAAGTGAACCAAACTTGGTCCACGCGTTCCAGCCACCAGATATGACCCGGCCATTGGTCCCTTTCGTAAATAAGGACATTGATCACCAACTAAAATAGACGGATCGTTCCGAAGATTGGTAAGGATCCGCATTTGAAATGCAAAGTCAACTGGATCTGAAGATCCTTGAAATTTGTTAATAAATGGTTTTACCCTCCCCCTCCCCTTTCTGAAGGCAGCACGGCAGGATTGCATCTGACCCAGGGGATTTGTAAGGGCTAAATTTGGATAAAGTCCATTTCAAGCACGGCAGGATTGCATCTGACCCAGGGGATTTGTAAGGGCTAAATTTGGATGAAGTCCATTTCACGCGTTTTATTAAAGATACTGCCCGCTTACCTGATATTCCCTTTAAAATACTTTTTAAATGATCTACGCACCCTATTCCTTGGCTTTGCTAAATAAACGTCTGGCCTCAGCTCTAAGTTTCTCCAGATTTTCATTCCACCAGGAAACGTCCCTTTTTGGCTTACGGATCCGAATTCGGCAGCTCTTTTCGTAGGCCACATAAATGTTAAGATAGCTACTATGACATCAAAATATTGTGCTGGCAGGTCCAAAATAACCATAGGAGTCTAATCTAATATCTAATTTTATTTATATACATCTTTACTTTATAACATGGGTCCCAAAAAGGGTACACTCTTAAAAATTTGTCTCTTAATTCTGTGGTGTAGGGTATCATATGGTCGCGCTTGACCGACTATACTTTCTTACTTGTTTATTGTTTTACATAACATTTTCTTTAAACAGGTTATTTAAGTTTGTTCTTGCTAGAGGAGACAGAAAGGGAGGGAATTTTCTAGTTGCAATAAAACAAGTTTAAAAAACTTTTCCTAATTTTATTACATTCTCATGATGTGAGAAGTGCTGCAACAAAGGATTTCGTATGTTAAATATTTTCCTTACAATCTCAGCATGAAATCTAATGTGAATTTAAAAATTTTTTTTGTAAGAAACTGACAGCTGATTTTGAATTATTTTTATTTGTATGCTGTAATTTGGCGATGCTGTGATCGATAATTTCAGATATTTCTAAGCAAAACGCCACATGTTTTAATGTGAAAGAATTGACAGCATGATGTCTAAAACAAGATCGTGTTCTCATGTTTTCTTTATATTTATGTGTATTTTACCTTGGCTACAATATTCAGTAACAGTTAAGGGTTAAATAATTTTAAGAAAGATACAACAAATATCTTTTGCAGTTTAAATTAGGGACCAGTAATACTACTAGCCCTAAACAAAGTCCTTAACATTTACGATGGCATGTGTTTAACCTCTTTACGAATTAAGTTTAGCGGGTTTCGATGGTGCCTAAGTTTCGCAACATAATGGTAATGATAGTGTAATGGCGTTTTTTTTTCTTAAAAAAAAGTGTTACATGTGCCTTGGCAACATTTTTAAATGCTCCTTTTAAGAAGTGTTTCATATTTACCGTTTACAAAAGAACACAAATTTCAATTACAGGTGGTGGCAAGACAACAACCATTTAAAGCCAACAGAAACAGGAGATGCTTTTTGTATTGCATTGTTAGTGTTTACGGTTCGAAACTTGCCACCACCTTGTACTGAATTCGCCTTGATCTAGTGTTGCACTCATGCCCCTTTATTTGAAATGAGTGTTGAACATGTAGCATTTTTTTTAATTTTAAAGGGAACATCATCAGAAAAGAACGCTTTACACTTTTAAAATAACACATGTTTTTCAGAAAAGAACATAAAAAATGTAAAAGGCAGAATAAATGCAGAATTTTACTGAGAAAAGAAAACGCCATAAATTTACACGTTTCATCTTTTTATGCTCATCTTCTTTTCAATTCCCTTTTAAAGATGCCAATATAATCACACGCAGCAATCGGTTTCAACTTTTTTTCGGTTCAAAACAACAACAATTTTATTAACAGCGAATTAAAGAGAAAAAGAAAAGAAAAAAAATTACATGCAGCCATCGATGTGCATATAACAACGAATAAAAACACAAAGCGTACTGACCGAGTACAGGCATCTCCGAACTGACCCCCTTTCATCTTTCTTCTCTCACCTAAAAACATAAGAGTTGAGCATCAAAAGATGAAACGTATGAAAGCAGACATAGCAATACCCTAAAATCATTCATAATAAATATTTGTTGTGGCGCTTATACACATTTGGGGTATTCACAAGGTGCACAGAAAAAACAGAGCCTAATAAATACCTAATAAGATAGTACAAAATTAATAAGATATCTCTATGGTTTTTTTTCAAAAAGGAAGTCGTATTATTTTTATAAGGAAAACCTTTTTGAAAAAATCAAGAAGGAAACTTAGGGTTTTTATTAGACATTCTTTTTGATTTTTTTCAAAACGGGTTTCTTCTTGATTTTATTAAGCTGTCTTATTGAATTTTTCAAGGTGGATTTCGTCTTGATTTCATTAGGTGGTCTAATTGATTTCTTTAACAAGATTTTCATCTTGATTTTATTAGGCTATCTATTTGATTTTTTAAAAAAAATATACTTCTTGATTTTATTTGATAATTATATTGATTTTTTATTTTTATTATTACTTAGAAATACATTTAATATAGTTATAAAAAGTAAGTGTTATTACTAGTATCCTTCTGGATTTTTTTTTTAAATTATACATTTATTGGACAAGTTGTAATAATAGCCCTTTATATATTATAATTTTCATATATGTATGCATTTGATATAATAATAAGAAGCAAGTATTATTACCACATGTGCTTCATGTTATAAATATAGTCATAATGTTCTAACATTTTACAATGGTTTAAAAAAATTGTTGTTGCTTTGTAAACAAAAAGTGTCTTAAATTAATAGAACTTTGATTGGTATGTTTATTGTGCTGTCGTAATTAATCAGAAGAGACCTGCGCTGAGCGACTGAGCCGAGCCGCATTAGTTTTTGTAATCTGTCGCTGTTAAGGGTATAATATTATTCGGCTAACATCCGAATTTAACCTGCGGCTAGCAATTTTTGCAACAAAACACTTGCGGCGCCAAATTAGATCGGCTTAGGACTCTGATGTTTAGTAAACAAACAAAATACAATTTATTTGTGGTTTGCGTCTAAAAATGGAAAATAGTCAGGAAAGATCTAATTTAATTTATTAATTCATGAATTAGAATTAAAAAATATTTTTATTTTTGGTAAATATTTATTTTTTATACTTGTTTTAAATCAGCTGACTTAAATTCAAAAAAGCACACTAAATTATGAGGGGTTGTTCACAACAGTCGTACATTTTCATGTTATTATTTTAAAACTTAAACTTTATGACACCTTGTGAATCCCCTCAATTGTGTTAATCCATATTGCTAAAAATGTTGCTGGTTACCAACAAGATGTCTTGAACAAACCCATGTAGATGTGTTACTGATCATCTTACTTAAAGTACTTAAAACAATTGAAAATGTGATAACTTTCGAAAACAAAAATGCGTTTATAAAATGGTATTCATTTAATCGGACTTTTACTTTAATCGGTTAACCGCTTGATTAATTAACCGAGGTTTTGGTTTAATCGGTAAATAATCGGTTAATTCTGTTATTGATCGGTTAACAGATTAATAAAGTTTTGTTAAAAATTAAGAAATTTCAATAAATAAAAATGCAAAAATTATTTATTATTTGGAGTTTATTAGCAAAAAACAAACAAAAAAAACCAACGAAATAATTCTTGCCTAAAACAAGCAATAAAAAAATAGGTTTTTTACTTATCGAAGATGTTGGAGAAATCGAAAGCAACCCATAATACAGAATATCTAATTTCTCAATCCTTTTCCACAATTTCTCTAAACATATAAAATCTTCCATTTTGCAACTACAGTCCGGCTTTAATTTTTTTTAAATTGTTAACACTTCTAATTGTTTCGGAAAATTCTGTTAAAAGATTGCCAAAAACCGATATAAGACAAAACTTTCATATTCACATGCAGATTTTTTCGAATTTCATACAAATTATTTGTCATAAGGTCTATTTCGCTTGTAGTCCATTTTCGTTTAAAAGCCACATTTTCTTAGCATGCGAATATAATTCTTTATGCAAAAATGTTCGCTTATAGGCCACTCTGTTTTTTATATTTTTTTAATCAACCGGCAACATGTTTTTATTTACATTCCTGGTAACTATTACAAATTTTGTAATTTATTTTTCAAAACATAGTGTCTTTATCTGACAATTTTTTGTCATAATAAACGTCAAACTTTATACAAAAAAAACTCTAACAAAAATATTAGAGTTTTTTTTTTATATTGACGGTGAAGACCCCATGTAAAGAACCAATGAAATTAATATTTATGTTGTGTTTGATTTCGTCATTCGTCAAAGAATTAAAATGAATACTTAAGTCTTATGAAGCTTTGAAATTATTTAAATTTTTGTTTTTATTGTAAGCTTTTAAAGCATTTGAATTAATCATTAAAAAAGATTTTTCTTTTAACTATTTATTTAAAATAAATCAATATTTGGTTATGTTTAAATAAACTTTTCTTTTGGTTAAAAAAGACTGGTTTTATTGAAAAAAAAAATAATTTTTATATAGTCCAAAATGTAGATTATTATCCGTAAAATGGCTTATAAAAAAATTGGTTATAGTCCAAATTCGCTTATAGTCCACAAAAGTTGTGCAACTCTAGTAGTGGACTATAAGCGAAGAGTACTGTAGTTAAAAACATAAAAAAATACACAGAAAAAATTTTTGCAAAAAACTATTTAATTAAATAATTAATTGGTGTACATTAATTATTCAATTAATTTTTTGTTTGCTGCAATTAATTTTTTTAATCACAACCCATAAAATTAAATGTTTGTGTATATGTGGTGTATTTTTTGTTTATACAATTAATTTTTTAATTGACTAAATTTGTGTCCCATGACTCGAAAATACAAATCCGTTAATTGATATGATCAATTCCTTTGCAGGGGCAAAATTAGTTAAATATTTAATTGGCTGAACGAATTGTTTAATTGAAGTCGATTTTCTATTTTTTCTGTGTATGTTAAAATACAACTTATTTTCAAGATTTTGTTACATCGGTTAATCGTTAATCTAAACTAGCCAATTTTAAATTAACTGGTCAGTTAATCGGGTAATAATTAATCGGTAAACCGAATGAATACCATAGTATATATCAAGCCCTAACCGCGAAAATAACGTAAGCGACATAATTTTCAATTTTAGTTTTTTTTAATAAATGACTTTATTGCCAACACTTGCATCATCTCCTAAAATGTTATGGTCACATTAGGTTCCGTTACGATTTTAAAGCAAGAACAATTTTATCGTAAGCGACAAATTTCATACAAAATTTATATGAAATAAAAAAAAAAAAACAAAAAAACTCTTTCCTGTAAAATTTGATTTTTGGCGCTTACGTTATTTTGGCGGTTAGGGCTCGATATGCACGTTTTTGTAAAAGTTTATTGTAGAAACAACCACAACAAAAACACAATACCAAACAAAAATATGTAAACAACGATTTGCTTGTTTTGTGTAGAAACAGCAACAATACTGCAAGAAGGCAAACATATACATATTATGTTCATGTTGAAAAAGTTAAATTAGAAGCAAAAATTCCCAGATTCTATTTGTCAAAATTATTTTGTTTAATATTTCAAATTTTCATTTCATTACGGAGACCATGTCGGGCATGTTGCTGGTGTCTTAGAATTCAGAGTTCTTCGGTATAAAAAGAAGGGGAGGGAATAAAACAAAAGTGAAACAAACATATCTACAACTGGGATGCGCAAGTCCGTTTTTCATTTTATTTTGAACTTGCTTTTGTGTTCACACTTAGTAATTAAGTTGCGCAGTACTCACAAACCAATAATTGCTCAAATAACTTGCTAAGTCTGTTTTCGATTTAAGTAAACGTTTTATTTAGTTGATTATATTTTTAATTAAAATTCATTTTATTTTTGATAAATGGTTTAATTGAAAAAAGGCGAGAATTGTCTCGATTGTCACGAATATTTGGGATAATTGGCTGATATATTTATTTTTTATATTTAGAGTTACAAATACAATTAACAATTATTTTCTAGCTTAGTTATCCGAGCAATAGAAACTAGAGTCTCTGTCGGAAATCGAACCCGCAACCATCACAATGACAGGCTTACTACCAACCAGCCTACCGTGACACCCGGCTGATTTGACAAAAATCCGCGATGCAACGTCACTGCAATATGGCCTTTACAGAATATCAGCATTGTGAACCCTTTACAACTGAATTCCCGGTGGGGAAGCCCCAATTGCCTACATTTCATACTCTCTATTTTGCTTCCCTTGTCACATAAACTTTCCATCATTAAAAGTTTCATTATCTTAAAATCAAATGTCTGTTAGATTTATCAGATGTCTATTAGACTTGCAATTCATAATTCCCAGTAATCATAAAATCTATTATTTTCACTTAAATATTTTAAATTAAAATTAGTTTAATAACTTAATCATTTTATCAAGATTCTTATTTAGAGCACACTTTCAAGTATCTTATTAGACGCGTGTTACGGTTTTTAAAACGACCTGCACCTCATGCCTGGAAAAACCAAAATTCAGATCAAGAAAATCTCTATAATTTAATAAAACTGATGTTTATCATAAAAAAATGTTTTGTAAAAATCTCAGCTGGTACAAAGAAATTTTAATTGTTTACAAAAATCACTAAACATTTACGCAAGACTTCACCCTGGTGGTGAAAGGCTGCCTTGTCGTGCTGTAAGTGAAAGAAGAAAAAATATGTTGTTGATGTTTGTTGATGAAAACCAAATATGACATTTATTTAATTCGAAATCATTATTTTCATCGCGCATTGTAATCGATAAGCATCTACCCTTTTAGTTGGTACGTGAAATGACTGAACGGAAAACATCAATGTCAAAATATGTTCATACTTACAAACACATGCAGGGCAGAGTATTAAAGTCCTTGTAATTGTATGTCTAAGTGTAACTGCACTACTGGACGGGTTCACTTCAATAGAATAAAATTATAAGGAGGTGAGAAAGAGAATTCTTTTTGTTGTTGTGTGATTATTGGGAGAGGGACCCTAAATACAATAAACACCCTGTTGTAATTTTTTCTTTTTGTTTTCTACGTGGTCTGTTTTTTTTTTTGGTTTTGTAAAGAAACAAAAAAAAAAAAAAAAGAACGGACATAAATATAAAGTCCTTGTAACAGTGACACACGTTGTAAACAAAACCTGAACACTTGAGATAATCGCCTTAGGGTTGTTTTTAGTTCTTTGTTTTTTGTTTTGTTTTGTTGTTGGTGCTCAGAAATGGAATTTGTGTGCGAGTGTGTGCGAATGATGTTGGTACCATTTCGTCCTGTCCCATTCGTTAGTAGTACTTTTTATATGGCAGGTTGGTTGCTTGTTGTAACACTAAATTTCTTTTTATGTTTTCCTAGTGTTTGTGTGTGTATGTGGAAGTCCTTAAAGGTTGCTTTAATTTTTCATGTGACAAATAAATATGCCTGTTTTACGCTTATCAAACAAATAAAGAATATAAAAAAACTAAATAAAACGAAATTGAGATGTTATCACAGCAATAAGCAAAAACTATTGTCGGCACATGTACCCGTTTATTTGTTATGACTTTTTGTTTTTTTTTTTTTGTTTTATTTGTCTCTTTATTATATACCGAAAGACATTCCTTCCATACAACAGCTAGTGAGCAATTGACTGTTGCTACTGCTGGCAATAAAAATCGACCTGCACCCCCTTAAAATAACACTACAATTATGACACCCTACATTCGAGTACTTTATTGGCAGCAAAAGTTATTTTGAAGTGTCATCCAGATATTGATTAGTTTAAATTTAATGTTTGATCAGACAAATAAAATGATTGTATGCAAGTCAAGTTTGGAAAGAAAACTTCGAATTTTAGGGTATTTTGTTCTTAAGCCACATCACAGAATTATTTATACACATTTGCTGATTTGAGGAAGTATATGGCATGGCAACCCATAGAAAAGGCAACAATTACAATTAAGATGTTTCAACATAAACAAAGCATCACGTAAAGCAGTAGGCTAAGCAGTCGTGATCGAATACTTTTTTGGTTCGAGGGCAATTAAATTTTTAATGAACTGATAGATTCGAAATTATTTTTCAGTATTGTAAAGTATTTTTTTGAGTTTTCACAACGCTGAAAAAATTATTTCGAGTCGGTTATTTAGTATTGACTGAAATAATTAGAAATTAAGTCGCTTCAAATTGAAAAAGTATTCGATCACGACTGGCAGAAGTAGCCCCCAGATTTCTCGAGCCAAATTATTGTTTGCACAAGAAATTGTTTGTGCTTTGAACATAGCGATGGCTCATGACGACAGTGTGTTGCAGTCAGTGTTTTCTTGTTTATTATAATTAATGGTTCTAGTTTTGCGGACTTTTTCTATTTCCGGGAACGAAAAACATTTTCCATTCATTCCAGGGGTTTTTGTTTTTTTTAGAATGATATAAAAAAGTGTATCACATGCGATTCAATTATTGAAACGAGTGATTCCTAATCAATGAGAACTGCCCCGTTTGTATTGTTTGGAATATGTTTCGGACATTGGAGTCCAGAAAAAGTCGCTCAGCTTGCCTTTTGTTTCAAAATGCCTAACTTCGTTTTGAAATCGCATCACAAAAGATCTTAGAAAACATATTGTAATAAAAAATTACGGGAAGTTAGACACTGAAAAAAATCGTCACTTTTTAGAAATAAATCAGCAAATCGGCACTTTGCTATTTCGTCGCGTATATTGCTTTTTAATTGCTAGATGGTTCTAGGCTTATTAATGTAGACTTTTCCTTTCAAATAACCCCAAAGAAAATAGTCTGGGGCGGTTAAATCCGGTGAATTAAAATCTCTGAGTCACAATCACGCTGAGTCAAAACAATGAATCGTTGATTAGAAAAATAAAGCTCAACAATTTGGGCACGTTGTTCAATTTTGTACTGCTCCATTTTAAATTCCCCAAGTCTTCTTAACAAAATATTGAAAAGAAAAGAAAAGAAAAAAAAAAAATTATAACAAAAAAGTTATAAGCCATTCAAACCCCTTCGGTAATTTCTCAATCTAAATAATTTAAGATTTTCAATAGCAAAATACCATAATTATTAGAACTTAATAAAATTATAGCATATTTATGTGGTCGACTTTGCTT
Organism: Pollenia labialis; assembly: GCA_949318255.1. Taxonomy (NCBI): domain Eukaryota; kingdom Metazoa; phylum Arthropoda; class Insecta; order Diptera; family Polleniidae; genus Pollenia; species Pollenia labialis. The sequence continues at coordinate 9,303,760 of OX439143.1, read as the reverse complement.
AAGTAAATTTTCAAAACCCTCCATCCAGCCTTTAACACTCATATCCATCACAAGCCACCCCTTCATCAACAGCTTCTTTATTATCACAATAATCAACACATCATTATTGTTGTGTTCATCATGTTCAAAATTTATTCACATGAGAATTGAATGTAAAACCGACCCAACGACCGTCGCTCTGTCTATCTATGTCCGAGTGTATGTGTGTGCATGATTTGTTAAGGTAAAATAATTTTTTCTGGATATTATTTCCATTGTAAACGTTGACATATTGTCGGCTAATCAGTTCCGCCGCAAAACTGATTTAAGCCGTGTATGAAACTAAATGTATGAAGAACAGCTACAACAACATGAAGAAGGATTCCCCCTCTTCTCAACTTTTATATCCGTACAGTCATGGTGATGTTTGTGTCCTTTTTATGTTACAATTTAATGTATGTATGTGTGTAGTTATATCCTTTAGCCGTTAAGGCAATATGAATCCTTTAACAACTCCCCTGATATTTAAACCTAAGAAAAAAGTTGCAGGGTGTTTGTTGTATTGTGCTCAAGCTTATGTTGTAGACTCGTTTATTATACGATTTTGGTAAATGTTGTAATTTTCTATGCGTGATTTTGTTTGATTTTTCAATTAGGGCGATTTTCCGATTGCACAATCATCCAACAACGCTTATTTCATATTATTTTATTTATCGAAACTGTCATAACTTTTGTTTCACGCTGGTGTTTATTGAATTATTTTGTTGTACGATTGCGTTGCACTGAATTGAATTATGAAGTTGTTATTTGGTAAAAATTTTACAAACTATTTACCATTTTATGACTTGTTATTGAAAGTTCTTAATGTTCTACTTTGACAGTTTTTACTTTGAATGAATTATTGATTTTATATAATCAACCTTAATGAGTTCTCAAGGGGTTGTCCAATAAGAATATGTAGATACAAATATTAGTTGAGTTCACACTTGGTAGGTAGTAAGCAAACTCATAGTTCGATCAAATTTGTTATTAGAACGAACGCCTTTTAAGTTTTTATTTTTTTAATTTTTTTGTTAAATTCATAATGTCAAGAAAAAGATAATTTTTTTTTAATTAAAATTTCAAAACACAAGTGATTGAACGTGTAGTAAAAAAAGCACTCAGTTTTATTCAGTCTTTTCCATATAAATTAAACTACACGTTCAATCACTTGTGCTGTGAAAACAGCACATAAACATTACTAACTTTTAACTTTGCAAACTGGGTAAATATTTCGAAAGGTATGAAGATATTTAAAAATTAATTTTCTCTAAATTTTCTAAAAGTCAGCTAAATTATTAGCAACTTAATTAAATTGTTATCGTAATTTAAATGTTATTATCTAAACACTCTCAAAAATCCCCATCGAACCAGAAACTGTATCTTTCTAATTAAACTAAATTTCGATCATTTATTCAACAAGACTTTCAGATTTACTAACAATTTCTATCACAAGACAAAAAAATAAGTAGAATTGTCAGTCAATTGTGTTTAAAAATGATGTCTTAATATCGGCAGTTGGAAGACGATGACAAACTATTTTTGTACTTAAAAAAAAAAAAAAAATATTAAATGTAACATCATCGTCATTATCATCTTCATTATGATCTTTGTTAGAGCACCTTCCGTTGTTGTTAATTGTATCGAGACAATTTTACCATCCAGTTCTGTCTGTGATGCCGACGTTCCGGGATTATCTTTTCTTCTTTCAAGTATTTTATGGTTACAAGTTAAAAAAAAGCTAAACAATAATAAAATTGATTGGAAATCATTAGCAATATGGCTGGGATTCATAAATGGGCAAGAAGTAATTTTAAATAAAAAAAAAACACACTTAAGAAATATTCTACGTCCCACATGTGACCACTATTTCCTTAGCAATAAGAAAAAGTTCTTAGACAATTTTTTAGCTTTGCAGGAGAGCCACATACAATTTTAATGGTGAATTTACTTTTATTCTAACATAATCATGACTTCTCTTTGCGGTTGTAGTTTTCTTTAACTTTTATTCCTAAATATTTCGAAAGTCACAGATCTAAAGTTAACTTAAGTCTTAATTCCAAATGTTTTTACACATTGAAAAGAGAGATTAGCAAAAAGTAATTTTGTTGTATCTCCCTAAAAAATCGTACGAACTAATCGAAACTTTGCCCATGTATTCTTTTGAACGTAACATTTAAACTAAAATTTAGCTAAAGTCAACTTAAGCACTTTTTCCTTTGCGCTACAAAATAAAAGCCATAGTGGTTGGTGATGTGTGTAAGAAATAAAAATAGTGGTGCTAGGCCTACCGTTTAGTGTACACTCAAAATATTATGTAGTTAAATTCAATCGAAAATTCATTTTAAACAACTTAAAATTCATTAAAAAACGAATCATTTTCATTTCATTTAAAACAACCAGTGAAATGCGCATAGAAGCTAGCTTTCCCTCAACAATAAATTTCAGTGTATTTATCAAATATGAAAAACTGGGAATTTAGCACGTCATACGGAAATCGTATTAATAATAGATTTTTACATTTTTTTTAAATTTTTTTATTTATTAAACAGCATATTCCAAGGCGAATTTACACCAGGTGACCTTATCTTACTACGTAAGCAACAGCTGATTACTATCATTGTGTCAAAATGATATACCGTTAATGTGGTTCTGGGGAATTTTTACTAAATTTTATAATTTGCGTTTAAAATTTGAAATTTAAATTTTTTTAAATTATTTCATTTTAAAACAAACAATTTAAAATTAAAAAGAAAATGAAATATTTGTTTAAATTGTTTACTAAAGTGTTGTATTGTTTTTGACACAACATTAAAATATTTTACAGTGTTGTAAACGTTTACAAAATAAGACCACCTTGTATGATTTCGCCTTGGCATATTCCTTAAAATTTTGTAGTTTTTACTTTTGAAAAATATATTTTAACCGATAAAAATCAAACTACATAACAAAATAAATACGAAAAAACATTATTTTTTGGTAGTTTTTTTTTTTTTTTTTGGGAATAGCAACATAAATGTTAAAAAATAAAATTATTCGTAAAATAACATATTTTTATTAAATTAACCAGTACGGAAAACGATTTTAATAACCCACAATCAGTTACTGTAATAATTTTATGAGTGTACTAGTCGACTGCGTATTACTTTCTAAATCGATCTTTTGATGTCCGTTTGTCTGACTGTTTGGCTGGCTGCCTGCTTATATAAACATTGTCCGCAAATTCAGGTCGCAATTTTGAAGATAGATCAACGAAATTGGGTACATTGGTTAAAAAATAAAGCCTTTTGAAAATGCTAAGAACCGGCCCATATTTTCACAAAGCCCCCATAAAATTTTCTTTCCGGAATGAAGTTTTTGTGAACCATCTTATTATGTTAGTACTTAAATTTCATTTGGCCCAGAAATAACCTGAATTCCACCTTCCATATCTTCAATATTAAACCATAGTTCCCATACAAACAACTTTCCCGAAAAAAGCTTTGAACGCCATAACTTCTACTTAATTTCGGCATTGATATAAAATTTGACGTATTTAACTATTAGAATAGCTATTTATCAAGTCTAAATTTTGTGCTGTTAGGTCGAGAACTGAGTATGGCTCCCATATAAGCCATCACTCTAAAATCACATTAAACATTTCTTATATATCCAGATGATATCTAGATTATATTCGGCACAAAAAACTTTTATATCAATGCTAACCTCATGACATTATTTTGTTATGACGGGTCAATGATTGCCCATGGATCCCAAATAGGGTACACCCTCGTAAATTTTTTTTGTATACACGTTGATGTTGGGCTCCACAGATGAATTTAATTTAATTTTCTTGATCAAACATAATTTAAAACTTTATTAATTACATTACGCTGCGGTCTAATTTTAATAATTTTGGTAAATCAAACGAAATTGTTCAAAAGACAGCCAACACAGAAAAAAATATTTATAAAAATTTCTAACAACACAGTTTGTTCAAAATAAAATTTTAGGTCAACAAATAATTTTTTTGATTCAATGAAAAAATTTATCAAAATTACACTTTGCATAAATATTTCTTCATATTAAATAAAAAAAAATTTTGAATCAAAGTGAATGCAGTATTTTTACAACTTGTATCCCCTTTTTAGCTAATAATTCTTTCGCTTTACAGTTTTAGTTGAATAGTATTTTTGGTTTTTCCAAAAAAAAAAAAAGGTTTCCTGATGACCTGGCCTAAGCAACCAGCGAAATGCCAACAGGAACAACAATAAATTTTAGTGAATTTATCAAAGAATAAAAATTATAAATTTAGCACAATATAATTAATAAATAAAGATTCGAAAAACATTTTGTTTGATTTATTCAACATTTCCAACAAATTATTTTAACAAATCACGTAAACATTTTGATGAAAAAATTATTTTGGGCAACAACTTTGTTTATTGACTCAATAAACTTGGTTGTTGACTAAAAATTCAACAATTATACCTACAAACTTTTTTATTAATACCGCAAAAATTGTCTTTGCAGAAAATTCAAATATGCGATTTTCGTACTCAAATATGAAAATTATTTTTTTCTGTGAATGGTTGTCGAATTAAGTGGTCACGCATTTTCAGATCTTTTCGTCAAATATTTGCTAAGTGTGAACATAATTTTACAAACAAATAATGATTATTGTCAGTCTAATGCTGGGAAAAATAAACTTAGTTAATTTAAAGTAAATTACACTGAAAACAATTTATATCACAAACTTAAAAACATAGAGTGCGCCGCACAGTGGCTGATAATCGTTTTTCATCGGCCAAAAATCTGTAACTTTTGAACCGATAGAGACAAATTTGCACAGAAGACATCTGAACTGTCCTTTTTAATTTTTTTTCAATTTATTAAAATCGGTTTAGAAGTTATTGAAAAATTCAAATTAAAAGTTGAACTTTGATGTTTTTGAAGAATTAAGTAAAAAAATGGTTTTGATTGAAATTGTGAATTATGGTAACTATTTTTTTTAAATACATTTTAAAATACAACATTCCATTGCATGAAGTCTGCTCTCCTACCAATATAAAAATGTTTAACCCACTATTGATAACAGCTTGATAAAAGATCAGTCCAAAAAATCCGTTTTATCAACAATTTAATCGTCAAAATGTGCGTACAATCGGAAAAAATTTGAGCAAACCGGATCTGTAGGAGATGTGAAAACACCAGCGTATGCTCGTACAGCTCGTACTGCAGAAAATATTGCTGCTGTTCGCGATATTGTGGCTGATGTGCTTTCCACCTCAACTCGTCGTCGTGCCCAACAAATTCACCTCTCACGCTCGTCGTTGATGAACATTATGCATTAAGACTTGAATTTACACGCTTACAAGGTGCAATTGACGCTGAAGCCTCTTGACCATTCCAAACGTCGTTAATGGTCAGAATGGTGGTAAGAAATGGCAACAGTGGATGATCAATTTTGGAAGAAAATCATGATGCACATGAGGAACATTTTCACCTCAGTGGATTCGTCAATAAGCAGAATTGCCGCATTTGGACAAACGATAATCCAAGAGTGATTGTCGAAAAACCAATGCACCCGCAAAGAGTGACTGTTTGGTGCGGTTTATTGGCTGGCGGCATCATCGGGCCGTATTTTTTCCAAAATGAGGCCGGTCAGGCAGTTACTGTAAATGGTGTTCGCTATCGTGAGATGATAACGAACGATTAATGGCCCGAATCGGAAGACATGAATGCGGACGTTATGTGGCTTCAACAGGACCGTGACACTTGCCACACAACTAACGAAGCAATGGCTCTTTTGCGCGACAAATTCAGTGGCCATGTTGTCTCGCGTGGTGGCGATGCCAATTGGCCGCCAATATCATGTCATTTGACACCGTTGGACTTCTTTCTTTGGGGTTAATTGAAAGAAAAGGTGTTCGTCGATAAGCCAGCAACAATTCAAGAGCTAAAGGATGAGATAATTCGGCACATTAACGGCATAGAACCTCAATTAGGCCACAGCGACCGATATTTTGTTCCATACATAATTGAACCATACCAATTTTATTATAATAAAAAGAAATGACAATAATTTCCTAAATAATTTGTATGTAATTCAAAATCAACATCCACCCTTAAAACTTAACCAGCCTTTACATATACTTTTGGCGAGCTTTAAAAAATGTTGAAAATCCGATCACGACCCCCATGGAGCCATGTTTTTTCAAATTAAATCAAAAGCTGCCCGGCCTTGACAGTTCCAAGAATTGCATCAGTTGCAGAATTATTTAATAAAACAAAACGTTCGTAAACAATTGGGTTATGCAGGGTGGCCCAAAATTAACGAAGGGGTTTTATTTAAGATAAATTATTATTATTTTTTTTAATACAGTATATAAATGGGGAATATTTTTTGTTAAGTTATGAAAAATAATATCTCGCAAATGGTGGCCCCAAAGAAAACAGACTCGGACGGTTAAATCCGGTTAACGAGGAGGCCAATTAAAATCACTTGTACGCGAAATAATTCGTCAAAACAATGGATTGGTGATTTGAAAAATAAAGCTCAACAATTTGGGCATGTTGTTCAATTGACTACTGCTCCACTTTAAATTCCCCAAGTCTTCTTTACAAACTACTGAAAAGAAAAGAAAAAAAATTATAAAAAAAAGTTATAAGCAATTCAAAACCCTTCGGTAATTTTGGGCCACCCAGTATTTAAGTATAATAAAAAGAGAAACAACATGTTGCAAGTAATTTCATTAATATAAAAAAAGTGTTCAACAGGTAGTTCCAAACAGTTACAAAAGTATATATGGGGTTAAAGAAGACACGATCAGCTTTCTAATGGTACTAAAATCTCGTTAAGCCTTTTTAACCATAACAAGTTCTATTCCCCTGAATTTCGGATTTAACTAAAATATAGAACCTAGGGAAAGTTTCAATAACACATCAGGTATAAATGATACAGAGATGTTACGAAACACGTTTTAAAGACTTCAATCCCACTAATAATTTAACAAAAAACTTCGACCCATTATTGATAACAGTTTGCGATAAATCAGAATTTAGTTCTGATCAAATTTACAAAAATTTATGTTTTTCAAAAACAACCTACAATATTTGTTTCCAGCTGCATGCCACACCCACAATTGCCAATATTTTGATGCAGTTTTTGGGATACGTTTGCTCTAATATGTTTGCTATCGAATGCCTTAAAATTTTTGAAATTGGCGATAGCAAAAAATTGGAATTTTGGCCGATGAAATTCAAAAGGTATACTTTACTACTGCTCGGTAAATTAAGTTAGATTATAATTTTTTTATTGTATTTGTAATATTAAAAAAATGAAGTTAAAAGGCTTAAAAAAACTTTTATAGTTAAACTGCAATAGCTTCTTCATTACATTACATACGAGCACTTACATCATGTGTAGCTCCTCCCATTACACAGAGCAACACGAAAAAATATCGATATACGGACAAAAAATAACCATAAAGGACCAAAAAAAAAAGACCCGTGTCTCCCAGTTTTGCCCAAAGGCATAAACTTTTTTTTTATGGGCCATTAAAGATTTGGGGCCTCGTTGTCATTTTTGCAAAAAAAATTATAATTTTCTCAGGTTCATATCTTGCAAACCATTCGGAAATTTGATTTACACTTTGAGACAAAGTTGTAGTTGTAGGGATCGAAGCACTTTATTGCACAAGTTGGTCCATAAGTCGCTGAACATCCGTTAGAAATTCTGTAAATTTTTTACAAAATCTTAAGCCAGTTGCATAGTCTTGCGGCAAAAGTTCATGTACCACTTGTATATTGTACGGAAACAGCAATACATTTTTTCCTTTATTTCCTGCAGTAAAGCTCTGGAAGCTGAGAGGAACACTTACGAGTCGATGTTTTAGGGTTCTCATTTACGCTTTCCCGAACTCGTTCGGTATTATATTGCCTTCGTGCTTCAAGGGGCCTTCCACTCCTAAAAAAGGCATTAACTGAATCCGATGACTGAAAACGATCGATTCGTTATGGTGCATTTCTGATATTTAAAAAAAATTTCGATTTTGTCTTTGGGCTTGAATTATTATATTTGCTCGCTTCGCAATCTTATACATGTCTACTGAATCTCCCAAAAGTTGTTTCTAATATTAAAAAATAAAAAAGAAAAACACAAAATAAAAAAATTATATAAAAAATACAATGTTAACACCCTGTATATAGATTTCATTAAGGTAAAAATGTATTTTTCGTGTTATCTCCTCAAACAGCGAGCCACGGGGGATCATGACCTCCTTTTTGGCTAGTCGAGCACTAGTATTCCAAACTCATAAATTGGGCTTGAAAGCTGTCCCGTCCGAATTTTCATTATGTGACTTAACCCCCCACCCCCCTTCTTTGACCTGAATTAACCACCCTTGTACCACACAAACGGAGACCTACCTTAAGCGGACACCCCTTAAGCGTTAGATTTTAATCCGATTAAATTCTTTTAAGAGGACATCGCCCTTGTCTGGACACATTTCAATGTTCCTGTCCGGCCATGTGAGACTCCACTGTATATGTATTTAATTTTTAACGTTCATATTTTACTTAAATAAAAGTGTTTGCTTTTCTTTAATAATTAGTGAATTTTACACCTTTCGATAGTGGCGATAATGGCTGCTTTAACCAATGAGAAACTATGAGAATGTCGGTATTATGAAAGTTTAAGCAGATTTTGACAACAATAACGATGATGATGTGATAACTGACAACCACAAAAAACAAAAAAAAAACAATGACGAAAATAAACATGTGTTTGTTTTTGTTGTATTTGGTTTGTTTTTAGCTTTTAAAGAAGATTTCAATAGTTTTTTATACGATTGCTGACTTATTCACTTGGTTTTTTTATACAATAGTCTAAAAAAATTACATGTTGTATTTTTATACATTGTTTATCGAATTTATTATTTTAGATATTTTTTTTTTATATTTTCCTTTTTGTTTGGATTAGGTACTGCTTCCTTATATTTTTTTTTTTTTCTATGTCACTTAAGAACAATTACAGCTACAATTTTTAATACGAAAAGAATAACAAAAAAAAAAAAAAACTAACAACCAAATAACATTAACAATGGCTTTAAACAACAACGATACTGAATGAATGGAGCAAAAAGCAAACAGTAGCAGCTCCAGCTGAAATTGTTACCAAAAACCATAACAGAAGCACCAGAAGCGAAGCAATGACAATAATTTAGAGAGTGACAACGTCATTGACACGTTGGGGTTAAAATTCTTTCTTTTTATGGACATTGTAACAAGTTTTTTAAAGCGGTAAAAAAATAAACAAAAGAATTGAAAAAAAAGAGAAAATTACAAATATTTACTGGTTGAATTCTATAAAATCACACGATTTCAAAGCAGGAAAGACAAATTAGAGTCCGCATGGATGAATTTTGTAAGAGCTAAATGTCATTTTTTAAATGACTGAGAGCTGAATGTTATTTTTCAGATTATTTGGGACGCTGAGTTCAATTTTGCAATTTTTCAATCAGCTCGACTTTTCGAGATATACCGTTATTTGCAAAATTAAGACACTTCCACTTGAAAACGGTGCACCCAACATATTCACTTAAAAAAGATTCGCTAAGATTCGAAGTTTTAAATAAAGAACAATAAAAAAAAAATTTTTTTTTATTTAAAAATTTAAAAAAACTTAAATTTCGGCAAAAAATCACATAAAAAGAAATGACAATGATTTCCTAAATAATTTCTGATTAATTCAAAATAAAACATCGGCCCTTTAAACCACCCTTTACATGCAATTAATCATCTCACCAGACCCATTGTGCATTATAACTAGTTTAAAAGTTTTAACTTAAGAACATGTCATTATGGCTTGATGTAGGGTATTCACACTATAACTAACTGAACATTAAATGAAGACATTATTGAAATTATTGAAAAATGGTTCAAATTGTAAACTCGAAATATTGTTTAGACAAACTGACCTAAAACATGGACAAGTAACTAAATTGTCCATTATTTTATTTCGTGTCACATTTACATTTGTTACATTTGAATAGAAAAGAACTTAAAGAAAATTTCAGTCAGACATTCTTTTTGGTGCTTCCATCAAATTTTGCCTTCTCATTACCACGACTTCTGTGAATGAAACTTTAGAAAGCAATTAAGCTCGTGCAAAGTTAGAAAACCCTGAGCAAATTAATTTTTTTTTTTTGATGAATTTTCATAAATATCGAATTTTTGACTCATTATGTATTTATAAAATCTATTTTAATTCATAAGTTTTTAATTTCTAAATAAATCATTAAAGAAATATCAAGTAACTTGATTTGGAAAAAGAATCATTTGAAATCAGATATTCAAAATACTCCTGACAAACCCAAAATTTTAAACAAGCTATTAATTTATCTCATCTATGAAAAAGTAAACAGAATACAAAAAAAAAATATTTCAAATTTATAAAAGGAGGACGAAGTAAATTACAAAAAAAAATTTAAGAAAAAAAAATAATCAATTCAAAGAAACCGAAATTATTGATTTTTTTGTTTAAATGTTGATGTGGATGGACGGACGGACGGACGGGAGTTCATTCCATTGTTTATTTATAAGATAAATATGTTAAATTTACTTAAACTTCATAAAATGTATTTAAGACTCTCGTGTTAATTGTCACAATAAATAATAGTAAAACACAGCTACACAAACGCATGCAAACAGATAAGCGCACAAACACACACATATTCACACATTTAGGAATCAAATACTTCGATTTCTGGCCACAATTGGTGGTCGGTGTCAATACAAATACGAGTAGGAGTACAGGTGTGAATGTGTATGTCCAAGGTGTGTTTGTGGCTTTGTATGTGTGTATGAGAGTGTTTGTATGAGTGTATCATTGCCCTGCAAATAACAGGACTAGTCCAAACACGCGTGTAAAATGTAGCCCACATGGGACTAGGACTAGTCCAAAAGTAACCCAAAACTTATGGAAAAACATGGTCTATTTAACATTACGATGTCCTAGGGCAGGACCATAAAACCCAGCTTTGGATTATAAAGGAGTAGTCCTAAAACTACCAAATGGTATACTTAAAAGGATTAGTTTTGGAGTCGTTTAAAAACGAAAACATGTCGTTAAATAACGAAGACATGTCGTCTCACTACAAACACTTTTTAACAATGACATGGTTCATACTTGCATTACATTGGACCAGTCCAGGGAGTAGTCCGTTTCATCAAAATGGATCAGATAGTCCAATATAATTTGCAGGGTGTACAAATTTGCGGTTTCATTGGAAACTTTTGTTTACAGCTGTAGTTGTAATTACACTTAAGCACACACATACACAGTTTCATTTGTATTGTAAATAAAGACTTATTTACTTATTAATTCTCAATTGAATGCAACTGAATTTTTTTCTTTTTTTTAATTCCTTTATTTTATTTTTTTTATTATTGATTGTTTTTTTTTTACTGATCTCCATCAACGATTTCAAGTCATCCATGGTAAATAATTTTTTATTTGTGTTTAATTTTTAGAGTAAATAACGAATGGAAATTATTCTGAAAAAAGCAATTTTGTATTGACTTGTTCTACAGTTGGGTAAGATGATGATAATTGTTTTAGTTAATTGTTTATAACAAAAATATGTATGTATGTATATACATATAAAATGTTATTTATTTTAAAGGGATAAGTTGCCTAATTCTTATTCTTATAGAAGGATTTATAAAAACAAGTGTTTTCCTAATGGTCGAAATTCGGCCATATTTTTTTTTAATATGATGAACAAAGAAAGTTATCGACCGTAATTGGTTTGCCTGTGCCAATTTATATATAAGTTTTATATTGTCGAAATATTCGAAACCCGGTTCTTGCAAATGTCGAATAATCGACCAACCTATTTTTTTTTTATTACTTGATAATTGGAAAAAAACAAAATTGTTATTTATATGTTATGCATATGTGTTAGTATCAAATTTGAACGCTTATATCTCTGAACATATTGAACAGATTTTAATAAAATATATATTGTGAAAAGTGTTCTTAACTGTTTTGCCTTAGCCGATTTACATATATAATATACATAGATTATGGGTTAAACAAAATAGCGAATCAATGCTTCGGATACCTCTGCCTGATGGTCCTTATGACTCTGAGAAATAATTGAGGTTCAATGTCGTTAATGTGCCGAATTATCTCATCCTTTAGCTCTTGAATTTTTCTTGGCTAATTGACGTACACTTTTTCTTTTAAATATCCTCAAAGACAGAAGTCCAACGGTGCCAAATCACATGATCGTAGCGGCCAATAAACATAGCCACGACGTGAGATAACACGGTCATTTAATTTGTCCCGTAAAAGAGCCATTGTTTCGTTGGCTGTTTGACAAGTGACACCATCCTGTTGGAACCACGTATCGTCCAGGTCCATATCGAATAAGTATGGCCCGATGACGCCGCCATCCCAAAAACCGCACTAAACAGTCACTCACTGTGGATGCATCGGCTTTTCAAATGCACCAATTCTTCTTGTTAACGAATCCACTGAGGTAAAAGTGTGCCTCGTCGCTGAAGATGATTTTCTTTGTAAAGCCACCATTAACTTTCTTTTGTTCGCCGCTGCGAAATATGTCCCCAAAAAAATAAATAAAAATTGACCCCAAATTTGGGGCAATATGACCTAATTCTTTGAAGAAAAATTACCCCATAAAATTAAAAATAGCCCTAGAAATAAAATGATACATGACCCTAAATTTGAGATAATTCTTCATTATGAAAAATTACCGCAACATTTTTAATGAATTTTAACCAAAAAAAAAAAAACGCAAAGAAAATTATATTAAACATTTTGGGTTGGGTTCATATGCCCGAAACTTAAATCCCAAGCTTGAAATCCCGATTTCAAAATCCGAATAATTAAACAGTTTTGGTTTTAAAAACCGTACGATTGATAGCATTTATTGGGGTAGTTTTTTATTTCTAAAAATTTGCATTTTATCAAAATAATTTTCGTGGGAATACAAAATTTAATTAAAATGATTAAAATGAACGAATAACAAAATCATTTAAATATGCATTTTATATTAATAAAAATTGTGATTTTATTTGGGGTAATTTTTCATTAAACTTAAAATGCAAAGGCACCCCAATTAAAAAATTAAAGAAACCCCTAAAAAAATAACATCAAAATTGCGTGTTGTTGTGTCTCATCTAATTGGGCCATTGGGGCTATTCTTTATTTTCCTTTTGGGGCCATATTTCCTGGGGTCATTTTGCGCACCGCTGTTTTTTCAACCGGCCATTCGGCGTGGCGTATTAACGACTCATGAAATGGTCATGGTTAAATTTGTCAAGCGGTGAAACAAAGAATTAAGTTGGGCATAAACTTTACGTTAAGGTGTGGCTCACAATTAACATCGTGCATTATCGTTGGACCACCTCCTAATTTTGACTTCGATAACGGAACCAGCCTGCCATAAAAAGACTGTTTAATGGAACTTAAATGGGTTTCGTTTTATTTTCTTTAAGTTCACAAAATTCAGTTTAAATACAATTTTCAGTAGCTTTTCAAAAAAAAAAAAATATTTACAAGTAAATCGATGACTTTAAAATTCTGTTAATGGTCTAATGCCCAATTTTCAGGATAGGATTTAAATCAATATTAAGTTAATTTTCATATAAACGTAAATCGTATTTGTGTGCAGATTGATTTTTTGAGTTTTATTTGAAAAGTCTTATTTAATTAAGATAAAAGTATGGAAGCACTACTAAATACAAATAAATATCGTAAAAAAGTTTATTTAGTGCCGGTTCACACACGCTCAAGTTTGACTCGTCAAGTCTTGAGCTTTTTGAAGGGAAGGGAAAGGAAATGGCATTCTCTTTTCCCTTCTCTCAAGACGTGACAAGTCAAACTTGAGGTACATATGCGAACCGGCACTTATTTGCAAGGTGGTCTCAAAAAACAACTGAATGTTATTGCTTTGCCTGTTGTTGTTGTATTGTCGTCATATTGAGGACCACCTTGCTAAGTTATCCCAATGGAAATGGAAAAGTTAAATTAAAATTTACCACTTCGGTGAATTAAGTTTTTTAAGTGTTTAGTTAGTGAAGAAGAGAATTTTTTATTTAAAATGATTTTTGTTTTGTTTTAATATCAATTCTGAAAATTTTTCTTGTTTTTTTTAAAGCATCAAAAGAAAGAAAAGACATATTTTCTTTTTGCTGGGAGGCCGTCTTTTTCCCAATAGTTTCATATTTGTTTCGCCAATAAAACTGCCTTCTGTACATATCCATCATACATTCAATTAAATTTTAGTTTGAATTTTTTATAAGTTTTTAAAAATATTTTACAAACTCCTGATACAAGCCAAATTTAACCCATTCCTTTAATTTCTTATCGGTAATATTTAGACCATCAACTTTCGTTTTATTATTTAGTAAAATATTTCGCTGATTTAAAAAATTGATTTCATATTGGCTTGAAATTTCAAACCCAACATTCGTTGAAATCTGAACTTATGAAATTTGACTCTAAAAATACCCTCCCCCCAACTTATAAATATTATTTAGCGTATTGACTTTAATTTCAACCAACAAAATTGAGATTGAGATTAGTTGTGTCTCAAGGAACGGCACAAGAAATCTGAAAAGTAATCCCAAATGAATTTGTGTACTTGTATGTGTGTGTGTGTTTGTGTATTTGGCTTCGTATATCAAGATAAAGATGTAATTGAAAGTTCAAAAAGCAGAACAAATTTTTGTGGTTGTTTTTTTTTTTGCTTTATTTTCTTTTTTCACTTACAAGTGCCTTTTTACATTTTACACGTTGATTATCAAACTGACGATAGTGATTATGATGATGTTGATGTTGATGACGATGACGATGACGAGAAAACATGCAAAACAAGCAACGTAAAAAAAAGAACTCGAAGCATGAAGTCAGGCAAGTAGACACACGGCTAACTCTTAAGGATAATCTCTAACCGGGTTAACAGGCTTTAATGAAAAAACGTACACAGTTTTGAAGTCAAACAATTTTTTAAATACATACCTACTCTTAAAGCAACTTTCCGTTTTGCTTAACGACATGTATTCACGGTATTTGGATTTCGTTAAGATTTGCTGTTTTCTATTACCGTGTTTGTTTGTAATCATTTTCTGTTTCTACTCCCTTTGCCTTAAAATAAAATTAGAATTAAAAAAAAAAGAAATAAAGTACAGAAAATCCTCTTAACATCTTAATTTAATTTAAAAAATTTATAAAAAAAAAAATATTAATGTAATAAACACCAGTTCAAAAATATATAAACTTACAAAAAATTCATACATGGAAATTTGTATAGAATGGATATTAGGGTGGCTCGCTTTTAGTTGTCCGGGCAATACGTTAAAAGTTTCAGATTTAAAAATCGAGTCATTTAAATTACTTAACGATCAATTGGCTCTTAACTATGTATATTCGAAGAGAGCTCAGCATTTGCTTCTATAAAAAAAAAAACAGAAAGAACCTGGATTTGATAAGGAGCACAAGAGTTCGGATCAAATTGTTTAAAATCCAAAAATTTTTAAACTCTAAGGGCTGTTTTCTCATCACACGATTATCTTTTTTCGCAACGAAAAATAGAACATTAAAGAAATTTGGGTTTCTCAATGTCTCATTTGCTTACATTCTGTCGCATTTATCTGCCGTACAGATAAATTCAATCAGCTGACTCCCAACTTTTACATGTATTTTGAGAGGTGCTGCCAACTCAAAATAATGTTTTTTGTCGGTTTATTGAGAAACCCAAAATTGTTAACAGAGAGTTTATCGGTCTAATAAATTTATGTTGACATGAAGTAAGAGACAGGTGGTCGGTACATTGAGAAAAATGGCAAAATGGAATTTAGCCTTCGTCAAAACCGTTTATATCACCTGTAATTATTCATTTTAGTCCCAGGACAGACGGTGAAACGCAACTGCAACCAAACCCTTTGAATTTTTTGGTTTGAAAAGATTTGCAACCGTTTTCCGCACACCCCGGTACCTTAATTGTACCACAATGAAATATATTTATCGCAATCAGTTCGGTTTTCATTGAGAATGGACAAAACGCAAACACGTGTTTTCTGCAGTGCAGTTGATTTGCAATGCTTTTCAAACTGGTCACTTCATGTGCGTTCTCTTAAAGGAAACTAAAAAAATAACTAGAAGTTGCAGTTGCGTTTCACCGTCTGTTCAGGGCCTTAGTCTAAGTCGATACCTAAATTCTTCTAACTGAATTTTAAAATAATCCTTCAATTCCTTTTATTTTTCCTAATTAGTTAAGTGCCACCCTAATATTTTAATATTCCGTTATTATAAATCGTTTCTAAATAAAAAAATCGTATTTGCTCTTAATACAATTCTTTCCAGAGCTAAATGTCAAAACTTCGCCGTTCCTTAATTTACAAATCTATCAAGGAACCAAACAACCAAACATTCATCCAGTCGAAACTAAACGTGCCAAACATGTTGAAATGGTAAAATAAACCAACGACGGACAGATATCTTTGTTTTTTAAGTCGTGAGGCATCATGCTCTTGCCACGATTTAACAAACCGTGCATTATGCCCGTTCCTTGTTTCTTATTTGCTTCAGTTAAGTTTCATTGTACTTGCGAGCAGAGTTGGTTTTGGTTTGGGATTTAAGGTTGCCATTGCACCCGTTTGTTGTTCGTTGTTTAAGTAGTACGTTGCACGTGCAGCTCATTGTTGGCGTTGTAAAAATCTTTACTTTAAGCACGTGCAAAAGCTTCGTTTTCGTTGTTGTTGTTGCTGTTGCTGTTTTTTTTAGAATTACACGTATAAAAGCCAACAAACAACAAACAAACCAACCAACCAACCAACATCATTATTATCATTAAGTAAAAAAGTTAAAATGATGCCGTTTTTTACAATACAAAATTCAACAAAAAAAAAACAACAAAGTTCTCATTTCATTCACTCCTTTGCTCGTGGATTTTGTTTAATACAAAAACTCTGTGTGACCTGCGTTCATGTTGTTTGTGTCCTTCGCTCGTTGTTGGGTCACAAAATGAAGTGCAAATAAAGTTGAATCTGTGTTCAAAAAATCAACCCACTGAATGAATTCTTACTCTTAAACTCATACCATCGTCATCATCGTCATCGTAAATGGTTGTCATCGGAAACCCAGCCTTTATCACTCCTAGAATTTCCATTGATTTTGACTTTTTTTTCTTCTCAATAAATGAAACACGTATGCAAGTGAGCTTGTCTGTCAATTTCTCCATTAAGCTGACGAGATTTCTCAAAAGCTCAGCATGTGGCCTGTTTGATACTCCTTTTTATTCCTGAATGCGCCCGTGTAGGCTTAATGATCCTGTGGGGTGCTTCGTTACAATTTTATTTATTTTTTTTTTTGGGTGTGAGCCATGTAACACACATACAACACGTACTGGCAACATAAGTTTAATGTCATGTTTCCAAAAAATAAAAAAAAAATAAGTGTAAAAGAAAACAAAGATTCGTGTCATTTGATACAATTTGGTAATAAAAACTGTTGTAGCTGCTGTGTCTGTGTGTTTGTCTGAGCAATAAGATACAAATTTGCAGCCGATTTACTTTATTAATTTGTTTCCTACTGAATATTGACTGTCAGTAGTTCAATTTTGCCTTTTTAAAAAGGAAGTTATTTAAGAAATTATTATGGGAAATATAAGAGTTTTATAAATCTTAAACGTAGCCATTGTTGCCAGAAGCAATTTTAAAGAATTTGAGGAGGGTTTTTTTTTTGTAATCGATACAATTTTCTTGTAAACAAATAGGAAAGCTTAAAATGTAGTTCTTTAATACTTCAGTGACAATTTTAATTTTCGTTTCCAAAAAGAGGTATTTTTACAAAATGTAAAAAAAGAGGATAATTTTTTGCGCCCACAAGAAAAGTTTAAGTTACTTAAAAAAGATCCATGTCAGGGCATTCCCTTAATTTTAATATGCATTTTTATCTAAAACCAAAATATTTCCGATGCTAATGACTAATGAAATTTGGTCCATGATGTACCCCAAATTTGCATACAAAAAACTTCTTTAATTCTAACCTGATGATTTTAAAAATGTGAAAAATGTTTTTACAAAAGCCTGATAAATTCTGGTATATGGGAATCTCAAATGAGGATCTGCAAATGCCTTGGAGTCGTTATCAGCATTTCAAGATAAAGATTTGTAGCGCTTAATCAGTTAGTTCAAAAAAAATTCGGCATTCGCGTCAAACGGTTTTAAAATAAATCCCAATATCTTGAAACGACGGTAACCTTTTCCCATTTTCTCTGCAAGTTCTTTTTTTAATGATAATTCATTGATTTAACCTTCTAATTCTTTATTTTTGTGTGGCTTCTTTAAACGTTTCTACCAGGGCGAATTAATTTTTCAGGTGTCGCACAAAGGGGGTTTTTGCCAATCTTAGCGGACATTAGGGAACTAATTAAGTTTAGGAAATGCAAAAATTTAAGAATGCAGTTCGAGAGACAACAAAGTTTTGCATCGTATAGTGAATTTTCAAGTCTTTTGCTTGAGATTTGTGGTTTAAGTCAGGAAAGTTGATTAAATTGCATGCGTGTTCACTGACTTTTTACGGTTTTCGGAGGTTTACAATATATTTTTTTGTGGGTAAACGAATAAAGATTTTACATTGATTTGTTTTTCTGTAAAAGACTATTATAACAGCTACTTATTTTTTAGAAAAATTTTATTAGAAATTTTTATGATAAAAATACTGATACTCTTCTGTTTATAGACTTTTTAAAGGCATTTGACTCCATTAAAAGAAGTGCACTTTGGACAGCTCTGAGACGCAAATTTGTTCCAGTAAAAATCGTGATTTCAAATCACGTGCTTTTAGAATCACCATGATTATGTTTCTCGGTGAGCTTTCTTTCGGCCATTGAAAAACATACCGAAAACCACAAACACGGAACACCACAATATCAAACGTTGGCTTTTAAAAAGCACATGCAATTAAAAATCGAGTGACTTTAAGAACAGGCCTGTTAATCATATAGTACGTTCATCGCAATTATCTCTCCATACAAAAAGGAATTTAAAAAAAAAATGTATACACAAAAAAAAATTTTTCAAAAATGTTCACCAATTAAAGCATTAATAAACCAAAATCAGTTTTAATTAAAAAATGTAATCAAGTGAAGTAAATGTTTAATTGATACTTTAATTGTTAACGAATATTTTATTCAATATAACAAACTCATTGTTTAAAATATTTGTTGAGTTTTAACAATTTTAATTATCAGAATAATATTTTATATTTAAAAGTTCGGTCTTTAGAGTCTTTTTAATTAAAAAGTTAATTGTATTGACGAATCTGGTATTCAATATGACAATTGATAACTTAATTAAAGACCCACACCCAGAGAAAAACATGTTTTAAAAATTTTAAACATATTTATTTTTATTTAACAATATTATTGTCAGCGACAACCATATTATGTTTAAATTAGTTCTCCATCAAGAAGCAGAAACCATATTGTGGTTGCCTCCGAACATGTTATGGTTCATAATAACTAAACTATGTTCAACACTTATAATAATATGATTATTTTTCAATCATAGCATGTTGCTCTTGGAAAAAGGGAAAATATTATTGTTAATTCAAAAACATATTATTGTCATATTTAACAATAAGATGTTTTGAAGCAACCATTATATGGTTGTGGCTTTTTGATGGCGGACTAATTTAACCATAATATGGTTGTCGCTGGCAATAATATATTTAAATTAAAAATAATATGTTTAAAATTTTCATTTAACTGTTGTTGTTTTCTCTGCTTTGTTTTCTGGGATATTTTGATTTCTCAATATTAATTTTATTTTTCTTCTTAGAAATATTTGAAGTTCTAAGACCAGTAGTTCTTTGAGAGGCAATTTAATACAATTATAGCACTTCAAACTGATATTTATAGCTAATAAGAAGAAGAAAAAAAAACTATAATTCTGAACCTGCTGAAAACCCAAATTAAAATTTTGCAATTTAGTGGGTGCTTTAATGCAAACAAAAAAACCACGTTAGTTTTAAATATAATTCTGTTTAGATTCCAGTCCCGAATACACAATGACATGCGATATTTTTAGTATTGACTAACAATAAAAACAGAAGCTGTTTTTCTCTTCTTTAAGTCTTAAACAAAACTTGCGTGACTTAAAGTTGCCAGGACTGCAACTCAGAAAAATTCGCAACGATTTACACACAAACTAAATATATTGGAAAACTTAAAACTATAATACTATTTTGGCATTGAAAAACTGTAATCGACATTAATAAAAAAATTAAATAAAAAAATTGAAAAAAAAAACGGAAAGAAAACCAATTCAAGATTTCGTGTTTAAAGTGACGATGAAGCTGATGACGATGTGAATCTGAATCTGGTTGTTGGTATGAGTGTTTTGTGTGTATGTTTCTGATAATGATGGTATCGGTGGAAGGCAATAAATTTGATTTTAATCAATAACAGATCTTGGCATATCTTCGATAGTTGTGTGTGGCTTCTATGGCAAACAACATGCATGTTTAATATACAATCAACCTGGGATACACCTCCAAATAAACTTAGAGACACAAATTTTTTCTTTATTTTAACTACAACTATTTGGGATTCATGTCTTTGCTGTATATTCAAAAATTCATTCTTTGAAAAACCAATTAAGTGGTTATTTTGTTTAAAACTTTGAGATTTTTTGTTTTTTTCTGTGGTTAAGTTTCAAATAACCTAGACCGACAAGCAGATAGGCAGACAGACAGACAGACAGACAGACATACAGCCAAAAGAGATAAACATATACCTAGAACCTTTAATAGAATCTCACAATGACCACATACCTACAATTATATTTGGTTGTACAAAAATACGGTAGCATTCGTTAACATTCCTAAAGCAAAATTTTCAAAAACAAAACACAA
Source organism: Pollenia labialis (assembly GCA_949318255.1). Lineage (NCBI taxonomy): Eukaryota > Metazoa > Arthropoda > Insecta > Diptera > Polleniidae > Pollenia > Pollenia labialis. The sequence goes on along the minus strand of OX439143.1, from coordinate 9,282,813 downwards.
AATTCATTGATACCCTGATTCAAATATGGATAAATGAATGAATGAGAATGGCTTCGTTTTAGTTCACAAATAAAATCAACGAACGGAAGCGTTTAAATTCTTTTCACTTTTATTTTACTAATAAAAATATTTGTCATATTTTTGTCCACCATCATCGTCATCTTGCATTTTGGAAAAAACTCATAAAAGTTCCCATTCTCATGCTCTAAAAAATAAAAAAATAAAAATAAAAAGAAATACGTATTTAGATTTTGTCTTATCATTCACATTTCAATGAATACCGCTTCTAAATGATCCATAACGCTACCAAATTTGGAAGAAAACAAAACAAATAAAAACAATTTGAAAAAATGAAAATCTTTCATTTATTTTACTTTTAATCAGATACAAAATGTTTGATGTATTTGGTCCATTTAATTGACGGCTATTTAAGGCATCATATATTTTGACAATCATTTAAATAATATTTACGAGTTTTAGCGATTTTTTTTTTCCTTAAATCGTTTGACAACGATGACAATGACAACGGCACATGCTTCAAGTCAATTTCTGCTGCAAAATGTGTTGGACCTGAGAATGTTTGCATTGTTTTGGGGATGGGGAGCCGTAGCGAGAAACATCGAGGATGCTTTGGTAATTATTTGCTTATTTTGAATTATCCGTTTTTTATACCCTTCAGCGAAGGTAAAAGGGTATATATAACTTTGTCATTCCGTTTGTTTTAGTTGAATATGGTGAAAACAAGTAAGAGTTCTATATGCGGCTATGCCGAATCTTAAATACCCTTCACCATGGTACGATAAGAACAGAAAGTTACATTAATTTCATTCTTTAGATATAAAAAAAATCTGTTTTGTGCCAAACACGACAACATTTCGTCGGATATTGTTTAGTGATAACCTAATGTACCTAACCTAATTGTACCTAATTTTGAAACTTTTTCTATCGCAATTCTCCAGATAAACATAAACAATAAAGTTAAATAAAACAACAACCACAAGGGATTTATGGGTAAAATTAGAGTCAGTCGTGGGGTTTTGCTCATATCTCAGATATCTGTGGAGCGATCAGGCTGAATTTCAATAGCAAACAATTCCGGATTATAAGTGACATATGTAACCTGTTTCCCATCATATCTGGGGTCTTCAGAAAACCCATTTCAACGGACAGACGGACTTCGTAATTTGACCTTCTCTTCTCATAAGGATCCCGAATATACTTACATATATTTACTTTATCAATATTGTAGAAAGTACAAACGGAAGGACAAACTTATACATCGATGGCTTTTGAGTGCCCCGGTAGCTAATCTGGTAGTGAGCTAATCTATCAACGCCGGGGTTGCGGGTTCGATTCCCGCCATAAACTCTGGCTTGTTTCCTGCAGACAAGCCAAGACCTTCGCGGGGATTAGCTTAGGGAATTTAAATAAAAGGGCGATACAAGATTTAAGTATTATAAAAATAGCTTTTTTGTTTATTCTGGTAGGCAAATACCACATGTATCTTTTCTTATAACTTTTAGGGGCTGTAGTAAAAGGTGGCTAAATTTTAAGAGCTGATGTTGAAGATGAACGTCAAATTTTTTTTCTGCATTTCATTTGACATTTCTCAATTTCAGACTAACACAATTTGAACCATGGAAAGATACACAATGGAGCAACGCGTTAACGTTATTCAGGCTTGTTATGAAAATGGGCGTACAAATAAAAATGTATACTTATCATGCACTTTGTGATTTTTTCGGTTAATTTAATTGTCCAAATGTTCGTAGAATCGGAAAAATGTTGAAAAAAATTGAGCAAAATGCGTCTGAAGCATATATGCTCGTTCAGCTCGTACTAAAGAAAATATTGCTGCTGTTCGCGATAGTGTGGCTGCAGAGCTGTTCACCTCAACTCGTCGTCGTGCCCAACAAATTCATTTCTCACGCTCGTCGTTGATGAACATTATGCATAATGACTTGAGTTTACACGCTTACAAGGTGCAATTGACGCAAAAACTAAAGCCTCTTGATCATTCCAAACGTCGTCAATGGTCAGAATGGTAGCAAGAAATGGCAGCAGTGGATGATCAATTTTCGAAGAAAATCATGATGCACATGAGGAACATTTTCACCTCAGCGGATTCGTCAATAAGCAGAATTGTCGCATTTGGGCGAATGATAATCCAAGAGTGATTGTTGAAAAACCAATGCACCCACAAAGAGTGACATTTTGGTGGGGTTTATGGCGGCATCGTCGGACCGTATTTTTTCCAAAATCAGGCAGTTGCTGTGAAATGTGTTCGCTATCGTGAGATGATAACGAACTTTTTATGGCCCGAATTGGAAGATATAGATGTGGACGATATGTGGTTTCAACAGGACGGTGCCACTTGCCACACAGCTAACGAAACAATCTTTTTTTTTGCGCGACAAATTCAATGGCCCTTTTATCTCACGTGGTGGCGATGTCAATTTGCCGCCAAGATCATGTGATTTGACACCGTTGGACTTCTTTCTTTGGGGTTGTTTGAAAGAAAAGGTGTACCTCGATAAGCCAGCAACAATTCAAGAGCTAAAGAATGAGATAATTCGGCACATTAACGGAATAGAACCTCAATTATGCCTCAGCGTCATCGAAAATTTGGACCATCGGATGGTGGTGTGCCGACGCGGTCGCGGCGCCCATTTGGTCGTATATTGTTCCATACATAATTGAACCATACCGATATTAATAAATAATAAAAAGAAATGACAATCTAAATTATTTGTGTTTTATTTAAAATCAACATCGGCTGTAAAATTTAACCACCCTTTATAAACTTTGTTGTATATTTTTTATGCAAAATTGCCTTCAAAGTTTTTTATCTAAAATTTTACGAATTTTATTAAGCTTTTTTTTCTTTCCCTACAAACGGAAAAAATCGAGTAAGCCTTTTTTATATTAAGCCATCGATAAAGCCTTTTACTTTTGGGGAAGGGTATAAAAAGAAGAAAGCCTAGGCTAGAAAATAAGCTTATAAAGATTACAACAATAACATAAAAATCAGTCCTTCGTTTTTTTTCGGAATATCTTTTCAAGAAATTCAAAAATTTCAATGACCGAAAGTTCGAAAGTCCGTTTTACATACATGGCACAAACTTTTGGTCTTGGAAGACGCAAGTAAAATTTGATGCAAAAAATATTCGGGGAACATTTTACCCTCTAAAGTGCCGTTTTAGTATACTTTTGTGGGGAAGTTAAAAAAAGGACAAAAATTACCCCTTAAAATTAGTGTTAGAGGGTTAACATATTCTAAGAAAAGAATCGCCATACGATTCTACTGAACATCTGAAATTATTTTTTAGCTCAGAAGTATATTATTATATTTTTTTTACTGATACCAAACGGCTTTTCAAAAAATTCAAAAACTTTAAAAATAATTTTTAGTTAAATACATGTGGGGTTTGTTTACATAACCAAAACAATGTCGCAACTTTGCAGGAATAAAAACGTCAAATTGTACAACCTCGCATGACAGGTAACATTGGTACATGTCCAAATTTTCGTGTGAAATAATTAATGTTGCTCAACATTTTTCACAAATTTGAACAGAGGACTAGTACTAGTTTAAACACAAATACGAAAAAAATTCAAAATAATGCATATGCTTACAATTTAAAAACCCTCCTGTTCAGTTCGAAATTTTACATATTTTTTTATGCATATTCCACTCGCAGCCCAATAAGCGACAAAAACGATCTTAAAGGAAAATACATTTGAGCAAAAAAGTACCCATTTAAAAATAAATTAAAAAGTTTTAAATTTAAGAAAAAAAATTAAAAAATTTTTTAAAATAAACAAAAAAAATTTTCGAAAGATTGTTAAAATAGCTTTCTAAGCTACTTGGGACAAAATTTGCTAAGACCAATTGGTAATAAGTATGAAAGAGATTTTCATGTACTAAAAAATCGAAAATATGCATTTAAAAAATCCAAAATCGTTTTTTAATTTCACTAAAAACAAAAATATACAAAATTCAAATGTTTTAAAAAAACTTATATACAATTAGCTTCCAATTTCCTCTGCAACGCGGTCTAACCCATGTGCCAAGCAAGTAACTTGTAACAGTTTTGGATAAAATATTTTAAGACCATTGGAAGGAAGCTTTGACCATGTGGGGTGATGCATGGGTTTAGAAAAGAAGGATCTTTTGTCGAAATGTTGAAAATCTTGTATATAAAGAAAGGCTCCAAAAGAATTAATTTATTGATTTTAAAATATGTTTTTTTTTCTTGTTTCTTTTATAATATGGAATTAAAAAAAAAATCACTCAAACATTTTAAAAAATGCATTTAAAACCTAAATATGCATTTTCACCCAAATGTGCAAGATCAAATCGATGCCATTTTAACGCAAAATTATTGATTCGGAAAGATAATTCCGACATCGTTCTTAGACTATTGACAAGGAAAAAAACATGCATTTGCATGGAAATCGCATACCTGGTAATAAATGGATGAGAGAGAACACCTGTTTGGCCACACTGTCAAATTTTGACCACCTCTAACTCAGAAACTTTTTTAACGATCTTGTTGAAAATTAATATCTAAACTACTATCCAAATCGGAAGACATCGATTTCAAAAGTCTGGTTACTTGACATGAAATCCTCCATATGTATTTTGTTTTTGTAAAAATTTTTTTGGTTTTTTTTTTACCAGCCAAAAGGGTGCTAAGCAAAACTAAAACGAACGAACATTAAGGTTCCGAACCAAACGCAATGAATTTGCGGTTCCTAAAAAAACAGAACGTAAATAAATGTTCTTATATTTTTGTTGAGTTGGATAAGTACAGTATTATTTTTGTGTTCGAAGACAAACATAGAAACGATATTTTTTAATGGTTTACTACACAAAAACTATTAGCGTTTGTATTTTTCACAAATCGACCGAAGCGAACACTAAGGAAAGATATTTATTTTTGACTTTCTAGCACTGTTTTTATGTAACTTGTTCTTGTACTTCCTCCTTTAACGATATAGTGGTCGGAAAGATTTGCATCGACCGTTTAAAAGTCAAAACTTTGCTTTATTATTAATACGATTTCCGTATGACGTGCTAAATTCCCAGTTCCTCATATTTGATAAATACACTGAAATTTATCGTTGAGGGAAAGCTAGCTTCTATGCGCATTTCACTGGTTGCTTAGGCCAGCTCATCAGGAAACCTTTTCCAAAGATTTTAGAAAGGCCAAAAATATTATACAAATAAAACCCTAAAGCGAATAAGAATTATAAACACAAAAAGTCTTACTTGTAACAATATCAAAGCCAAAACAAAACACCAACAATAAACAGTGAGTTTATCTTTTCTTACATTCCCCTTTAATTCCCAATAAATACGCTTCACTTTAAACCATGTTAATCGATTTAATTTGTTTATAATTTAAAAAAGGAGCAGTTTTTCAATACTTAAAAAAAATTAAAGTATATTGTACCAATATTTCACAATCAGAGATGCCAACCCTCGGGACACTTAAAAAGGGCTAATTTGACAAATGGACGGTTTAAGTACACTATGATGGCAATTTTTTTTTTTCAAAGAAATGCAAAAAGGGCTAAAATATATTTTTTTAAGAAGGTACCAAAAATTTAAGTATATAAATATGTATGTATATCAAATGAGGCATAATTCGTGAAGCAGACATACCTAGAGATGGGTTTAGACCTGGGTATTTACCCATGGCTGGGAATTTACCCATTTATACCCACTTTTATACCCGGGTATTTATCTAATTTCCCATTTGCATAACAAATACTCACTGTTACGTAGAGTAACAGAAATGTGAACATTTTCGAATTTATTTTGAACAAATTTTGTTTAAGTGTATTTTGTTTATACATTTCCTGATGCGTTTTGCTCAGTTTTGACTGCATCAAACACAACAACAAATCTTAATAAGAACCGCTCATCAGCGTGCTTCTGCCAATTACAAGGCCAGAAATTATTTCGGAGCAAAAACTTTTGTCTGGAGCTGTTTGGATGAAATTTCTCCAGTAACTTGGTGGAAAGGAATTTGTGGAAGCACGCAATTAAGCAAATTGGCTGTTCGAATTTTAACAACTCCCTGTACTTCAGCTGCTACTGAACGTTCCTTTAGCACCCACAGCTTCATTCATTCAAAAAAAAGGAACCGTTTAACAACACAAAGAGCTGGGAAAATAACATAAAATATCGTGCAACTGGAACTTGCTTTTTAAAAATAGTTTACCACCTTCAGCAGAAAGCACGCACTCCACTCAATTTGAAAATGCCATGAATTCTTCACTAGAAGGTACTCAAGACGATATCCTTTCAACTTCAACAGGAATCACGCACTCTACTCGATATGAGTTTTTATCGGATACGGACAGCGACAGCGATTACGATAAAATTTATAAATTATTTAATTTAATTCATAATAAAATATTTAATTCTTTTAATTTATTTAAATTTTTCTTTATTCTGATTTATACCCACATTTTGGGTCAATACCCAGGGGCTTGGGTAAAAACCTGGGTATTTACATTTAAATACCCAATTTACCATTTCGGTATTTACCCAATTTTATTTGTATCTTCCAGAACCATAGTTATGCCATTTATTAAGAAATCTGGTTAAATTTTTTTTCGTATGTCCGCTTCACGAATAATGCGTCATTTTTACAATTTTAAAGTTGGCACATGTGTAAGGTGCCCTACTTGGGGCCTTGTAATGCTTGGATATAATTAAAAATGTTATATTAGATTACATGTTCGAAAGTAACTTCTTTTTCAGAGGCCCCTCTTTAGGGGTACACCAAATCTCTGTCCAACGACAAAAAATGTTATGAAATTTAATTTTAGGAAAAGTTATTTAACTGTGATGAAATTTGTTTTAATTTTTTAACCTGTATTTAATTATTTGTGCTAAGGCGGGAGGCAGGGAAACCCTAATCGTTTTACATTTTTTTCTAACAAAAATTTTCATTTATGATAATCAAAATAATATTTGGCCTCTTTAGATGAACTATTTAAATATTTATAAATTTCAAAAGATTTTGTTATTCGTGCTAAATTCCCAGTTTTTATTATTGATAAAAACACTTGAAATTTATTGTTGATGGGATAAGCTATTCCTATGCGCATTTCACTGGTTGCTTAGGCCAGATCATCAGGAAACTTCATCCATAAAGATTTTAGAAAAACTAAAGATATTAAACCAAATAAAAATGTTAAACGTATAAGACTTATAGCAACAGTTCTACTTGTAATAATATCAAAGCTTAAACAAAACAACATCAACAATAAACAATGCGTTCATCTCATCTTACATTCCCCGTTTTTATCAATAATAAAAACTGGGAATTTAGCACGAATAACAAAATCTTTTGAAATTTAAATTTTGTATTCCCAAAAATTGAAATTACTTTTTGATATTTATAAATTCTAAAAAAAGTAATCTTTTTTAAATAAATCCTGACAAGTCCTTAAAAACACTATAAACCATTTTAAAATTTTTGAAAGCTTAAATTTATTATTATTATTATTCATGAATATGAAAAAGATTAAAAGAGACCAGATAATTTCTAGTAATAAATATTTTTATATTAAATATTTAAACACTACTAGACTTTCAATAACCATAGTAATAAGTTTAAAAGAAGTTTTATTTATGTAAACATACATTTGCTCTTGCAGAGCTCACACAGATACATACATAATCCGCCAGACCGACGGACACGCATTGATTTTAATCCTTATAAAATCCTGTTTCTTCTCCAACTTTATGCATCCCTAATTTATTATGAAAAGTACTTATCAGCATCAACTAAAAATCAAAGGGAAAAATCTTTGATTTGTCAGTTTACGAAACAAAAGCAACACAAAAACAACAAGATGAACGAACATATAAAAAAAACTAAAAGCGAAAAGTGAAAAACAAGACTAACGATAAAATACACATAATTGGCATAATCCCATGAAATCTGTTTTCGTTTCAGTAAATTTTTGTTGTTATTTTTTATTTTTATTTTTTTGTTTGTTCTTAACCCTGTGATATTTTTGTCATCACACAGAAAACAAAAACCAAAACTTGCACTCACATACAAAGTCATAGCAACTGGGTGGGGATGGGGGCCCACAAGAAAAAGTTGTTACAAAATTACGAGTGCGTTCACATGGTGCCAGATTTTAAACACGAGTATAAAGAAAACAAAAATCACAATTACCAACCAACAGTAGCCAAATAACAACAGCAACAACAATTTTTGGCCAAGTTTGAAGTCTTTTGATGGCCATTTTTGTGTGTATGATGTCTATGGATCAATGGATGGGATGGTTGAATGAAAGTTTCTTTCCTTGTGTTTCTTTTTTTACTGTATTTGGCAAAAAGTTGTATAATTTTGTAATCTGAATGTATGAAGATGGTTGACAACTCAAAGAGGAGTTGTAGCGTAGAAATTGTAATTTGAATTTAACCATTAAACGCATATTTTAAACTCAAATGGCTCAAAAATTTAAATTTCTTATAAAAGATGGATTTTGCTCTGAGAGAACTGCCCCAGCCGGGTTGTATTTAATCGGTCGAAATGCCAACTTTTCTCCAGGTCCTTTTTAATAATTTTTTTTACAGATGACGTAACAGTGTTTAAAACATAAGTATCATGTTTGATGGCATTTTCTATATGTTCTCTTCAAGCGGATCAATAGATAATTGTTAAGCCTTCGTTTAGTAGGGCATTAATTGTGCTTTGAAGTTTCCGTTTTGTAGTTTTGTAGATCTATTTTTCTTCCTCCGTCACAAATCGATGCAAAAGGCTGTCATTTAATGCAGCATTATCTTTCCTTAAACTGTCTCTGATTTATGTGTCCTGAACAAGAACAAGATTTTAATGAATCTCAGTGTTTTCAAACGAAATTGACTTAAATGAGACCCTGGTTAAATTGACATGTATGCACTTCATTTAATTGACATGGATATTCGCTGAATAACATTCGGTATTTAATCTCTTTCCAAGAAATTCTTTCTGTGCTGAATATAAAGGGTGTTTCTTCAGACGCACAGCACTTCCGATAACTTGAAAACTAGCTGGCATACAAATAATGTCTTTAGCTTTTTTTATTTAGCTTAGGTAAACGACCATGCAAAGATTAACACCAGAACAACGTTTACAAGTTGTAAAAATGTTTTTCTAAAGTTTGCGCTCTGTTCGCCAAACTTATGGAACCATTTTTAAAGTTTACGGTGCGCATAATCGGCCATCTGAGCAGCTAATACGCAATACTATACATCGATTTCTGACCACATTTATTCTTTTGGATAAAATTCATCGCGATCGAACCCGCAACGAGCGAACAGAAGGCGCTGTAGACATGAGTGTGGCATACGATTCAAATGACAAACATCCAACTGGTGCAAGTTGCTTTGTGTGTTCGGTGAACGGGCTGAGAATTAACTGGAAGTTGCACGACTCTTTTATCGTCACATTATCTTTAGCGATGAGGCGCAGTTCTGGCTTAACGGGCATGTAAACAATCAGAATGGTCGTTTTTGGAGAGAGCAAATTCCTCATGCGACTCTTTACATCCCGAATAAATCACTGTTTTGGTGCGGTTTGCATTCCGGAGGCGTCATCGCTCCATTTGTCTTTATATCTGAAACCGGTGTCAATCTTACTGTGAATGGTAAACGCTTCAGGCATATGATTTCTAAATTTTCTATTCCTCATGTCATTGCAAATCATTTGGAGGAAAAAGGTTCCAACAGGACTGCGCAAAATACCTTACAGCACGTGAAACCCTCACTTTGTCAAATGCCAAATGTTTGGTGACCGAATTATCTCAATAAATGAACCTGTAATTGGCCACTTCGTTCTTGTTATTTGACACCACAGGACTACTTTTTAGTGGGGATACGTCAAATCTCTGATCGATGCTGATAAACCAGAAATGATTGATCGGGTTAAAGCCAACATTCGACGCACTATTGACGAAATAAGACAGGGTATGCTTGAAAAATTGGTGAGAAATTGGTTAGACAGGGTGGCTCAATTGTGGAGGCCATATGTCAGATAATATTTTTAAACAATAAATATGATGAAATTTGTAAAATTTTTGTTTTTTCCTTTGAATTTATTATGTTTTATTTCCAAAAAAATAGCATACCTCTAAAAAAAACACCCCTTACATAGTTAAGAGATATCTAACCTTTAAAATATAAAGCCACTCTGTAAATAACCATCATTTAACTTAAAAACTTTAACATTTATTACAAATAAATAATTTCTTTGAAAAATCCAGATTCCATTAGTTTTTTCGTAAATCGCCAATTGCTCGGATATCATTAACAATTTCATAATAAACTGTTAGGAACTTACTTTCGTTGTTAATTTTACATATAACCAGGGCTGTGGAGACGTTCAAATTTTTAAGGACCTACTCCAACTCCGCCTTTTACTCTTACATTGATTCGTTCTCATCTCACGATAGCGAACACCATTCACAATAACTGCCTGACCGGCCTCATTTTGGAAAAAATACGACCCGATGATGCCGCCAGCCCATAAGCCGCACCAAACAGTCACTATTTGTGGGTGCATTGGTTTTTCTGCTTATTGACGAATCCGGCGAGGTGTAAATGTGCCTCATCACTGAAGATGATTTTCTTCGAAGTGCACGATATGCATTTTAATTTGAATGTCCATTTTCATAATAAGCCTTAATTACTTAAACGCGTTGCTTGATTGTGTATCTTTCCATCATTAAAACTGAATTAGTCTGAAATGTCAAATGAAATGCAGAAAAATACTTGACGTTAAGATGTGGTTCACATTCAACGTCGGCCCTTTATTTACGATAAACAGATTCGATTGTGTATTTATTTTAATATCGTGTACGGCTAAAAATTTAGCGACACACATAATTGTTATGTAAATTAAAATATGTTGTGTACAGTACATTTCGTGTATTTTCTGAACCCTGCACCCATGTTCTTTAGCTTTAGTGAGAACTTCTCGCATCGAAAAGATGTAAAACAAAATATTCCATCGTTTCTCGAAAAGTGAGAAAATCTGTGTCTGTAACTCATGTCGAAAACTATCAAAAGAGTTTACGTCGTTACGTTAAAAATGTCATAACGTTGTACCCGAAGCCGATGTGACATTGCAGACGTTGAGAACTTATCGTTGGCGGCGACCAAAATTTACGTAAATTTAACCTTTTTCAATGACGGCGGCGAAAATACAACCGTCGGCTTAACCAAATAATGTAAAGTGCGACTTTAGTGTTTGTTGTTTGCAAACGAACTTTGAAAAAATTCGTATATTTTATAAAAATGTTAAAAGCAAAATAATTAAACAATGGAAAATTTTGCCAAGAACAAAATATTAGTATTATTATTCTTTGCATTTTGCATTTTTAATTGTTTTTTAATGTTAAAATTTTTTTTTGGCCTCATTTTTGTTCGTGAGCGGGAACTTTTCTCACAAAAATGTTGCAGACACACCCCTACAAGAAATTAATGTAGTCACATTTTTCATTTTTGTGTTAAGAAAATGATATAAAGAAATTACCGAATGTGACCGAAAACTTGATTTCGGTCATTTATTTCTATAATTTTCTTAACTGACTACTCGTTCATTCATTTCTTGTAGGGACCTTTTCTGTAAATTGGCGAGTAATTTCCTTACGTGACAGCTAGTACTCGCCAAAAAAAAGTTACAAACTCAGTTTATTTGTCACTTAACTGTATCTGTAACTGTAACAGATGTTTGTTTCACTCCACACATTTCAATCGAAAAGTTTCTCGCAGCGAGAGTTACAGAACATGGTCACTGGGAGTTTCACGTTTTGGCTACGTAAATTGACCACCAAGATCATTCGATTTGACGTCGTTGGATTTTTTTGTGGTACTAAGTCAAAGCCCGTGTCTAAGTGGATAGACCTCTAACGTTAGAGTATTTGAAAATGGTGAGGTCCAGGAATTATAATCAAATAAAATTTTCATCCAAATCATAGCTCTATATGTTTTTTATTTAACTTTACTTTTGAAACCGAAAAATGGATAAACCGTTACAATAGTACACAGAAAAAATAAAAATTGATTACAAATAAAATTTTTTAACATTCCTTACCCTGCGACCACACGGTCCAGTTCTTCTTGATAGCCTTTTATATAAACTGTTTGTCAAAATTTACATTAATTGAAAGCTGTAACGTAGGCTGCACTCAATTTGAAAGCAATTTACTTTACAGACATCATCAAGAAAACAATTTATAAAGACAAACTTGTGATCAGCTGTTAAATTTAAAGTAAAATTTCCAAACATGGAAAGGTGAAATTTAAAGCATTCTCGTGGTCAATTTAAAAAGTATGAGTGTCTAAGTAAAAAAGTGAAAGTGCATTGCAAATTGAAATGCAAAACTTGATCGTGTAGCCACCAAGTAAAAAACCTAATAAAATTTGCACAAGTAAACCAATTAATATGGGGGATTCACAAGGTGTCATAAAGTCATAATGACATGAAAAATATACGACTGTTGTGAACAATCCCTCATAATTCAGTGTGCTATTATGAGTTTAAAGCACCTGATTTAAAACAAATACACAAAACTAGCATTAAACCCGCTACTCCGTTAGCGTCTCCTTTTCCTTCGTGGACATATTTGTATGCCAAAGGTTATTAAAAACAACCAGTTTTAGAACCAAAAAGCTTAAGAAAAATATCAAATTTCCCGTATTTCCTTTTTTGGTTAAAAACAGTGTGAAGAAGCTTCAGAGACAACATATGCATTTATTTAAGAATAATTCAATACACTTACAGCTGTAACATGCTTCACTTATTTTGTATTCTCCTTTATCAACAGAAGCATCAGCAGAATCGCCCGATATGGGTTTCGTCATCATTCTACTTTGAAAACTTGATGTACTATTTAACTAAATAATTTTAATTAAAAGAATACGGGAATTGTCTTCTTTTTATAACATATTTAAAGAATGAAAATAAAAAAATTAACATACTTAACTTTGTATGCTTGTTAATTTAACAAGATAAACTTTTGATTTTAATATAAAACTGGTTTTTTAATGGATTCAATATCGAATCCATATTTATTTATATTTTAATATTTTTTTTAATTTATTTTAACAGTGAATAATATTAAATAAGCGTGATTTAATATCATTTTAATATTTTTCATTTAAAATTTATATGAAATAATGATAAATTTAAATAATGGGCATACTTTTGCAGAAATCTACTATGATTCTCAATCAATTGGTATTTTTTTCTGTGTGTACTATTTTTAGCCCCCATTAAAGTATTAAAAATTTCAGTATTGTAGAGGGAGCCCATAATTTAGTACGAATGTTTTGTAAAAAAGTACCAAAAATATTTACGATTTTCACCCTTTTAATGTTCGAATTTCGAAAAAGTCCCAAATTCATATTCGTATTTTTTTGAAAAGTTTAAAATGTGGTATTAACTTTGTTTCTATGTTTATTGGTTTAAAAGATAGATGGGGTGTCAAAAAAGTACCAAAATTCAGGTTTTACCCGTTTACTCCCTAAAAGGGCCGAATTTCAAAAAAGTACCAGACACCTGTTCGCTTATTTTTCTAAGGAACAACGATAAGCATTAAATTTTTTTGTATTTCTTTTACACTTTTTTACCCCCTAAACATTCGAATTTCCAAAAATCCCATCTTATGCACGTAATTTCTACAAAAAGAAAGCAGGTCGTGTTCGTACCTAACAGTTATTTTTACCTGTTTCAACGTGTATTTTGCCTACGTGATTTTACCTTCAGTTTTTTTTTTTAAAATATGGCAGCTTTTACACCATAGATTTCTATGCACAGCTAGATTTATTTTTGTAGAAATTACGGGCATTAGTGGATCAATTTGGGGAGTTACCAATCTCGGGTCCAAATTTCAAGTTTTTAGCTTCAGGCTGTGCGATGATGAATCAGTCAGTAACGTTACAATTTTATATCCATAGATTATTATCTAACTTAAATAAAAACATTTTTTAATTCTAATCCATGAATTAATAAATTAAATTTTTTCAGACGCAAATCACAAATAATTTTTATTTAATTTATATATTTACCAAACAGCAGAGTCCTAGGCCGATCTAATTTGACGCCACAAGTGTGTTGTTGCAAAAATTGCTAGCCGCAGGTTAAATTCGGATGTTAGCCGGATAATATTATACCCTTAACAGCGACGGATTACAAAAACTAATGCGGCTCGGCTCAGCCGCTCAGCGCTTGTCTCTTCTGATTAGTTACGACAGCACAATAAACATAGCAAGCAAAGTTCTACTAATTTAAGACACTTTTCGTTTACACAGAAAAAATTTAAAAATTGTCTCTTATCACCAATAATATTCCAAATTCATAGAATCAAGCAACCCATTTGTTGATTTTGCACCGATTACCAAAATGATTATATTGATTACTAAAAATTGTACAAATTTTGTATTTTGAATTTTTTTTCCAATAAATTATATTTTGAATTTTAATTAGAAAAATTATCAAACAACTATGCAATTTCAAACATTGTGTTGATTGATTTTGGCAATTTCCAACAACAATTTCAAAAGTTTAAATTATTTAATTTTAAACGAAATAATTTTTTGTTATTAAATTATTATTTTAATTCAAAATTTATTTCAAAACAACTAAAATGTTAATTAAATCAAAATTATGTTCTTAATTTTCGTTCAACAAAAAAAATAATTGATTCAATTATTACATGAATTAAGTTTTAATAGTTTTTAAATAATTTTTTTAATTGTTAAAAAACTACTAATAATTTTTTCTGTGTACAAAGCAACAAAAATATTTTTAAACCAATGTAAAATGATAGAACATTATGACAATATAACATGATAGCACACCTTGTGAATAGTATAAATTAAAAATTTTTTGATCTTATTTAAATTTTTGAAGTTGCGTTGTTGATAAAAGTAAACGGTAAATTCGTTTGATTAAATTTTTAATTAAAACTAATTTTGTTTTTGATTAATGGTTTAATTGAAAAAATGGCAAGAATTTTTTTTGTGTTCCTTAACAGGTTAAATAATATAGATACACAGCTCAAGAACTTGGTCAGTTTTCCTTCTTTTTTTTTTTGTTTTGAGATTTTGGTGAATGCTATTGGTAAATGTTTTATGCGTCAACATTCACCCAACCAACATTGACAATAAATTCAACAACACATTCGCATACAAAATGCCATGGAATAAATTACAAAAAGAGTTGTGGAAAACATCATCAAACATTTTTATCCTTTACAGGAATAAGTCAATATGCCTGCATAAATATATGTCATCCACATTATAATGGGAATATATATTCATAGAGAGACAGCCAGATAGATAGACACACATAAAGACAGTTTGTTAAAGGTTTTTTTTTTTGTTTTTAACATTCAGTATTATTTGCCATGGTAGCAAAATGCAACCACATTACACAAAAATATATAAAACAGTCGAGAATACATACAGATACTTGTGTAACGCTTAGTACAGTGGCGACCAAAGATAAAACAGCAAAATAATTCTTGTGTTTATAAGTCTTCATTTTATGCAGACGGGACGTTTTGTTAAATAATTATTTTTTCTTTTGAAAAATACTCAGGAACTTTTTACGCTCATATTCAAGTATTTTGATATTTATTTATTTATTTAAGCTGCAAGCGCTTCAAGAATTGGCAGAATTGAAGTCTTTTAGCTTAATATCATACAGGATTGATCTTTACTTCTCCACTATTGATATCCACTGTAAAAATGCATAAACGTATTAAAAAAAAATGCTGTTTGTGTTGTTATGTCGTGGTTTGGATGCTGCTGTTTTGAAACACTGGCTAAAATGCATTTTCATTTCACATTTTCCAAGCCTTTTCATCCATTGAGATCCAAATTTAAACTATAAAACCAACACACACACACACACACACACACACACACACAGTATTACAAATAGTCCGACCAAATGACATGCAGACAGACATCAATCCAACGCAAACACTACAATCAAAGATTCAAGCGAATACATACAGACATTAATAAATTCATTTGATTTGCACATACGAATAGACGTACAAACGTGTGTCTATCCGTCTATCCGTCTGTCTGTCTCTCTGTCTGTTCGTTTCACAACAGCATGTGCATTTATTTGAATCTACTTGCATTTACGGAAGCATTTAATATGTACAGGATGATGATTGCTCTGGCTGCCGTGTTACGTGGTGGAAGGTTGGTTGGCTCAATGACTGGCTGGTTGGTTAGTTCAGTTGAAAGGTTGCTTGGTTGGTTGGAAAGGCTGTTGATGAGCTACTGTCTGGCTGGCACGTTGAATCGACATGTGTTCTTTTCTCCTATTTGGACTATTTAAATCTTAAAATTGCGAAATATACACATATAAAAAGAGATAAATAAAAAATAGTTTAGCTTCCGCTTTTATGATGATTTCGCTTTGAAGCACAAAGAAGAGACAGGCCATCATCCAAAAAGTATGAGCATAAAAATGTTACAAATAACGATGATGAAAAGAAATCCACATAAAACATTTTATGTAGAGGGATGTTTTTTCTTCTCTATTTGTTAGTTTTTTTTTTTTTTTTTTGTAAACTATTTGACCCTTTTTTGTTTTTTTTTCCTAAATGAATGAGATGTTTAACAGCAACATTAATAACTATAATTCTTTAGACAAACAGTTACATGCCTCAACTGTTCCAGAGGGATACGAGTGTTATTCACAGCTAAATAAACTGAAGTCAAAATAAATCATTTAAACCCCCTCAAAACACACCCAGAATCATGATGCCGCTTTATTTGTTTAAGATTTTAAAAATAATATTTTCAATGCTCAATAGGATTGTTGGTAAAAATTAGTAAGTTTAACGTAGCAAGCAGCTTATTACAGTGGAACAAGAAAATCTTCACACAGTTTGCTAATAATGTATTTGTTAAAAAAAATATGATCATTTGCTTATTTACGAAACGTAGACCCAATTTGCTCAGAGATTTATAAAAAAAAAAACATTGAAACATTGGAAATTAAAAAAAAAGTTTTGGTTAAAGGTTTCAGGAAGCGTCAGTACAACACAAATAAATAAAAATGTGCAAAAATATCTAATCCACTGGCAGTGTTTCTAGTGTTAATCTCTAAACATCATTTTATGTAACGATTGAACGATTGCTGGTAGTGTGTTCCAAAGTCGAATGCTGTGAACGGAAAACTGCCATTAAAATACTAACTTCTTGAATCTTATCGGGATCAGATTGTTATTTCTTCTTGACTGCGTAAAAGTAACACGTTCAAATAGATACGTCGGCTCGCCAGTATAGATAATTTTATGCAAAAGATTTTGGCATCGAATATTTAACATGCCAGAAAAACGCACTCCATAAAGTTCACTTTCGTAGGGTGTAACATGAGAGAAACGTCCTGAATTGAAGAGATATCCCAGATTAGCATTATATGTAGATTTTAATTTCCTGATTAGCATTATATGTAGATTTTAATTTTCACAGCTTGCAAAAACCTCGCTGCCACATATTTAACCTGGAATAAGATACGTCTTAGCCAAAAGCATGCGTATGTTGAACGGGGTTGAGTGTTGAGTTGCCCAAAGCGAACGAAGCATCGCAAATATTTTCCCTGCAGCAGCGTTTATATGATCTGACCTAAATAATGCCAAGGTTTTTAGTCTTCTTGACAATTTCTATTTGCTGCGAGTTCAAGATTATATTGGGCTCAATAGTTATTTGTGCATTGTTCCTGGAAATTACAAGTTACTTAGATTTAGCGGGATTCAGACAAAGACCATTTGCCTCTGCCCAGGCTTCAATTTTTAATAGATCAAAGTTTAATCTTCAAATATACTCATCAGTCTTATCATGTTCACTACATATACAAAGCTGAACACCATTCGTTCATATGAATTTTGCAATGTGATAACTGTTTTGGCAAATCGTTTATTTATATTGTAAAAAGTCGTTGGTTTATTTAAGCTTTAGTTTCTTCATTAAACCAAGGCTTAGTTTTAACAGGCACAGATTTTTCGAAAATTTCGGCAAGATTTTTGTGCAGAAAATTAACTTGGTCATTAACGTCGATCATTTATCGTCATTTTGACGATTTTTTGTTCCGAAATTAGCAATGTACCGATTTTTTTCTAAACACTGACGATTTTTTCAGTCTCCAAAGTCTGAAAAAACAATTCTTTTTCTGATAATTTCGTTTTTTAATATTGGAATACTTAACAGCCATAACAAGAGCAGAAGGCGGAACGTTTTAAAGCTGGCATGCCATAACAAACCAAGAGCGTAAACGTTGTATCACAACAGTAGTGTTAACTTTCTTGTTTAATAAAACCCACAAAATATAAATAAAAATAGAGATAAAAACGCTAGATTGACCAAAAATAGCTAAATTGCCATTATCAATTAACAATAGTGACAAACTTCACGAGCTGTCAAAATCGGTTTTTACAATTGCAAAGCGTTGAGGTCGCTCTATTCAAAAACTAGAAAACGCGTGCCGCTTTTGTTAAGGTACGGCTGTGATATGCAAGTCTTAAGATAATCTTTGATTATTTTTGGAGGACAAAAACAACAAAGTCTGTTTATCTTTCGTCAAACCATCCACGAATGAACCTTTTACGACTCTCTGCGTTTCATGATTTGTAAGAGAAAATCTACATGAGTCTCATACGATTGTTGACATTAATGTTAGGTTATCTTTACCAACGTCTAAAACAATTTCCACAACGATTGAAGAAGCGTCTTTCGCTGTGCTATGGAAGAATCTCACTCGTGTTACAGTTTTTCCCATATGAGGATTCTACTACGATTAAAAAATGCGGTCACCGACGATCAAAGACGCTCTTTATGAGACTCCCAGTAGCTCTTACACGATAGCTGTGTATGAAGTTATTATGTTTCCGTTAGAATGTTTTTTGAACAAAAATTGTTGAAAAAAAAAAAAAATTTTAAGTTGTCAGATTTTTTGACGATTTTTCGAAACGATAAAGACGAGTTTTTTATTTTTTCTCAGGAAACTGACGATTTCCTCACAAATTTATCTGGCAGCCCTGAGAGGGCATAAAGAAAAAAAAATTATTTGACTTCAAGATTTTTTACATATTTTACAGACAAATTTACATTCACATGCATATTTATATATGTAAAGTAAATTAAAGTGTATGAGAGTTCAGTAGGAGTATACGATTTAACAGAAAAAACCGGTAACCGCCGTAATTAATTTATAATAATAAAAACAAATACTGGTCATGCTTTTAAAAATAAAGATGACAGATTATGAAAAAGAGGACACAAATTTTATAGATGACAGCCAGTTAAAATAGATGGTTGTCCTCTAAAAAAGAGTACGTATGGTCACATTAGTTTAATGGTACATATTTGCAATATTTTCTTAAATATCTCTGAAAATGTGGCCTTTATAATAATAATAATAATAATAATAATAATAATAATAATAATAATAATAATAATAATAATAATAATAATAATAATAATAATGGCTTTGGGGAAGCTTAACATATTTAGCATGTTAATGGTTGAATTATATTTTAATTAGACAAAAACTAAAAATAGGTATACCACATTATTTATAAATGCTTACGACAGCTCTTATTCGATCGATCTTCTCGTTATCGAATGCCATGATCTCAAATTTCGTTACAAGCTATTCGAAATCGAGCACGCCAATGATCTTACATTTCATTTAAAAAGCCATGGACTGATTAGCCTGCCCTCGTATTATCCTTTGTTTCAATGTGATTGGGCTTAACCTGTTTTCCAATAATTTTCTCTTCAAGTAAATATCCAGAACACTGCTGCTGCTGTTCGCCGTCAAACCGTCAAGTAACCAAGGAGTCAAGTTTATCATAACCCCTGCTGCAGTTGAGAACTTGTAGCTGTAGCTTTTAAATGCTTTTAACATTTATGAGCCAGTGCCTGTGTTTAAATTTTATTAATTTTTTTTGTTCAATCTTTCATTTAAACTTTTAAATTGTTTATTGTATATTTTTTGCTATTTTTTTTTTATTATTTGTTTAGCTGGGTATAAAAAAAACTTTGCATTTTATAGATGGCTGGCTGGATGGCTGGCATGTCAAAGTGGGAGCAAACAATACTTTTTGTCGGATTATCCTTTTTCTGCCAGCTGAGTTCGTTCGTACGTTCGTTAGGCAACAATGAATAGCTGACTATACGCTCGACATGCATGACTTTGTCTGCTGTTTGTAGAATTGGATTCATTTGGGCTTGAATATTTATTCATTGTATCAGTTACATTTAAATATAATATTCAGTTTTTTTTTGTTGTAATAGTCTGAATATTTATGTATTTATTTGTTTATTATCCGTATCTGCTGCAGATGCTTTTGTTTGGGTATGTGTATCTGTGTTATTCAAAATAAATAAATTTTATTGTTGTTTTCGGTTGTCATTTATAAAATATTTTTGTTTTGTTAACTGATTGTATTTTATCATAAAATTCACCTGATTGATTTATTCATGTATTTGAAGATTGAAGCTTTGAATTTCATGCATTTAAATAACTGAACTTTTAGCATCAGGTGTCATTGAGAATTATTTAGGAAAATTGAAGGAATTTCAGAACTTTTATAATAATGACTACTTACAAAAGTTTATAAAGAATTACTGAAATATTGCTTTGCACGATCAAATTGTAATAAATGTTTCTATTTTCTGATCGATAATAACCGTTTTGTAGGTAGAAAATGGTATCGTACATGCAACTCTGTTTAAAGAGTTATTTAATGCCCCTTTTCCCAGTTAATTTCGGCTAATTTTTAAGTCGTGCTTTTAATCTTTTAAGAGCCATTCTTAAATTCTGCATTTTGTATGGGATTATTTTAGATTTTGTAACCCTAATTAGTTTGAATCAATGAAATGTAAAATTAAGCAACAATTTTTAAATTTTAATTTAAGACTCCAGCGTCAAATTGTAGATTGTACCTTGCCACAAAATATGAACGTCTGAACTAGGGATGCCAATCCCGATCCCGAAAATCCCGAATCCCGGGAATTACATTTTTTAATCCCGGGATTTTGTCAATCCCGAAATTGTTAACTTAATTTTTTTGTTTTACCTTTTTATGTAAAAAGAAATTCATTATGACATTCCCCATGAGAGGATAGAGAACATAATATTGATCTTTAATATTTATTTGATTAATTCTGTTAATACTGTCATTGAAAACGTAAGAAAATAGTTACACTTTGTTATTTTTTTTTCAAGCGTGTCCAATAATTATAAAGAAATTTTAACGCGAGAAGTGCTGAAAATAATAAAACAAGAATATTTATTAAAGAAAAAAATGTTTTTGAAATGCACAAGACAATTCACCAGATACAAAATTTAAACTTTACTCTTTACAGGGATAAGATTATTAAAGTGTTTTCCGAGAGTTGACATCGAACCTACGGTAATTAATGGAGCGATTTCACAATATTAAGTAATGCATTTTATAAATTGATTTTTTTAGTTAATTTCGAATTCAAATTTCAATTATTTATTTTTATTCATTTAATAAAATTTTAATTGAATCTTACAAATAAATCAACTTCTATGTTGCGTTGTTCAATTAGAATATTAATTATTTTTTTTATTTAGCTTGAATAAACTGAGGTAATTAATTCAAATACAGCTTTTATGGTATTTATTTTTTATCAAAAGTCACAATTTAAAATTTTTACAAATATAAGTAATATTTAACTTTAAAGTAAAAAATTAATTATAAAACCTTCGTTTGTAAACTTCTTTTAAAGACATTTTTTTTTTAAATAAATATCTATAAAAAAACATTTATCTCTTAATTTTCCAAAATTCCGAATCCCAAAAAATCCCGTTATCCCGTAAAATCCGGGGATCCCGTAAAATCCCGTGATCCCGAAAAATCCCGGAATCCCGGGATTTAATTTTTTGCAATCCCGGGATTTGCGAGAACCAGTCCCGATTGGCATCCCTAGTCTGAACGTATGCCAGTTTCGAAGGATCACAAAAAAAAAGGAACATTGTTGCGGACACATGTCGCAGATATTAGTTGCTTTAAGAATTTCTTTTAGAAAAATATAAATAGTTTTTATGCTTCATTTCTAATAAATTAGAATGTTTCTTGTCGGCTTCTTTTTATCAAATCTAACGTTATTTTAAAAACATTTTTAAAACACAAAACATTTTCCACAATCTTAGATCTCATCTTGTTTATTATCTATCAGCAAATTCCGAACCAATCTTGTCTAAATATCTTTTGAGAACCCACTCGCTACTTTTGTCATTTAGAAAAATCAATGATCTAACGTTCAATTCAATAACGATTTCGCATCATGTTAGATTTTCTCTTATTTAACATCATCAGGACGATGTATGACGGTGTATGATGAAGAGTAATTTTGTATGCCACAACACGTTGTACATATTAATTTAAACTGAATTATAAAATTAATTTCAAACACATTTTAAATATGAAAAGTATGCTACACCAAGTGTATTCTAAAGAAGAGCGAGACACTTATCGAAACAAGACAAATGCGATTTTTGTATAAACAATTTTTTTTTCTTTCTAAGCTTGCAACTGCAATCTGCTTCAAGTGTGCACTCGGTTTTGTACTTTAAAGATTGTTGTGCCCTACTGGGTTGTGTGGAAAAAAACTCCAAGTAGAAGTAATAATAATTGCAAAAAAGAGAAGAAGAAAATGAAAAAACACCAACAGCAAATATAAAAATTATATTTTTTTCTTTTTCGAAAACGAAACACGATTATTAGAAAATATTTTAACTGATTGTTAAGAGTCGTACACAGAAAGCCAAACGCACGCACAAACCAGGGCATCCCATCCATCCATCCAGCCAACCATCCAAATCCATCCATCCATCCATTTATCCAAACAACACTTGACAATAGTTACAGCAACAAAATGTTGCAGAACCAGCAGCAGCGCATTGGTAATACAAGACGAGTAAGGAAGAATACTTTGAAATAGCTATTGCACACTCAAAGATACTTTAACACGTTGGCGGACAGCAAACATTAGTGTTTGGCAAGTGAAGGGACAGTTGCTATAAAACGGCCATTTCTAAAGATAAAAAGTCGGGGTTTGGACCAAAATTATTTTAATTAATTAATTAATACAAATATACTAGTTTCCATTGTTATATTTTTTGACGGCATATGCCGTTTTAACCCTATACATTGCTAAAAAAAATATTTTGGGACAAGACGGCTATAGCTGTCTCGTCGGTAATATACGTTCTGTCCAGTAATAGGGAAAAAGTAAACATATGTTGACAGAACGTTAAATGCCGTCACTCTAAAATAATAAATTATATACCTAATAATAAAAAATACATTTATTAATTTTAACACCAAAATTTCATTTTTATTACTATAATAACATAAGATTACTGGTGAGCAATAATATAAAAATAGCAAAATTAAATAAAATTATAGAAATTGTACATATAGAAATCTAAATATAAAGTTAAAAAAAACTAATTCACCTCAATTCAAAAACAAAATAATAATTAATTCAAGCTTCCTTATGATAATTTTCGAAGCATGCACCTCAACAAAGAGGAATTTTATCAGGACAATTTCAACCATTTTTGGATGACTAGCAGTTGTAATGCAAATTACATTACGTTTATCTTTCCATTTAGATACATATATCTTTCCTTTGCGACACCAAATATGTTCTCCTTTGGTAAGTTTTCTTTGAATTATGGATTTAAGATTTAGTTTTCTATAAGCACGTAAAGTGCCTGTGCAATGGGTTTTATTTGATAGAAGAGTTTCACATAGTTTAACACTGTTATACAAATTATCCATAAATAATTTGTGGCCTTTGTTGAGATACGGCTGCATTAATCGTAAGACTAAAGATTGCAATTTTGAATCTTTTGTTCTATCTTTTCCCTGATAAATTTCTATATTTAGAACATAGCCATCACTACTTGTCAATTCGTATAATTTTATGTCATATTTAGCCTTTTTTCCTCTTTATATGTTGGCGAAAACTGAGCCGACCTCTAAATAAAATAAGTGATCCATCTAATGAGAGCTCTTCCTCAGGGATATTAGCTCTTTGGAAACTTTCTATTAGGAGTTTTACTAAAGGCTGAATCTTTTTTAGCTTATGCTCATCACCATCAATATCATTACATCCAAAGCAACTAAAGAAGCTGCTCAAAGCGTCTCCCTGATATTGTAGCTGGAAAACCGGATGAAAAAATAAAGTATTTCTTGAAAACATATAACGAATTCTGGGTACTGTAATTTCACCTTGCAATAAACATAGGCCTAAGAATTGATACATTTCCTTTATAGTAGTAGGCTTAAAAGTAGCTAATCTCGAATGTCTAGTCTTAATACCACGATTTGTACAAATCTTTCTACCATATTCTTTAGTACTATTGATGATTAACTCCATAATTTCTTTACAAAATATAAAATCAAAGACTTCTCTGGGAGTTGAAGTTGCCGTTACATCTTATTTAATACCACAATTCTCTTTATCAAAATTAAAGTTCGGAATATCTTTTGTATTCTCTACCCATTCACTTTCTAGTTCGTCCATAGAATCATTCACCCTAATTGTGTTTGGCGTATTAAAAATACGCCTACAACTGTTTGGTAATAGATTAAAGGAATTAAGTTCACGTTCTCTTTAATCTATTACCAAACAGTCGTAGGCGTAACATAATAAGGGTGATTATTTCCTAGCTGATTATTATCCGATTCTATTTCATTGTCATTGTCATAATCCTCATCTTCGCTTCCAAATTCTTCATCACTATCATCTCCTGCGCATTCTTCGAAATCATCAATAATTTTACCACCTGAATCTTCATCCTGTTCATTTGCCGATGGTTTGTATGTAGGATCATTGCCGAATTCATCTTCACAACTGCCGGAATTGGAATCATCCTCATCTGTAGGTACATTCCAAAAACATTTTTAAAATTCTTGTTTCGTTTTGTTTATACCAATCCATTTCTTGCTAAAGAAATTATTAAATTTATTCGAATAAAATTTTTAAAACTATTGAAATTAACTTTTATCTTACCTCATTCAATTAATTTTATAAATATTATAGGAAAAATTTAGCACAGATTTAATATAAATCAACAAAAACTAATTTTTATTCTTCACAAAAAAAAAAACACCTTCTATCTTGACACTACTTTTACTTCTGAAGCAAATTGTATGAAAACAGAGTAGCATATGCCGTCATGCATTTCTAGGAAACATTTTTGAAACCTTATGTGATAACGGTTTGTTTTTCAATTGAAATCTTCCTAATTGCTAATATATGAAAATAAAATGTTTTTTATAGGGACGCTTCAATTATATTTCAATACTTTATAAAGCATTTTGCGTCGGCATATGTAGTTTCGTCCACATACCTGAAACAATGAACGACGGCATTTCCCGTCATGTCCCCAAATTTGCTAAATTTTCGACGCTATATGCCGGCTTGTCCGCCAACGTGTTAATTCATTCTCGTACATCCACACAAACCCCAGCTTCTATTGCCTCTAACTAAATAAAAAAGAAAATTACAAATCCGTCAAAATGAAGGAAACGAGGAAAAATCGTTTGAAAGATGTTAAAAGTTTAGGAAAAAAAAATAAACAAAATGTTAAAATAAACAGTTTACACTCAAAAAATTACGTTAGCAATAAAATTGCGACACCGTTTTCTTATTCTTTATTTTGGCTCTTTTTTTGCGACCTTTAAGCTGGAGGTCCACACCACGCGTTACCCGCTATTTCGCTGCATACGGAGTGTAGTTAGACGTAGCAGGTTACATGCACAAAAGAGAAGATGGCTTGAGGCGAAAAGTAGGTTTACTTTCTACTTTTGCAAGCGTCACATGCAGCGTTCAAACAAATCAGCTGATTTTGACAAATTAAATTTTATTTTTACTTGTGCTGCTAACTTAGGTTTTGCGGAAAGAAAATTTTGCCCCGCCCACTTTTTTCGAATTACAAAAACCAGAAAACGACTCCATCGATTTTACAAATTTTTCTTTCAAATGTTCGTATTAATCCATTTTAAGTTTTCATCGAAAGAAAAATTTATCACGCCTACTTTTACGCCCACTTTTTCTATTAAGCGCATAAATTGAGAACGGCTTGACCGATTTGGACGATTTTTTCTTTAAAATGATCGCCATGGTCCAACTAATGCTTGCTTAGGGCCAGCAACGCGGACCGGGTCAGCTAGTTAAATGTAAATTAAAGATTATTTATTTCATTCTCAATAAAATCCGACGTTTCGTTGGTATTCTTTCGCGCTTCTTCAGGGATTGAGTTTGTATTTTTTATTTTATTATTTGTGTAACCAATGTTTTTTCTAATATTTTAATGACAATTACACATGGAATATTGTAGGGTCCATTTTCTCAACGGGTAGGGGAAAATCGCAATTTTTAGCATGTGTAGGTTTTTTTCGAAAAATCTTCTGGCAACACTGAACATCACCCACTGCATATCGAAATTTGTCCATATATTTTGAAAGAATATGGCCCTCGGTTATGATTTTTGCAACAAATTCATAAATTTACCCACATATTTCCATGGGTGTACAGTACTGTACATGAATATACCGACAGGTACTTGAAATATTTTTACAAACATACAATTCTACATGTTTATCGGTTTAAATACGTATGTACTATATAGAACATGTATATCATATTAAAACACAGTGGGTACTCGAAACTTGCAACAATTTCAATTAAAAAATTGTTGATAAAAAAAAAATTACAAATCGTTATCAAAGAATTTTTAAAAATTTTGGGAAAAACATATTTAAAAATTTACTTTTACTTTAGTCAAGTGTACTTTAGTACTTTTTCTTATTAAAAATACCGCAGTACCCTCGCGTTGTTTTAAGTACTTTTTTTATCCTTAGCGCTTTTTAACATTTAACAGCGATGTGGTCATTTCGATATCAGACTTTGGTAATCATGTGTTTGTTTCAAAATTTATGTTGTTGTGTATAAAAAATAATTAACGACGCTTATATTGAAATGCAAAGCGAGAATTTATATTTTGCTATCCAGAATGGGATATTTGTTCTTATAAGTTGCAAGCAAATTTATAAAAAGGGACGCATTTGATAAAATGTTAGTGCAAAATAAAATTTAAATGTAAACCATTTACCTTTTTACATGCAAATTGCTTAATAATTGAAAGCAACTGCAAAGTAATTTTATTAGAGATTTTGCGAATCATTCAGAACTTAATTTTGTTTTAAAAATAAAACATAAAAAAAATATTAACCAGATTCACTCCAGCAAATATTATTTCCGGGAAAAACTAATAGTACAATAGCCTTGTTATTAAACTTTAGTTACCAACCAAATTTTTCGGTACATAACACACAGTTGATCAAAATTTCAGGCACTCCTCAAAAATATTGTATAAACCTATTTGAAAGAGAAATGTCCAGCGATTTTAAATATTCTTCTCTTTTAACAATCATAGTTTTAGTTCAGATTTATAGCCCTTCAAAGTTGACTGATGTTCAGAGTTAAGAAAAAGAAAATTTTTAGATAATTAAGTTCGCTTTCGAATACAGTGTCTCGAAATCTAGGTAACGGATCGTCATTCTGTTTGATTCTATTGATAGATCTGTTTATTAAGAAAAGCATACACAAAAATTGTACTGGTTGCCGTGTGTCTGTACGGGTAGTTTTCGTTATTTACCAACTATCCATTTTCTCCATATTTCTGAACTTTGTTGGAAAATAAAAAAAAAAAACTATAAATTTCTCAATAACATACTTTTTTGTTCCTTTTTTCAAATATGGTGGGTTTGTTTTTGAACAAAAAGTACTGGTGCGAAAAGTACTCTTTAAGTTGAAGTTCAGTACCATTTCAAAATTTAAATTTTGCAAAACTACTTTAGTCCCAAGTAGTTTCTCAAAGTTGACGTTAAACGAGGATCTATCGTATTTCTATATGGATGATGTAAATGGATGTCTGCGTGCCTGTATGCATCTGAATGAGCCCATAATATACAACATTGTATATTGTTGTAAATAATCGTACATTTGCTTGTAAATATTTACTTTTGTATGTAAGTATAAATAAATTTACAATGTACTTGTGTGTAAATACTTTATACATAATTTGAAAAAAAATAAACATTTACACATTTTATTTTGTATATTTAGCTGTGCTCTGGACAGAAGTTTCAAGCAATTAAATCTTTCTAATCTTTTAAAAATTTGAAAACTTACAAAAATATTACTTCTATTCATTGAAAACAAAATTTCCGTTTAAGGAAAATTTTTGGTTATTTAAAGTAAAAACAATTTAATTTTTGAGAGCTTAATTTTTTTTCTGTTAAAACCGAGAAATAGCAAGAATTAAATAAAAATTATGGTAAAAATTAATTTAATACATACCAGCTGGTGGCAACACTGGTGCACTAGTGAAATAAAAAAATTATTCCATTTTTAGTCCAAAATTGTTCAAACCCATATGCAGGGTGGCGCATAAGTAACGTCATGATTCAATAAGGGAATGCATTTTAACTTTGAAAACTTGGGAAATTGATGAGTTTAATAACTCGGTCAAGTTTTAACGAATATTTTAAAATAAGGTAGCATTTTACTTATAAATAAACATAATTTTATAATAAGTTTATAAAAAAATATGGCTCCTAAATAAAAAAAATTAGCATAAACATCTCCAAAGTTAAAAAAAAATTAAGAACATTTTTTTAAAAAATTGAAAAATTGAAAAATCTTAAATCGGTTGACAGTCAACAAAGTTACTGGCATATAAGTGCAAAGGCACGAAAACCCGTTTTTTACCCGTTACTTAAGATTTTAAAGGCTTTTTCGCAAATTTCCTGCAGGGCTGCCAGGTATCTACTTTTTTCCTAGTCTCAAAAAAATTAAAAAAAACCCCAAAAATCCCCAAACTAAAAATCAAAACCTTAAAAAGTTAATATTTTTTTTTTGTTTTTTTCCGAACAAATTTTAAATCTTGTTAATTAAAAATTTTAAATTTTTTTAAAAATAGTACCTAAAATTTTAATAAGGAATCCCCAAATAAAAATTTTTAGTAAAAAAATTATTTTGTTTTGTTTGTAGCGATTGGTTTTGGTATGTTTTTTTTTTAAATCCGATTCCAGGGAGCAATTACAAGCATAACAATATGCTGTTTTTGAAGGCAAATAAGCTAATTTATAAGAATTTGGAGCTTGTTCAGTCGGTTTTAGCCATCCTTCAAAACAAGAATAAAAATACCGTCATATATTTAACACTTTGATGCATAATAAGTACTTACCAATATCCCAGCATTCTTTTTCCCAAACTTTATTATATAGTCTTTCATATTTCACATTTTGAAAATTTCACAGCAAAACCAAAAACTATTCATAATGATAAATTAATAATTCTCCTCAAACTGTTTATAACAAAATGTTCTGCGAGGTGACCAAGACGTAATACTGAAAGCCAAGGAAATTTTTTAAATATCCAGTAATTTTCATACCAAAGAGTATGTAAAAATTATTTACCTACTATGCATATTTGAAAATATTTAATAATTGTTTTTAAAGGAATTGTAATATAAATACAATTGCATGATACATCAAGTCTTTTATTGAGACTTTGTATTTTATTCAAAATCCCGTGGAAATTGCTGGCTCGGCTGATAGCCTTCTGAACACATAGTAGATAGGTGTGAATATTTTTTTAAATTATACAGAAAATGGCAACGCTTAGATTTTTAATTAATAATTAAATTTTACTAAATTTAATTTAAATTTCCAGTTTGGGAAAATTTTTAAATTTTATTTAATTCGCATTGAGCGCCTTAATTTTTTTAAGTAATTGAGATTCTTACTTTACCCTGGGTCTTCATGTAGCAATATTTATTGCGGCAAACGTCAAATTTGATTGCTCCATTAAATTTGAGACGTATAGACCGCATATTGCCATGAGTGGCAATCCATTGCGCAATGATTGCTCTTCTGATTGCTTGGCAATTATTCCTTAGCAATATGCTGTAAAATGAGTTGCCATTTATCTGACATTTTATTTCTCTGTACGTTTGTTTATGGCAAAGCAATTTCAAGTGTTCTCCAGCAATATAATCAGCAATTATTGCGCCATTGTGCTGCCGACGTTGTTGCTTGTGGCTAGCAAAAAAAAAATTGCTACGTGGCGACCCAGCGTTATGAGAGAGGAATTTAAAGGCGTACACAAGCTAGTGTTTTCTCCGTTCGCTCGTTCTTCCATATGAAGAATAATGTATTTAAGTTCGGTCGCACAGAAAAAGTTACGGCCATAAAAATGGCACAATGTAAACGCAAAAGCAATTTTGAAGAAGAACCGACAAAAGTTGCAGCATCAAATATCGTTTAATATATATGAGCACTAAGGGAATTATTATAGGTACAATTTAACTAAATTTGATTTGAGTACAATTAATTAATTGTTTCAATAAAAATAAAAAATTCCTAAATTATCTTTATGGCATCATAACTTTTGTAAAGAAAAGAAAATTAAAAAGTTTTTTGTCAAGTTTTAAAAATTTTAAATAAATCAATTTTTTTATTTTAAATTTTAAAAAGTTTTTTGAAATTTTATTAATAATAACACGGTGCTACAGTGTAAAATAACTTGGAAAACGACCTAGCGTGGGTTATTGGTCTTGTTGAGTACATAAAAAATTGTGTCAAAAAAATTCAGAAACACCCTCAAATTCAGAAGTTTTTTAAAAAAAACCGTTTTCAGTGATGTTCGTCAACTTATCGACCTGTAACTCAGTCAGTTCTTGTCCGATTTTAATTTTTTTAACGGGTTTGGAAAGAAAACTAATTACGCTTTAAAATGACGTGCATTTTTTTATACATCTGTAAGTTATAACAATTGTTTTTGTTAAGAATATCTACAAAAACAAACGAAAATTATAAACTTTTTTGATTTTAGGTGCTTTTCATTGCTTATTTTAATATGAAAGCTTATACAAATTTATATTAACGTATGAGGAAAATTTAGTTCTTAACAAAACATGGTCTTAATTTTTCAAATCGGATAAAAATTGTATAAGTTATTCAACTTTTCATTAACACCTGTTTTTAGTATTTTCTCCCCCCGCACAAAACATAAGAATAAAAAAACAATTAACTATACAAGCAAATTTGTCAACTTAATAATTTGTTTGTTGTAATTTTACAGTTACGTTTTTGGTATTAACTTATGTGTGGTTTACAGAACACTAATTCAAAATTTTGTAAGTTGAACGGACGAGTAAGGCGCTCGTGTTCTGTAAACCACATATTAATAAGTTATTGTTAATCTGTCTTAGAACTGGAAGATAATACAGATGAATAGGGTTTATTATGCCCTATTTTTTTGAAAAATTAAAAAAGCTTAGAATGTTTTTATATGCAATTTTTAATTATATATATTTGGATAAATACATAAACTAATCGAATTTATTACCAACACAATGGCAAAGTTTAAATACTACCTTTTGGTGAAGGATATTGTTTTTAGATAAGAGTAAAAAAATGTAACTAGTTTAAAATTTGTGACAAGTGAAGTGATATTAATATTTAAATTTTTTAAAACAAGTAAGTTTGTAAATTTTGTAATCCTTTAACAAATTTTAAATTGTGTGTAATTTTTTTCTGCAGTGTGTGATAATCGTGATAATTTTTGTTATGTTTGCGGTTTATTCGCTGACAAAAAAACATCGCTTTGATCTGAAGAAAAATAAAGCATTGGTAAATGCCTTCAATACAGTATTTAACTGCTCATACAGTTCTAGCAAATGTTATGAACCCGAAAGTATTTGAACAAGCTGTTCCAGTATGCTTAAGAAAACTAAGTCCGAAAAGTTTATAAGCCAGCCATTACCATTATCTTTCCCAATGATTTGGCATCATAAAATATTCCATAAACCACAAGACTGTTATTTTTGCCAAACAAACATCACTGGTTATCAATATAAAAATCGTGATAGCATTGAGTATGCTAATGTGTTAACTGTTACTAAGCCAGTATTAAGTGCAATTAAATGTAATGAAACTTTACGTAAACAAAGTGATGATGAATCTGAAAACGAGGAATGTGATATGGAATATTTACCAAAATCGGCTGAGCCACATTTTGTGACAAATGCATATTTTTGCGATCTTGTGCGAGATTTAAAACTTTAGTAACTTTTGCAAATATAAGCCGATTTTGACAAATGGTATCTCGTTTTTTTCTACATTAAAATACAGTCCAAATAAAGATAGGTTTTCATAGAAAAAAATTAAAATAACTCTTGTTGAATTTGAAAAATTAGGAAAAAAATAAAAAAAATTAGATAATTTTGAGAAAAACTCACCTAATTTTTTGGAATATATTTTTTATGAATACATTTCATAAAAGCTTAATTCTTTGCCTTTCCAAAACAGTTTAAAATTTTAAAATCGATCAAAAAATTTGTGAGTTAGAGGTACTAAAGTGCTACGACCTACCCTAAAACAGTTTTTTGAAAATAACCCAAAATTTTGAGGGTGTTTCCAATTGTTTGAAAACGGTTTTTGTATGTCCTCACCTAGGCCTACAACCCCCACTATGTCGGTTTTCAAGTTCTGACAAAAAGTGTTTTTTTGTAGCAGTGTGTAATTAATAGTTAAAAAAATGATAATAACAGCAAATTTCAAAAAGCCAGTACCACTGGTTAAAGATTGATGATTGACTGTTGGCTGGCAGGCACCACAGTGGGGCAGAGGTTAGAACTCAAAGAATTCTGATGAAAGAATGTGGTGATTCTTGAAACACGTAAATTCAACCCAGGTTCGAGCCCCAGCTCAGCCAAGAAAATTATCAATAAATTTTAATAATATTCCAAGTTGTATAGGTAAATCCTTCCTTCAGTAAAAATAATTTAATGAAAATTAAATTTGATGAACTCAAGCGTAACAAAAACTACCGAAATTTAATTAATACATTTACAATACATAATACCAATTTATGTATTACAAGTACATACATTGTATATAAATTTGTATTTGTGAATATTTTTTCTTTGTATGTATGTTTGAATGTTTCTTTTCATTGTTTGTATGAATTATGTATGTAGATATGTATGTTTGTGATTTCAAGAATAGCGAGTTTATCCTCTTGAGTTTTAAAAAGTATTACAAGTAGCAAAAAACAAAAAGAAATCACAAAAAAATATTTAATATTCGGTGGAAAAAAGGAGGTATGAGTAAAAGAAAATAGGTAGGTATGTATTGTTAAAAATGGAAATAAAAACATAAAATCATCATCGAAAATCGCAGTTAAAGTATGTGCACGCGTGCGGAACATTTTATTTATTTATTATTCCTTGAGATTTCGTTACTCGTTTTCCTTTTTACTCTTTGTTTCCCCAAACCCAACAGATTCAACACAATTTTTCGATTTCTGTTGTTATTTTTATTTTTTATTTCTCTGCTAAAGGTTCAAGTTTTTTTAAGTTGCAAAATAACTCCAAAAAGTATTACGTAGCAAGTTGTAACAATAACAACAACGAGATTTAAGAAAACTTGTAACAGCCAAAAGAAAAAAGGGAAGAAGATGTCGGCTAAGAGGAGAAGCCAAAAAAAATTAAAATGTAAACAATATTTAACGGCAACAACGCCAACAAGAAGCTTTCAAACTAAAAAAAATAAAAAATTTTTAAACAGACTTATGTACATACACCAGCTTTAAGCAGCAGCAGCAGCAACACTCACCCAAGCAAACACACACAAGAGTCACCACGCCCTTTTGTGCGATTGGTCCTTGCGGGTAGAAAAGAATCATCATAAGAATTTACGTGTGAAAAAATGATAGAGAAATATTGTACAACTACAACAAAACGTGTAAAATATCAACAGCAACAATAACAAAAAAAAGAAGAAAGCATATTTAACAGAAAAACAACAACAAAGTGCTGCAAAAAATATTCACTCATACACACACGTACGTACACTTTGATATCCATGCAAAAAAAAAAGAAAAAGGGATGTTTAAGAAACAAACTCCTAACGCAACAACCAACTTTGAAAAAATCAGTCAAGAAAAAAATGTTGGCAACACAACAACAACAACAACATAAAATGAAACGCAAAAAATACAACAACAACAAAATTAAGTATCATAAAAAGATGGGTGGCAATGTTCAAAGAAAACAACAAAATGAGAGAAGAAAAACGAAATAAAAAAAAAACAGTCAAGAAAAAATCACAAAGAAGTCACACAGTTAAAGAAATTTTTTAGTTGTTGCTGTTGTTTTTGTTGCCATTGTCGTTGCCGTTATTAAGCTTCTGCAGAAGCAACAACGAATTGTGGTCTCTTCTGTTACGAGTACTTTAATGTTGTTGCTTTTCATCGGAGGTTTTTTTTTTGTTCTTTTGCCGTAGCGGTGATAAAAAAGAAAATGATGACGGTGACGATGATGGAAATGATTTCGAAGGAAGACATCGATCGATTGTATTGTTGTAGCCATTCACACACCGGCATACAAAAATTAAAGTAGGTTTTCATTTGCACAGTTTTGATTATGTGTTATTTTAGGGGCGATTGTGACAAAATATTTTTGGAGGGTAAATGTTTTTTTTTAATTTTATTATTTACATACCTAAGTGTTCTTTAAATTAATATTTTTTTTATTCAAAAATAAACATTCCTTACACTAATCCTTTAAGATACGCTCCTGTTATCCTTATTTCGACATAAATAGGAGAACGACAGTGATAAAATGTTGGTACTTTTTGTTTATTACACACAGTGGGCTAAAAAATATAGGTATAAGTCTGCTTTCACACGTTTCATCTTTTGATGCTCAACTCTTGTGTTTTTAGGTGAGAGAAGAAAGAAGAAAGGGGTCTAATCACCGCATACGATATCGAGCAAAATCGATCGAAATTATTTATTTTGGTATCATGACTCTCGATATCGAATGCAATTTATTGAATTTGAAATAAAAGCATTTGATATCGAGTAACTCGACATTACATTTCTCGAGTTTTCTTTCGATACGTAAGTGTCTATCGTATGCAAAAAATTCTATAGTTTATTCGATACGATTGTTTGCGATTGCTGCGTGTGATAATATTGGCATGAAAAGAAGTTGAGCATCAAAAGATGAAGCGTGTAAATTTAGACTAACTAGAAGAGCATAGCAAAAATTCACGACAATTTTTTTCAATTAAACAATTAATCAAAAATAAAATCAGGTTTAAATAAAAATTAAATCAAGTGAATTTAATGTGAACCTACATCAACAACATTACTGCAGAAAATGAAGTTAATATCAAAAAATATTTAATTGACACTATTTTTTTGTTTACTCGTGCAAATTTAATTAAATTTTTAATTTAAATCACTAATTTTTTAATTGAAATTAATTTTTATTTTTTCTCTGTTTGTTAATACAGCAAAGTTACGGATTCTCTAAATGTAAAAATTGAAAAAAAACATGGGGTTCTAAAATCATCATTTGTTAAACATTGTTTTTAAGTTCTCAATCGAGTTGCCTAAAAATTTCACCAAAAGAAATTTAATGAATTTTTGGAAAAGTATTAACTAACACATAATTTACTTTGTCTTTTAAGAAAAATACACTTCCAAAAAGACTTAGGATAGTTTCAAGAACTTGTTGAGAAGGCGTAAATCCAGTGAGGGGAGGGGGTGTAACCGCCCCTCTTGACTAGTCGAGCACTGGTATTCTAAAATCATAAAGTTTTACACGCACGCGCTGCCTAAACGAAGACTGTTGTTGAGTAGATCCGCACATCTAGCAATTTTCTGAATCTCGACTACCGACTAAAAAACTAAACATTTTCATTTTTTTAACATTGAGAATAGCATTGTGCGAGCATTTTATTCGGTATTTCGAAAAGTAAATTTTATTTTTTAATTTTAAACTTTTTTTCCATTGTTATGGCATGTGTTCAAACAGAACTGCGTTTCCATTAGATTTCATAAAAAATCTGCAAATTAAATACTTAACGACAATGTTTATAATACTAAACAAAGGCCCGTTTTCACAACATACCGAAAAAGTGTTCCACTATTGCAACTTTACTTTAACCTACCAGATAGGATGAACCTGAATTTACTTTATTGCTCACGTTAGGTTAAAGTAAAGTTTTAATAATTTAACACTTTTTATAAGGCCGGTTAAAGTCTACTTTAAGCTATCGGTAAGTTGTGAAAACGGGCCTCAAAGTAGCAGTAGAAACAAAACGAATTAAAAAGTCTAGTTTAAAAATGTAAAGAACATGGAGCAATATTTTTACTATCACTACTGGTAGTTTCACAGTTTCTTTGAAAAAGTTGTAGACGTAGCAATGAAATAAAATCTTAAGAGATGGAGAGTTTTTAAGTTTTGTTTGCAACTGCTGTAGTAAGAGAAATAATATAATTACAGCACTAACTTAAATGTGTGTTTTAAAATATGAAAAGGTGTCTGTGTATTAAAGTTGATTTTTTTTAATATGTTGTTGTTGTAGTGGTGTTGTGTGCATGTTCTTTTCATTTCCTTTGAAGTCTACAGTCTAGGCCAACCATAACTTTTGTTTATACAAATTTCGTTACGACATACTGAAGTTGTGGGTTGCTTTGGGTTTTTTCGTCGATTTTTTTTTGTTCTTCCAAAACTTTTTAATCCCTAAGATGATTTTTTTTTTGTTTTGTTTCAACATTTTATTTTCTTTGAAGTTGAAAAATAGAACATGGACAACATTTAGATTTTTATTGTTTAGGGTTAAAAAAGGGTTAATGATATAAAAGGCGAAAATCTAAGATAAAAATGTTTTAGTAAGATACATTTTACCAATTGCCACAAATTAGTCAGTCTATCGATTCTTGTTGTTCCATTGTCTAATTTACTGACGAAAAGGAGAACAGAAGCTGACACAATAAAAGAGATTTTGTGTCCATAACTCCTATAAAAATTTAAGGTTTTATAAATATTATTGTTCTTTTTAAAATCACATAAGAATTATAAAAAAAATTTCAATTTAAAGTTTAAGCCAAACAAGTTTGGTGGCGATAATACAACAAGTACAACACCAAAAAACCACATTGTAGGTATTTCATTTGTTGCTTTCGTTGGTCGATATGTCAAAAAGACAAGCAACTTGTGACATTCCTCTCTCTAAATACGAAGAAAAGAAGCACAGCTGAGCTTTTAACGCCACCGGAAAAATGAATTCGCCTTGGTTTTATTTTTATTGCACCCAAAAATCCGCTTCACCAAATTTAAAAAACAAAGTAAGCGAAATTTTCTAAAAATTACCAACATCTAATTGTCAATCTAAAGTAAAAACTCAATGATCCTGGCTAACAAACTATAAAAGAATTTAAGCCTTACAATTGTTACAATTAATTACTTTATGGATTACCTAGACGTTAATAAAGTATCCAATTGTTTACACAGGATCGGCTTGTAGTCTTAACTTCAAACTTTTTAACTCTTGTAGATACCTACAAAGAATAAACTTCAATAATTAACTAGTCTAACCAAATAAAACACTTGATTACTTTTCCCACGTTGAGGAAATCTTAAAGAGATTCGTCGGTCTCAATAGAAAAGTTTTACTTTTGCTCTATTAATTCAAATTGCAGACCTTCTTTTGTAGTAAAGTCGTTCAAATTAAACCTTTGGCACATTTTCGCATACAAATTTGCCCAATCTATTTATCGCCTAATGAATTCCAGACATTTTCTTTTGTTTCTTTTATATCAATTTCAAATTGTATGTAAATTCGATTTGTTCACTGAACAAACTCTTTTACGTTCTTATAATTTTTTTTTTTTTTTGCAAGCTGTTTACTTGCTGCTGGTTGGTTGTTAGTCCGGCTAACTGGTTGATGTTTGGAATGATTGTACGCCTAGATAACCTTATCTGCGGAACAGGAGTACATGGAACAAGTGACAACAGTTAAGTGTAACGAAAGCAATATTATTTTATAGCCAGAAGCAACAAACCAAATAAAACAATAAAAACTCCCAAAAAAAAACTTGTAGAAAGAAGCAAAAAAAAAGTTCAAATAAAACTACAAAAACAATGGAAGTTGTATTTGCAAAACAGCAACAATTATAAACAAAATGTCTACTGTTTGAAAAGGGTGGTGCTTTAAGAGAAAATATTTGGAAAGTGGGGTAAGTTGAAAAACTTGGAATTCAAAATGATCAATTCCGGGTTTGAAGTGTGTTACGCGTGTAAAGAAATTTGCATACATTTTAAACTTATTTAAATCCCATTTTCAAACTTTGACAGTAAAAAAAAAAAATAAAAAAAATGATTGGATGTGAATAAAATTTAAATTAAAATGGGTACCTATTTCCGGTCGTACAGTTGAAAACATTTTTTTAAGGATTAAACGATTTCCTAAAATAATGACTTTTATGCGTGCATTTTTTTGTGGTTGAAACTACAACAACGCCACACAAGTAGTTAAAAAAACGATTTTCTTGCTTTGTGTAAAAACAACAAAAACAACAGATCAAGAAGAAAAACAAACATACATTATTTTTATGTTTAGAAAGTTAAATGAAAAGAAAAAGTTCCCATTTTGTTTATATTTAGTTAAATGTGTACATCAAAGTTTTAAAGTAGAAACCATGTCGGATTTAAAAAACTGTACCAAAAGAAATTGCATTTCTAAACGATTGCTACACAGGAAAAATTTTGAGGCATAATGCTTTAGTAATATTAATTTTACAAATTTTTAGGAATTAAAAAAAATACTAGCAATTGGTCCACCCTTTTAATCAAGTCAGTCAAAGAAAATAATTATTTTGTTTTCTACTTTTTTATATTTTTTTTTTCATTCCAAAAAAGAAATCTAAAACCCGTCAAAGTTAAACTTTAAAGATTTTCTTTTTTTATTTTTGGTTCAGTTATTTTTTTCTTTTTAAGTCAGCGGAAATGTTAAAAATACATTTCACCGTGTTTAAATACTTTGGAGTCAATTTTCCTTAAAAAAAAAACAAGAACACCAAAAATGCTTCTTACAAAAAGCGAACATTTAAAGGAACAAACATCAATGAAGCAATTAAATTTTAACATGTGTTTGTAATTAAACTTTAAAATTTCACAAAGAAATCTACCAAAGGAATAAAGGCACACACACAAGCAACAACAATTTACATTAAAATTGCATAATCTTACACACACACATAGATCGTACTAGGCACATATATAACATTTGATTAGCCCAACAAACATTAGCAAGTTGTATAAAACCTAAAGTACCTATTAAAAATTCACACATTTCATAGGTATTTCATAAAAAAAATTCTGAGTTTACTCAATAGGGTAAAACGTTTTTTTTAAAAAGCCAGTTTAATTTTTTAAGGTAACAATTTATATGAATATGTTGTTATCCAAAAATTAACCAAATTTGAATTTAATTTTTTTTTGTTTATGGGGTTTCATGCATGAATCCATTCCAGATTTTATTTGTGCAATTGTATTTGTTTATTCAATGGCTGTGTGTAAATGTGCAATAATCTTAATGAACTTACAGACACACGCATCCTTATAAACATAAGTACATATGTACATATGTATGTACATACATACATACATATATAAATACATCATGAATAAATGTAGTATAAATGTTACATGCACTTGTTTATATAAGACAAGCCATTGGGATTTTAATCGCTGAAATTGTTAAGTTTTTTTTTTGGAGGTTTTTGGCGTTCCTTTTTTTTGTTGCAGATAAACTTGTATCCTGAAGAATATGGATAAGTCGGCTTATAAAGCAGGCATAGAGACACGTAGAGACTTCTGAAAAAAAACACATTTACTTATAAATTAAAGTAGGTATATGGACACCAAACAATTACGCAGACTAAACATATAGACAAATGTACTCATGTACTCGTGCTTATCTTCAAAATTTTAGTGTCAATAAACAACAGCAACAACTAAAAAAATAACATTAAAATAAAAATACTAACAAGGTTGGCAAAAGTGAAGCCCAATTGGCGGTTTCTTTCTTTTGGATTACAAAAGCTTAGATTTATTATTGACTGTCCTACCTACACCCCTTCCAACAAAGTTTTAACTACTTTTAACAAATCAAAATCGATGCCAGCTTGAAACAGCTAATCCGACTAATAACAATGCGGAACAGTCATTTTGCGGTCAGGAATTTGATTGAAAATTTTTATTAATTTGAGGTCGCTGATGTCAAATCTTATCTCAATTTGTCTCTATTAGCTCTACTTTTCGAGATACACCGTTATGTAAATAATTAAGGCACTTTTGCTATATGTATTGGAATAACTTGAAAACGGCTGACCATATAGAGTTAACAAAGAAATCCGAAACTCGGTATGCCGTGCTTACATTGTTTAAAAATTTGCGCTTTGGTTTCAGAAATATACATGAATTTTTGATGAAAAAAAGGAACATTTTGAAAAAGAAAAACAAATTATTTGTTCTTTAAAAATTTATAAAAAATAAAAAAAAAAATGCGACAAAAATCACAGTTTTGTTCTTATAACATTTATCTTAACATAATTTCAAATGAAATGAGGTTTATTTGATCGTAATCGGTGCACAACTTTTGATTTTATTCACAATTTGCTGAGAAAACTAAATATCGAATTCCACACGAAAAAATACAAAATACAAATTTTTTTTGTTTGGAAATCGATATTCAAAAAATACCCTACAATTACACTTACGGTCACATTTGCTTTTATGGAGGTTATAAACACCTAAATTGTGTCAAAACCAGACTAAATTTAGTTATTTTCCAACAGAGTACCGAAACGTTAACCTATGCACATTCATGAGCGAGTGTGAACGTTAAAAAAATGTTGCTGTTTATTTTAAATTTAAAAGTTAATCTTTTGGTTGCTCATGAGTTAGCAAAATAATTTTTTTCAATATTCTTCATACTCATGAATGAAAATTAGCAGCAAAACTTTGAAACGTGCATACTCACTCAAAAATTAACAATGAGCGAATATTGCGGTACTCTGCTTATAATATTATATGTGAGGCGATTAATCTGACCGGCATTTGTTTAACTCTGTTTTATTTTCTTAAATTTTCGAGCAAGATGCTAGATGCAAGATGCTGCCTTAGCCAGGATTTGTTCCCAAATACTCTTGCACTCTAATAAATAATTTTTAGAAAATTGCTCTTCATATTCTTAAGAAAAAGACAAATTTAATTATTTAAAATTGTAAACATTGCTTTTCAGTCATAAGCCTTAAATGCCCAAGGACACCGATTTTGATATAAAAAATATAAGATGTGTAAAATGGTCGACAAAAATCAACTATGTACGTACCAA
Organism: Pollenia labialis; assembly: GCA_949318255.1. NCBI lineage: Eukaryota > Metazoa > Arthropoda > Insecta > Diptera > Polleniidae > Pollenia > Pollenia labialis. Next base: position 9,241,452 of record OX439143.1, on the reverse strand, counting down.
TTTTGTCGTAAAAATTTTGTGTAAAAGTTATTTCGATAATAGTGGTTGTATCTTACTGCCCGTCTATACCAGAGATAAATATTGCGGCATATGTATATTGCAGTAAATGTCAAAATTATGTTATCTTTAATGTAGAAAGCAATTTTTTGTACATATTTATTGCCGGCAATTTATGTTGCAATAATTGTTAGTCCATTTTCGTTGACAATTATTGCTAACATAAAACGTCAAATATGGTTGTCAATTGAAAAAAGAAGCAAAAAAGAAAAAAATTTAAGCAAATGGTTTGGGAAAGACAAAGTTTGTAGTAAATTAATTCTTTTTGAGTTACGCGAATATACATATGTTAGGCAGCCTACTCCATTTTCGAAATAACGGTATATCTCGAAAACAAGAAGTAACCTATAAAACGGTTAGCACCACTGGATTCAGCGTGCCCGAATTAGGTTAAAACGCTTAGTGCCCGGCTTGTCTGTTTTTTTTTGCAACTAGCACAGTGTACTTATTGCTCAAAATTACAATATTAAAATTCTTTTTTAAAGGTTGCGAAAGAAAAAAAAGCATATCTTAAAAAAGAAAAAAAAACACATCCTTCAAAGTTTTGGGATTTTTACAGAACAGTTTGAGGAATAATATAAAAAAAAAATCATCCAAATAATAATATAGGTTTTTGACTTAGTCCGATTTAAAAATTTAATATTTTGCAGAAATTTTTTTTTCAATATATGGTTTGTAGCCCCAAGTATTTTCTTTAAAATGACATTAAAATCATCTTCGTGTGTAAAGTGGTTTTCGAGATATTGAAGAAATAAACTCAACACATTTGGCTAATTCGGCGAAATTATGACATTTTGAATATGACAAC